>JAJHSJ010000010.1:4855875-5230923 GCA_021015155.1 Magnolia officinalis
ACGGAGCACCCACCACCAGCCACGGGGTGGTGTCAGGGGGAGTAGCCAATCCGGCTCGATTGCAATCCCATTCATGTGGGGCCCAGTTCATCTGGGACGGACGATTGATTGATAAGGCATCTGGATATGATAGGCCCACCTTTGACTGATTGACTTGAAAGTAAACCATGGTTGTATTTTGGTTTTGTTAATCGACTATTTCTGGGCCACCCATTGAACGGTTGGGATCTTCCAATCTCCTTAAAACAACAAACTATGGGCCCACATGTACGGGCTTGAGAGCGCAGGCAAGCTGTTGAAGCGCCTTCAAATACTCTGCAGCTTCACGCAATAGGTATTATACAGGCTCAATCAAATGTTTGTAGGGTGCCTTAAATCCGTACAAGTGAGGTCCACTGTTCAGTGATCCAAACCGTTGATACAATGGATGTTGCCTTGGATGGCTATACTTGAAAATTTCTCAAGGATTGGAAAGATCTTGACTCTTCAATAGTTTTCAGTCGAGATGAAAAATACCGGTTTCGTTTCAACCAAAAGAAAGGCCATGCATTCGATGTATAGGGCTTTCCAAGCCGACGATTTTTTCTTTGGATGAGATATCTAAAGCAAGGCCCACTCTATCAACGGCTTGGATCATGGAACGAACTGGCTCACTAGAACTTCACCTGGGCGGTAATTTGACCGTCCCCAAATATACCAGATCCCATCTAGAGGTGGGCAGGGACGACTTGATCTGGCTACCTAGACTCATTTGACTCGTTTAGATCCAACTCGACTTGAACCGAATGGGTGAGTCAGTCCGAATTGAGTAGGCTTCGTCTAATCCAAACTCAAACCGAGTTTAGTTCAAGTTACCTAGTAACTGGATTCGAAACTTGATATGGTTAAACTCGACTTAATCCGAAACCTGACTCTCTAACTTCACTTGTTGCACCCTATTTCGACCTGATCTTAAAATCTCTCTCCCCCTCTCTCATCCTCTTCATCTTCCAAGCTCTGCCTCTCTTTCTCCCTCCCTTATCCTCCTCGTCTTCCAAACCACGCAACCACCAACCACTAGGGGTGCACACGGTTCGGTTTGGTTCGGTTCTGGGGTGAAACCGGAACCGGACCGTTGGCACCCTAGAACCGAACCAGAACTGAACCGTTAAAACCGGTTCGGTTCCACAGTTCTGGGCTTTTTATAATCCAACCCAATTGCAAGCCCATGTCCATCCATGTTGTGGTCCATTTGATAAATAGTTTAGATATTGTATAAGGTGTGCAAAAACACATTTATGAGAATAATTGTTCTAGATAAAATAATTATAAGGTGTGCAAAAATACATTGGTTCGATTTGAGGTTCGATTCTACGGATCACGGTTCGGATCGGTTCTACATACCCCCAAACTAAGAATCGAACCGATGTCACCGATTCTTTGATTTTTGGAACTGGAACCGGAGCATGGAACCGGAGCACTGTAGAACCAGACCAAACCGGACCGTTTGGTTGGTTCTGGTCCGGTTCCATAGTTCTACCAGTTAAATGTGCACCTGTACCAACCACTATCACCTTCCTCTTCCTCCGTTGGCTCCTCTCCACTCTCTCTGTCTATCCCCCCCCTCATCTCTCAAACTCGATGGCAACTCGACCGACTCGGTACTTCTCACTAAATTGGACTAGGTCCGGATCATTCAAGGCCAAGTATCTTAGCCAAGCATGCTTAGACTTGTATGGAGTCGAGTACTCGAGTCGATACCCAGCTCTAATCCCATCCATGGTAGTCACTCACCCATGATGCTCATGTGTCATCCACTCCATCCATCAGCCGCATCATCTCGTATTAGAACGTGGGCCTATGAATCAAACAAATCTAAAACTAAGGTGGGCCACACAACAAGAACCAATGGGGATGTAGACCCACCGTTGAAACCTTCCTTAGGGCCACTAATTTTTTGGACGAGGCAGATATTTTATTATGTTTCCCTTCATCGAAATTAAACATCTTGGCGGGCCCCAGGAAGGTCTCAACGGTGGGCGTCCCATCCCCACTGTCTATTGGGATATGGCCCACTTAAGTTTTGGATTTGCTTGATCTTTGACCTAAAGTCCTAACATTAGCTGCTGCAATTGATGGACGGACTGGATGCGGCACGGACATCACTGGCGGGCCCACAAGGGACGCAGATTGCATACTGACTTGACAGCAGTGCTGGATGGTGCTCTGTGCGCCCCACCATTATGCATGTGATTTATCCACGCCGTCCATACATTTTGTCAACTTATTTTAGGGGATGATCCAAAATGAATGGACGGCGTGGATTAAACAAATACATCATTGTGGGGCCCACAGATCACCGTTCAGTAGCGAGGTTTCTACAACCTGTTGCAGGAAATTCGCGTCCCTGGCCTTCTACAACAGATCCGGAGAGAGAGAGAGTGAGAGAGAGAGAGAGAGAGAGAGATGCACGGCCGGCCGCGCGTAAACCCCTCAAACCCGAGGATGAAGCAGCTTCCCTCGCCAAAGCTGCTAAACTGCGCACTCTCCAGAATCAACTCCTTCACATACACCATAACAGAATGTCTCTCTCTCTCTCTCTCTCTCTCTCTTCTCTCTCTCTGAGAAAAACCTCTGTTACTGAAATTAGGGTTTTTTGGTTTCTTTGATCTTTCTGCAGTTATGACAAAGAAGCCCTAGAGATCAGTTCGAAGCTTCTAGAAATCAATCCGGAAATCTACACTGCTTGGAACTACCGGAGACTCGCCGTTGAAAACAATCTACGGTCAGAAACCGATCCCGATTCCATCAAAGCTCTTCTCGATGAAGAGCTCAGAGTCGTATGATCCAATCCCGTAAAAATCCTTTCTTTTTTCTGGAAATGATATTTGCATCCCTACTTTTGATACACACACCCCTTTTGGAAACTCTAAAGACAGAAGTAGGTAAACTGATATATGGAAACTGTTCATGTAAACATCGCATGCTTGTTTTCTTAATTTGGCGAGCATTCATTCCTGATGTGTCCCATCTTCCGGCGATCTAACCGTACATCTTGTGGGCCCCACCATGAATGGCAATATGACATAAAATTTCGTCAATCAAGTAACCCCAGCCATCCGATCAGTCGACTTTTCTCAGTGCATATGGATCATTGGCTGTGTTATTGTTTTAACTGTCCATTTGCAGGTCAGTGGTTGCATGGCTAGGATTGTCCTGTTGGGCAGTGCTTGTCAGCATTGCCTGTCCACTGTTGGGTCCACCAGATGAACTGTCCGGATATTCAGCATGGATTACTGATGCAAATGAAAATTCCGGTAATCTAGGTGCCTGGGCACTGTATCTTTCCTCTTATTTTGTTGTTATTCTTTTTATAAATTGTGTAGGTGGAGAGTGCGTTGAGGCGAAATTTCAAGTCATATGGAGCATGGCACCATCGTAAATGGGTCCTAAGCAAGGGGTTTTCTCCAATTGAACGGGAATCCAAGCTTCTCAATCAGTTCCTAAAAGCCGATCCCCGGAATTTCCATGGATGGAATTACCGGAGGTGGGATTCTAATGGTTCAATTTTGTTTGAGTTTTGCAAAACCAAACACAATGAGTTATTTTGCTTATCTTTTGTGGATTTTAGATTCGTTGCGGCATTGAAGAATGTGTCGGAAGAGGAGGAGTTGAAATTCACTACTGATAAAATAAATGCCAATTTCAGCAATTATTCTGCATGGCATAATCGGAGGTATGGCAACATTGACCTTTCTCGTTTAATTAATTAGTTATGGTCTTATCATAAATTATAACTATCACAGTATTAAATTTGTGAGCCATACTATGAAACTTTGGAAGAGAGTGATTGAGCTACAAATGTATCAGAAAATCAGTTTGGTTTCATGCTAGGAAGGTCGAGCACCAAGGCCATTTTCATACTTATAGATAATTGGTGAAGAAATATAGGGAGATGAGGAAGGATCTCGACGCAATCGTTATTGACTTAGAGAAAGCATATGATAGGTGTCCCGAGGGAGTTAATTTGGTGGGTGTTGGGAAGGAATGGAGTTACAAGAGTATATATATTGGAAGGATTTGTATGAGAGAGAGGTAACAAATGTAAAGACCATTAGTAGTTAGACAAGTGAGTTCCCAATTACCGTAGGCATGCACCAAGGGCTGGCATTGAGCGGTTACCTTTTTTGCATTGGTTATGAACAAGAGACTCACACGTTTAACAAAGGTGTCGCTAAGCTACTAATCCGTTGTACACGTGCCATGTTAATGATACCCATAAACAATTTATCGACTACAACACTAAAATCACATCAATAGAATAATCTGAACTATCCAAATATTGGTCATCTAAATGGACAGTTAAAAAGTGTTGGTGAGTTGCTCGTTTGTGATCCTTATGTTTGTGGGCCACCTGGGGCTCAGAATTTCCTCAATTTTGTCCAAAGTATATATTTCAATGGGTTTGTTGCAATCATTTTGTGAAATACATATGTATACTAATTTGAATATTAAAGCTGATTTAGTTAATCAAATTCAGGTCCAGTGAATATACTAAAGAATTCCAATGCATTTCAAATACAAGCTCTCAAATGGAAGGTTTGAATTTCAGTGCATTCCAATTACAAGCTACCAAACACAACTAAGGATTCAGAATCACATTGATTCCAATGTAATTGTAATTTGATTTCAATGTATTCCAAATATAGGCTTCCAAACGAGCCCTTATGGTTAGGGGTGGCAATGGGCTGGGCCAGCCCAACCTTAGAGCCCTAAGCTCTCTCTCCTTTGCCCGCCTTTGCCCAAATGGGCTAAAGAGGCCCCAACCTTAGCCTTCACCCTAGAGGGCTGAGTCAGGCCAAGGCCACCCTATAAGTTAAAGAAAAGCTACATGTATGCTACGTGTACAATTAATCTATAATAGGGCAGGTCATGTTTATGACCCGTTATGCTCTTCTAGAGAATCAAAGTTTTTTAATGTGAATAAGATTATTCATCAACCAAGCATATGCCTCACCCAATTATCCACCGTATATATTGACTTAAATAAGTGCATCGATATACTGTTCACCATTTAAAGTGGGCTCCACAATTTGGGCGTTTTATAAGTGCCTATGTATCATCCATCACACTACTTGAATATCAAAGTTCTTCATATATAGTACATTAGCCTACGTTACTAATACTAATACCTATGCACTATATAGTATACATCCGGAAATGGATTGAGCCGAGCTGAGTTATTCATCATTGGCCTTGTCCCAACCTAGCTTAAATACTGGACTTAAATTTCAAGCCCTAACCCAGCCCTTGGGTCAAGTTTAGTGGCTCAAGCCTTAACCCTTTAGAGTTGGGTCACCAAAGCTGGGCCAGGCAACCCGGCCCATTGCCATCCCTAGTTATGATGCTCAACTACCCTACAAGCTTTGGTATTGTCCCACCGCATCCAAAGTTTACATTCTTGCCTATCCATATACCCGAATTGACCAAATCCCTTTACTTGCATGGTCACCATCCTTGGCCAAATATACCATGTAGGTCCATGGGATGGATCAACAAATCTTAACCATTGGATGTTCATCAAGAGTGATTTAAAGGAAATAAATAGTTAAAACTAAAGTTCAACAGTTGAAAAACTTTGGTTAACCATTAGAAAACGTTTGATTGCACTGGCTAGTTAGAAAACACTTGATGGACAATCCGAACTACAAGATTAGTCCACTAATCATATTCCGAGTAAACAAGTATCTTTGTTGGATGATGCGAGCCTCAACTGGACCTTGATGGATGCACCTAGCCACACCCACATATTGTCCACCAATATAACCTCATAAAGTGAGCCGAAGCACATCACACCCAGACCTTCAACTCTGCACGTTCTTAGATTTAAGGATTAGTGAAATCTAGTACATCCAGAAGTTGATCTATAGTCTATACTAGGCATGATGGGCCTTCTATCCTAGAGACTTGAAGCGATCTACAAATGTAAGTATCCAACGAGTCTAATAACAAGATCCCATATACACGAATACTCACACTGCCATGTGAGGTAGGGCAAAGGCACCAACTTGTTGTTGCACCCGATGGTAGAGATCTTCCATCCCGACTCGTGATCGGTCCCCTCACCTAGGATGACCACAAGTTTGTCCTAAAACTTGCTAGGTGGTCATGATCAAACAACGTACTGAGATCCACGGCCACAACTCTCTCTTGGCCCATGGCCATTGTGTCCAATATCAAGTTCCCAAGGATAGTCTGAGGAATCCCTCTCTTTAACTCACATAGATTTTACGTATGTTATTAAAGTTTGACATACATTAATAAGGCAGATGAATGAATCGCATGATGAAACCGAGGTCCATCGTTATCATCATCTAAGCCATATACCAATTAATTGTGGCCGATTACATGATCTTGTTCCACCAATCCACTTTATAAAGGGCCATACCTATACCCTAGCATGAGTTTGGAATGTCATATTTTTCCGATTTATGATGGAAGTTATGGCATAAGTTTGACGCCTGCTACCAACCTAACGCAACCCTTCTCCTTATCCAAGCTTGAATCGGCAATGAGCGCACATAACTTCCATAGGAGCAATGTAATAGACTATTATATAGGTTGATTAAAATCAAGCACTATCTAATACTTTGGTATGTACGTTGATTTGAATCAACTAGTTTATTATAATTAACGAGTTGAAAGTTGAAACCAAAGTGTTCCAAATGGTAACGGTGGCTGTAATGGCCACCACCGTTACCGTTATGATACGTGCCGTAACGGCCATTATAGCTCCCATATCGGCCGTTACGACCCTTTTTTATTTTTTTTTGAAAAAACTGTTACATGACCGTTAGGTTCGTTACAGTCCATTATAAGGCCGTTACAAGGCTTTTACTGCCTGTTTTTTCTGTAATGGCTGTTTTGACCTCATAACGCGTAACGATTATGATTGTTACCATTACGTAACAACCATTTTGACCCCATAACGTGTAATGGTTATGACCGTTACCGTTACGTAACAGTTGTTACATAACCGATTTGAATACCTTGGTTGAAACCGAGGTCCATGACATAAACATTGGTTTTCAGGGCACAACGCTAACATGTATTATGTAAGTGGTGTTTTGTAAACATGGATCATTGGGATCTCTTTTCCCCGTTGCCAAGTATGTAAGCATCCCCTTTTCACTTTCGATATGATGGCAGTGCATGTTTGCTCAGTAGGTCCATTTGGTACTTCATGCTCTAGACGTCAACTATTTGCAAATTCCCTTTTATGGGTAGCAATGTTGTCAAATGTTATAAGCGATCCAATGCGACCCAAGGGGTGTGTGTGTTTGTGCAATGGTATAATTAGGGGCTATTTGTTTATGCAATGGCATAATCACATATACAACCCCCAAACAATTTTTTTTGAAAAAATAAAGGAAAATTCAAAAAAGATTTATGAAAAAATTATGTAAAAATACTACAAATAAAGAGAATTGTTTTTTTATATATAGTTTTATTAGACTATTAGACTATACCAAGGCTCAAAAAGCTATTTGGAGGTTGACTTCGATGGGCATTTTCTGGTTCATCTGGAAGGATCGGAGCAGTTTGCAATTTCAAGACAAAAAGGCATAAGTTGAGAGGGTTATTTCTCTAGTGATATATGTGGTTTCTGAATAGTCCCTTATGTTCAAACAACTAAGTTTGTTGATCTCTCCTTTTTCTCTCTCAACTAGTATAGTCTTGTATTATTTTCCACTTTTGTAGTTCTCTTAATAAATTCTTGTTACCTCAAAAAAAGAAATTATATATATATATATATATATATATATATTTATAGAAGAAAGACTATCAAGTCAACTACTCAAATGAATTCATATACTAAAAAATGTGAAAAACAACACATTCTATTAATGTCATTTTAAGAGAACATGAGAGTAATAGTGTGAGAGAGAGTAAGAGAGTTAAGAGACTAGAGGAATTAGGAAATGAGAGAGAGAGAGAGAGAGAGAGAGAGAGAGAGAGAGAGAGAGAGAGAGAGAGAGAGTTGTGAAAATAGGAATGCCTTCACTCATCTCATCGATCCGGATCGAAGAGTTTAATTTTCAATTTAGACATTGACAAGGCATATGTTACGGAGGTTGGGTTTCGGTTCCAAGTGGAGAGGTTGGATGGGTGAATGCATCGGATCGGCCCACTTCTCAGTCCTTCTCAATGGCTCTCCCAAAGGCTTCTTCAAAAGTTCTAGAGGTTTTCGGCAGGGTGACCCTCCTCCCCGTTTCTTTTCCTAATGGTGGGAGAGGCTCTTTCAAGGATGTTGCATAGAGGTCAGGTTGCTGGTCTCATCCGTGGCATCAACATCCCAGGTTTGTCTAGCCCAATTTCGCATATTCAGTTCGCTGATGACACCCTCATTTTTTCTGAAGCGGTTATGGAGAAGATAGAGAATATGTGTATTATAATCAGATGTTTCGAGGCTATCTCAGGGTTGAGGGTGAACCTAGCTAAATCTAAGATGATAGGGGTCAATTTGGATGAAGGCGAGATCGACGCCTTTGTGGATTCTCTTTACTGTGCATCAGCCTCTCTCCCTGTCTCTTTTGTGGGTCTCCCGCTGTGCGTCGGTAAACCTCCCAAATTTTTATGGGACAAGATAATTGCCAGGTTCGAGCATTACCTGGCTAGGTGGAAGTGCCGTTACCTCTCGTTGGGAGGTCGTTTGACCCTTATCAAAGCGGCCCTTTCAAACTTGCCCCTCTTCTTTATGTCCATCTTTAGGTGTCCTTCGACAGTCCTAGCTTCCATTGACAAGCTCAGGCGCAATTTTCTATGAAGTGGAAAAGAGGACAAAAAGAACTTCCACCTTATGGAGTGGAAAGGTGTGTGCAAGCCCTGTAAAGAAGTGGCATGGGGATAAAAGATCTTAAGCAGATGAATCGGGCTCTCCTTGGGAAATGGATTTGGAGATTGGGGACAGAGAAGGCTAATCTCTGGAACATTATAATTAAAGGTAAATATGAGGCTTCGGAGGGAGGCTAGTGGACCAAAGATTCGACTTGTTACAGGGCTTCTCACATCTAGAGGGGCATTTTAGGCACTAAGATTGACGTTTTGAGAGGCATCGGCTTTGAGGTGGGGAATGGTGCAAATATCAGATTTTGGGCAGATGTTTGGGAGGGCGACGCTCCCTTTAGTCTTCGGTTTCCTAACATCTTTAGGCTGGTCCCAAACAAATCAGTTTATGTTGCTGAATGCTTCTTGGTTTCTTCTGGCAAGCCCATTTGGAACATCAACTGTAGTAGAAATCTCAAAGATAGGGAGATAGCTGAATATGCGAGTCTTCTTGAATGCATTTACAGAATTACTCCCATCCTCCTGGCAGCAGATTCTTTGATTTGGAGGTGGGACAAATCGAGCCGCTTCTCAGTCAAGTCGTTGTATGATCATGCTGTTATATCTTCAGTCGCAGAGAAAGATCAGGTGACCAAATTCATGTGGAAATATGCAGTGCCTCCTAAGATAGCTACTTTTGGCTGGCTAGTGGGCAAGAAGAGAATCCTCACTATTGATAATCTGAAAAAAAGGGGGATGCAGATTGTTAACATCTACCTGTGTTGCGTGAAAGATGAAGAATCAGTCAATCACCTACTGATTCACTGCCCCTTTATCTCTAAAATATGGGCAGACTTCTGCCAATGTTTTAGTATTTCTTGGGCTTCGGCCAGCTCTGTCGATAGCTTGCTTCCAGCTTGGCATGGTGTTAGCTTGGAGAAAAGAAGGAAGTGCCTATGGAGGATGTCCATCCTTGCCATCTGGTGGTCTGTTTGGGGGGAAAGAAACGCGAAGTGCTTTGTTAACTCCTCAAAATCAGCGAAGTCTACCTCAGCTAAGGCCAAGGGTTTTATTCTTGAATGGGCGGTCAATGTTCCTATGCTTAAGGATTATGATTTTCGTTTTCTAAGAGGCTAGTGAGGCTGCCCTCTCAGCAGGCGCACTCTGTCCTCTCAGTCTTTTTTCTTTGTATTTTCCTCTCTTTTAATATAGTTTGCAGTTATCTTTCCAAAAAAAAAAGAAAAGGGGGCGGGGCAAAAGTGATAGAAAATGAAGCAAAAAGAGTCCCAACGGTCAGAAATCTAACCGTTGGGAGGTTATGCTATCACATACTGTGTACGCAATGGTATAACCGCATAACTATGACTTATACGGTCGCATACTCTGCATAAACCCCAACGGCACAATAACCACATACAAAACCATGGTATATGCGGTCAACTAGTTCAAAATGGCATATGCGATCGTAAGCGCTTATGCGATCGATATGACAACACCGGTAGCGCTCTATAGTTGTGCTAAGGTGTGTTGTGGGGCTTGACCATGTTGACATGTGATTTTTGTTGGTAATCATCTACTGGCGGGCTCCTTGATACTTGTCAACCAACCATGGTTAACCTGGCAATTGCTCCTCCATGACTCTAATTTTGTTTCTCCTTTTAGGATGTGCATGCAACAGTCGGGTTAGCGGTCCATACTAGGTGGGACCTTGTTGCCATGTGAGTGGTGTCAATATAAACCCTTCCCATGACTGGTTTCAAGTGCCTGAGTGAAAGCGGAAGGTTCATGTTTGTTGGGCAGGCGATCATTGAACATTTTTCCAATCTACCATTTGAAGGATACCCTCAAATTGCCTGGTGAAAGAGCTAAGATGAGAATGATTTTAACCAGCTTGTAATTTGGTTAAAATACTTCAGGATGGTTGGAGATGATTTTAAATTGTGTTATATAGGGTGTGAATCGCCCAACTCATATATAAGACTTTGACTTTAACAATTAGTTTGATTTTCTATACATATTACACTATTACTGATACAGAGTGGTGATATGGATGATACATGTGTTTTTTTTTTTTCCTGATGTCGATGCTGGGATGTAATGAAATGAGGGTGTCATCAGCTCATCCAGTACCTGCTCCAATGCTGGGATGTAAAGCACGGGTCATACAATGCACATCATGTGCTGGCCGTAAATTGTTACCATGCTTAATCAATTTATACAGCAGCCTTGGTGACAGAAAATGTGTTCTCTGTATGGGAGTCACTATATACACCTAATTTGACTGATAAATACACCCATCATTTCCACTTATGCAATTATACTAAACCCAATGTGGAAAGGGTCATTTATTTTTTAGTCAAGTTGATGCTGATAACAATTCACTTCCCCCGAATGTATCTGTTTTATTCTGTCTTCACTGTAACTTGAACCTTTTGGTGTATCTCTTTGTTTTGAAGTTTGGACTCAGGATGCATGTTTTACCTCTTTGACATCTTGTTCACTTCATTTAATATTTGTTTTGAAACACATCTAATGAAGGGTACATCTGTACTAGTGTACTTTTGTCTCACCTGCTCAAGAAGAAGGCTCAAGGATTTGTTCCGAGGGAAAAGGTCTTAACAGATGAGTATGAGCTCGTACACCAAGCACTTTTTACAGACCCAGATGATCAGAGTGGGTGGTTTTATCATCTTTGGCTTTTGGATCAAACAGTCAATCAAGATGCTCCGCTGCTGATTTCTTCCTGGCCCATTCATGGTTCGGAACTGATTTTATCTATTAATGGGAACATGGATGCCCATGTAACTGCTCCATTCATAAGTTCCCTTTCAGAGTATGTTTTGCCTACAGGATGCATACCGCTCATACTATATTTCAACCAAGCTGTTGAAGGTGTTAGTTCATCCACTGTAACTGTTGAATCCATGTTTGATAAGAATGAAGATCTTATTTGGAGGCCACTTTCGATAAACAACTCGGGAGGAGCGCATGCTTGGGTGACATATCTGAAACTTCCCATGTAAATCACCATGCTTTGAAAGCTTATCCAGTGGAGGTTAGCCTTGGACATTCTCAGGGTATCATTTCCTCAAATGGGTCCAACTACAACTATTCTTCTCAGTTTGGATTTAATCTGAACTTACAGTCTACTGATCCAGATCAGGCTGAAAGAAAATCAGTTACAGAGATGGTCGTCTGGAAAGACAATTTTTATACCGACGAAACCCTTCTTCAGGATTCAAGTTCCACTGCGCTTTCATTGGATCAACTAAGGATCAGTGAAGACCATGAACCATCTGTTTCTAAGTGGCACATAGACACCTTAGCAAACGAGATAGCTCTTTTCCGGGAATTGTTGTCAGAAATAAACTGGTTAGTCTGCTTCTATCATTTGATTTATTTTGAGTAAGTTGAAAATAAATTTGAAATACCTATATTTCTCCATTATGGCTTATTATATTACATCCGTTTCATCTTTGTAGTAAAATAGCGAAGCTCACACTAGCGCGGTTGTTAATGGCTCGTGATGCATTGATGTCACTTGGTACGTTACGCATGCAAAAGAGGATCCATTCAGAAGAGGTTTTACAACTCTTTAATGACTTGATGAAGTTGGATCCTGTACATGCCCGTTATTACAAGGACGAACACAGCTTAGTCCTAATGGAGCAAGTACTTCTCTCTTTCTCATTTTGCATTATTATTCTCATAATATCATACATGTTTTAGAACAATTTCCAACTTGTATGCGATCTGGATGCACGTTCTGTTGCTCTCGAATGCTTCTGTGCCTGGTCGTGTTATATGTACACCTTAGTTTTATACTGAATTTCATGAAATTACTATTGTCCCTTTTCAGACAATTTTCTTGAGCATGCTTGTTTTTATCATCTGACTGATATTACTTGTCGAATTTCAGAATCTTGCTTGTCCTTTGAAATTTCTCAGTTCCAAAGGTCAAGATGATAGGCTAGTGCGAAATTGTGAGTGACGTACAACGTATCTTTCAGACCTTATGGTGCATATCTTATGATTTGGGGCAGAAAAATGGAAAGTGGAATCCTTTTTAGTGTGGAATCATATTCTCTGTGTCACCTGAATGCCAAGCCTATGCTTTTAACTTGGGACTCCCACCAATGGCAATTTGGCGGTACATCCAAATGATACCTTGATACTAGAACAAAACCTTTGATATCTCGTGGAGTTTGATCTTGTTCCAATGGAAAAACGATTAACGAAGACATGGTTCTCCAAGTTGCCGTTTTATAATTAGCATACTTGTAGGCTAGTCCAAGAAACTGGCTCATGTAATCGGTATCTTATTAAGGTGAAGATCATGTTTCAACAGCCTTTTGTATGTATTATCAGTTAACCATTGGAGTATGTATTTAGATATTCTCAATTCAAGTTCAGCAAATTTCAAGTTGGGTTTTCTTAGTTTGTGGAAGCCTCTGTAAAGTCAGTGAACCACCAACGATGCACTGACCTGTGAGAGTTGGGAGAATGCATGATTAGGAACAAATAACCAGTAAAAACTACATGAGGGTGAACAGCCCTTGAACAAGGATCTTATGCTTCCTCCTATTTCCTGAGGCATGTACTTTTAGCACATTCAGCTTAGAGCCTTTCCTCCTTGTCTCCAGGTAGTACAGCCCATCCTGAAGTGATGAACAAATTCAGGGACCATATCCGGGGTCCATATCTAGAACAGCTTGTATACTCCATCCCTCCCTCTCTTTGAATCTGAATCGTCTTCTAATGATCCAAACGGTTTATGCATCAGAGGGTTCGAGCCCATAGCTCAATGGTCAACAAAGGTGTGTTTCAACATTGAGGTCACACACACACACACACACATACATATATGTATATGTATATGTCCATTTGGGTCATATGTGCATATATACACACACGCACACGCGCGCGCGCGCGCGCACACACACACACACACACACATATATATATAATGGTAGACCTACCGGCATATATCACATTGCAATACATTAGGTTGTATTCAAGAAAACTTCTTACTATATGCAACCTTTATAGAACTACCTAAATTTTCTAATTGCATTGATGGTGCTTAGTGTTCTCCATGGACCTCAATTTCTTCTGTTGCACATGAAATAATGTATGCCAATGTTGATTTGAAAAAATTCAAACTAATAAGCTCTCGCCTCACTCTCATTTGAGTCTCTTAAGGAGTGTTGTAAAATCCAGACTTGATGCCGACCAGTTTTTGTGGTGGTTTGGTCCAATTGTAGATCCAACCATTCAGGCCCATCCCCACCCACCCGCCAAAATATCTGCTTAATCTAAAATTATAAAATAAAGTAAATTATAACCAATCTGATGCTAACACTGTAGTTAGGGAGCCTTTTTCTATTAGAGATTGTGCATTTGAAATTTTGTCTAGCCAGCTTGCACTTTTTTAAGAAAAACAATAGCAGTTGACAACCTATTTAGCTGGGTTTAAACGACTGTTTTGGGCGTTGTTTCAGGTCCAATCTGGCGATCCAGTCCTGTCTGGGTTGTGAAATGCTGCTTTAAAGACAAGTATGCAAAATGCAATTTTAAATTCTCCTTTTCAATCTTGCAAATACCTCCAATACTAGCTATACCCAGGTTTCCTAACTCCCAGAAATGATTGTCTTCCTTCCCTTTGCTTACTGTTGGCAAGGATACATATCATCTGTAAATGTTGTAGAAGAGTGTTAGAAAGAATGACTACCATTACCCAAACATTGGTATGACAAGTATACAATAAACCTGATTTCTAGTACGAAGTAAATGCCCCAAAAAAAAATTAACTAATGACACATATGTCCCATTCTGTAACATAGCTCCCTTGTAGATGATGCATGCAAACAATCAATGTCGAAAATATCGTTATCATTACATGTATTAGAGACTTGGGAATTTGGATATGGAAACATGTATCGATATTGTCAATAATATTGCAAATGCCGAGGAATGTATCACTATCTGATGGAAACATAAGGAAAAAGGTGGACTTTTTCAGTGGAACTTCAAAAGATGTTAAAAGACCCAGGATTAAACATTTAGGACTCAAAAACATTACAAAAAGGATGGAGTGGGTTTAGGGAAAGGTAAAAGGATGTGAAGAATGGCCCTGCTTGCTGTTTGGGAAGAAAGAAATGCAAGATGCTTCAAGGATAAAAGCAAAGCAGTGGAGGGATTTCCCAAAGGCCTGGGCTGCTTGTTGTCAAATGGGCTTCTTGTGTTGATAAGCTTATGGTTGTAATTTTGCTTTTCTTGGAATGTAATTGGGGTGCTAGCTCAGTGCCTTTTTGTTGTTTGTTTTTACCTTTGCTTAATAAATTTCTCCGTTATCTCTTGAAAAAAAAAAACAACTATACATAATAGGTGTTGTTTGACAAAAATATTTAATTAATAAACTAATTCCAGTGCACTAATTTTTAAGTAATAATGCAATAACTGTGCATATATGATGCAATAATTTAAAATACCCCCCTAGAAAGAGATCCCTCCAATTTTTATTTTTATTTTTGAAAAAGTGGTTTTATGGTTCTGGGCATTTCCATCCATGGTGGGGCCTGATCAAGATTAATGGTCTGGATCACCAAACCATGGTGTCACATGCAAGTGGATCTGGCAACTTACCAAACTATGCATTTGTCCCTAAATTTACTGTTGTTGTGATGTTCGCATACTTGATGAGCACCGATAATGTATGGATCCATTGTATTATCTTATAAACCTTGTTAACATGAGATGAACACACTCTCATTTGAGTAATTTTGCAGGTTACTTCCAATAGGGAGTCTTTGGTGAAGCACTGTTCATACTATAAAGAACTAAAGCCCTTGAGAGCCCAACCTACTGTCTGCCTACGGCTTAACAAATTATCACTGTCACGGATTGGTTTCTTTGAGCGTTTGCTGTGGGTCCAGATGCTAGATCTCAGTCACAACGAGCTTCAATCAATCGAAGGTCAAATTCTTAAGATCATCTTATTTTTATTTTCTTTCATAAGATCCTTTAAATTCTGTCTTATGAATTTATTAGTGCATGTGCACAAATGGCACTGCAGAATTTCTGCCTTTTGTTTATCCTTGAAGCGAGGATGTACATAGCTTGGCTAGATCAAATGGACTCGATCAGATTTCATCAATAACCTCTAGAAAAAAGAATAAAAAAGGGAGAAAAAAAATACTCGATTGGTCACAATTCGGTCTGGACTTGGAGAAGACTCGACTCGACAAAACTCAGAAAAAAAATAAATTCAATGAACCTCGACAAGCCTCGACTCACCCAGACTCTATAATATTGATATGTTATTATATTTGGAAAATTAAATGTTATCGGGTAAAAACAACAGATGCTCGATTCGAGTTCGTAAACCATGGTATACTTGTTCTTCAGTTTGGATGTGTTCCTTGGTTCCAGTGCTCCAGACCATTTCATGAACATGGGCTCATGGTTGGATGATCGATACTGTTGAACTGATGATACCCACTGTGGATGGGGTTCTCTTAACATCTCCCTGATCGGAAGTTCCTAAGGCTTCAAATGGTTGCCTATGCACAAACGGTCAAGAAGCAAAACACTGACAGTACACTCTACAGGAAAATTGCCAAAAGATTGAAGTGTTGGGATCTCCAAAACTGGGAGAGTTTTTGGGCATCCTCCATTGAAGATGGGGGCTCAAGTTCAACGGTCTGGATCACCCAACAGTTTTCCACACATTTACAGTACTGGGATCGGCTGCAGATTGTACATTTTCCTAGGCCCAGGACCCTACTGTTTCTCTTAATCATGTTTACATTTTGGTTAAACAGTCAGGTCGAGAAGTACAACTGCTTCTTGCTGGTAAGGAAATGGGACATTCTAAGAGAAGCACAGCTGTTTCTTGCTGGTTGCTGGCTATTGGCAGGTGCTACCAGCAATGAGGTTGAGCCTTCAATTCTCACAGGTCTCGTTTTGCATTTACCACTAAAAGACAGTTGACATGGTGATTGACTTGGTCGAGTCATGCCGAGTCGTATCAAGTCGGCCGCAGTGTTGAGCTAGCTTGACAAGGCTGATGAAGTCGTGACAGGGTTTCTTAGGGCCTGTTTGGATCATGGGATTAGGTCATATGGAATTGCATTTGGTCTAATCTAAATTCCATCTGGCGTTTGAAAAAGATGGGAAGAATTGGATTAATCCAAGTATGATATCATCCAGTCCCAGCAGGAGATATGGCAGGATTTCTGGTGGATTTTGAAATCCACCATATACATGGGCCCACGTTGATGCATGTGTTTTATCCACGTCGTCCATACATATGTGCCCTTTACACATGACAATGTGCATATGCATTCAGGTGACCAGCATCAGTTGTGAAATCTTGTCCATTGATTACAATTCTATGGTCCACTAAACACTCGTTTCACTTAATATAGTGTTTTCTCCAAAGGGAGAAGAATTTGATCCCAAACTTGGGATTGGACAGTCAAAATTACATGGTATTTCTAGACATATAATCATTGTGCAATAATAGTGTTAATTCCACCTATTGCAATTCAATACCATTTAATCACGCGTTGCAAACAGTCCATCAGAGACTTGGCTACAGATCTCGTTGAGTCAAATTGACTCGGCCAAGTTTTGAGTTGAGTGAGCTGAGTTTTAGAAGTATGCTTGTGACTGATTTCTTTGGGTTTTGTGGCAGGTTTGGAAGTGATGCAACTCCTCACCTCCTTGAACCTAAGCAACAATCGATTCCGCAGTTTCACCGCATTGGAGCCTTTGAAATTGATAAAACCATTGAAGACACTTGACATCTCTCACAACGAAATCGGGGCACATCCAATTGACACAACAAGATATTTATGTTCATCTCCTCTTTCTCATGCAATAGGAATCGATTGGAATGCCGGGGAATACACAAGCAGTAATGTCAACACCGGGAGTTACTGGGAAGCCATATTGATCTTTAAAGATCTGCATTTGGCACAGTTAGATGTTGAGGGGAATGCAGTTTGCGACGAGGATTTTAGAATGCTGTTGGTGCGTGTGATTCCTACCCTTGAATGGCTCAATGGCACGCACATATAGCAATAATCTTATAATTTTTACAGAGGATGATTTATAGGCCGATTTGTTTCAATAGAATTGAGTTGTACCATACAAACAATCTATGCTTCTTTAAGATTTATTTATCTGATTGATCTAAATACTTGCATTGAATCCAATCAACCCGAGTCATAGGATATCCGGCAGGAAGCTGTGCAGCATATATAGGGTTTTTCAGTTCCAGCAAATGGGGTCCATGCATGGGTAATCTGACAATTGTTACATTGCTTCGGACCGCAAATAGAATTTCTCCTAAACTTCATTTCATCATCATTCATCCATAGTTCTAAAACGTGGCTCGACTTGAAACTTGGCCGAGTCATCCGTATTCAGTATGACTTGTCGAATCAACTTGATGACCCAGTCGACTTGACATGACTCATGGCAACTCGAACCGAGTCACTCAGGTTGAAAAATCATCCAAGTCTTCAAGTCAACCCAAACGGGCTGAACATTGAGTCCAGTTCTTGGACTCTGTCATGGCAACATCAAAAATTTTGAACAGGGATGTCCCAGCTCAACCAGTTCAAAATCCAGGCGAAGCCCGACTCACTGCCAGGCCCAGTCCTTGTTTAAGCTATAAACGGACCAGATCTTCAGTTAAACCTATAGATGGTCTAATCTTTTATTTCCACCTCCACCCAGGACTATGGCCCATTTAGAGCCTTCATCTCAACTATCTATCTGAAGATTATAAATTTAAAGGCTGTGATCGATTCCTTGAGGGGTTTTTGGGAATGGTCCCATGATGGGAATGAACCTAGCAATGGTTTGGATTACTGGAGCATGGCCCCACTGATTGGAACGTGTGGATGGTGCTTGACCAGAGTATGAGATACATGGCTGGTAGGATCTGTCCTGGCAACGGTCCAGGCTTTTGGGCCGGCACATGCTTATTGGGGCTGAGGGCATTCATGGGTTTTTTCAGGGCCATATATAGGATTGGTCCTTCCTGTATTAATTGGGCCTTGAATTCTGGCATGGTCCTGACCATGGGTGCTTGTTAGAGCCTGGACTCAACCTGCACTGGTGGGCGGTGCTGCCAACGCGTCGAGTCGGGAGTCATTGGGGGGGTGGAACTCATGGTACCGAGCTGGGTTGTCGGGTGTGGACGTGTGCAAGATCCAAGCCACCCATCTAGCCGAGCCCACTCTGTAATTTGTCTTATAGATATAGTTCATCCTATCACTGGATGGTTTTGATTCTGAGATCATTGGGACCGTCTGATTAACAGCTTGGATCTTGCATTTGTCGTGGGTCCGTTCATGAGAGGTAAGTGCCAATGATTGTACGGCGGCAATGGGCTGGGTCTTGAGCCCCTAAACTCGCCTAAGGGCCAGGTTCGGACATGAAATCTACGCCCAGACCAGTTATGAATGGCCTGGCCTGGTTCTAATAATCAAGTGGGCCACAGGTATGCAGAAAGAATGGACGGTTTAAACATACTGGTGAGGCCCACCTTGATGTATTTATTCTATATTCATGGCATCCGTTTTGCAGATCATTTTAGGGCATGAGCCTAAAAACTGAAGAAGATCCAAATCTCAGGTAGACCATACTAAAGGAAACAGTAGTGATTGAAACCATTACCATTAAAAACTTCCTAGGGCCCACCGTAATCTTTCCATGATGTTTATTTGCCATCCAACCCCTTGATAAGGTTAAATAAACCTGTATAATGGAAAAATACAAATATCAGGTTGATCCAAAACTTTCGTGGCCATTAATGGTCAATCACCACTGTTTCCTATGGTATGGCCCACTTGAGAAATCGATATGCTTCATTTTTGGGCTAGTCCCCAAAAATGATCTGGAAAATCGGATGGACGGCATGGATGTAGAATATATACATCAAGGTGGGCTCCACAGTAAGGGCCCGTTTCTCGAGGCATATTACCTCATGAATTCCCTTTCTCCAGATATCATTATCCATTTTACCGTTGTAAAGGGTTAAAACAAACGGGCCTTAAATGTAGGCCGTTGATTTTGTTCCTATATCATTCTGCATGTGTTGTCCACTGTCCAAAATTTTCAGCTTCGGACTTGGACCTCAAGCGTACAGCCCTAGTGGGATGATCCGAGCCATCCGATTAAGTTATTGTAAAATGGATGGTAAGGCCGTTTCTACTCCTAACGTCGCTTTTGCATGGCCTCAAGCGAATGGATGTGATCATCCCAGTCATGGTGATTTTGGGGTCATGTGCAATCTAGAACAACGGCTCTGATCATAATGGGGCCCACCAGAATTTCCATCTGAATAAAATCAGAACAATTTCCACCTGATCATTGGTTCTAACGATCACATAAGCTAAACGATATCACATCCACATGGATTCAATCCATGGGAGTCGAGATGTGTGGGGCCCAACGTGATGTATTCATCAGATCCATCCTGTCCATCAGGTGCTCTCTTCAATTTGAGCCCCTGTATTTCAAAATTAGCTTCATGCAAAACTCAGGTGGGCCACACCAGAAGGAAGATTTGGGATAGGGATGCCCACGATTAAAAGATTTTGCACTGTGTGGGCTCATCATCTAGTGCCTATGCCATCCGACCGTTGATCAGAGTGCTCTTATAGTATTGGAGCATTTCACTACCTTGTATCAAAGCAAGTGGATGCTGCCACTACACTAGATCGGTTGGTTGTGATTTATTTAGGTATTTTTATTTACTTTACCCACTTTCTACCATTTTAAATACATTAAATAATAAAAATTAATTATTAAAATATTGGAGCTGAGTCTATCGAAGACTCCATCGAGTCGTTGGGTTGACTCAACCAGAAACTGAGATTTCTAGTTTCTAAAATGTGGTTTCCTATAAATTAGAATAATCTTATTAAATTAAATTATTTTATTTTTTTATATTATATATTTATTGAGTTTTTTATATATTTTTTATTTTTTATTTTTTAATTATTAATACATATTTTTGTTATTCTCAATGAAATAAATAAATTATATTTTTTATATATTAGTATTTTTTTATTTAACAGAATATTAGAACTGTGATTTAATATTAACTCATCATCCAACTCTCTCTTTATTTTCTATATGCTAAAATGATTGATAGTACACATTAGACCATTTACCTTGGTATCGACCCCTAGTGGGGGTTGTTAACTGTGGAGTGTGTGTACTGACATGGGTGTGTGCTGACAAGCTGACAAATAAGATAAAAATAAAAAATTAGACCATTTACCTATAAGCGATCGAAACTCGTGTTTCAACACCACTTGCCCGCCCATAAACCATCTCTATCATTTGTGAGTTGTGGCCCTAAGCATGTCATCCACAATAAATCATTTATCATCCATTTTATAATACAATCTTACTATTATTTTATTAGTACTTCCCTCCCTCCTAACTTAATGTAGCTGCATTTATTTGAACAATGGACTGGTGTCATATATGAGTCATGCAAAGCATGTTTAAAAGATATATATATATATATACACACACACACATATACACTTGATGGGGCCATCTCTGAAAGTGGTTTGCTGCCTGATTAAATCCCACAACATATATTATATTTACCAGTAACTTATTATTCAATCAAATATATCTTAAATAATACATTAGCACCGTAGGGGGTGTTACTCTTGCCATGTGGAGACTATCTTAATAAATGTGTTGTATATCCACGCTGCCCTTCCATTTTTCTATCTCACTTTAGTATGTGATTATGAAATTTAAGCAGAACCAAAACTAAGGTGGACCACAACAAAGGAAATAGTGATAAATGACCACTAAATTTTTTATGTGAGCCATAAAAGTTTTGATCAAGCTGATCCTTGTATTTTACCTTCATCCAGGTCTTCTTGACCTTATCAACTGGTTGGATGGCAAATAAATGTTACAGAAGCATTATGGTGGGCCCTAGAAAGTTTTTTTCATGTGGTGTGGCCCATTGGAGATTTGGATTTGCTTAATCTTTTGGGACCCATCCTACAATGGGCTACAAAAACAAATGGACGGCGTGGATATACATAAAATGATCAAGGTGGGCCCCACGGGGTAACACCTAATCCGCTCCCCATGGGGAAACGGATTGGCTACTCCCCTGCCACCAGCCAATGGCTGGTGGTCGGTGCTCTGTGGGCCCCACCCTGATGTTTGTGTTTCATCCATTCGGTCCATCTATTTTTCTATGGTATGAGACCAAAAATGAGTTATATCCGACTATCAAGTGGACAACATTATAGGAAACAGTGTTGAATAAATGTCGTCCATTAAAAACTTTTTGGAGGCCATAAAAGTTTTGGATCAAGCTGATCTTTGTTTTTTCGCTTCATCTAGGTCTGTATGACCTAATCAACAGATTGGATGTCATATAAACAGTACAGTGCGCCTTAGGAGGATTTCAACGGTGGATATCCAATCACTATTGTTTTCCTGTGGTGTGCTCCAGCTGAGATTTATATCCCTCTCATTTCTCACATCAAGCCATAAAATGATCTGTAAAAATAAATGAACGGCATGGATGAAAGACATACATCATGGTGGGGCCCACAGAGCACGGACCTCCACCCAACTGGCTAGTGGCAGGGGGAGTAGCCAATCCGTTTCCTCCCCAGAGTGGTCGTGATGGCAGGCGCAGTAACTAATCCACGTCCTCCATCTCCTGCCTGCACATCCACGTTGCACGGTTGGATGTCTTTCACGTGTGAAAATTTACAATCGCACACGTGTAACATCTAGCCAAAGAAAGAATAGATAATGATGTCTATATTTTACCACCATACACGTGGCGCTCACGTACGCCAATTCAGACGGTGGGATCCACAATGGATGAAGCATCAACTGGAAATCATATTGATTGAGCGATCCTAGCCATCCTTTACAACACCCGAGCTCCAACGGGCCCATCTTGTTGTTTGTGTGGCATCTAATCCGTCCATCAGGTGCATCCCTGGATGTTAGCTACTGATGTAAAAAATCAGCACCATCCCCATCTCTAATGTGCCACACCACATCGAACAATGGAGATGGGACATTAACCACAGGTTAGAATGTACTTCTTAGCATTGCGTTAATATTCAATCCAAACCCTTCATCTGGTGGGATTCACCAGGATGAATATACACTCCAAAAACTACCCTTATCCAAAATGCAGACGAACCACACCGTCTGAAATTAAGATGTTTTAGACGTGATTTTACATTGTTCCTCATCGTGTGGTCCTTATGAGTTTTGGATTCGACTGTGGTTTAGGATTTACGGTGAATATGAGAGGGCTCACCTGATGGACGCACCGGATGCCACGGTCTCTACAGGTGGTCCACCACATAAATCCAGTGTTTTACCTATAACGGATGTATGCAAGGTGTACGGTCGATGAGTTTCCATCATTTTTAAGGGAAACGGATTGGCTACTTCCCCTGACACCAGCCCCGAACCTGGTGGTTGGTGCTCGGTGGGCCCCACCATGATGTATGTGTTTCATCCATTCCGTTCATCCATTTTTAAATATCATTTTAGGTTTTTATCCCGAAAATGAGAGGGATATAATTCTCACATGAACCACACCACAGGAAAACAATAGTGATTGGATATCCATCATTTAAGTCCTCCTAAGGCCCACTGTAATGTTTATTTGACATCTTGATTAGGTAATAAAGACTCAGATGAAGGGAAAAAACAAATATCAACTTGATTCAATACTTTTATGGCCCTCAGAAAGTTTTTAATGGTCGAAATTCATTCAACACTGTTTCTTGTAATGTAATCCATTTGAGGCTGGTATATATTTCATTTTTTGTTTATTACCATAAATTGATCTAGAAAAATAGATGGACGGAATGGATGAAACACATACATCATGATGGGGCTCACAGAGCACCGACCATCAGCCAGTGGCTGGTGGCAGGAGAGTAGCAATCCGTTTCCATTTTTAAGATAGTGGGGACACTATCACGACCGTAAATAAGATGGCAGAAGCCAGTAAATCGTCCACAGGACGAGGGAGCATATCAATCCTAACCGTCCATCTAATGATGCCCTTACCATGGATTCCTACGGTACAGAAACTACACCTCCCAGACAATCCTAGCCATACATCATGTATGCTTTCCTGATCCTGTCCCTATCGTCCATCACTTTTGTTTTCTACCGTCACCTTGAAGACTTAGTGATCAAACGGTCCTCATCAATCAAATAATTCATCCATGAAAGTGACCACTTGTTGTGATTGATATGATCATATGCTGTCAATGACACCAGCAAAAACCAACAAAACATAGCTTTAAAACGGTCAAAGAAAGTGACGTGGATTGCGTGGTGACCCAATACGGCGGGATTTGCGCAAACCTGTTTTTCCTAGGAAAGGTAGTGGATTGAAAGGTAACCCAAACGGCGATGATAAGACAGGATTTTATTTAGTTATATATTACTGCCAAAGTCTATACAAAGCATGTTTGAAAATTATTTGGGTAGAAAAAACTATCACTTATATCTAAATATGATATAACGAAACTTTTTGAAGACAAGCAGTCACATAATCTCATCCTCACTGTTACAGCTAGAGGTGTACATAAGTCGAATCGAGCCGAGCTTTGCCTAGCTAGTGTTCGACTCGGAAAGCTTGAGTTTCAGCTCGTGCTCGGCTCGAGCTTGGAACAGCAGATCGTGCTCTGCTCGGCCAGCAGCTCGGTCCGGTCCGAGCTGAGTTTGAACTGAGTTTTCGAGTCAAGTTCGAGTTCGAGTCTTCTATCCGGTTTTGAGTTTGAGTTTTTAAGCCAAGTTTCGAGTTTCGAGTTCGAGCTTTGAGCTAATTTGGGCGAGAATATTGGGTGAACAGATGACCGATTTGTACGAAAGGGATGGAGAAATGAGTTAGGGTAAGGTAATTTGAGCAAAATAGATGGAAAAATGGGTTAGGGTTGCTGCGTTGGGCAAAATGGGTAGGATCGGGCAAATGAGAGTTTTTTAAAAAAAGCCCTTATATACTCACTTAAAACTCGATCCAAGCCGAGTCGAGATAGGTCCAACTCGGACTTGACTCGAAATGTTTCGAGCTCCTAAAAAATAGCTCTACTCGGTTCGAACAGAGTTTCAATCCGAGTCAAGTCGAGCGAGTTACTGAGCTAAGTCTACTCTTGTACAACTCTAGTTACGGCATATTTGGATCTTAAGTTACTTAAGAATACTTACTTATTCCTTAGATAACTTAGCTTAATTTCTACTTATTAAGCCAAAGTGATTAAGGGTGTTTGGATAATAAGTTATTTTAAATAGGTGAATTATGTATCAAATAACTTATCTTGGTTTCTACTTATTAAGAGGAAGTGATTAAAAACTTCAAGAAAAAAAGTTATTTATAATTGATCATAAATCAAACTTATCTTAAATAAATTATTTATCTACTAATGTAAGTAAAAAATTGTTATTTATTTGGTGGTTTCCAAACAGGCTTGAAGTAATTTTAAATAAACAAGTTACTTATAATTAACCGTAAACCAAACTTACTTATCTCGAATTAGTTGTTTATCTATTGGTGTATGATTAAAAAAAAAAAAGAAAAAAAAGCAAGTTCTAATTTAGTGGTATCCAAACGGGCGCTTAGTGAAAAGCTTAGGAGGTATGCATCCACTTGGACATCATGCGAGTCGAGTGAGTGTCTCTTAAGTATACTTTGTACATGATCGATCAACTTTCAAACTTACTTTGTGCGGCTCAATTTTTGCTTATATTTTGCCTTCCTATCAAATCTCATCACATTATAACGTAAAGACTTATGGACGGGTAATACCTGTAACACCTCAAGGGTTAACCAAATGCTCGACTCTTGAGATTTCGAACATTACTTATGCTCTGCGAAAATTGATTTATTGGAACAATGAAAATCCAAAACGTTACAATACCACACCCCTACGGTCTTAAAGAAAGCAAATTACATGCAACATTGGCCTTATACCTAAGACGACGCGACCCTCATTATGGTACCCACCTTTATGTATATATATTCCATATCCATAATGTCTCTCCATTTTGCTTAGTCATTCTAAAGTGTGAGCTCAAAAATGAAGCAAATTCAAATTTGAGATGGACCACATTATAAAAAATTGTTGGGATTTTTGGCCTGCGGAATCACACAGATCTAGATCTAGGATGGTAATCCAATGGCACCAATCACATACACAAGAAAAGAGAATACACAGATTTAACGTGGAAAACCCTTGCAGGAAAAAATCACGGCACAAAGCGACAAATCACCACTATGAAAGCATCAATTACAAAGAGAAAGGACTTACCCGATTCGAACAACCTCGAATCTCACCCTTGCTACACCCTTTGATAACCCTAGAACCCTTAGAATACCTTTAGAAAGTCTTAGAATATAATAGAATAGCCCTAGGCACCCCAATTTATAGTTTTGGCAACTTCCCTTTCGTATCCCAGTTGCGAAAGGACTTGCGTCACAAAATCCACGAAACTCCTTTCGCATCCCAGTTGCGAAAGGACTTGCAACACAAAATCCGCGAAACTCCTTTCGCATCCCAGTTGCGAAAGGACTTGCGACACAAAATCCGCGAAACTCCTTTCCGCATCCCAGTTGCGAAAGGACTCAGATTTAAGACATCTCGCAACAATCTCCACCATGTCTTCAATCTTCAACCGTGTAGCTTCTTGACCTCTTTTCTTATTTCTGCATCACATCATAGCTCAAGATCACATTGGCTAACCAGCACCAATCACGGATCTGATAGATACCTGCTATACCGTCGGCGCGAATATCTCTGAGAAGCCGATCTCTTCTCTCTGAGAATAACTCTTCGCTACTAACCTCGCCTTGTATTTATACTGTATCCTCTTGAAGGTCCACCTACATCCAACCGCTCACCGGCCCACTGGAAGCTCCACCCGCTCCCATATGTCGGTCTGGTACAACGAATCCATCACATCGCCCATAGTCACCTTCCACTTCTCAGCACCAGGCTCACCTAGAGCCATCAGAATAGAAGATGAATCCCCTGCAATATTGGAGTCGTCCATGTACCTTGCCGATATCCTGCAATCATGCCATGTGGTTCTTCTCACAGGTGGCTGCTCCACCTGCTCTGTATCCCTGTCCGCACGTCTCAGCCTTCCTGCCCTGCCCGCTCATGTGGCCATGCCCATCATGCCACACACGTGCAGAGGTGGAATTCGCTACATCCACTGTAGCTCCACCTTTTGAAGTGCTCCCGATCAACCTGTAAACATGATCGAGTCGTTGCGCTTTCATGACTACCCGTGCCCCATTGGATACCTTAAGAGCACCATCAATACCTGTGTACTTGCATCCCTTTGCCTCAAGCACACCAAGAGAAATCAGATTTTGTTTCAAATCAGGAACGTGCCTGACATCAGTCAAAGTATGCTCCACCCCATCAAACATTCTGATGCGTACCGTACCAATAGCCACAACATTACAGGCAATGTCATTGCCCATAAATACCTGTCCACCATCGCACTCCCTAAAGCTGGTGAACCAACTCCGATGAGTCATGTGAAAAGATGCCCCTACAGCTGGTGAACCAACTCCCTACAGCTGGTGAACCAACTCCCTACAGAGTCATGTGAAAAGATGCCCCTGTGTCTAGCATCCACTCGTCCTTACGATCGTCTGAGCGAAGACACAGGCAAAACATCACCATCACATCCACTCGATTCATCTGACGTGGCAGTGTTAGCCTCCCTGCGTGAAGCCTCAGAATCTTCCCTCTTAGATTTAGGATTTTCACATGTCTTCCTTCCCACAATTCCAGCACTTTACCTTTCCTTTGCCCTTGCCCTTGGATTTGGATCTAAACCTGAAGAACCTGTACCGTGTTCAGAATTCCTACCCACTGTAAATAGTGCATCAGAAGATGTCCCTATGTTGCTGTCTAGCTGTCTCATAGCCTTCCCTTGAAGGGCTGAGATAACAGTGTCGACACTCAGGGTTTTGTTCATGCTGCACATAGTATCCTTGAATGACTCATAGGACGCCGGGAGAGAATTCAGCAACATACATGCTTGTTCTTCATCTTTCATCACTTCATCATATCGAGCAATTTGCAAACCAATTTATTAAAATTCTGATGTGAGCCTCCAGATCTCCACCCTCTGCCATCTTGAAGTTATACCACTGCCGCTTCAAGTGCAGACGATTTTCAGAGGATTTCTTCGCATAAACATCCTCCAACTTCGCCCATAAATTAGCCGCAGTTTTCTCCCTCATGACGTTGTAGAGAACCTCATCCGTGAGACATAAACGGATCGATGATAAGGCTTTCTTATCAAGAGTATTCCAATCATCATCTTTCATGGTGGACTTCCGCTCCTCAAGAGCACCATCTTCGCCTTGCTTAATTAAGGAACTCATCATCTTGATCTTCCATAACTCAAAATTATTTTTCCCTGAGTACTTCTCAATCTTATACCTGGCGCTCGCCATTATTACTAATCCCTCAGATTCAGATCTGTGTCCCAACCGATTGCTTTGATACCACTTGTGGGATTTTTGGCCTGCGGAATCACACAGATCTAGATCTAGGATGGTAATCCAATGGCACCAATCACATACACAAGAAAAGAGAACACACAGATTTAACGTGGAAAACCCTTGCAGGAAAAAACCACGGCACAAAGCGACAAATCACCACTATGAAAGCATCAATTACAAAGAGAAAGGACTTACCCGATTCGAACAACCTCGAATCTTACCCTTGCTACACCCTTTGATAACCCTAGAACCCTTTAGAATACCTTTAGAAAGTCTTAGAATATAATAGAATAGCCCTAGGCACCCCAATTTATAGTTTTGGCAACTTCCCTTTCGTATCCCAGTTGCGAAAGGACTTGCGTCACAAAATCCGCAAAACTCCTTTCGCATCCCAGTTGCGAAAGGACTTACGACACAAAATCCGCAAAACTCCTTTCGCATCCCAGTTGCGAAAGGACTTGCGACATAAAATCCGCGAAACTCCTTTCCGCATCCCAGTTGCGAAAGGACTCAGATTTAAGACATCTCGCAACAAAAATAATAATGATTGACCATTAAAAACTTTATAACGACCACAAAATTTTTGAACCAATCTCATATTTATTTATTTGCTTTACGAAAGCTTGTAAGAATTTATCAATAAGTTGGAAGACAACTAAACATTATCGAAACGTTAAAATAAGCCCATCCAACTTTTAATGGTGGAGTGTATGGTCCACCTGAAATTTAAATCTTCGTTTTTGGAATCATGCCTTAAAATAATATATTGAAACAAATCTATAGCACGAGTATAGAATACATACATCGAGGTGGGCCCACTTTAAGCACCGCACCATCCTGAGTGACGTCAGTGCCACACCTAATTCAATCAGTCTCAAAAGGCCACGTGTCTGCCACGTCAGCATTCGTATATAAAAAAATAGCACAGCCTAGAGGGTGCCATACGTTCCACGGCACGTCATCTGCCCCATTTGGCTTAAAGGATCTATTTGATACTCTGACAGAGTATGATGGTTGATAGACTGGCAGTCATAAAATGTACACATGGCATATATATAGTTAAATTAGACCGGCTATTATGTAAATCTGACTGTCATTAAGTCACAAGACCAGAATTAGATAGTTTGGACAATTCCAGCCTCTGCTTCATAGACACTTGTTTGTTGAAATAGGATTTTGGATGGTTTACATTGCAACCGTCCATTAAATGTCCACCAATCATACAATCAGATGATAATTAAAAAGCTTCAATTTTGTGCATATTACATCTAAACTGGGATAAACAATTAGGACAGATTAGTTCGAATTACTTACATGAAAGTTGTAAGTACCTGTGTATTATCCACTCCACTCCGCCAGAGTACCAAGTTTTTTCTTATTTGGCTACCGTCCAAAGTCTTCCATTATCGCGGGACAGACAAAGAGAAAGTATTGATACTCTGGACGGATGTGACTATCATGCTCGTGCACATAATAACTGTGCGAGTGACTTGTACTTATCTTCATTCAACGGTCTAAATTAGAGAAACAACTTCAGATGAGACATCTGACACGTATGAAAATTGATGTATGATTCTAACATCTGATTAATGGACATTCTTTTTCTTTAATATGGACCGTTGATTTATTCATTCTGACTGTCGATTTGAAGGCTATCAATCGCCCGTCTACATCATCCATTCCCTGAGATTTTCTGCTCATATATAGTGGGCCCACGATCTGAACGGGCTGGATTGAGGAATATACTGCATGCGGTGGGTGAATCCCTGCCAGCGTATCATATAGCTGGACGTGGCCTCGGTGTATCCCTGACTATGGGACCGACCTTGATGGATGTACCTTAAATCCACGCCGTCCATCCGTTTTTAAAGAATATTTTAGAGTATGATTCCAAAAATGAAGGATATCCAAATCTCAGGTGGACCATACTACCTGAAATAGCGATGGTTGACTATTAAAAACTTCTTGTGGGCGACAGAAGTTTTGGAACAAGCTGGTATTCGTGTGCTCCTTTTATCGAGATTTTTGTGACCCTATTAATAGGTTGGATGGAAAATACACATTCTGGTTGCACCTGAGAAGTTTTTAACGGTGGATATTCAATCACCTCTGTTTCATGTGGTGTGGCACTTATGAGATTTATAATAACTTAAATCTTCGTTCATAAACTAAAATATATTTTAAAAACGAATGGACGGAGTGGATTTGTGTAAAATAAATCAATGTAGGTCCCACATCCAGGGATCTACTGACATCGGTGGATCGAGGAATACACCGAATTCACGGCCTGTATAGCTCCACGCAGCGATGTAATTTACGTCTAGACGCGCACATACAAGAAGAGTAAAGAGACGAACGCATGCGACGATGTGTCACACGTGTATGAGATCTGATACGTTCATCAGACGGTCCCCTTGTGCACCTTTCCTATCAATCCACAGGTGGGTGACAACTGACAAGTACTTGATACCGTTGCTTACAAATTTCCTTAACCGTCCATTTCTTAAGAAAGAGTTCCCCTGATGAGGAAGATTCTAGATATATTTTTATGGATAAATATCTTTCATCAAAGGGGCCACCTTATGAACGTACCGGATCCTTCACGAACTTGCCACGTGTTAAATTTTCATGCGTTTGTTTTCTAGCGCTTGGAAATGAAGCGTCTTGGAACGGTCGTTATGGCACCTGCTTTCTGTTTCTGGATAGGACAGATATGCTCGTTTCCTTTCTAGACATTCTCAGATATATCCATTCCGTTAAGATGACGAAATGAAACGGCCCACCACTTGGGACACGTTCGTCATTTCTGTTAAAAGGGTACGGCATCTTTCAAATTCGAGAAAAACACTTTGATACTCTTGATCCTTATAAAATGCACACGTGTCACAATTTAAACCGTCTAAATAATAGTAATAAGGGTAGATATACTTGATCCGAAAATTTAAGATTATTTGATTATCCAAATATCAGATTGATGGACATTTATTGGACGGTTAAACATGAAACACATCCAACGGTTCTATTTCAAAAAACATGTGTCCATGAATCAGAAGTTATGATTATCCAACCAATCTAGCATTATTCATATGACTTGAATGCTGTAGTTTGAACAAGGTAGTCGGTTTTATTTGAGTTGGTATACGTCACGTGTACAATTTCTAAGTGCCTGCGTATCAAGTTGCATACACAGTCTGAGTATCGTATCTCCCCTGAAAACCGGGAAACCGGATTTTCGTTTCCGGTTTTGCAGCTTATGGTCGGATGCCGGCACTAAAATCCAACTTACGGAGAACGGCTATCGTACGTACGGGAGAGACGATACGGTGAAACCGGTAGGACGGAATACGATAGTGCCATCTCCACGGTACACGTGGCGGTGTAAGTTATCAATCAGAACCGTCAATCCACGTGCGTCTAGTTTATATGGATAACGGTTTAAGATGAATAGAGATCCAATTGATCTGAGCCATCAGTTGATCGTTGGCCTTGTAAGGGACGGTAGAGATGAACGTAGTCTAGTGCACGTGAGAAGTGAAGATCCTCTCCATTTATGGCAGTGAAAGAAAAGGCCACGCACGAACGTACTCTAAAATGACAAAATTACCCTTGTGCCAGCTAACGGCTGGGATGCAGTCAGTACGCATTACGTGTTTTGTAGAGGCATGTGATGTATACATAAGAGATTAATACGGTGGAGCTGGAAGAACCTGGATATGGTAGAGAGCTCTCCCTACAGTACACGTGGCAGTTTTATGTGCAATCGGATCCGCCCATGTGAAGTACCCTAGCATGGATGGCTAATGTTTAAAAACTCACCCGTTTTGGACAATCCTATCCATCTGATCTATGGCCACTGAATTGACGGTTAAATTTGCAGAGGGAGCATCCAGGTGGAGCCTAGGAAGGTTTCAACGGTAAGTAACTCTTTCTCCAGTTTTCCTTATCGTATCCACACCTTTAAGTTTTGGGTTCAACTTACTTTTGGCATCACGTCTTAAAATGATATGGAAAAATAGATAGATGAGGTGAGTTTTTTAGAAGCATCAGGGTGGGCCCCACCTAACATCTAGCACATGAATTTCCTTGTTAAGGCTTACTCGAGAGCATGGATTTGGAAGCCCTAGATTTGAAATTCTCTTATTGTGTTGGTGTTACAGGTGGGCATCAAGTCGAGTCAGACCGAATTGGATTCTTGACTGGATTCTATTTTTCAAGAACTTGAACTGAACTTGATCTGATTCGGAACTGAGTCCAGCAAGACTAACTCGATTCGATCTGAATTCTTGTTGGCCTGACCTGAACCGAGTTTGACGTGATCTGGGGATCTGAATCGAATTTGATCAAGTTGAGTCTAGGGAGAGAAAGGAGGAGAGAAAAAAGGAGAGAAATGATTATAGAAGGAAGGAGAGGAGGGAAATCGGGAGAGAAAGAGGAAGAGAAAGGAGGAGAGATGGGTGGGTGTGACGCCTCCTTCGGGTAAATAAAGAGGGGTTAAGGTTCGTTTGGACTGGTCCTACTCGATTCGCACCAATCCAGACCTTCGGTTCGAATCAGATCCACCGGATCGGGTCCGATTCACCGGATTGAGTCGGATTCTGCCCAGCTCTAGTTGGTACCCTACATTTAAAATCTCTTATATTTTATAAGTAGCTATGTATAAATATACTTACATGGATTTGAATTTAATTATTAAATCAATTTTAATATATCTAATCAATATATGTATGTAATTTTTGATGCAATAACTGTAATAAGCCCGTTGAAGTATATATTTTATCTAAAAATGATGAAATTTCAAGTCTTGAATGAGCTACAAGCACAAGATCACATTCCACTAAGTAACGATTTTTAACTGTTGATTTACTCATGACAATGCTTAGATGGTGCATATCATCTTATTAAAGTAATTATAATAATGCAATTGATAATCTAATTATTTTGGGATATCATCGAATGACCATGTGATGACTAAATTAATAGCCCAGTGAACTTTTAGAAGGATTTTACATGTAATCCAAGGTTTTTGAATCAAAGAACTTCTCTATGCTTAGAACAATTCAGGGAGACTTGAACCGTTGATCATGAAGTGGGCCACACTGTAGATTGGTCATAACTTAAATAATAGATTTATAAGCGATTGATTCATTTTTGGGTTGACGTGGAAATCCAATATGTGGCCCAACGCATGAACCGTTCAGCAGTTGGGCCCACTTTTGATTTATCAGGGCTCAAAACTAAATCAAATCACGCCAATCTAACCGTTCGATCAGTAAACTCGAGTTCGCTCACTGTTAAATAGCTGACCAGCTTCATCCTAACCATCCATTTGCATTCCACTCGTTTGTATCGGCTCCGATCGTTCCATTAATATTGTTTTTGGGATCATGGGATGTGATCATGCCAAGGAGAACAAGGCCAAAATGGGTCGCATGCGAAGGATCCGGGCCATTCATCAGGGAGAACACACGTGGAAGATCCGACCCCTTCATTAGGGAGAAAGAACAATGATCGTCACGCCCTGGAACAGAAATTAGACTCGTCCACTGATTAGATGGGCCATGCCTAAGAGAAGGATTTTTGAAATTGACAAGAGGCTTACACGTGCGACCCTCCACCTGACAAACGGTCCAGATCTCGCACCCGTGCCATATTCGCACGTGAACGGCTGCAGGAATTAACCATCTTCTCCCCTCGAGATTCCACGAGCCCCTGAATTGCCCGGAATCCAGACACATTTTGCCGCGAGGTATTATATGATACGTGGCCGGCATCGCACAGAATGCATGCACGGTATTCTATCTCTGATAAGTGGTATTTATGGTCGGTAATCCAGACCGTTGATCCGGATTTCAAGAATGGAATATGCCAGAAAAAATGTCATTTTCACGACAAATCTCAACCTTCCATTTGTTGCATGCACAGGCAGTTAAGAGAAGAAAATGCATATCTGTCGATAATCGAATGAAATAAGCACTATCATTAACATCATCATCGTATATCTTTCTTTTATAATTCTTGGAGTCAAAATATCAACGGTCTGGATTATTAAATCACGGGCCCCACATGCTATTTTTAAAAAAACGCGTGTACGCCGTCCAATGATGCTGGCCATGTATCATATAAAATCCTCTTTACGACATTGCAGAGGCCAGAGAGAGATCACTTTCCAATTTGAGAGCTGGCGCCCCGCTATTGCGGTATAAAACACGGGAGTTATTTGATACTCTGGCTACGTAATACGCTTGATACGCATGCATTTCGAAATTGCACACGTGTAAAATTTTAAATCAAATCAAACCGTCTAAATTGCGTAATATAATATATGTAGGTTATATCCTAAAAATCAGATTGTATGAATAATCCTAAAATCTGATTGGTGAACACTTATATCCATAGGGTATTTTTATTTTAACAGTCTAATAAAAGTCCGACAATTTAATTTTCATAACAGAGAAGTTCATCCCTATGTGTGATGTATCTGCATTATGTGTTTGAAGATTTATATATGCACTAGATTTCTTGATAATGCATGATGTGTTTGAAGATTTATATATGCACTAGATTTCTTGATAATACGATCCAAATAATCAAACAATACCACATCATCATTCAAGCAACCAATAAAAGAATAATCATGAAAGAGCAGGCAATTATACAACAGATTGTGAAAGAAGAAACATAGAGAGACCATGAGTGGTGAACTATTATGATAAGAGTAAGAATGTGAGAAGTATCCATATGCTCAAATGAAGGCTATCAATAGCATAGAAATTTAATAAGAAATTTATATGTATTAATGTAATCTTTTACTCTTTTAAAAAAAAAAAAAAAAAAACACATTTCATAGTGTAATCTATAACATTAATCAAGTTGTTGGTGATAATAGCTGTAATTTGAGTCTACACTTGCATGTTGAGTGAAGAACATGAATTAGTTATTCACTCGAAAGTGCAACTTACAATTGTTCTTAACGATATGTAGGAATTCATTTCTCATTTCAATTTATTTGTATTGAAAAGTCTTTTCATATAAATACAAAGATATAAATCATAATCAAAGGAATAATCCAATTGTTTGAATATCGCCTGATTTTATTTATACACTGAGTGAGCAGTTGAATAGACGATCGATCTAAATAAATCTCAACCATACACTACATGTCTATCCATGTTAACACTTGGAGTCATAATTGCTCAGTTTGAATTATTCTACAATTTCAATTTCAATTATGACATGCCTGCATTTCAACTGCTAAAAACCAAACCAAACAACAATAATTTTGACATGCCCGTTGGTACCCTAAATAAAATACTATTTGACTATTATAAATATACCTTGTCTACATGCCATACCAGCATCAATATTTTTTCACTTGCATCAATGTTGACAAGCCTACATTCCGATGACTGTAAATCAAACGTTTTTTTGGTTAGCTTGTTAGTACACGTCACTGTCAGCTCACACATCACTATTAGCCACCTCTACTTGGGAATTGATACCAAGACCTGAACGTTAAAACAAGTTATCTTTCACTCAGTCTACCCCTTGAGCTATGGATCAAGTGTAACTGAAAATCAACCCAGCAGCACCGCCAGATAGAGTAATTTTTTGACATGTAAACTGATATCATAAATTGTATTGAATTAGTTGAAAGAAACATGTGTATTTTGTCAATAATTCCTAACTGACTGCGTACTATCCATCACACTCCGGCAGAGTATCAGAGTATTTCTCTAAAACCAGGAGGTCATACGGTGTGGGAGCAGATTAGGTACGGCCCCGTCCTCACAAATGACGGTGAGTCCCTTACCGTGGGGCCACCTTTATGTATGTATTCCATATCCACGCCGTCCATCCGTTTTTCAAGATTATTTTATTACATATAAATAGATACATCTCAGGTGGACCATACCAGAGGAAACAATGGCGATTGAATGCCTCGCTGATCAAAACTTCATAAGTCCCACCCTAATGTTTCCTTAATGTTTATTTGTCATCCAACCTTTCGATAAGGTCACATAAACCTGGATGAAGGTCAAATGTAAAATTATCTTGATAAAAATACTTTTGTGGCCCACAACAGATTTAATGATCAATGACCATAATTTCCTAAGGTATGGCTCACCTGATATTTGGATTTATTTTATTTTTCAGATCATGTCGTAAAATGATTTTTTAAAACGTATGGACGGATTTGATATAGAATACACATGTCAAGGTGGGCCCCACGGTAAGGGCTGCACCGTCTTGGGTGAGTCCCTGGCCGCACATAATCTACTTCCATACGGTGGAGCTGTAAGAAATGTAATTGGAAGAGCCAAGTCTCCATATGGCACGTGTCATTTAATGTTCGAACGAGTCGGACCATATGTATTACTCTTGCACGAACGGTCCATGCCCCAAAAAAACACTCATATCTGAAATCCTATCCGTCCGATCTACGACAATTAGATTGACGGTGAGGAATAAAAACAGCCAACTGTCAAACATGCAGTGTGAAACCTGTATAAAATGCAACGGTTAGGATTATATCATGGGTCATCTTCTCAAAACACAAGCCGTCTATTCTTCTGCCGGGTGGACCAGATGAATACATTCACTGCCACGTGTCATGTGAAGAGACAGCTCTACCGTATTACAGTCCTTCCCGCTCTACCATAATCCTCTTTCCACTCGCCGCCCGAATTTCCGCAGCTTGCTCGAGCGCAGACAGATTTTCTCAGCTACAGAGAGAAGAAAAAGAGAGAAAAAAGGAATGATTTGAAAGACCTCTCTCTATCTGCAATAAAACCGCAAAACCCTCCTCTTAAAACCCTACACCTGTATCTCTCCAACCTTCTCTCCCGTCTTTTCTTCCGCAAGCTCTCTGCAAAACGACCCCAAATCATATCTTTTCTCCCGATTCTGCAGCAGAAATCGCCCGTCCATGAGGTTTCCGAGCGATTCTCGGAAGAAACTGATACTCTCATCTGGTTTTCCACGCCGTTTTTGAGCTTCTGCAGCTGGAGAGTTTCAGATCCGTTCCTTCTCCTGCTTTCGAGATCTGATCCGAGCTTTTCTTCAGCTGATTTGAGTGGAAACGCAGCAGTCTGAAGCGATTTCAGTAAAACGCTTCGAGATCTGTAGGAATCGACGATCGGATTACGCCGATGCGAGGAGGCTGAAAATGAGGAGCGTTGGATACTGCGTATCTGAGGCGTTTCTGCAGCCGTTCTTTTGGGGGTTTCTGGATCGTCTGACGATAGCTGGGAAGAGCATCTGACGGTAAGAGGAGAAATGGCGCCTGGAAATACCAGCGGCTGGCTTTCGTTTTCAGTCTCGCCATTGGAAATGGTGCGGCCTTGCCAGTCCGAGAAGCTGATAGCGTACGGAAGCTCTTTTCTCGATTCGTCTTCTTCTTCTCAGAACTGCTTCTTTGAGGCTCTCCATGGAAATGGTAAATAGAAGGAATTATCTAGTTTTAGAACTCGGTGGCTCGGCTCCCGAGCTTACTGAGTCAACTCGGATCGCGTTTTAGCACGACGACTCATGAAGTAGCTTCTTCTTCTTCTTATGGACTAAGAGAAATGATCGGATCCAACGGCAGATATCTTTTTTCCCTGCCGCCGTTTCAATAATCAGAATATCCTGTCCGTAGAATATTAAGATGATAATCCGATATGAAAATCGGGCCGATTCACTCATACAGCTGATGGTATAACGTACCGTACTTGCATGGCCCACCTAATGAACGGATCGGTCTGATTTTCGTTCCAGATAACCGTACATCTACGGGCCACATTTTGTACGGCCAGGATAATCTTCACATGTGGAGTGTTGGCGGGAAAAAATGGTTGGATTGGATCATTTCTCCTTTTGATAAACCCCACGGAATGTAACGATTGAGGGGGAGAGTTCGATTTTCCTCTCTCGTGACTCAGGATCGAGCGCGTGTCTGCGGTCACCCGGGCCCACATGATGAATGGGCTGATGATCTGAGCCGTCCATGTTGAAACTCAATGCCATACGTGTCAACGAAAGAAACTTACGCTGCATCAATATCTGTAGATAAAATTTAGAATAATGAAAATAAAATTTTCAACGGCCCACATTCAACTCCAAACGTGAATGGTGAGGATTATAGCTGATGAGCTATAATAGTAAGATAGCTAATTTGTGGTGGTAGCGAGAATATGGACGGTTCAAATCATCGGACTATCTCATGATGTGGGCCCCAGTGACTGGAGACGCACGATGGATCCTCAGTCGCTACAGAGGAAAACGTATTCTTGGCAGTTGGTGAACATGTAGAAGATGTAGAAGATCCCACCATGCATGAGACACGTGGCAAAAATCTGGCCAATCAGGGATCTTCAAGGTCGATATATAGCTGAGCTGGAAACAAGCGAAGCTTTTCCCTTCTGGTCCGTCTATATTTGGATATTCTAGATAAACGGTCTAGATTATCATCTGGTGGGCCATTTTGGTCGAGCCTTTGCAGCATTGGCTGGAAACGAGTTCTCTTTTGTGAAGTGGACGACTCAGGATGGAGATGCTGAGATGATCCGATGATTCCAACCATCCATCTTTTGGGTTCCGCCGTAGATAAGATACGTTCCCATAATCACCATTCGCTGATGATAACGGCCTTTGATTTCCAAAGTTGAATGTCGGCCATTGAAAATCTTGTTGTTATTTAATCTTCTAAAGTCATCCACCGTTACTGACGGTCGGGATCATCCATTCAGCTTGATTTTCATATAGAGTATAATGCAGAAGATGGTCGGTTTCAAACGCCTTGCTAGTGAAAGCTCTGTGGGCCCACAATGATGCGTGTGTTTTATCCACGCCGTCCACCTATTGTTTCAGCTCATTTCAGGGCACCAGCCCAAAGATGAGTCAGATCCAAATCTTAGGTGGACCACGCCACAGGAAACGGTGGGGATTGAACGCTCATCATTGAAAACTTTCTGGGGTCCACATAAGTTTTAGATCAAAGCTGCTATTTGTGTTTTCCCGTCATCCAGGTCTGCGTGACCTTACAGTAGGTCCTAGGAAGTTTTTAACGATGGACGTTCAATCAACACTGTTTTCCTGTGGTGTGGTCCACCTGAGATTTGGGTTTGCCTCGTTTTTTGTCTCGTGCCCTAAAATGAGCACGCAAAATGGATGGACGGCGTGGATGAGACATATACATTATGGTGGGGCCCACAGAGATTTGACACCAGACAGCTGGCTGGTGTTGGGTTCACTAGCCAAACCTCGTCTGTCGGTTTCGATCGCTGGGCCATCTCAACATGTGGGTCCCAATGGATACATGTTTCCCAGTCGACTCAGATAACTCACTGAGTCAGGTATCACCGAGTGATTTCCCATGCTTGTTTTCTAGTCTATTATTAATATCATAACACTATCCACTTCAAACACGCGTCTTTTGGATTATCTCAGCTCCGTTACTTCCATTGCAGAATGGCCGAATTTCAAACCTCCGATCCCCTACACAACGGAATTCAGAGAAACCCAACACTCAGTACCCAAGATAGAAGATTTTCTGGCCACCCATTTCGCTCCAATGGCCCACTATTCCGACGGCCGAGCTGATGCCGCCGAGGAGTCGTCCCTCGGCTCTGTCTACGAACAAGATCTGAAGACGATTGCTGCAGCGGCACCGGTCGGATTCCATGCATTCTCGGCGAATTCAGGCTCAGAGGCTGACGACTCTGCGTCGGTGACCGGGAACATGCTCCCGACCGGCAACTTTTCTGACTACTCGCCGGAGTCCGGGAGTGAGCTGGCATTTTCAGAGAATACACGTGGGTTTTCGTTGGTGGGGCCACAGAGGCTGGAGAAAGCTGGCGGTGGTGTGGTTATTGCAGCTGCAGCTGATGCTGCAGTGGCTAAGGTGGCTGATGCGTCTGGTCAGAGAACTTCAGTTTACAGAGGGGTAACAAGGTAATTAATCATCTCTCTGGGGGCTTTTTCAGTTCCTCCGATGACCCACGGACCGAAATCCTCTGCCACCCTTGTTTTGCGGACTCGCGACTTGACTGTAACCGGTATTATAGGAATCCCATGTAACCATAGCCATCGTGGGGCCCATCGTGATGTTTGTGTTTGATCCCCTCCGTCCATCGGTTTCAACGGATCATTTTAGGATTTGAGATGAGATTTGAGGAATATCCACAACTTAAGTGGGACACACCGCAGGAAACTGTGTGGAATGAAATGCCACCGTTGAAACGATTCCAAGACCCACCATGATGTTTAAATATCCGTCCAACACGTTCATGAGATGGATCCCACCTGGATGAAGGAAAAAAAAAAAAAAAAAAACAAATATCATACTCATCCAAAACTTCAGCCCCCAATACATTTAAACGGTGGGCGTTCAATCTTCACAGGTGCGTGGCCCACTTGAGTTTTGGATCCTCTTATTTCTGGTCCCTACCGTAAAATGATCTGATGAAACAGATGGACAGTGTAGATATAACAAAAACATCACGGCATGCCCCACGGAGCTTGCGGTTACACGTGTCCAGGCAAGTCTTTTCGCTGTTTTGCTGCTGCGTAAAACACCCAAGTACTGTGGGGCCCACCATATTTTTATATATAAATCTGTACCGTCCATCAGGTTAGACAATGTATTTTAACCGTACATACAAAATCTCAGCCTGATAAAACTCTCTTTATATGCCGCACCAATGGGAACAATGTAATACTGCACCTGGAAAATGTACAAAGTTCAAACCGTTCATCTTACAGTACATGGATTCCCACCTACGGACGCGCCTGATTTCCGGGCGACTTTACATGAAAGAGCCCACCAGCACATTGGTGCACGTGCCTTCGCATTTCTCGTGTTTCGTGCGGGTCATGGTTCAATGATCCAGACCGTTGGGTCTTATGCAAGAAGATCCTGGCCGCTAATATATGCTTTTGAATGTTGAAAATGTCTGCATTTCTGTTATCAGCCGTCTAGATTTTCAGGCGAAAATTTGGATGTTTGGATCTTCCAAACGAGATGATTTTTGGGGAATGAACCATCCAAGTGAGATCCAAGAGACCAACGGTCCGGATCTGTCAAATGATGGGCTACACTCTCCTTGAAAGCGATTAAGGCTAGATCATTGAATTTTGTGGGACCCACTTGCTGAAAATGGATATCCACTCGAGTAACTATGCATATGCTACACGATCCCTGTCCGGTTATCCGATGGCCGACACGTAGCAATCCGTATCGGTCGATTCTTCAGTCATTTGAGTAATATTTTAAAATATCCATGTGATTGACTGACGCAGACACAGATGGACTGGACGATACGAAGCGCATCTGTGGGATAACAGCTGCAGGAGAGAAGGGCAGTCAAGGAAAGGAAGACAAGGTACGTCTCCGATCCTTTCCGAGGAATGCTAATGAGTGCACATCTCCTCCCACATGTGGCTACGTGGAGCACCTGTGTGAGATCCAAGCCGCTCATCACGGGATCCCACGGTATGAGTGCCGTGCATGAAAGTGAAAAAAAAATATATGACGTGGCGCGCGCGCGTGTACGATGAATATTGACAATTGGGAATAGGTGGGACCCATCTTATGAGGGGCTTGGGTTCATGCACACGTGTGCCACGTCGGCACGTGCGGGAGGCGATTCAGTCTCGTACGTCGCGTGGCTTGAATGGATAAGCAACCATTCAGCCTGTCTCTGCGTTTAAAATGCTCTCTGGAAAAAGTTGAATGTGCGTTTTGCTCCCTTTTGGTGATTGATGGCATTTTTTCTTGCACAAATGTACTTTTTTTTTTTTTTTGGGAGGTGCCGCCATTTAAGTTGCGTTCAAAACTAGCTATAAATGGCATGCAGTGGACCAGGACTTGTACGGACGCGATTGCGTGGTGAAACCAACAGTGTAATGACTCTGTGGGGCCCACCGCGATTTATGTGGTTTTTAGGCATGTTGCCAAAATTGGAAACAGTGGAGATAATGATATCCACCGTTGAAACCTTCCTAGGGCCCACAGGTGATGGTATTTGAATACCATCCAACCCGTTGATAAGGTCTGTGACAGTATCAACTTAATCCAATAATTCCATGGCCCCCAGGAAGTTTTTCATCGACAGATTTTCAATCCCCTCTAGAGCTTTAGGTATCCTTTAATTTTGAGTTCATGCCCTAAAATGAGCTGGCAAAATGGATGGACGGCATAGATAAAACACATACCACGGTGGGGGCTATAGAGTCCTTACACCATATAGTCTGACTTCCACTGTCTGAGCAATTGATGGGTCCACCTGTAAAATGATGGGAGCCACCAATAAATAATTCATGGTAGGTAGGGATGAAAGTGGGCATGGTTCAGTGGCCTTGGCCTGTCTAGCCTAAGGTATGATACTGTGGCTAAAAACAGCTGGCCTGAGCTTGAGATAAATAAAGGCCCAATATTAGAGTAGGGCTGTCAATTGGCATGGGACCCGCAGGTAGGTTGTAACGGGTCCAGGTTTCTTTTGGACTGTAAGAAAGTGTGTCAGGTTCAGATCTCACTCTTTTTGGGCCTGATTAAAATTCAGGTTTAGCTGGGTTAAGGTGGGTCCATCAACTAGGACCTGGTTAAAATTGGGTGGGTCAATTTTGGGTCCAGTGTGGACTATTATAGCAATGATATCTCCTAAGCAACATGTAAGGCCATTCATATGTCAAAGTGGCTCACACTTATCATGCGGTCGGATGGGTGGCGAGTGCTTGCATGCTCTTATTTGACTCGAACGTAGTTCTAAATATAGATCCAGAGAGCCAATGGGTATGAACCCGATTGGATTCATGTCTAGGTCTGGGTCTTCAAGAACAAGATTGGTACCCGGTCCTAATTAGCCAGGTACAGGTGCCATAGAACCTGACCCGCCGAGAACCCACTTGGCTAGCAAGCTAGATTCGGCCGTTCCCAATCAATATTTTAGGGTTGGAAAAACCTGGCCTAGCCCATTTTGGTAATGAGCTGTTGGGCAAACCGAGGAATGATGGATCCGCACTCATTTTTTATTCCTTCCAGTCGTATGGACCCAGGTTTTTAGTTGGGTTCAGGTCGATCCTTGGATGGATTAGATTGCACACACATGTGCCACTTTGATACATGCATGGTGTGTAAGCGAGTTATCTTACGTGTTTGTAGCTTAGGAAACCTTTTCCATTGCTAGAATAATAAATATTATTCTCAATATATATGATATTTACTATTAAAATTAAGTCGAACCAACCTGGACCCAACTAGACCTAATTTAAAATGGGTCTAAGTTGGTGGACCCAACCCGGAACTGACAAGACCTTATTTTAAGGGGTAGAAAACGGTGAGGCTGAACCCAACTCAATTTCTTAACAGGTCCCGGGCCCTTTAAAATTGGGTTGAGTCCATTGAAAACCTGCTGGTCTAGGTACCCACTGACAGCCTTTGTTGGAATGGTCATTTTAGTCAGATTGCCACCCCCACTCGCATATGATTTGCATTTGATATGAGTTTTGTTGGGGAGTTTCATAAGCAGATTGAGTGGCTCCCAATTGGTATTTACAGAGGAGGCATATATGATCCTTGACTCCCAATATTGGGGTTGATAGTTTGTAGAAGCGAGGCCCCTGGTGCTGTTATCTAGACCATTGATCTAGTGGGACATTGTGGATGGACCCTGTTCCAACATTCTTATAGATGGATGGGCTGCAGTTAGATGGTTAAGGAAAAATGTGCCAACAGCCCGGAATGAGGGCCATCCAAATGTTGGATGGCTAGGATATTATGATCTTGGAGATTTTCAGGCCCCATTCCTCCATGGTGGTGCCCATCAGATGAATGGTATGGATTACAATGGCCGCAGAAGTACAGACTAGGGACCTGAGTGTTCCATATCCTTTGGTTAACATATGTAATTCCTCTTTGGAGAAATGTCGGCTTAAGCTAGTGAGAAGTTGATGGGCCCCACTGCAGATTCTAATTTGGCAGACATGTCAGATCCAGGTCATTAATCTGGTGGGGCCACCATAAACATATCTGGGCATAAAATCTGGCTCGCCCATTCATCAGGTGGCCACAGGCGTACTTGAGCATGGTCTGTTGGTCATCTTTTTTCTAACCATAGGAGCCTCGCCAGCACAGCAATTAGTAGAATCCCGGCCCACCCCATGGTTTCTGTAACAGTTGGCCTGCAAATGGGTGGTACGTTCCACTGAAAAAAAGGCCTGTTATTGGACAGGATTTGCCCAGATAGGTATTTATTCCCTATGGGCCATACAAGGTGGCCCACTGGATACAATGTTTTTCATTCATTGACATTAGCTCCCATATCACAGTGGTGGACCTGCACTTGCATGGTTATATGGTGTTTCAAAATAGTCTATGCTTATAGCTGCTGTTTTGGCTAATGTAAGATCTCCTCTTGATTGAACATGGGATCGGGATGGCCGCTAAAACGGACGATATCCAGTCTATTTAGGTGAGTAACTTTACTTGAGAGCTCTTCTTCTCCTCGAGCAATTCCAAGTTCACCTGCCTTAGAATTGGGAACGAGGACTGCATGTATGAGATCTGATCCGATGATCAGGTGATCCCCACTGTCTAGATGGCAGGTCTTGGAATCAGGCCAATCAAGTCAGCCCACCTGATGATTATATTGGCATGATTCCTACCCAAATGGGGATCAGAGGTGGCGATAAGGTAGGCTTGCCCGTTGGGTTTTGGGTCCAAGGCTCGGGCATGTAGAAGCAAGAAGGTTGGTCAACAGACTGGGTCCAGGATTCCTGAAGCCCGAAAAAGGCCAGTTTATGATGTTAATGGGTGAGTTTGGGCCCAAAATCAATGGGGTGATCACTGATAGGGATAGGCCAGGCTCTTCATTCTGGCTTGATTTACTAATTGGGTTGGCTCGGGCAGACCCGAACCTGGCCCAGAACCAGGCCGTTTGCCACCTGTCTTGAGGATCACCATCGAACGACTCCCATCTCACACATGCGTCCCCGTTTCCATGCACAATGCGCATTCATTTGAGCGAGTGCGCCAGATTCCAACATTTGAATCTCTGTTAGAAGGTGAGATTGAAATTCTAAGGAAAGAAGTTATGCTGCCATTGATTCTTTCAGGTGGGTATGATAAGGAAGACAAAGCTGCAAGGGCTTACGACCTCGCCGCCCTCAAGTACTGGGGATCGACAGCCACTACCAACTTTCCAGTAATCTTACACACTTGGTGCATTTCATGTATAGTCTGTGAGTTTTGGATTATGTTCTATCCACAGTAGCCAGTGGATGGTTGGGCAGTTCTTATTATCCAATAATATCTGCATCTGGGCCATATGGGGCAACTTAGTCAAAACTCAAGCTCCCCAAGTGGGCAACTGAAATTGTCCACATTTGTGGGTGATTTCTAGATGGGCCATGATCCAATATTCACGCTAAAAAGATGATCGTGATCATCTATTCATGAATTCTAATGAGAGCTGTTGGAAATTTTCTTTTTGATGGTGTACATTCCACGGACGCCACAATGGATTGTTTGATATAATTCCCATTCGCATTATTGCTCTCCATGGCTGTTTCACGCCGTTAACTGCAAATGTGCCTTTTTTGTCGTAGGTTTCAAATTACAGTAGAGAAATTCATGAGATGAAGAACATGACCAAGCAGGAGTTCATAGCATCTTTAAGAAGGTAACCTGCCTTAAGCTTGCTCAACATACACTTGGAGGTTTGCTAGCAAGGCTCTGCTCAATCGGCTCTCCCCTTCTGTCCCACCAATATGATGGTCCATACCATTCATCTGGAAGTCACCACCATGCATGTTTCACTTGGAAAATATCTCCAATCAGTGATGTTCTTTTCCTGTTGTAACAGGCCATTACAGGGGCTGTAATGGCCGTTACGGTTCATTTTTCTCATAACGGCTATGACTACTGTGTAATGTGTAACAGTTGCCACTGTTACCTTTATATAACGGTCTTTATGGCCCTGTAATGGCACACCATGGTTAACAAAGACAGCTCTCGCTCTCTGACCATCGACCTTTTAACATTAACATTTTTTTTTAATGGGAAATTGTTGTCCGAAACAAAATAACAAAACTACTGTGGAATCCAAGGTTTTCCTTTTTTTGTAGGATTCCATGTTGGTTTTTCATATCCATGTTTTGGATTATCTCCATCCATTCACTCTTAGAGAAGAAGAGAACAGATTCTTACACTGGCATCACGTTTCAGGAAAAGCAGTGGCTTTTCAAGGGGAGCTTCCATTTACAGAGGGGTGACAAGGTAAAATCCGTATAAACTGGCATGTTGCTTTGAGGTGGTGGTGGCCCGATACATGACAGGCAGCAGGTGGGGCAAGTGGGTCCTATCCATGGACATCCCACTGTTGAAAATCACACTAAACAGAATATTCTAGCCATACGAATTGACTATAGGCATGTACATGGTTAAGGGTCAATAATCAAAAGAAAAAACAGATGGCTAAGATTGCCCCTTCTATGAAATCTTCAACCATGAACCATCTACAAGCACGGCCCACTAGATGGATTGCAATGTGTCGAGTGTTGGCGACAAACACTCCTTTTAGATCAGACAAAATATTCTGTAATGGTAGCAGTAGCTGTAACGGCCACCACGATACGGGCTGTAATGGCTGTTATGGTTTCTTTCTTTTCGTTTTTTTTTTTAAAAAAAAAAAAAATTTGAAAAACCTGTATCGGCCCGTAATGGACTATTACAACCATTACCTTTACATAACGGCCTTTACGGCCCCGTAACAGCTGTTACGGCACACCATGGATCGAGTCCACGTGCTCTTCTCTCATCTATCAATGTTTCTTAACTGTCTGTCCCATGGATTATTCACAGAAGCTTACGGATTGTATGTTGTGGTGGAATGTCAGGCATCACCAACAAGGGCGGTGGCAAGCAAGGATCGGCCGAGTCGCTGGGAACAAAGATCTCTATCTCGGAACATTCAGTATAATCACTTCCACATCTACATCTCAGTATAAGAGTTAAAATAGAGAAATAGTGAAACACAAATCAGTGTATGAGATATGCTATTGACCACCTTTCGATCATGATCAGATGGTTACGATGACTGGGGGCCTGAGCACCTGCCAGATAGGTCCACACCTTGAATAGGTGATGGTTGCCTACATATCACAACCATCTGATCATTACTAGATTGCATGGATTGATGACTCGTACGAGTCATCTTGGACTCCATCGAGTCCACATCCACAATTAGCAGTCACAATAGACCTGACCCACTCATCCGAGTCCAGGACTGGACAATCATGACTCAGGTGGGCCACATGAGCAGGAAGAGTTGAGAGGGGACCCACACCCTTGATTCTCATAGAGAGCCCACCATGTTCTGCATATGTCATCCAATCCATTGATTTGAAACATCTGCCCCAGATGGTGGGATAGCTCAGAGATTTAAAAAAGGCATTTTTATAGCTTATTTTAGGGCATGATCCCAAAAAAGAAGCAGATCCAAATCTTAGGTGGACCACACCACAGGAAACAGCGATGATTGAATACCCACAATTAAAAACTTCTTGTGGGCCAGTGGAATGTTTATTTGACATCCAACCTGATAAGATCACAAAGAACTGGATGACGGGACCGCACAAATATCAGCTTGATCCACCTAAGATTTGGAACTGCTTCATTTTGTGGACCGTTCCCTAAAATGATCCGTCAAAACAAATGGACTGCGTGGATGTAAGGCACATACATCACGGTGGGCCCCACAATCAGTGATCTACCGACCTCGGTGGATTGAAGGCGCCCCCCTAATTTTCCAAGCCAGGTCATCCAGTGGGACCCATCTGACTGAAATTCTCATTTACATTCACCTGACCCGACTACCCTTCTTTAGGCACTGAAGAAGAAGCCGCCGAGGCCTATGACATTGCAGCCATCAAGTTCAGGGGCATCAACGCCGTGACCAACTTCGAGATAAGCCGATATGACGTGGAAGCCATCGCCAACAGCGCCCTCCCCATCGGCGCTGCCGCTAAGCGGCTCAAGCTCTCCCTCCAAGCCGAACAGCACAACCTCAACCACCCGATTGTGGACCACACATCAGCCATCTCTCACCCCACCCTGGGGGACCCAACCACCTCTCTCTTCCATAACCTGCTCCAGCTCCACCCTGCCGACTCGGCCAGCACTCTCGCCTACGGACCCATCGAGCAGGCGGCTCTCTATCCGTACGACCGAAGTTTGTGCTACCCCACCACAGCTGACAGCCATTGTAGCGATAGCACAGTAGCTAATGCAGATCAACCATGGACTGCAATGCACTCGTTGTAGTGCAGCTGACTCGGGCCGGTTCGAGGTAGGTAGTTTCTGTTATAATGACTGAAATGCCCCTAATACTTTCCCTAAATGACTGATGTGGCACTTTTGACTCATTGCTTTCTGTTTTGCTAATCACAACTTACAGGACTGGTATTTGTAGAATTTTCATTTAATCAGAGATGTTTTGAATCAAGGAGTTCTATTCAGTTCCATCATGGCACACGTGGCAACCATATCTGGTGATCAAGACGGTTGAGTGGATGGGCCACGGTAGCAATCCAATCCAATCAGTTGTCTGCAAATGGAATGATTGGAGCTATGTTCCTCATTCAGCCAAACAATTGGATGATCAGAGTCGTCCAATCACTAAGATTTCCAGATGGGTGGCCCACTAGCTCAACGGTCTGATCCCTAATTGCGTATGCCATGTGTATCATAAGGAACTGCATATGAGCATTCCCCTAGATGGTTCATTTTACCAACTGATGATTTAGACCGTTGATTTGATGGCCTCAAAAGTGGAACTAAGGCTTAGATGGTGATGATGATGAGATGACCTAAAAAAATGGACGGATTATTCCCTAAACTCTTCCAGATCAGCAGATCCTAACCAATCAATGTTTTACCTTTCTCTAGTTGAATGAGGACCGTTTCTCTCAAGTGGACATCTCTTGTATTAACTGTCTATTTGCAGGCCACTAATTGGAGAATCTGGAGGGTCCTAATGAGAATAACTTGCATCATGGTCCATCTGCAGTGGGGTCCACTGGCTAATGGACTCCAACCCAAGGACATTGCTTAACATGAGTCATATGATCCTCGGCTCAGTTGAGAAGTACAACATATTCAAGCTTGTAGTTTGTGCAATGTAGCCTGTGATTCAGTGATCCAGGTCATTTTTCCGTTGGGCCCCACCATGGATGGGCCATGGCCAAAGATCTCCACGATATGATGATCCTAGCCTTTGAATTTGAGGGCTACAAATAGACATCAGAGAGAAGGTCCCAAGATTTTGGATAGGGCTACTCCTTGGGAGGGACCCGGATTTCCTATTTTCCTTGCAAAGGCTTTCGCTGAGAAGCTAGGTGGGGCCCACCGTGATCTTTGTGAGAAATCCACCCCGTCCATCCGTTTTTTGAGCTCATTTTAGGAGTTCCAACAAAAGTTCAGCTGGATCGAAGACTCAAGGAGGCCATACGAGAGGGAAAACCAGGGGAAGAAATGCCTACCGTTGAAACCTTCCTGGCCTCCACCCTGATGTTTATATTCCATCCAAACCGTTTATAAGGTCATTCCCACTGGGATAAACTGAAAAAACAAAAAACCTTAGCATGAGACAAAATTTTGTGGCCATACGATTGTTTCAACGGTGATCGTTCAATCCCCTCTGCTTCCTCTCTTGCGGCCTACTTGAGTTTTGGATCTGCCTCATTTTTTGTCACATGTCCTAAAATGAGCTCGAAAAACGGATGGACGGGGTGGATTTCTTACATCACATCAAGGTGGCCCCCACCTAGCCGAACTTCCTGAGAGAGGCTTGTGCAGGAAATCGGCGTTCCCTTGGGAGGACAGAGCCCCCCACTTGTAGGATGGGCCTGATTTCTGGGAGCCAATGAGAAATTGAGAGGGCCCACACGATGGACAGGTTGCATGCCATGCACCCATCACGGTGGGCCCTACACATCTCACTGTAGCTGGAGCTTAACTAAAAAGCTTTGTATTTGGACTCATGGACTGGGCCATAACGAGTACTAATGAGTTCACAAGCCCCAAACCCCATCGGGCAATCCAGACCATTGTTTCCCAGACTCTTCAATCCCATTGGACCTAAACCAAGGCTACCCATCCAACAATCCAAACCGTCCAAATCAAGTGCCTCGTCCTTGATTAAGAAAAGGGTCCAATTAGGCATGAGATGGATGGCTTTCTTTGCTGTACGCATGCTAGCCAAGGCACGTATCATGGCCGTCCATCTTGTAGGACTAGTGTGAGTATGTGGCCCAAAAGTAGCCATGGATTCATGTTAGCTGTACCACGTGGCCATGTTGAATAGGGCCAGTAGCATTCTTCTGGCTGTCTACAATGGCCTGAATTTTTGGACGGCCACCCGCAGGTGGGCCCGAGGGGTTGTATGGCAATTGGCATGGATCTTATACACGCACCCCCGCTTTGAGCCCAATTTTTCTGCCATAAAATCTAACCAGTACATCCCACTTCAGATCTTACACGTGTGTTTCCTATTGGCTCGTGTGACACCGTGTGTGTAACACTCCGTCTTTTTTAAACGGTGGGTTGCTACATATGGTGTGGCCCACATAAGCTGTGGATGGCCCTCATTTTCGGGCACATGCTGTAACTTTGATGGACAAAACTAATGAACGGTGTGGATTTGTCTCGTGATTCTTGTGGGGTCCTTTTTCTTAACAAAAAAAAAAAAAAAAAACAAAGTGATGCATCAGCACGTCACCTCATGATCAAAACCTCTTCTCCATGACTCTCTCTCTTTCCTTCTCTCTCTTTCTTTCTTCTCCGTCGTACAAATCTTTTACCTAAAAATATTTTCCATGGCTCATCTTAAAGCTTGATTTGAACTAAATTTTTTTAGCACTAGGACATGTGGAATTTGATTAATGGTCTGATTTTTCTCAACCATTATGGTGGACCCTACATCACTACTCACTCTTCACGATTACAACAACCGAAAGCAGAAATCTGCCTTGTGCACGAAGTCACGCTCTCACGTTCCTTTCTCTCTCAAACTCCTTCATATACAAATCTCTTCTCTTACGATCGTAGAGATTTTCCTCATTGATACCAACCCACTTACTCATCAATTCACAGCCATTGAAAAGCCTACCATTGAGATCTTTAAAAATCTTTTTTCTTCCTATTTCTCAATTTCATGCAACTAGTAACTGCACCTTCCAACTTCAGAATCAATCAACAAAATCAATCCGAAGCTTCAATTTGTGGAGCCTACAAGCTTTGTACGGTATATAAGAACCATCAACAGCTGTCAGTGTTATAAAATGCATCAATCCAGATTCTGACATGATCGTCTTCTTCATCTACACACCACCGTCTGATATATGCAAACCAGCATTACGGTAAGTAAATCTTTCCATGAGGCCTATTAAAAATAGATTTAACCGTTAATTAATATCAAAGGTCTTAGTATGTATATTTACATCCTGTAATAGATAAATTGTTTCTCAGATAGTTAATTTGAAAGTAATGTATAGTTATAATATAAGCCAACTCACTGAGTCAATTAGCCTGTAATAATTCATTTATTTTCAGAAGTTTTTATACAGATAAAAACCCTAATTATGATAATTGTATTGGAACCATAGTTAAATTTTATCTGATCTAGCATACAAATCCAATTTTGTTCGTGATCATTACATCGAATCAGATTTGTAGCAAACTTTGTTATCCAGAGAATAATCCTACGAAAATTCATTTATATACTAGAGTGTTTTAACATCACAATAGGTAGGTGATCATTTCTTATTGAAAAATTCATAAATAATTGTCTTATATTGTAACACCCGGATTTTCAAGGGCCGTGTAGAAACTCAGCTCCCAAATTCCCAGGTGTCATGGGTGCCCTAATGGGTTTCAAATTTTAATTACATTTAGATGATCTCATAAACAATGGAGAGTTTAGCAAGGCATGCAGCGTAAGTAAGTCATAAAGCAGTATCGAGTGCCACTAAATATAAAAGTATCTAAACCACAAATCTTAAGTCGTCTAAATAGGGAACTAGTCCCACCCATACATGACCCAAAGCAACTAGAGCCCTGGCCGATACTCCGCGATAGCCCGAACTCAAATTAAAAGGATTCACCGAAAGTCTGGAAGCAGGGAAGCTCCTCTTCCTTATCCATGCTCACCCCGCTCAGCTCGTCGAGCTCTACCTCACTTGCATCTAGTAAAGGATCTGGTTGGTGTTTTAAAACACCGTCCCAGAGTGGGAGTGAGTAGCTAACTCAGTGGTTACTATTAGCCTTAAGTTACAACAAACAGTAATTATATGATGAATTTAATGAGAGACATACATTCACTGATCCCTAAATAGTCTTGTTAATGCATGTGCATGTATTATGATATGATGCATGACTTTGCAACAACACTCCCTCGAGCGACTTCGTCTAACGATCGCGCATGACCAACACCCTCTCAATGCGACCTCAACTGCCGAGTCGTCAAATCCTACCTAATGCGATGCGTGAATAATGTTAGTCGAGTATTTAGTTAATTCTGTTCATATAGCAGATTGGGGAAACTGGTACACCCTACGTATCATTGCCCTCAACTGGTTGCGAGGCCAATGCCGCTCAACGTGCGAGGCCATGACCCTGCGATCCTTGATCCCATTGGGTTCCCCATCCCTGATTTCAAGCACATGGGGAGTGTTGAGAAGAGGGATCGCCCGCGGTCACTACGAGGAGGCTCGTCACCCCAGCGTAGGCCGATAGCTCGGACACAGTGTCCCATTCCACCATGCCTGGCTCTTGAGTCAGTGGATCGGTTTCAGATGGTTATCAATAGGATTTAGTGGTTGAAGGGTGTTCTAAGTTCCATACAAGCGTGAATAGACATGGTTGGTCAATAGGTGAACTAGATCGTGAAAGTTTAGGCGAGTACGTGACGGACGACAAAGTACAAGCGACCCATGTAGTCCAACTACTGTCGCCCATTCGCATCCGCCCAAACCTGCTGGTTTAGCCACGGGGTAGTCCTACCAACGGGACCACCTTCTCTCCCACTTTAGTTCCCTGACCAACCCAGGGGTTTATGACATTCAATAATATTCTAACAATTCCGGATTCGCCTTTTAACACTAGTAAAGTCATGCACTCATACATGAAGCATAAAAATTCAGATTTTCTAAAATGCAACTACTAACAAAATTACGAAATTAATGTGTGTGTGTTGAGAGGTTACCGAAGAGATTAAGAGCTATACATCGTTCATAGTACAAACATACAACAGGGATTAATGCTAACACAACATACAACAAGGATTGATGCAAGCACAAACATACCACAAGGGTTTTATGCAATCATATATGTCATAAGAAGGTTATACTAGAATCACATATGAGATGAACATGTCACTCCAAATTAAGCATAATCATGTTGAAGAACAAATAACCAACACTTAACCATTTCATGAGATTTAGGGGGACCTATCATGTAGGGTCTTGGCTAGGTTATCTCTATATTACTTAAACACATTATCCTAACATTCATAATCATTAAACTCATAGTAAAATTGGTGCTGGGCCACCTAAGGATAATAGTTCACACCTTGTGATAATCCGCTCGATTCACGGCGCCCGTAGGGTTATGGTGTTAGGAAATCATTGTTGAAATGCCTAAATAAGCATACAAGCTTGTAAGAATTGGAAGGAATTTAACCCAAGACCTAAACCTACAAACATAACTCCATACTTACCTTCAATCGTCGCCGAATCGACACCAATGAAGGACGATGTTGCTATAAAAGAGATGAGAAGGTGAATGTGCACAAACCCTCATGCTTCCAAACTCTACCTCTCCCTTTTTCTCCCTTTCTCCTTTTTTCTCTTCTCCCTTTCTCCATTTCTTTCTTATAGGGTAAATTCGTATAGGGAGAGGGGGTGCCTAAATGAGGCCCTTTTATAATGCCAGATTTGGTGCAAATGTCCCCAAGGGTTGGGTTTTTATTATACTAGCCCTATGAGAGAGTTTTTCTAGCCTTTAGGGCCCACTATGAGGTGTACATATTGATATACACCGTAGGATAGTTAGCTCTAATGATGATCTACGTATAGATATGATCGGCCCGCCATTTGGATGCGTTAATCGACAGATATGATTAGAAGTCTATTCAACGGTCACCTATAGTCGATCGGGGCCTTGGCTATACGGATATGAGCAGGAAAATATCCTTACTCCACGTGTGAAGTTTGGTCATAAACTGACCGTCCGAAATCCTCAACTTTGTATAAGAGTGGACAACCCAATTCACTTAAGTTTCAGCTTCTTCCTCTAGGGTATTTGCACTTCTCATGCACTCGTCCTTTAGCTCAAGTTGAGCGATTTTGGATAGTACCCAGGTCCGACTCCCGTGATGGACGTCAAGCCCAGTAAGACGGACATTGTTCTATAGTTTTGGAACTAGTGACCCACCAACGAGCGGTCTATAGCTTGTTCGGAAAATCGAGGCATTTCTGGAATGAATTAGGTATTGAGATTTCTCATGGGCAATGATTTATGTTTAGATTAACTATGTTCATAGTGCGACCTATTTATAGCTAGTGAAAGTGGAGATTTTGCCATATTTACTCTAAACCGTCAATTTTAGGTTAAAAGAGTAACGAGGTTGATTTGGTCTATTAGTCAAGATCCGAGCCTTATCTGACTCGAGTTCGGTTAGATCTTTAATTTAGTTATGATTGTCTTGATTAGTTAGCGATGGTTGGTTAGATTTTGGGCCCTATGTGAGTAAATCATGGGACTAAACTTGATGTTCAAGTGATCGGGCGGATTCGTTGGCTTCCTACGATTGATTAATCGGACTTGTGCGATTATTTACTGGTTCCACCCGGGTATAAACTAACATTGAGTGCTAATGGTGTCACGCCCTGAACTCGGAGACCGGGCTCATAAAATTCCCGATCGCCGAATCCGGCACCGACAGCCTCCGTAGAACCCCATTCTCGGCTCCCAGGGCCCATATGCCAGCTTCCGATCCTAGGATGCTACAAGGAGGATTTCTAATAATCCATTTGATTCGTAATGAGCATAACCACAAGCGTAACCCACGAACAATAACCACAAGAACACCATCACAAAATCCACTATGATAAAAAACTTTAAGTACAAGGCGTATGAAATGGAAAAAACAATATACTGAAAGTAACAAAACTCCAAAAGCTCGGCTGCACACTCCAACTGCGGCGAGTCTACGACTGCGTCTTGGTGTCACCTGCACGCATCAATCGTGCATAAGCTTATGGAAGCTTAGAGGGTGGTGTAAGTGTGTGCGCAATATGAGCGTGCTCAGAATGTAAGGTCAGAGAAATGCGGAATCGTGCTGATGAGTGCGTAAATACAACCAGCCGTACCAAGGCTATGCAGTACAAGATATGAATGCAATCGGTCATGCCAAGACCATGCAATGCAAGATGCAGCTCAAGCATGTCAATCCTCATCCAAGTCCTCATGTCAAAACAGTTCTCAGTCTGGATAATCACCGGGGTCTAGTACACTCAAGCCAGCTTGCCGCCCCTATCCGAACGCACAACTGGGAGAGTGGAAGAGACCTCACTATCCGCCTGCCAATATCGGGTCCGGCTCGTCGATAGCGGACCGATTCCTCAAGCTGGTCAAACTCAACCTAGAAATTGCCCCCTCACTCAGGCGGGTAAGGTCACACCCCTTTCCAACCGACCACGACACAGTGGGAGACGCGGCCTCCTGGTATTCGGCCCTCATGCGCTTGTACATCCACTCGGTCTTGACGCCGGAGTCATCCTCTGGTACCATCGGGTTTAGGGATTTTCATCCAGGGACATCTGTGGCGCCCGTATGCTAGAACCAAACATTTCCGGTATCCAATCTAGCCACCCACGATGTGTCTGTGGAGGCTATGGCCCTGGTGTCGCTAGGGCATACAGTAACTACAATCACACAATGCAAGTGCATGAGTCACACTACCAGTCATGCAACAGTCCTGCGTATATCATACTCATGTAGGCAACTCCGCCTATCGGGGAGCCCGTAAACAGTCTGCCGAAGGCATATGCTATGATCAGACACTCCTCATCTCAAGCATACATATGATGCGTATGATTATGAATCGTGGGGCTGTGCTAAACATGTTATAAAGCAATAAGCTATCCCTTCAATGAAGATGAGCCTAGATGGCCTACATGAAACAAATATGAGTCTATCAGTGGCCTTAGGGAGAGTTTTAATGTGGACATCTAACCAACATTATTCGATAGAATGTGGACGTCAAACCAACATTTTCCCCATGGCTCGACTCGCTATAAATATCATTAAGTAAATCATGGTGGAAGCATACATGCAATGTGCCTTAGGTACATCCATTGGGCCTCAAATACATCAAATGGGCCGTATCTTATAGGCCTTATATTCATCAAGTGGGCCACCTCAATGAGCCTCACCAATGGGCCTTAGGTACAATGCAATGGGCCATCACCCATGGGCCTGAGAATGCGTTAAAAATGAGCCCAATCACATAAGCTCTATGTTTATCAAATGGGCCTAATCACATAGGCCTCATATTTATCAAAGTGGTCCTCAACAATGGGCCACAAATACGTCAAATGGGCCTTATAACGTGGGCCTATATATATCAAGATAGGCCCCAACAACGGGCCTATAAATACGTCAAGATGGCCGACATATATGGGCCTATATATATATACCAAAGTGGGCCTCAACATGAGCCCATATACATGCCAAGATGGGCCCATATACATGAGCCCATATATCCAAGTGGGCCTCATATGAAGCCTACTATAATGTTTATTTTCCTATCCAATCTGTTGGTAAGGTTACATGGATAGGGGCCCACTGAAATGTTTATTTTCAATCCAACCTATTCATAAGCCAAGGGACCAGGGGTCCATAAAAATGTTTATTTGGCATCCAACCGGTTTGTGAAATCAAGTGGGGGGGGGGGGGGGGGGGCACTATAACGTTTACTGCCATTCACCCTGTTTATAAGGTCACTTTGACCTGGGTGAGCCCACTGTAATGTTTATTTGCCAACCGACCTGTTGATATGGTCAGGGCCCACCGTAATGTTTATTTGCCATTCAACCTTTTCATAAGGTCACATAAGCTTGGGGCCCACCGAAGTGGGGACCACAAATCCAGCCCATCCATTAGGTGTGTCCCACCTGGTTGACGGTCCGGACCAAGTCTCAGCCACTTCCAAAATGCAAATAGGCCCCACTAAGTGTATTATATGTTCAGGCATGTCTTCACATGTTTTTAGATGGTATGGCCCACCTGAGTTCCGTATTCGGCTGATTTTTGGAGGGGACCCACTTCAAAGTGTGGCCCACCTCATGGACGGTTTGGATTTCCGAAACACAATACGTTGGGCCACGGCTGGAGCCGTGGGGCCTGGCTTCTCCGCCTGCCGTCCGTGCAGCGCAGGCGCTGCCCGCGCCTGTCAGAGCAGCAGCAACAGCTGCTGCTTCTTCTTTCCTTTCTTTCTTTTTTTTTTTTTTAGCAGGTGGGGCCCATCTAGGACGGATCCAGCCCACCCATTCTATGTGTCCTACAAGTCTGGCCGTCCAGACCAAATTTCAGCTGCATCCAAACTCCAGTGGGTCCCACCAAGTACTTTTATATGTTCAGGCATCTCTTCACATGGTTTTAGAAGGTATGGCCCACCTGGTGATCAGATCACCTTGAGACTCTGGCTCAACGCCTAAAATGATCTGGTAAGTCAAATGGACGGCGTGGATTGAACACATACATCATGGTGGGGCCTGTATGAGCGGCCCACCCCAAGGCCTCTTTTCTTTTTATTTATTTATTTATTTATTTATTTTTTTTAATTTTTAAAATGAACTGGCACTGCCAGTCCAGCGTCCAGAGACATTGGACGGCGTGCATGAACAGATACATCTCGGTGGGTCACATAGGGACGTGCATCATGGTGGTCCCACCCACATTAGCCACCTCTACTAGGGGCAGATACCCAGATCTCAGGTGTTGAAGCGAGTGTCTCCACTCACTCTACCAATTGAGCTATGGATTGGGCGTGTTCCATGGTGGGTCCCACCATTCATGATGAATGGTATGAATAGAACACAAAATGGTGGGGCCCACTACATCCATTGCATAAAAAGAGAGAAGAAGAAGAAGAAGAAGGAGAAAGAGAGAGACGGTGCAGGAGGGAGGGACCCCGCCACTAATGGGCCCTCCCTAAAACAATGCATACATCATGTGGGTCCCACAATAAGTGAGCCCTTAAAATTGAAAACAAGGTATATCACCCACCTCTTGCACTCCATCTTGCTCCCAAAGCCTCCTTTGCTCCTTGCCTATACTTTTGATGGTGGATGATGAGCTTTTAATGGTGTGAGGGATGAATGACTTGGATGATAGGTTTTTGGGATGGAAAGTGGGCCACACAACTCACTTTCTCATTTTCTCTCCTTGGAAAATTTTGGACGTGTGAAGCTTGTTGGTTGCTTGGGATTTTTGAGAAGTGAGAGAGAAAGTGAAGTGATGGGATGATGTATGATGGAGTGATGGGGTGATGTGGTGGTTGTAAGAAAGTGATGGGTGAAGAGTGAAGTGATGTGAGGGTTGACTTGTGATGTTGCTTGTGTAAGAAAAAGTATGGGTTGTTGTACTACTTGGGTAGGTGTGACTTGACATTGATTGATTGATTTGATTGATGGGACATCTCGTAGAGATTCCCTCGAAGTTCGCAACGTGCGGTGTTTTATTCGAATTGAACGCAGGCCGACATCTTCTAGCCTGAGTATCGGGTCGGTGTGTGAGTCGCGGCGTTAGAATCGCGGTGACGGCGCGGTCGCTAAGATACAGGTTTCGAGTCAAGCCGACTTCGGCATGCGGGACTCGACTTAGGATCGTGCGCAACGTCGGAAATGGGTCGAGGGTTGCCGGAATTCGACCGGTAGAATTGCGGAAGCCGACCGAATGGTACGGTTTAGGTTACGGGCCTTACAAATGGTCAGTAAGTGATAATATAAGTTAATTACATAATTTTTTTAAAAAGATTTTTGGAAATTCAAAACAATGAAAATTCAGAACGTTGTATATATGATCTAGACACTGAGATATTCTTTATTTGACTGAACCAATGTAAATATCGTTTTTTTTTTTTTTTTTTTTTCCATTTAATATTATCTAGTGGTGATAATGAATATTCATTTTGTGAACATAAACACTATATCTGTCATATTTCCTTGTAAGTTAGATGCATTTTATGTGAACTATTTTTTTTAATGTAAAGATTTAATGATTCTTACGGGTACTCTGCCCAAGGTCATTCCCGAAATGATCGGCACGATACGAGTGCTCTGCCCAGGGTCATTTCCAAAAGGATCGGCACAGGTGCTCTGCCCTGGGTGATTCCCTAAAAGGATTAGTACACGAGTGCACTGCCTTGAGGTCTCTAAAAGGTTATACCGGTGCCCTGCCGAGGGTCATACGCTGAAAGGATCAACACAAGTGCTCTACCATGGATCATCCCCTAAAAGGATCAACACATATGAATGTTTCGTCTACTTTAAATCTTAGTATTTTTAGAAAAGCTATGTTAAACAGCTTATTCATTTCATATTCATTAATGTCAAATTATTAATTATGATTTTAGATCCAATGTTCGCCTTATTTTGATTAATATGTCGAGGTTAAATTTGGTAATATTTGTAAGGCTTTCAACTCAGGATTGATGTGATCCTATTGAGTTATCAACTCATTATGTTTTAACCGTTTCAGATTATGAATATTTTGAAGATGCAGGATACTACTATTAGTAGTGGAGCATTGAATGTGATTGGGTGCACGTGTCATGTCATTCTACATAGGATTAATTTTATTTTAATTTAGAATTATGAATGTAGTAAAGTTGGACTTGATTTTCTTACTTACAAGTTAAGTTAAATAATTATACATTAATGTAGTAATAAATTATATAATTAATTATTTTAGCATGTGTTTAGATTTTAAAATTGTGGACTATGATGAAAGAAAATTAAATGCATATTTAATTATCATACATTATTTATTTATTTATATATATTTTTTTATAGGTAACGGGGATTGAAATTCGGCCCTATACACACCATTCAGGTACCCAAATTTTGAAACGTGACAGTGTGGATCTGCATAGTCCGTGTGTGGCATTGGCGAACCTCCTTCGTCATATGTAGAATTTTGATAGTTCCCCAACTTTTAATAAGTTGCGCTGATACATATATGTACACATGGCATGAATTTTTGACAATCCAGAACTTGTGGTGTGGCCCCCACATAGTGACACCGCTGGAACAATCCTGACCATCTAAAAGTTCGAATGGCCATAAGAATCCACCATCAACATTAGATGACTATGATTAAGTAGCTGATACGTCTTTTGGGCATCATCCACCAATGACAAAGCCGTTCCTTGATTTTGACGGTTTGGATTGTCGAAATTGTGTAGGGTGGATGAATTGCCAACAACGAGAGAATGCTGGCAAAAAACGGACCGGATGCTAAACCGTTCAATGAAATGACAAAAACGCCCTCATCTACTCCTTCAAGATAGGAAAACACTCGTGACTACAGCTGGGGGCGTGCCTACAGCTTCTTTCGGGAAAAACTTCAAGTGCATGAGATCCACACCGTCCATCAGGTGATCCGCCTATTAATTGACCTTGATCGCCAACATCATACCGATCCAAAATTCGTATGGGCCATCTTCACCTTTGAAACAGTGTAAGATCACGACCAAAACCTGGTGTGGCCCACCTGAGTTTCGCAGCACAGTAATTTTTGGAACTAACTTCATCCGGGTGATTCGCGTCGGATGAACGGATTCGATGCATAGATAATCTATGGGCCGTCCCATCCAAAATCTTCCTTGTGGTGTGGCCCACATGAGTATTTTAAAAGCCTGATTTTTGTCTTCCATGATGAAGATGACGCAACGCACCTGATGGACGGATTGGATCTCATGTACGCTATCCCTTATGTTCGGGTCAGTTAGTAGTAGGCACTAGGCGTGCACCTGTATGCGCCTACGCATGGTCGGACCATCGAGGTTCTTTTTGTCATTTTCGACGCAAATATCCTCCTTCCTGACCGTGCCAGTACCGACGTCGCTACTGGTCGGTGCTTTTTGGGCCCCATCCATGATGCACGTGTATTATCCACTCCGTCCATCCATTTTAAAATATTATTTTATAACAATTACAAAAAATGAAGTCAATTCAAGGCGCAGATGGGTCCACACCACAGGAGAACAGTGGTGATTGAACGCCCACCATTAAAAACTTCCTGTGGCCCACTGTGAATTTTATTTTCCATCCAACCTGTTGATAAGGTCACAAAGACATGGATGAAGAGAAGACACAAATATGAGCTTGTTACAAGATTTTTGCGGCCGCAAAGAGGTTTCTAATGGCTAGCGTTCAATCACCACTGTTTCCTATAGTGTGGTCCACCTGAGATTTTAAACAGTCTCATTTTTGGCATTAAACCATAAAATGATCTGGAAAAATTGAATGACGGCGTGGATAAAGTAAATACATCATTGTGGGCCCCACAGACCACAGACCAGGGATGCGGTTTGGCTAGTGAGTAGTGACGCTGCCATCAGCCAGGGGGCTTGTGGTCAGTGCTATGTGGACTCCACCATGATTTATGTGTTTTATCCACGCCGTCCATTCATTTGGAAAGATAATTTTATGGCTTAAAACAAAGAAATTAGGTAGATATAAATTTCATGTGGACCACACCATGGGAAAACAGTAGTGATTGAATGTCCACTATTAAAAAACTCCTTGGGCACACTGTAACGGTTATTTCACATCTAACCTATTGATTAGGTCATAAATATTTGGATGAAGGGAATATATATATATATATATATATTATATCAGCTTGATCCAAAACTTTTGTGGCCCCCAAGGAGTTTTTAATGGTGGGCGTTCAATCAACACGGTGCGGTCGACTTGAGATTTGGATCAACCTCATTTTTGGGCTTGTAGCATAAAATGATCTGGAATAATAGGTGGACGGCATGGATGAAACACATACATTTTGGTGGGTCCCACAGAGCACTGACCACTAGCGATTGGCTAGTGTCAGGGTCAGTAGCGAATCCGTTTCCACAGACCAGTAGCCACGTCGGTAATGGCAGGGTCGGTAACAGCTCCCCCTTCTTCTCTCAACGATCAACCCCTACAGCAGTCGCCAAAAAAGAAAAAGAAAAAGAAAGAGGGTAAAACCCTAGCTCAACCCCAACACGTCGGAAGCCATGGATTCGTCGATTCCAAGCAAGAATTCTCGACATGCTCATGTTTGAGATCAAACGGGAAAGAAGGTTAGGTTTTTTTATTTTTATTTTTATTTTATAATTTTCTTCGGATTTACTTAGAAAAAAATAATCTGCAGTTCTCTCTCTCTCTCTCCTCTCTCTCTCTCTCTCTCTCTCTCTCGCTCTGTATGTGTGTGTGTGTCATGGATCATTGTCTGGATCGTCCGATCTGGAACGGAACGGGACAATCTACTGTCTGGATTGCATGATTCGGAACGGAAAACGTTAGGGAGAGGGGTGTGATCCGGGTAACCTTGGGGTGGATCCTAACCGTCCACCTAGTGGGTCCTCTGTATGGATGGTATCCAAGGTTGAATTCAGAGTGACCACACTATCCTAGCAAAATGGCTGGCTTTGAATGGAGGGTAGAATGAAATGGTTGATGGGAGTTATTCAGTAGGAAGATTTGATCGATAGGATCATCTTCTTGGTGTGATTTCGACTGTTGCCCATGTATGGACTGGACGCTGATCTGCCATGTGTCAGGTATTTGCTGGATTGGATCATCTGATCGGGAGCGGAATCTGGGTCATTCAAGTGGGAGGGGTGCCATCCTTGTAAGTGGGTCCTATCCATGTATGGTCCAAGGTTGAATTCAGATTCATCCCACTGTCATAGCCAAACAATGGCCTTTAAATGGAGGATAGAATGAAATGGCAAATGGGAACTATTTTAGAAGGGAGATTTGATGGCTAGGATCATCTTCTCAGTGTGATTTCGAGGGTTGGCCGTGTATAGACAGGATGCTATTTGCCATGCATCAGGTATTGGCTGGATTGGATCATCTGATCAGGAACAGAACAGAATGACCCATGGTCTGGATGGTTTGAGTGGGAGCGGTGCGTTGCCATCATGGTAAGTGGGTCCTAACCATGGATGGTCCAAGGTTGAATTCAGGTTGACCACACTGTCCTTGCCAAACGGTGGTGTTCCAATGGAGGGTAGAATCAAATGATTAATGGAAGATTTGGGCTGTTGATTTCGAGCAGTGGAGGATTTTACAGGTGACAAGGAAGATGGCTTTGACATGGCATAAATACAGGACATCTGACCCTTGCATCGTGTGGGCCTCTGAGTGTAGGTGACATGGCCAAAAATAGGCTTGTCAGGTGGCCACACGTGCCTTGAATGGTTGTGATTGGCAAAATATAGATAAGGGCATCTGATTGTCATTAAACTATATTCCTTGGATTTGTGTAGCTGACCACAATTAGATGGGATAAAGTTTAGATGATAATGACAATGACATTAACCAGACTCGATATCTTATGTTTATCACGTACTATAACAGCTGACATTTGTGATTAACTTGTTGATTGTAATCAACCTTTGTAATAGATTATTATATAGCGCTTGATTGTAACCAACCTATGTAATAATCTATTACATTGTGCCTGTGGGAGTTTTATGCTGTCATTGCCGGTCCCTAGCACGGATAAAGGAGGGTTGCGTCATTGTGCTCTCTCTCTCTCTCACTCTCTCTCTCTCTCCCTCCCTCCCTCCCTCCCTCCCCCCTCCCTCTCTCTCTCTCTCTCTCTCTCTCTCTTTTTCCCTGATTTCATCTTGCTGATGTATCAATGGCTCTGATCGACATTTGCGACATTTCTGTCGTTCTTTTTATGATTGTTCCACACCCATGTTCTCACATGTTGTTGGATGTTCCTCTCATTTCTAGGTTTTCCATCTCTGCAACATGTTTTGGACTAGGGTTTCCAAGAATATTGACCTCTTTCCCTCTCTAAATCAATTGCGATCCCTTCTTCCCTACTCGAGCAGGTACCAATCTTTTCCGTAATTGGTCTGCAAACGTTTGAGTTTTTTTTATTTATTAATGAATAGGAATGCTATGTAAGTACACGATCCTCAAATTCATTGTATTTGCCTGCCGCAGACGAGTTGCGGAAGCTTCTAAAGGTGGTGGGATTCCTAATTTTGCACGAAATTCAGATTTTCAACTACGGGGCTTTTTTCTGCGCAATGAATATAGCACGTTACCGTATGTTAAATGGTGCCGGTTTTCATCGCCTGGTGTGCGGAGGTTTGAAGGATCTTCATTTGGTTTACGGCGAGGCTATGTTTCTCAAACCGCTCGAGAACGGAGCTCGCAGACCACTTTCCTATATCTGATGGGACTGGTTTGTGCTATGGTGGGCTGTACGTATGCTGCTGTCCCTCTCTATAGGAGGTTTTGCCAGGCCACTGGATATGGCGGCACTGTTCAGCGACGGGAGGTGAGATGAGAATCTCTGTCTCTGCTTGTAAAAGAACTGTATTGTGACCGGTTGTTTAGTTGCCTTAGCTCTTAATTGCAACTTTCTACTTCAGAAACTTGTTAATTGCTGCTTTTATGTAAAATTGCCATGTTAGTACTTTCATTTTCTCTGAATCATCGTTCATCACTTGTGACAAGGCCTGAGTCTCTGCAGAGTGTGGAGGAAAAGATTGCTCGACATGCTCAAGATGGAACTACCACTTCAAGGTATGGTTATGTCCTGAAACAATGCAGTTTCTTCCTTCATTTCCATTTTCGATAGATATTTTTCTCTTATCATGGCACGGAGGGTATAGAGAAAACAAGGAAAAGGATTTGGAGGCTGAGTATGCTAGCGGGCTTATGGGCGTTATGGCTAGAAAGAAATGATCAATGATGTTTCAAAAACAAAAAAAGGGGAGATTAATAGATGTTTTTAGGCTAAACTCTTTGTAATGGAGTGGGTGCCGGGGTCCTATATCCCGTCCCATCTCCCGGTGGGGTAGAAATAGTTTCGTTTCTTTTCTTGTATATGATGTATATTTGTTTATAGTGGCTGTGGCTCTTTAATGGATTTTTTTTCTTTAGAAAAAAAATTACATGGTATGTATCCGTGCATTGGTGAATATCTTTGATGTTGTATCACTCATAGGCAATCTTATGTCCTCTTTGTTGTTCAGTATTGAAATCACTTCTCAAAATTTGGAGGCTCTCTCTCTCTCTCTCTCTCTCTCTCTCTCTCTCAAGAAAGTAACCTTCTTCTCCCCTTAGTTTCATATTTTTGCAACATAGAAATTACAATTGAGAGGACACTAACCTTAAAGCTCCTTGGAAATCTAGACTGCCCTTCTAATCTAATAGGACACCTTAAACGTCTCCCTTTCATCCATCTTTCTGTAAGAAAAGGACTTTCTACTTACCTTTGTGGTTCCCATAGTTTAGGAAACCAGTACTAGCTAAACATATGAATTAAATTTCCTTAATTAGGGGGGACAAAAACTGACCAATTTCCACTAAAATCTTTGTAAATGGCTTAATACTGCTTTCTAAAAGAACGGTCCAAAGGCCCTACCTTCAATAGTGTGTAAAAGGCTTTTGCTACTTAATGCAGCATCTTAGCTATGCTCAGATACTTGTATATGCTCAGCATATTATGTCAGATATGCCTGCTTTGGGCTGGATTTGGGCTGAGGCTATAACTGCGTGGTGGCCGATCTAGGGGATGAGTTTTGAGACCTGATGACCAATCAAGTTGCGTTTGGTTATGCATTAAAGGCCTGACATGGCAGCCCAGCTCAATCTGATTTATTTAACATTGTTAGACTGGGTACTTGGGTAGCTGGCTGGGCTGGGGATGGACCTAGATGGTTGTGTAGTGGGATATGCCTGGGTATCAAGCTCACTGTTTGGGTTTGGACGAGCCATGGCCCATTTACACCACTAGTGTTGGACACAATACAGTATTGATGATGAATGCTCAAAGTATTTATTTCATTTCTCAATCCTAACAATTTCCTGTCTTCAACATGGTATACAAAAACGGTCGTTACATAACAGTAACGGCCGTAACAGAAAAAACTGCCTATAACGGCCCGGTAACGGACCCATAACGGTCCTGTAACGGCCTCGAAACAGGTTTTTCCAAATAAAAATAAAAAAGACCGTAATGGCCGTTATAGGGGCCGTAGCAACCATAACGGCCCATATTGTAACAGTAACGGTGGTGGCCATTATGGCCACCGTTACCGTTATGGAAAGCCTTGGTCTTCAATCAGTTTATTTAAAGATTGTTCCACAACATCTTATTGTAAAACCCGGGAGGCATTAATAGTTCCATTAAAACTTCGCATGCTAGAAACGCTAAAAATCAATACCTTGTCTGCTAAAACTAAAAGCTAATAGAATGGATCGTATGCTTGAAGTAGAAGTCATTAAATGAAGCAGAATAGCATGTTACAAATAGTTTTTCCTCTCCATGTCCTTTTAACACGCAAGGAATTGAATCCCCATTCACAAATGTGTGTCTATATTGGTATGTGTGCCTTTGTTATTATTAATTGATAGGTAAGTATGGGCTCGAACCCCCGACCTCAATGCAGAAACACACTCCATCTACCATGGCTCAAACTCATATATGTATCTGGGTATCTTTTGAATGTGTATTTTATTTGATCGTTTTTAGTTTGGTCCATGTTCCTCGGTTTAGAGGTCGTGGCATCTCTATTTAGCCCGCAGTGTTTCACTTTCAGGGAGCTTGTAGTACAATTCAATGCTGATGTTGCTGATGGGATGCCATGGAAGTTTGTTCCTACACAAAGAGAGGTGCTCTTTTCTATGGGGCGTTTGACATGTATTCAACATGCTCTCAATGTAATTGATTGCTCGTGTAACAGCTTCTGGTTTATCTGTAGGTCAGAGTCAAACCAGGAGAAAGCACTCTTGCATTTTACACCGCTGAGAATCGCAGTTCAACTCCTATAACTGGTGTATCTACATACAATGTTACCCCAATGAAGGTACTGAATTCCTGCTCTTTACAGGGTGTATTGGAAGTTGCAAGATGATCCCTCACTCTGTATTTTAGATGGACTGTGTGGTGCCTTGGGCTTGGTTTTAGAGGCATGATGCATAAAGTTCCCACTGCAGACGTACAAAAATAATTTGTTGACGCCTTTGTATGGAAAGATGGCCCAATATTTTGTTAAAATTTAAAAAATTGCCTGAATCTTCTCTTAGCTGATTGGTGCCATCATGGCACTTGCATGTGTCAGTTGGATGATTGCTTGCATCCCAGGTGTTGCTTCATAATTCATATGAAATCCCCAATGCAGGTCAAGTTCTGTTCAAGTCTAGTTCTACTTTTTCACTCTAACCATCAAGACTCATTATCTTGATCCCTGCAACTTCCAATTGTCATTTTTTTTTTTTTTTTTTTTTTTCGTTTTTAGTTCAGTTTTGAGTAGGGATTTTTACTGTGAACTTCATCAAGAATTCTGATTTTACCAAACTTCCCTTGTCCATTTCTTTACTAAAAAATGGCAATGTCGAGCATTGTGGGGCCCACGTGGTGTGTGCATGACACCCAACCTATCCAACAGGTGCATGCAGCCCACCGTGATTATTTGAGATACCAAAATCAGGCCAATCCAATCAACGGGTAGGCCACGCCACACAATGTACACCACCCCAAAACCTTGAAAAGCACACGTGGCACACCTGATGGTTGGATCAGCTTGATGTTTGGTTTGCCTGACCACCATGATAGAATGCATCTGTCTGGACAAGTTGGATGTCACACAGATACCATGTGGGCCCCACAATGCTGGATCTCACCACTTTATAGAGAAAAAGATAGATGAGGCACATTGGTAATTTCAGCCCCCGAAAAGCACTTACTGCGGCTTTCAATTAGCCAAGACATTGTTTGGTAAAATCAGAATTCTTGAGGAACTTCAAAGGTAAAAAAATCCTTCTGGAGTATCCTGCCATAGAGGTTGGCTATCCCCACATGCACCTTTTCTCGCAGCACATGCGCCGACCTGGAAAGTGTGTGGGACATCTGAACGATGCATAAGGTAGCCCATTGCTTGTAGCTGAACTGTGGAGGAAATCAAGTCGGTCTACTTATCAGGTAGGCCGCCCACACAAATAGGATCGACAGCTTAAAACAAACCTGCCAGTGGTCCACTTTCAATGTGCATATGAGATCCCACTGATAATTTGGACTGTCCTGATTTTTGGGCCCGGAGAATGCTCATGATAATAAAACACTCAGACAGGTGAGGTTAGCGCATGAGTGGCATGTAAAGGTGCAAGAGGGAAGCAAGGCATCAGTCCAAATCCTTGGATGGTCTACACTGCTGTTATTCCCATGTGAGGACTGCTCGATTCCGTTCTGTTTACTGTGTGCGCTGTTATCCATGTTCCTTTTTGGTGCACGAAAGAGACCTAGGGCAGTTGCTGTTGTCTACAATTCACAGTTAGGGGTGCAACTCAAGCAGGTTGGGGGTCAACCTGAGCCCTACCTGACCTCAAGAGGACGCAACCCACAACCCGAGGTGCCCAACCTGAACTCAACCTGAATTCCAACACGACCCGACCGTAATACATGGGATTATTCCCAAACCAACCTAACCCGACCCAAATTTGCTTTACCTGAACCCAACCCAAATTCAAAGCAGGTTGGCATTTTTCAACCAGAACCCAAACCAAGGACTTTGACAACTAAACCCAACTTGACTCAAAACTCGTGGGTCAGTTGGGTTCAGGTTGACCCTAACCCAAATTGTAAACGTAATCACAGTCACATGACTTCCAAGTTCCAAGTTGGAATTTGAAGCAAGGTATTCCGTAACAATAACGGTGGCTGTAACGGCTACCACCCTTACCTATACGATATGGGGTGTAATGGAAGTTACGGATGTTGTAAAGGTTGTTACGGTCTCTCTCTGAAAAAAAAAAGTCGAAAAACTTATATCGCCCCCGTAATGGACCGTTACGGGGCCATTACAGCCTTTATGGGGCGCATAACGAGCCGTTACTTGTCATTTTCTCCGTAACGGCCATTACAGTTTTTACGACCCCGTAATGTGTAACGGTTCCACCGTTACCTTTACGTAACGGCCTTTACGGCATACCATGATTGGAAGGACTTGGAAGGAATGTAGCCGAGAGTCTTTGTCACTGTCAATGTTAGAAAACATAATTACAATCTGGTCATTCCCTCTTGTTTAAATTAAACTGTTCGTGATTCAACTCACTTGGTGCATCCAAACGCTCTGATAATCTCCCCTTGTCATGTTTTTTCCCTCTTACTTTTGGACATTCATTACTAAGACGCCTGTTTGGATAGGAGGTATCCAAAATGTCGATATGGAAAACCATGAAAAAGAATTCACAGCTGTTTGTTTTGCAACTAAATTTTCCATGGAAATCGATTTGTTTTTCGTTTTCCATTGTTTGAATCGCAATTGTTTTTAGAAGGCAAAAGGACCCCTCAGTTGTTGGTTGGTGTCTCGACTTCCCAGTAAACAGAGGAAGTGCCTGTGATTTGAGAGACATCAATTCACTCCTCCGGGAAAAAGCATGATAATGGCAATCAATTTCCACAGCCACTTTTGTTAATACTAACAGCTGAAAACACAATATCCATGGAAATGGTTTTCATCTCAAACCCTTCCCAGCTTTCCAAACAGCCTCAATCTCCCGGTTGAGTATGGAAGGAGACTGATCAGGTTGGTTCTTCTTTGTTTGTTTTTCCCCTTCTCTTTTTCTCAGGCTGCAGTCTACTTCAATAAAATACAGTGCTTCTGCTTCGAGGAGCAGCGCCTTCTTCCGGGCGAGCAGATTGACATGCCGGTTAGTATTGTTCTCCTTCTCTGCTTCAGATACCAACTTGATCATCTCCTCATTCGAGTCTGATAGTGCAGATACAATCTGCAGGTGTTTTTCTACATTGACCCCGAATTCGAGACCGACCCAAGAATGGATGGCATCAACAACTTGATCTTGTCATACACATTTTTCAAGGTCGGTGAGGAATAGGCTGTTTTCACGGGGAGAGTTGCTCTTTGCTCTGGCATTTTACGACGATCCAGACAAATGCATAGAGTCATTGCACACACAGCATGCATGTGCCTCAACCTGAATTGTACAAATCATGGGCCCCATTGCTGGTGGGAAATTATCCAAAAGTGCTGCCTAAATGGATTATTGCAGCTGTCCCATTGCTGGTCATCATGGTAGTCCAACAGTCCAAATTCAACAAACAGATATTAAGTAATCGGAGGTTAAATGATCTAGTCAACCTGATTTTGGGTCTATTCCTCATCTGAAGTGGGGCCCATCATTTGTACAATTAAGATCAGGCTGCATGCATCCCTTGCACGGTGGCTCTGTGCATGCATCTGGATAGCCAGTCATCGCCACAGGGGCATCTATGTTTTTCCTATTTTGACTGAAGCCGCCAAACTCAAGAGGCGTCACCTTCGATGGGTGAGTCATATTTTCTGTCCCCAGTTATTCCATTTCGTGATGGAAGCATCTGCTACGTTGCTTCTGCTTGTCATTATAGAAGATCAACGATTGAAAATTCTTCTGGGATTCACTAGACTACAGCATCAACTGCCGGAGACATCGTAATTTCCATTCTGTTACTATATCACCCGTGGTTGTTGGGCCGCACCTGAATCACTGAGTCAGTGGTGACTTGTGGTATTGAATAGCATTGCATCAGACCATTTCTGAGTCGACTCTGATGAGTCACATCAGACTCAGATGAGTCCTAAGACCCATCTGAGTCAAGAGGTGCGCCGACTATGGAAATTGGATGTGAGTCGTCAGATGATTGGTCCAATATCTGTGGGGCCCATAACCTTTTTCCATGGGACCCCACCACAGAAAACAGTGGGAATTGAACACCTACTATTAAAAACTTCTTGGGAGCCACAGAAGTTTTCGATCGAGCTTATATTTATGTTTTCCCTTTGTTCATGTCTATGCTAACTCATGAATAGGTTGAATCTCAAGTAAACATCGTGGTGGACCCTATGAAGGTTTCAACGGTGGGCGTCACTCTCCCCACTGTTTTCTGTGGTGGTGGGGTCCACTCTAGCTTTGGATCTGCCTCATTCTTTGGCTCGTGCTCGAAAATGATCTCTCCGAGTAGGGAGTCTCCCTACTCAACCTGTCAGTAGCTAATCCATGTCCTTTTCCACATCTCCAATGTGCCCCTCCAGGTGGGCCTTAGACCGATCATGATCATCGTATGGGTGGATGGGCTTAGCATCCTTCCACCACGCTATGCATGGCTATGAAGGGTGCCCATGTGAGTTTTGAAAGTCCCATTCAGCCTATCCAAGTGATGATGGGAGTCATGCCTACCTTTTAGTGAGAAGAGAGATACTTTTTGATGCTCTTGCAGAGGGTGATGGATGATGCACGGGCACTTAGAAATTGCGTACTTGGCATACAAGTAATTGAAATTAAACTGTCCAGATTATGGGTCCCGGTTTTAGATGTATCATGAGCTAAAAATTAAGATTATTTTATTGTTTGACTATTGGATTGGTGGGCATTTATTGGACGGTTAAAGATGAGCATTTTCTGATGGTCCCATTACAAGAAACTATTGTCCCCAAATCAGAGTTTAGTATTGTTGGACGAAATTTGGTTTATGGCGAGCCCCATGTTTTAATTTGATTTAATGCATGCTATATGTGCGATTTCTGAGTGCCTGAGTATCAAGTGTCATCGTGTATAGAGTATCAAAGTCCCTCATTTGAGAAATGCTACATCCCATGTTGGAATGAAGCACACGTGTGTGATATCCAGGACACACATGAGGTGATAATTCCCACTTTGTAGATTCGAGGTGATAAAGGCTAACCAACCCAACCTTAAGAAATAAAAAATACGGCCATCTGTTTGTCAGGTGAGCCACAAGCTTACCGCCGATCAATTTCTTTTTCCTGTCCATTTGTTTTGGATATTTAGGAAATGCTAAATGATCGTATTTACCTGATCCTTGTCACGTGTGGTAGGGATCGCCTGATGAGTGGCTCTGATGTCACACGTGTGCCACTCATTCCTTCCAATTGCTGAAATATGGAAGGATGGCTTGCTCCATGCTTCATTAATCCTAACCGTTGGTGGTTGCATCCCAACATGGATGGCCCATGCTCACAAATCTCCTTCATTGGCTGATCACAGCCTTTAGATTTTGTGGTCCATGAGTTGACGGTTAAGAAGAGATAACAGCAATAATCCACATTCAACTAAAAAAGAAGGGCCGAAGATTGGTTGCTAGATCTTACAATGTGGGAGGTTTCTGGGTTGTGGGACCTGATCTATTGAGGACGCTAATGCGGATCTGTACCGTTCATCATTTTGGAAGGATCCCAATCGCATTGGCCCAGCCGTTGTTGCTATCTTGGGGCCGTGCAAAATCCACGGTGGGCCCTGTGGATGAACATCTTTGGGCCGTGCAAAGTCCATTGCTGGGCCTGTTCATGAATGTGGCACTGATGTCTGGCATCATGATAGGATGATTTGGACCGTTCGTTAGTTGGAACTACTCCAGATGGCCCGGGGGTTCTCCTGTTGAATATGGACCGTTGAACGTATTCGCATTTTTATCTGATCGGTTGCTTTATTAGCATGGCCCACTGCAGCTGAGTTGACTGGATGAACGGTTCAAAATAATCAATTGCGCAGCCTTGTTGGGCCCCCCAATACTTGGATGGACAAGGAATGAGCCTCAAACATCATTGATGTGTCCTATTAATCCCCTGATCTTAACCATACAATTGGCAGAGAGATGTATTCCGGACCGTTGGTTCAGTGGATCCATATGTTATGCTCTGGCAGTAACTTGCCTTGAAAGCTTAAAGGTTTTTTTTTTTTTTTTTTTCAAATTTCTGTTGAAGTTGTATATGGCCAACAACTATATTACGTTGTACATTAATTCTAAATTTTTTCCTTCGATGTAATTCATCTGTAATGAGTTTTCTCCTCAAAATTTAGCAGATGATATGAAATTAAAATCCCTTTCATATAATTAGGTTGAAAGGCCAAAGTTTTAATATCATAGCATTGGCCAAAGTTTTGGAGTAAAACTCATTACAGACAGACCACACTGAAAGAAACATTTTCAGAGTTAATGCATTATAGTCGTAGGATACAAAGAGCTCCAACAGAACATAGAAAAAAAAAATCCATTACGTGGGTTCATGACTATCAAGGGATAGGTATAATCCTTGTTTAAGTAGGGTCACACTCTCATTTTGAAAGGATATTTTAACTTCCAAAGTAAGCTATCTCCTTACGAGAGAGCAGTTGATAGAGAGCTGCTTTTGTTCTTAAAAAAAAAAAAAAAGTGTCATTAAAGCTAAGGTTCAGAGAAAACCTTCATTCGGTGTACCTATGCCATTGTTAATCTCCATTGTGTTGCCATGAATGGCCCACGTTCAAATAGTTGGACGATCACTACCGTCCATCTTGCGGTTCTTTTTGTTTTGAACGCCCTAAGATAATGGCAGTCACACGGAAATGGTGATCCAGATGATTTGTGGAAATGAATGTGGACCATTGAAGTTTTTTCAATGGTATATATTTAATGTACAGGTTCTCTAGATGGAAGCCGATTAGGGGTTACCCGGGTAACACGTTACACAAAGTCCGACCTAAGTCCACCTGAATCCAAGCCCTGAATATCCCAATGGTTAAATGATATTTTGGTGTGCTTCATGTGTAATAGCGAGGGAGAGAATGGAAGAAAATGGAGAAAATTAGGTTCAGAGAAGACCTAAGGCCGGGTTTATAGGCTTTTGGGGTACTAAGCTTTCAGAGTTAATGCACGATGTTATAGTTGTAGGCTACAAAGAGCTCTAACAGATCATTGAAAAAAAAATCCATTACGTGGGTTCATGGCTATCTTGTGTTTTGAGAGATTTTCTTTCCATTTCCTTTTGAAGGAGAAGATTAGAATCACAAACTATAGTAGCAATGGCATACAGTTTTTTCTCAACTGTGGCAATGCGAGCTTCAAGGAGAGGGATAACAGGACTTTGCTTTTGAACAGAGGCAGCTAACTGTTGCTGATTGTGCAAGATCTTTTGTAAGGCAAGGTTTTGCTGGGCCACATTTTCAGCTTGCCAATTGAGAGCTGCTTCAGCAGCAGAAACATATTTGGGAGTTCCATCAGAATGAAGACCAAGGGGAGTCTTTTATCTTCCAAACGTAACGCGTGCATTCTGCTGGGTGGTCAAAGTCATCTGTGTCAGGAAATTGCAGATCAACTGTTGGCTCATATGTGAAAACCATGGGTGGAAGGGAGACTGGATGAGGCTTTGGAGGAAGGGACAACGAACACCGAAGATGGGCCAAGGCCTTTTGGTAATATGGCATAAGAGGTGGCTTTGGATGGGATGGAGGTGGTTTATGGGATGGAGATTGTGGTTTAGGGCATGAAGGTGTATGTGGAGAGGTGTAGGTGGTGGAGGTTTTGGATGAGGAGGTGATGGTTTGCATGAGGAAGGAGGCACGAATAAGGGTCTTTTCTTGGGGTAAAGGACATAGTAGTCGAACTTGTCAAAAGGTTCACCAAGGAGACTGATTTTAGGATCTCCTGCCTCATATCAACGTCAGAGTTGTGCTTGAAAAGAGTTGGACCGAGGTGTATCATCAAATTCATCATCAAGACATTCATCACAAGAGCAGACATCCCAACTGATGTGGAGATTGTTGCAACGACGCTAGTTAGTATAACGAGTACCACTTGGATCTGGGCCGGTGGGAGCAGGCTCTGTAACAAACTTTCCTTCAATCATTTGACCAGAAACTTGATTGGCTGAGGAGAAGCAATTGATTTCAGGAAGAGGGGTGGAGAAAACAGGCTTGGCTTGAATGCTGGTCATATCCAATTCTCGAATGGACCACCATTAAAAAAATTATAGGCCCTCCATAATGTTTATTTTCCATCCAATCTGTAAGTAAGGTCACAAATACATGAAAGAAGAGGAAAAACAAATTTCATGTTGATCTGAAACTTCTGTAATCCCGAAAAGGGTTTCAATGGTAGACGTTCAATCTCCCACTACTTTTTTCAGTGTGGTCCAATTGATCTTTAGATCTTTTTTATTTTTCAGCTCAAGCCTTGAGACGAGTTCATCAAATGGATGGACAGTTTGAATATAACACATACCTTATGAGGGGACCACAAAACTTGCTGACATAAGTACACCAGTTATATAGCGTAGTACACCAGCCAATCCGCTTCGGTCAAGACTATCCAATCCATTGACAGTTATCTTTACTTGCTACAAGTAGAAAAATTCTATTTTACTTCATTCATCATCACTAATGTTGTCACGGCTGCATACATTAAACACAGTGTGTGATGATGTGACGCAATTAGACTGCAACAAACATGATTCTCCTGCTTATCTCAAGCAAAGGATTCGGATTCATATGAAATAGGTGTTTCATACGTAATAGGATAGAGCCTGAAGCGGATTCGTCCTGCCTTCTCGGGTACACAATAGGCCCAGGGTCTGTGGGGCCCATCTTGGGGTATGGGTTTTATCCGGCTACTAATCAGAGGCGGATTAGCTACTGAACCCGACCGTAGCGAGTCTACAGAAGTACACCACCATAATTTTGGGCCCCACCATGATGTATGTGTTGTATCCACACCATCCATCCATCTATTTGGAGAGATCGAGCATTATACAAAGAATGAGACAGATCCAAACTTCAAGTGGACCCCACCACATAAAACAGTGGGGATAGTGACGCCCGCCATTGAAACCTTCCTAGGGCCCACCATGATGCTTATTTGAGATCCAACCTGTTATAAGTAAACAAATACATAGAATAAGAGAAAACACAAACATAGCTTGATTGAAAACTTCTATGGCTCAAAGAAGTTTTTAATGGTAGGCGTTCAATCCCCACTTTTTTCTGTGGTGGGTCCACTTGAGCATTGGATCCACCTCATTCTTTGAATCATGCTCTAAAATGATCTCTCCAAATATATGTACGGTGTGGATACAACGCATACTTCACGGTGGAGCTCACAAAATGTGGTGACGTCACTTCAGTAGCAAGTTAAATAGCTAAACTGCGTCCCTATTAATCTATTTTTAGAGATCATTTTAGGAAATGGGGCAAATCAAAGGCTTTAGTGGACTAATTGATGGGGATTGAAATCCCACCATTAAAAACTTTTATTGGGAGTCGAAGGTTTATGTGAACTTATTAAAATGAGGTGGATCATTCAGGTCTATGACCTTTTTAAGAGGTTGGATGGAAAATAAATATCAGTGGACCTTAGGAAGGTTTTAACAGTCGGCGTCATTACTACTGTTGTTTCACGTGGTGTGGTCCCTTGAGCCTTCAATCAACTTTAATTTTGGGCTCATATCTTAAAATTTGTAGGCCCGGTAACAGCTAGCGGGTGTTAAGGAGGCAGATGGCTAAGTCTCTAGTCATGAATGGGCAGTTCTATGGGCAGGCCAGCATGATGTATCTGTTTATCCACACTGTTCATTTCTTTTCTAAGATCATTTTAAGATATGTGCACAAAAATGAGGCAGATCCAGTGCTCAAGTGGATGACACCAAATAATAAGCTTAAGTTGTATTAAATGTACAAAACATTAGATGCAAGTTGCATCAAATGCAAGAGTCATCTTTGGTATGGTCCACTTTAGTGTTGGATCTAATTCATTTTGGTGCACATACCTTAAAATGACCTTAGAGAAGGGATGTACGACGTAGATAAAACTGCTTGTTCGTGGCCAAAGACGGGCGGGGTAGGATGCAATATGCATCCTTGTGTTAAATCACTGTGGGTCCCACCATGATGTATGTGTTTTATCAACTCCGTCTGGCATGAGCCTAAAATTGAGCCAGATTCAAATCTCAAATGGACATAACATAATGGAAAACAGTGATGATTAAACAGTTGCCTGGACAACTTTTTGGGACCAAAGGGGTTTTGGATGAAGATGATAGTTATGTTGGAAGCTTCTGTGAGGCTCACCATAATTTATGTATTTTATCCACTTTTACTGGATGATTTTATGGCTTGAACCCAAAAATTAAGTATATCCAAAGCTCAAATGAACCACATCATAGAAAGTGTGAATAGAGTGTCTATTGTTGAAAATTTCTTGAAGGCTATAGAAGTTTTGGATAGGCTTATATTTGTGTTTTCTTTCATCCATGTCGAATGATCTTATAAATAGGTTGGATGACAAATAAACATCACTGTAGGGCCTAAAGAGGTTTCAACGGTGGAAATCATTATTCCCACTGTTTCTTGTGGTATGATCCACTTGATCTTTGGATATGCTTCAATTTTGGGTTCAAACCCTTAAATTAGAAGGAAAAATGGTTGGACGGTGTGGATAGACTACAAACATTCCCGGTGGGCCCAACTGAGTTTACTCAATGCCATATAGGATGAGAGCGTACTGAGTAACTCAGTATGCAATGGGGCTGGAAGTTTTTAACGGTAGATGTTCAATTATCACTGTTTTTCTGTGGTGTGGTCCACCTGAGAATTTGATCTGCCTTATTTTTGAAATCATACCTTAAAATGAGCTGAAAAAATTGATGGATGGCGTGGATAAAACACATGCATCATGGTGGGACCCACAGCACTTTGACACCAGCTGGCTGGCTGGTGATGAGGTCACTAGCCAAGCGGCTAGAGCCGTGACTGTATTCTGTAGTGTCTCGTGAGATCCGTGACTCAGTGAGCGGCATCTCTCTTGAAGAGGTGGACACTGACACGTGTCAGAGATCCCTACCCTTCATCATGTAGGTTCGCTACTGAGAAAGGTAACACTTGTATGAAAAGAACAGACGGTCAGAAAAAAAACAAATCAACATATATGTATTGCTCGTATGATTAATGGACCAGATCTCACACGTACCCTAGACTAACAGATCCCTGACACGTACTCCGCTACTTCACAGGCCTCGGATTGTGTCCTACCCCCGCCCGTCTCTAGCAACATCTGTGGGGGGCCCACCGTGATGTATCTGTTTACCTACGCCGTCCACCCCTTTTCTCATGTTATTATAAGGAATGAGCCCAAGAATGAAGAAGATCCAACGGTCTCGCACGTATGAGGGGCCGCTATTTGATACTCTGGCAGCCTATAAGACTTGATACGCAGGCAACTTGTAAACGTGGCATACATTAACCCAAAAATTCATCGATTAAATTTTGAAACCCACTGTAGAGCATGTTCCACCTAGGGTGTACATCGAGCTGAGCTGGCCCCAGCTCGGCGCAGCCACTAGTTGACCCTAGCTTGAACTCAGCTCAGCTCGGTTCTCGAGCTTGATTAGCTAGCTTGGCTCGATCAACAGCCCGGATGGTTTAAATCAAATTAAAATTGAACCTTTGCAATATTTTCACAAACACATGTAGTACATTTTCAATTTCTCACTGTATGTAAAATAGCAGCAATTGTTTGCAAGTATTTTTTCAAGCTCTTTATATGCAACATCAAAATTTTAAAAAAAAATTATATTCATTTCATATACATACCTTCCTTATTATTAGTCATCACTTCATTGAGTCATTTTAAGAAACATTTGGTGAGCAACATCAATATTAAAGTAACTGAGTTATCAAACTAATTCGATCTAAATCAGCTCAACTCAGATCAAACTTAGCTTCAAACCGAGTTGAATAGCTTTTTCAAGTCGAGTTGAGCAAGCTAACAGACCTAACTCGTTCGTGTACACCCCAAGTTCTACCCTCTGATTGGTGGGCCAGTGGACATTTTCATTCCGAACCGTTGAATAAGTGTCCGCCAATCTTATATTCAAATACTTAAATAAGCTTAAATGTAGTATAAAGTGCATAATTTGGACATTTCACTAAAAAATTCTTTATGCCACGTATCCAATTTCCAAGTGCCTGTGTATCAACTACCACACTCCGCCAGAGTATTAAAGTTCTTCTCTTATAAAATATACAGAGATGATGATGATACACTGAACGGTGAGTGGATATTAAATTCTAATATCACCTCATCACCACACGTTCATCAGACGGTCGTACCATACCTTTGGTGGGCCCCACTCAACCGACGGGCGTGAGTTAATGGCGCATTCATCCTAACTTAAAAAAAAGGGGGGATTTTTCACCTTTCTGCCCCTAAAACTTGAAAGAAAGGTACGGATACAATCAATAAAAATTTTAAAAAAGAGGGCTAAAATGTTAAAATTATTGGGTTAGAGAAGAAGCATTGCCACCGGTCGAGGACGAGGAAGAGGCCGAGTTCTTGTGGTTGTGCATCCACACCTTGAAAACCTGTCTACTTACCCCAATCTCTCTGCAGAAATGTCCGATCTCGTCCACGTCACCATCCCCTCTCTGTATCCGCCATCCGATCTTCTCGGCGAATCTGGTCATTTTCTCCTTCTGCTCGGCCGAGAACTTGGTCCTCGACCGCTTCTTTGCTGTCCGCTCTGAATCCGGCGGCTCGACGGAAGAATCACGGGCGAAGGCGACGAGGAGCGGGGAGTCGGCACGGGCCGTCAGGTAGACCTTGCGGTGGAAGTTGCGGTGGCATCCGCACGCGGCGCAGGTTAGCCCGCCGGCGCTTGATTCGTCGGGGGTGAACTCTCCGCAGCCGTCGGTGGCGTAGCTGCCGAGGGTTGCTGCGTGGTTTCGGAGGCATTCTCTGTAGGCTTCGTTTGGGCTGTTGCTCTCCGATTCCATTCTCTCTCTCTCTCTCTCTCTCTCTCTCTCTCTCTCTCTCTCTTCTTCTTCTTCTATAAGCTGGCAGAAACAGCTCCTGCGTTATAATGCTGTTGTCGGGAGGAATGAAAGTACGGTTACGACCTTAGGATGCATCGTGATTTACGGAAATGCCACTGTATTTCGAACGAGGAGTTTTATGTAACTCGAGTTGAGTGTGACGCCTGATACGCAGGCAATCACAAAATGTTCACGTGGCATTTATAGTCTCAACTAAGACGGACGCCCATTGCCTGCAGCCCCGACGGCTGACTGAGCACTGAGTAAACTCTATGTGGCCCACCGTTATTTATGTATTTTATCCACTCTGTTCATCCATTTTACCATATAATTTAGGACTTGAGCCCAAAAATGAAGCATATCCAATACTCAAGTGGACCACACCACAGTAAAGAGTGTGAATTGAACATCCACCATTGAAAAATTCTTGGGGGCCACAGAAGTCTTGGATCAAGCTGATATTTGTGGTTTCCCTTCATCTATGTCTGTATGATCTTATAAACAAGTTGGATGACAAATAAATATCATTATTTTTTGTCATTATTCCCACTATTTCCTGTGGTATGGTCCACTTGAGCTTTGGACATGCTTCAATTTTGGGCTGAAACCGTTAAATGAGCTTGAAAATTGAATGGACGGCGTGGATAAATCACATACATTCACGGCGGGCATCTTTATCGCAACCGGTTCCTTGGTGTGGTCCACTTAAGCTTTCCATATGCCTCATGTTTGAGCTCATGTTTTAACATGAGCTGGCGAAACATATCAACGGAGTAGATATAACACATACATCACAGTGGGTCCCCCAAAGCTTAAGATTTCATACTATAGCTATATTTTTTTTAACCACCTATTTATAGACCATTAATTTGAGGCCAGGATATTCCAATCTGATCCTTGTTTCAACGATCTGGATGGATGGACCATGGGCCCCACTTGTTAGGACAACATGCACCACTATACTTATATGCATGACTAACATTCCTCATGCTATGTATGGTACCTATAAAATGCTGAAACCAGGTTAAGTTCATTTAATTGCTGTGAGTGGGATTAGTCTTTTTTAAGGATAAGCAATTAATGGCTGATAATGTTCTATTTAATGGGACAGGTATTTTGCATAATACATCCTAATATATTCCAATAGGATACTTTGATACTTCAGTTATTGGATCATTTCTCGATAATCCAGACCGTTTAAACGATGGGCCTCAACTTCGTTGGGACAACCCAACAAAAAAACAATCATATTGAAATATTTCAATATTGGTTATTCAAAGTTATATATACTATTCATTTTCAAAATGTTATAATACTTCAATCTGAGAGTTTAATTCTTTTGATTTCCCATTTAATGTAAGGCCCATCATATAAACAATTTCAATTATTGAAAGATGATCTTAAATTCAAAGACTAAAAAGTCCTAACATATCACATGGCAATAAGTTAGAATGTATTCTAGCAAACCTTTAACCGTGGCATTATGGTAATACAATAATGCGCGAGGGGCCGACATCAATCGATCGGATGTTGGGCGATTTGCAATAGCACACGTGCGCAGATGTCGGCCGATCTGCGGTAGCACAAAAATAACCCCCTCTTTTTTTATATTTGTAAAATCAACCCTTCATTTTCTTGAATTAAAACAAATAAATCCTCTTTTTTAACTTTAATTAGTATTTTATCACATCTTTCAATTGTTTGAACTTTTCTCAAATGGTATATTTATAAAGAGTAATAATTTTCTTAAATGTTCTTATCCATGTATTAAAATGATACGGCAGAACAAGTTCAATTATAATAAGAAAGATCACTTGTGCCATTTGGCATATTAAAAGAACTTTTCAAAAAGAAATTTCAAATATATACTTTTTACATACCACATGGCATTCATGGATTGGTGATCTACATTATAATTCAACTAGCTATCATTAGCTATCAAAAGAAAAATGATAGTCACTTAGTTGCCTATATATCCCTATCCTTGTATTAAAATGATAAAGTAAAGCTAGTTGAACTATAATAGTGTAGACCACCAATCAACATATGCCAATTTGGCATATTAAGAGCTCTTTTCAAAAAGAAATTCTAAAAGGCGCTTTTAGATGCCTCGTGGCATACACGGTTCGGTGATTTACCTTATGGGTCAACCAGCTATCATTTGTTGTCCAAGGGAAAATGATACAATAGACCCTTATTAATATAAGATAAATCATGTTTAATATTTATAAGATGATTTTACTTCATATTAAAGATGGTTGAGAGTTGTTTGAAATTTTAGAGATGATTCATGGTCGTTTTTAAATATAAAAAAATTTATAGACGGTCTTAAAATTCATCCTTTTTTTTTTTCTTTAAAAAAAAAAAAAAATTAATACCATTTCACTTAGTGTGAACAATATAAAATAAATCACCCATGTGCCATTTTCAAGAATACTTTGTAAAATAAATTTTTAAAATTTTCTTTTCTTCTCTTTTTATGTAAGGGCCTATTCCATTTACCATTTACCATAGTAAATTCTAGTAAATAGGTAATGATGATTATGTCTGTTTGACTAGATTCCAACTATAATCATCGGTCGTAATAATTATTTTCCATAAGACATTCATGTTGGTCATGACGTTTTGACATTGACAATTTCACTAATAGAAGGAGAGGAGCCAAATACATAAAATTTGTAGGGTCCACCGTGATGTGAGTATGATTTTCTCATCCGTTCGTTTATTAGTTTATTTCAAAGCATGAGCACTAAAATAAGGCAAATTTAAAATACATATGGACCACACAACATGCTATAATGGAATTGAACATCTACCATTCAAAACTTCTTGGGCACCTTGAAAGTTTTGGTTCAAACAGATATTTATATTTTTTATTTATTCATGTCTTTTTGACCTTATGAACAGGTTAAATGATGGATATATATTACTTGAGCTTTTAATGGTGGATGTCATTAGCCCATGTTTCCTGTTGTGTGGTCCACTTGAGCTTACCGTATGCCTCATTTTCAGGCTACTACTATAAAAGAATATGGTAAAACAGATTGATCAAACACATACATCAAGGTGGGACCCACAAATTTTAGTATGGCAATCATATATCCCACCTGTTGGTAATCGACATATGGTGAACAGTGGGGCCCACATCTGACCCAAGACAGCAAAAACAACCAAACATGCCCTAATTATTATTGTAACCACTCAAAGAAGCTCAAATTGGCTTGGTCTACTCATCTTGTTAGCCACACATATATGTTGAATGCTTCTCTTTTAAACATACATTTCTTATCTACTTGTGTGGCCCACCTAACAAGCAGATTGGCTTGATTTATTGGGCCTTCTAGATGAGATGTATCAGATCAACAGCTTGTTCAGAACACGTGCGCTGCATAGGCATGTGTGAGCACATCAACCTCGGTGAGCATACGGGTACACGAGTCGAATGAGTCGAGCTTGGCACAGCTTAGCTTGGCTCAGCCAGTGGCTAACCCCAACTCGAATTCGGCGGCACAACTCAGCTTGGCTCAGCCAGTGGCTAACCCCAACTCGAATTCGGCTCGGCTCAGTCCTTGAGTAGGCCGGGCCACTTCGAGTCAAGTTTGAACCTGTGTGACATTTTCTCATATATATATATATATATATATATATATATATATTACACACACTACATCTTTAATTTCTTATAGAATGCAAATCAGTAACAATAGTTTACAAATATTTCATCAAACATTTGGTGGGCAAAATTAATCAAGATTTGATGACAGTTATAAATTATTTTTTATAGTGATTTGATTCTTATCCATTCCTTACTCGCCATCAACCAATGCTGTGGACTATGCTTCCTAAGTCATTTCATCAAAATCCTTGGTGAGCAGCATCATCATCAAAACATTGAGTCACTAAGCCAATTAGAGCTCAGGTTCGAGCTCCAACTCGGCTCAAAATTCCTTTGAGCGAATAATAGGTCGACTCAGCCGGAATCCAATTTCAAGCCGAGGCAAGTCAAGCCTTCCAAGTCGAGTCCAGCGAGATGACCATGCTAACTCGACTCGTGTACAGCTCATACAAAACGGCCAATGTTGCCCACAGGCAGTGGCATTTTCGTTAATTTCGAGGGAGCCGAGGGTATATCAGGTCAAGGCAGCAGGAATCCGCTTGAGTGTTTGGTGACATTGGTGCATGAACTGTATATCCCATTCTCTCTCTTTCAAATTCAATTTAAAATGGAAGCTAATTGCGCACGCGTTGTCCCACTCCTTTTTACAATCTCGGTTCCCATTGGACACGTGGCGAGCGTGTACGAGATCTAGACCACTCGTGCTCTCGTTCATACGATGGATGGGCCACCATTCAAAAGTAGGCCTGTCTCACCACCCTCGCCGAACGATTTCATGAAATAAATGACCACCGCCCATTTTGGGACTTGTTCCTTTCGAGCGGTTATGATCGTTCGATTAGCCTCAGTTTTGGGTTGTGGACCGTATATTGTGGGTATCAGTGCTTGAGCGGTCTGGATCTGGTACACGTATGCCACGTCCCCCATGGAGCTCGTATCCAATTAGGGAATGTGGGCAGGGTGCATCTAGCATTATAGAAAGGGTCGTTTTTCAATTAGGCGCCCATCGTGTGAGGGGGCGGAAACCAGGCACGTGTGATAGATCTGGACCGTTCATTGGGTAGGGTACACTTTGATCATGACATGGACCAAAAATAATGTTTGTCCACTGATAAGCCAGGTCAAACTTCAATGAACAAAATGTGCGGTTAGAAAAACCAAGCAGTGCATGTGTAACTGCCCTGATTTCTGGCACGTGGCATGTTTACGGTGCGTACTACTTAATGGACGGCCTGGATCTTTGATACGTGTACCATGAGAACCAGCTTCCACATGAGCGCTATCACGTGGGGGCCATTCTAAGGGACTTCGGGGAGGAACACGTGTCATGTTTCCTTACTTTCCTGAAAGGTGTGAGAGATCCTGGCCATTCATTAGGTAGGGCGCACTGAACAAAAGTCAGGGTACTGCACTCATCAATCTGACCACACACATTTGGACTGCTGACTTTTCTAGCCGTCCAATTTTCTCACCTAAGTTGGACATGCATGATGAGCCGACCATCATTATTTTTCATCCAGGGCAACGCGCCTACCTGATGAATGGACCGGATCTTTGACACGTACCATACGGCCCGGTCTCTGACACGTGTACTACCCCTCACGTGTGGGGACCTAATCATATCCCACAAAATAGGTATAATTAAATTTTGTTTTATTGGTGAATCATCCACTGTACACGTGGATCACACTAATTGAAGGATAAACCATATCGAAATGACACACGTCAGCTATCGACGGGTCATCAACGGTGGATTCGGGGAGCCACTAAGGTTGTTGGATCGGTGGCTGTGGGACCCACCATGATGTATTTTTTTATATCCACGCCGTACATCCGTTTTGCCAGCTCATTTTAGGGCATGGGCCCAAAAATGAAGCAAATACAAATCTCGGGTGGACTACACCATCGGAAACTGCAGTGATTGAACAGCCACCGCTAAAAACTTGTTGCGGGCTACAAAAGTTTTGGATCAAGATGATATTTGTGTTTTCCATTCATCCAGCCCTGTGTTACCTTTGTCAACGGGTTGGATGGCAAATAGACATTGCGGTGGGCCATAGGAGGTCTTTAACGGTGATTGTCCAATCGCCACTTTCTCATGTGGTGTGGTCCACCTGAGGTTTGAATTTGATTTCTTTTTGGTCCCGTGCCCTAAAATGATCGGGTAAAACAGATGGACGGCGTGGATATAAAACACACACATCACAATGGTCCGCACCATCAATGATTATTCGTGACTTATGAACGATCTGGATCGCCGAAATTGTATGTCACGTCCGTGCGACGGGTCACTACCAAACTCACGGTGTATTCAAACCTTTTAAATGTTTTTGTGTAAATATTATCCTGCACTATTTGCAATCGGGCTGTCGGCATACATGTTCATGTACGTTGACCTTCCATTTGATCCAATCTTCATAAGGTACATCCCAAAAATACAAACTTCACGGATTTTTTCAGTCTTACAGAAAAGGCTTATTGTATCCTGGAGGTGAATTTACTGTAACCATTTTATAAATTAGTTTAATCACTAATAAAGTACGAATATCGCCTTAAAGACAGTGATACCGTAATGCGCCTTAAGCCCATCTTTAAGTGATTCATTTTCTAATTTTATACCTCAATTATAACAATAATATTATACAAAAGTCTTAATTAATCTTGAATATGTCCACTATTTCTCATTGTTTTCAACAATTTGGTCACGTGATAAGTATAGGTATGCTAAAATTGAATTTGCGGCCCAATTCAAATTGAACAACTATTATCTCAGGCGTTGAGATAGGCAGATACATAGTATATGACCGAGATCGAATGATATCGACCGCCTATTCAGTCACTCGCTCAATGTGTAAACAAGATCAAGCGATATTCAGATGATAGAGTTCATCATCTCATAATGGGTTATACCTTTGTCTTTCATATGAAAAGACTTTTCAGTATAAATAAAATAAAATTGTGAAAATGAATTCTTAGAGTCGGTCGTAGAAAATGGCTACAAAGCACTTTCCTAGATGGAGAAGTAGACTCAAATTACAGCTGAGATTAATAGCTACTTGATTAATGCTACAAATTATACTATGGAATGTAAACAGTTGGCGAAAAGTAAATGATTATGCTAAGAAATGTAATTGACTTGTAAAAATATAGAGTGATTATACTAAGGAATGTAAAATCAAGAGTAATCCAAATACAATATTGAATTTGATTGGGCTGGTATAAGACTCATTTCTTGTTGAATTCCTCTACTATTTATAACCTTACCCTAGCCATTTAGTTCATTCCCACATTCTGACGATTACTATAACCGTTCAACACCGCATGGCCTTATTTGCTCTTGTTCTTATCATCTGTCCTGTAGCCACTTTTAAACAATTGTTCTTCAATTGATAGCGTCACTTTATTGGCTCTAGTTGTACTATTGTAGAATCATCTTCATATATCGCCGCAGATCTCCAAATACACCACGTAAATTCATCCAAATCGCATACAACTCATCCTAGTTGGCTTTCGCAGAAATTGCCAACAATGGGAATAAACATCCACAAGTGGTACTATCAGAAGTTCGTGCAATCCCAATAGAATGTCCCAATTATCCTAGGCCTGATGGAATTAGAGAGATTAAGATCCAATACTCATTTTCTGCAAATCATGAATGGTTGTTGTCGTGAACTTATCTAATACAAACACTAATCATCACTCACGAGTATTTTGTTAAACTCGAAATTATAGGAAGATGTTAATCTCATCGGGCTTGATGTCCATTGCAAATATTGAGCTAAGATTGTGTCTAAAGCTGTTCAATTTGATCCGTAGCTTAAGTGGTAGACTGAGTGAAAGATGCCTCGTTTCAACACTAAGGTCTTGGTATCAATTCCCTAGTGGGGCTGTCTAACAATGAAGTCTGAACTTACATTAAGTTGTGTGCGGAGCACACCAATGCTAATAGGTATTAACTTGAACTTAAGTTAAAAGTCTTTGTTCACTCCCGGATCAAGCTGTGACTTTCATACCGTTGGATAATGATCAAACTTAAAACAACAACTTAAGATATTATCCCACACATATCTACTTTTAGAAATTAACCTGCCCTGCTTAACATATGAACAGAAAATGCACATTAAACACATGTATGCCTGCTTAACATATGAGCAGACTGGATTATCTAATAAATGGACGGTTAGATTCTCAGCCTACTGAACATTCAATATCTAAGTCCATCTGACGTTCCGGATCTTGCACAGAAGCTCTACGTCAGCATGTGCGATGCACTTGTGTTTGGCGCTTGAAGATCGGGCGTCTGGACAAGCATTCCTCTCACCTTTGTTTTGAGGACCACATACTCCATATTTCCGTGGAGGAAGTTGGACCGTACACCTTTCCAAATAAGGAAATAGATGAATGGCCGTCGTTGAGCCGACGTGAGATCCGTCCGTCCCTTACTAGATTTGGTAAGTATTCGCTTTTCAGTCCACCCTTTTTATAGGGTGGTCAATGGATACTTAAACCTGCCACACATGCCAACCTGGCATCTGTGTGGGACATCCGACCCTTGAAATCATCTACACCCCACCATTTAGATGTCCTGGCCCGTCAATCAAGCCCAGTAGCTCATCAGCGAGGCTGAAATTCAAGCCTATCGAATGTGGACCGTCAGATACTATTTCTAAACAGTCCGTTTCCATAATACGTATAATGAGCCACCTGATGAGTTAATCAACGTACATTTTTTAAAAGAAAACGTCTAAAAATGGGCCCCACCTAATTGCTGGCTTGGATGTCTCAAAACCATGGCACGTATGGCTGTGTGTAGATGCACGTGTAGATATATACCTTCATTGGCATTACAAGGCTCTAATAAAATAATACCGTATGAATAAATGATGTGGGAATAATGCAATTTTAAATAGAAAATGATGGGACGTTAGGAATCGATGGCTTTCTTTTTAATCAATCCTTTGGGAAGATAATCAAATGATCAAAGAAATGGTCAGTTGTGCTGTTTAATAAGAAAATGGTACGGCATCATGATATAGTACACGTGGCAATTCGATGTACCAATAAGAACCTTCCATACAGTGGGCCCCACTATGGATGGCAGGTGGTTAAAGATAAAGGTGGATCAGATGGTCCAATTAGGAGCTGGATGATGAAGAAAATGAAGGGCTGGGATTGTTTGTATGTGGGATTTTCGAAGCAAAGGGCATTATTCTTTTGGGTAGATGATTATATGGTCAAGACATGGGCAGTGGACCATAGGAATCGATTCGGCCGTCTGTCTGCAGTACACGTGGCAGGTCATTTACAATCACGAGTTCGGTCAGGCCAAGGTAACACCGAGTTTGGTTAGGCTGTGATGGTAAGGCCCACCTTGATGTATTTTTTTTATATCCATACCGTCCATTCCGTTTTTTAAAGCTCATTTTAGGGTATGGGTCAAAACGATGCATATCCAAATATGAGATGAACCACACCACAGGAAACAGTGGTGATTGAATTCCCACCATTAAAAACTTCTTGTAGGCCACAAAAGTTTTGGATGAAGCTGATATTTGTGTTTTCCCTTCATTAAGGTCTGTGTGACCTTACCAAGAGGTTGGATAGCAAAAAAAAACATCACGATGGATCGTAGTAAGTTTTTAATGTTGGTCATTCAATCACCATTGTTTCTTGTGGTTTGGTCCACCTGAGATTTGGATCTACTTCATTTTTGGTCTTATATAATAAAATGAGTTGAAAAACTAATGGACGGTGTGGATATATGATACATACAACAAGGTAGGCCCACGATCATGGCCTCACTAAACTCGCTGTTAGCCCAACCTAGAGGTGCACACGAGTCGAACCAGTCGAGCTGGGCACAACTCCACTCGGCTCACCAACTTGCTAACCCCAGCTTGAACTCGGCTCAAATCGGTTCAGTTAGCAGCTCGGGCCGATTCAAGTTAAGATTGAGTCGAGTTCACATGTGCAACATTTTCACAAACAAACAAATTGTGCCTTCAAAATCTTAATGTAATACGATTATAGTGATTTTATAAGTATTATATCAAACACCTTCTGAGTAAAGTAAAAATAAAAAAGTAAAAAATATGTATTCGTTTCATGTACGTACCTTTCTTGCCACCAGCCACACTTCATTGCGTCATTTCATCAAACACTCAGTGAGCAACATCAATATCAAAGTAACCGAGTCACCGAACTGGCACGATTCAAGTTGAGTTTGAGTTGAGTCGAGCTCAGGAAAGCTCAAACTCAGTTTAAAATATTTTTGAGCTCAAAAAATCAGCTCAACTCATCTCAAACTCAGTTTCGAACTGAATCGAGTCGAGAGAGCTAACCTGATCGAATCCTATCCCATAAAGAGGAGGTCCCGGATTGCCTGGTCTTCCAACCCGACTCTTTGATTCCAACGTAATGTATGTTTTGTATCTGCACCGTCCATCCGCTTTTCCAGCTCAATTTAAGGCCTAAACCAAAAAAGATGCAGATACGAAGCTCAAGTGGACCACACCACAGGAAACAGTGCGTATTGAACTGTTACCATTGAAAACTTCTCGGAGGCTACAGAAGTTATGGATCAAGCTGATATTTGTGTTTTCCCTCCATCCAATGCTATGTACCTTTTGTGAACAGGTTGGATGGAAAATAAATATCGTGGTGAGCTCTAGGAAGATTTCAACGGTCCTCTGGATGGGTGATCCAGATTGACACGTATAGCCCTCCAAATGTACTAGTTCCAGGATTCCGTACACGTGGGTACATGTTTAAATAATCTAAACCGTTTAAGTAATGGGCCTTATCGTGAACGGGGGACCACCGGAAAATATCACACAATAATAATATTTTAATCCTTTTTAACATGGACCGTTTACTTTATCTTCATTTTGTGGGCCAATGATCTAAAGGTTAGGATCTTCTGATCCGAAATCATTCTCAGGCTGCTAACATCAACTGTGTATCTCATTAAATCAACGGTTTGGATCACAGAAATATGCCCCCAAATGTACGGAAGGACACTGTTCCTCTGATTCCTGCTGTCTTATTAGGTTCATGAACCTCTCCACGATTCCATGAGATGTAAGTTCATTAGCAAGGCAAGAGGAATGATGCATTGTATTCTTCACGTGAAACTCGGCAGGTCCGTTGCTTACTAGGCCGTTGCGATCCGATGGTGGGCCCAATCATCAAATCACTCCCGTGACAATCTTTTTTTTTTCTAACTTTCCATTTATATTTCTAATTTTTGCTAATAATATGTTGTTACAGGTTTAGACAAAAGATAAAAGAAAATGATAGATTCTGAGAGGAATAGTCTCTTTCGACACAAATGTTTAGAAGATAATTGTTACGAGAAATATTCATTTTCAACCACACACACAACAATGTTGAAATGTTGTTGGAAGAAAGATTCTTTCTCAACTACATGCATAATAATACCGAAATCAAAAGGAAAAAAAAAAATACAAATCACAACATAAAATTTTACATGGTTTCCTTTTGATACGTTCACATATTCACACCAATACACAATATTAAATAATAATAATAACAATAATAATAATAATAAATCTTAATACAATACCAGCTCTCTCTCTCTTATGATAGAATATATATTACCTCAAATAAAGTAGGGTTTACATAAAACACTACGTGAAATTACGAAATTGTTATCTAACTTTGCAAAAGTGTTAAATAAATGAGCAATACACATCTAATGATCAAACTTCACAAATCCTAACAAGAGTGGCCTGTCAGGAAAGCCTACCTTATGAGCTTATAACGATGGAAGAGCTAGATGGTCACCTTGTGCGTCGCAATGAACTTGATTCACATGTCGATCATTTGGGATTCACTGCTAAGTAAGCTCTCCTAGTTAGCAATTGCTAGTCTTTTCTTCTTCTGTTTTTTTTTTTTTTTATGCGATGTTGTTGCGTAAAAAGGTCTATTTGCTAAGGCAAATTTGTGTCGAAAGTTAGAATTTACTAATTCTTGTAAGTTTTTTGTAAATAACATCATTTCTAGCATTTATAACGCTTGCATTTTTTTTTACTAGTTTTAGCAATTTTTCTACTTAAGAAAAATAGTTCAATTGGAGTTTTGTGCATGAGTTGCTTATTTAAAATCATCATATGTGTTTAGAGTATTTTATTCAATGAAGTTATCTAATTATAATCCTTATTTCAAAGTATTTTCTCTCCTTATAAATTCAAGGAAAGAAGACAATGATCTCTTCCATTTCTCGACTAGTTCAACTATAAAATAACATCGGGGCCATCCATCAGAGCCACTCTACCAAAAATTTGTACACTCAATATAAGGCTAACCAATCATCAGGTGGGCCACAATTGGCTAAAGCCAACGGTGCTGATAGATTATTTCCTGTAATGATTTTTTGAAACAAAGGGTAGATATCTATCATAGATTCATAATCCAAAAGAAGGGGGGTATATGTAATTTTCAAATAACTGAGGGGGTTGATGCACTCAAGTTGTTTTTTCCTCTTTTAAGGGATGATATCAAAATGACAATGATCACCAAAGATGAGGAAAGGATGGCCCACCTATGCCCATCACTTAAATGGACCATCAGGCCCAAAGCAGCCCAACAAGAAGATATGGGTTAAAGAGTGAAATAATGCTATTATATATGAAGTCTCACATGCAATTAGTTGGACTGTAACTTATGGTCCAAGTACTGTGTACGTGTCAACTTGTAGTGTATCTACATCATCCAATCCGTCTATAAGGTTAGACCCACCATGAAAATAATTATATGACTGATCTACCCATCATATGGGTGCAACCACAGTAGACAACAGACAAGAACTGATATGATCCAAGGTGCACTTATGGACGTTTTGGATTATTTTTTTTACATATATGACACTTTAGCTATTATGCATTAGTTGGATTGTATCATTGTGATCCAACTCACTGCATGTGAGAGCTCTTATATTATATGAAATATCTTTACATCCATCACCACAGTCTCTTATCAGGTGGGCCCACCTTTAGATGCCTTTCTTTTTAAAAAATCAGGATAAAATAATCATCAGAATAGGCAACGTGTTGGAAGGAAAGATGACGGCTAAAGAGAAATTGACCAACGGTCCACATCTATGTAAATGTGTGGCCCACCTGATGATCGGATCAGATTGATGTTTAAGATCAGGATTCTATAAAGTGGGATCATTGTGAGTACCTGATTTGATGGGATTCTAAACATTAAAATTGGACGGTTAGAGATGTCCCAACAAGGTTATCCCACCAGGAAAATGGAAAATTGGACGGTTAGATATGCGTACTAGTTGGACATACAGCTAGTTGTGTGTGAGCATTTCTCGTCAAAGCCTAAGAAGTTTACTGGAATACATCCAGATGTAGCTTTAGCTTCTGAATCTCGTTTATTTGCCAATGATCCAAACCGTTTATATTTTATGGGTCTTACTTTGTACGGTAGATATTTCAACATTTTATTTTTGTATTTTATTCTTCCATCCAAAGGAATTCCTATCACACAGAAGGCTTGGATCGTTGAAAAGCATCCAAATCTAGCCGTTGAAATATTGTATTGTAATGCATGGGAATCGAATCAAGCAAAACTTATGCTATAATTAGGAAATTCCTTTAGGTGGAAGCTACATAGGGCCCACTGCCGATGTCAGTGAGAAATCCACTCCGTCCATTAGTTTCAAAAGCTCAAAACAGCCCAGGAGCTCAAAAATGACGTAGACCCAAAATTTAGGTGGGCCATATTACATGAAATAATGAGAATGAAAAGGGCCAGTGTTAAAACCTCCCCAAGTCCATCAGGATGTTTAGATGTCATCCAAACCGTTCATAAGATCTTCCCACTAGTACGAACTGAAAATACAAAGATTTGATTGATCGAAAACTTTCATGGCCTGATGAAGGTTTCAATAAAGGACTCCATTCTCACTCTTTCTTATTGTGTGGCCCACTTGAGTTTTGGATCTACTTGATTTTTTTAGCTCCTGCTTTATTATAAGCTTGATAGAATAAATTTCTCATAAGCCCCATATAAATAAAGTTTAAAAATAATAATAATAATAATAATATAATTAATAATATATAAATAATAATGTATATAACTAGTCAAATGAAGTTCATTGCCTCTCTCGAATCTTTCCTCTTCAAGTAATCCTCATATAAACTAATCCATCTCTACTAAAAAAAAATTCACCCACTACATGATTTTATTAATGGGTGATGACAACCAATCTCTATTTTTAAAAAATATGTGTTTAGATCTATTCGCCGTCCAATCGTGATATTTTGCTTATCTTCTAACAAATAAGCAATTTTAAATATTTAATCAATTATATATGCTTTAAAAAATATATGAATTTTCAAATAAAGAAACGGCCGCTTGATTGGATGAGCCTAACCTGACTCTAGGTCAGGCTTAAACCTACTGGCTAGGCTTGTCGACTGGGCTCATGCATCACATGCATGGTCTGATCAACTGTCAAATCAAGCTTGGGCTCAAGTCCTTTTAGCCGACCCGGGTGGTAGACTCTCAGGAGTTTCAACGCCTGGTCAAGGGTTATTGCTCGGGTGGTAGACTCTCAGGAGTTTCAACGCCTGGTCAAGGGTTCGAGTATCCATAGGTGGTGAAATTCTACTAGCGTGAGTGTGTTGGGTGTGTGCGCGTGTGTCAAAAAAAAAAAAAAAAAAAGCTTGGGCTCAAGTCCTTTCAGCCGACCCGACCTGATGGACCGACACAACTTATGTATACGTGTTATATTCAATAAACATGCCATAATAATCCTTGGACAACCATCTATCTTGAATGTGGACCATTAGTTTCATTTCATTTTTGTCTGGGCCTAACATATTTTATTATCGGGCTAGGACCTGTTATGGACTTATGGTAGACCCATGCGAGGACCGGGCCGGTATTTTTTAAGTCTGGGTCCGGCCCGGGGTTAGCCTGGCCCAGCCCATCGCCATCCGTACCTTCAGGTATGGATAACTGTACATCACCACCATTTTAGTAATGGTGCTAAACAAACAAAAATGCCGAGTCTTGGACGGGTTTTATTTGATACTCTGGCGGTGTGCTGGATGATACACAGGGACTCAAAGTGGAGCCCACTGTATATAAGCTGTCGAGGTTATGGGTCCACTTTAATAAGCATATTTTAAATTCAAGAGCAATGTGGCTTTGGATCTACCTCATTTATGGGTTCGTGCCCTAAAAAGAGGTGGCAAAACGGATGGCCAGCGTGGATGAAACACATACATCATGGTGGGCCCCACAGAGTAAGGTCACCAGGCAATACTTGTATGTGAAGGATGAACGGCCTATGAGGTCCAATGGTACCGAGTGCCTATCAGTGGGCCCCACTTATTCTGAAGCGTATAAATCCCTTCTATTCGTCAGATGGCATTGTTCGATTGATGTAGACGATTTGTATAATGACATGCACTGTGGATGGACCTCCAACACAAGATTTTTAGATTGGAAGATCCCAACCTCTCAATATGTGGACTTTTTTATATGGATCTAGACAATTGTTATATTGCTATCCCGACCGTCTATTTTGCCACAATCCAAGGATTACGGTTGTGGTTCAAAATCCATCAATTTTGAGGCCCATCACATCAACGATCCCTGTTACCAACCAAACCCACTTGTAACAGCCAGGGACCCAAGCCAAAAAAGAAAAAGAAAAGAAAAGAAAAGGAAAGATATTAGGGCAAATGCCAGGTGGCTGGCTGCTAGGGTTGCTAGCAAAAACAAGGCCTATAAGGTTAAGTCTATATAAAATTCAATATTTGCTAAGTGGTCCATATAATTCATCAAGTGGCCCACCAAATGAGAATCCGTACTCTCCACCCACTGCTCAAAACCTGGGGAGCGGAGGCTCTTGCCATGGGGCCCACCTTGATGTGTGTTTTTTGTATCCACCCCGTCCATCCGTTTTTCCATATCCTTTCAGGGCATTATCCAAAAAATGAAGAAGATCCAATTATCAAGTAAACCACACCACGGGAAACAGTGGTGATTGACCATTAATAGGCCACAAGTTTTGGATTAAGCTGATATTTGTTTTTTCCCTTATATTCAGACTTATTTAGACTTATGCGATCTTATCAAGAGATTAGATTGGATGGCAAATAAACACCACAAAAACATTAAGGTGCCCACTAAAAAGTTTTTAATGGTAGAGTGTTCAATCACCACCGTTTCCTAGAGTATAGTCCTCCTGATAATTAGATCTTCATTTTTTGGGATCATGCCCTGAAATGATCTGGAAAATGGATAGATGGAATATATACAGAATACACACATCAAGGTGGGCCGCACGATAAGGGCCACACCATCTTAGGCAAGGGCGGGGTCTCACCTAATCCACCCCGTGAAAAAGACCAAAAAAAAAAAACACCCAGAAATGCTTTTCACCGTGGGCGCCCAATCTCTGACATTCGCACATGACATTTCTTCTTTAGGCCATATAAGATCATATGATATTCCAGTAACTCTCGGTTACAATCACTTCCAGTCCATTTTTTCTTTTGGGCCACGTCAGATCACAAGAGATTCCTAAAACCCTTAGTTACAAACAATTCAAGTCCAATTCAAACCTCAACTCATGTCAAACGCCATTAAACTAACTTGTGATAGCCCACCTACATAACCTCAGAACAATCAAAACCATAGGTCTTACACCTTGTTCGCTGGAAAGACACCCATCTAAATTGATTATGAATCCATGATCAGAAGCTTGAGTCCCCTGCTTTTACTCTCTCATTTTACATCAGCCCCAAGCTCCATCCATAATCATGGTGTACAGTTATGAAGCTAATCAACATCCCAATCTGGCCTCCTCGGCGGGCTGTGCAAGGAAAGGCACGGCCCGCCAGCGTGCACCATAGATGAAAAATCATAAATCCAAGGCTCTAATTGTCTCCCAGCAACATCAGTTACCAAACCAGAGTTCAAAATCCGAACACGGTTTCAGGGCTATGACAGGTTCAGAAACAAACTGACCGGTAGCACCATTTTTTTCAAGTACAGGAATGGCAGGTGAAAAAAAAAAAAAAAATTTAAATGAGGCTGATCCAATCATCAGATATTCAGATGGACCCCACGCACCTGGACAGATGAATTTCACTCAGCCATTCATTTCTTTGGAACCCATATTCCCACCCCCAAATCATCAGAATGGCTAAGTTTTGAGACCATGAATCTACACCGTGAGGTCCACCATAAAATCAGCTTGGATCTTGTGCTAGCAGGCAATTGATAAGAAAACACACACTCAGCTTTGCCTAGCATTCACGTGTCCAAGTGCCCACCCAACGGCAGGTCACCGCCACAATAGAAAATAGCTAGTATGAAGTTTGTGCAGAACCATTCCGGCCCTCAATTTGTACAGATGGGACCATGTTTCCATGATCCAAACCATTGACATTATGTGAGAACCTGAAACTCTCTAATGGAGCATTGTATACCACTGCTCTATGATATTTTTTAAAAAAAACCCGAAAAAAGGAAGTTGTTTCAAAGCTGTTTCGGTATTACCAGATGTTGGGGCATGAGCACAGCTGTGGGTCCAGACCCAACTCGAAGTTGTTTTCAGTTGTTAAAGAAAGGCTCATGGAGACTATATATGTTATTTCCTGATCAGGAGAAACAGCCTCTGGTCTAACTCGAAGTTGGCCGCATTTGAAGGGTCCCCCTTCAACATCATCAGAAGGCCACCAAATGAAACATATAGCTCCCTGCACAAAACAAAAGAAGAAAAGGAGTATAAACCTACAAATTAAATAAATATTTGAAATTAGTAAAATATTTTTTTAATATTTTTACTATGGCATAAATTTATAAAAGAAAATATCTTTTTAATATTTTAATTTCGGCCAGATTTTCCTGATAATTTCCGCCATGGTAAAACCTAATCATATGTTCAAATAAGTACTTTTAGTATTTTTATGGGATTTTTTCTGCAAAATTCCTCAGAAGCTGTGATTTTACCACATAATGCTCTGACAAACAGAAATTCCCAAGATGTGCTTTTTTGAGGTTGAAAACTTGAAATGACCCAAATCACATGGCTCATCTTTTTTTCTCCAAGAACCAATAAAGTCGAGAAATGTGGGGCCCGTGTGGTGCGCATTTAATATCTATCCCGTCCAACAAATGCACTCCATCTTGATGATTGGATGAAATAAAAATCAGGCCGATCAAATCATTATATGGGCCACATGAAATTAGAATTTTTCTTTTCTTTTTGGTTCCATACATTGTTTTTATGGTGGCCCACCAGATGATGGAGATCGGCTTGACTTTTGATTATTCTGATCATCATGCTAGGATGCATCTATTGGATGTGTTGGATGCACCGGATGAGCCCCACAATTTACCAACATAACCACCATTTAGAGGAGAAAAAAGGGTATTTGGGTCATTTCAATGTGGATCCTAACACCCCCACTTTACGTATGGCAATGGTGTACGGTGATCCGGAGCAATGATCTGGTAGGCCACAAAGTGAATGTGTAGGGATTGCAAACGATGACCATTGGTCTGTCAGTTCCCACCCTGGGCAGACCATACTCTGAGAATATTCAAGATTGAAGGATCCTAGCTACCAATCTTGGACCTTTTTACAGTTGAATGTGGACTATTGCTGTATTTTTCTTCTCAATCCTAATTAGCAGGCCATGAACCAAAGGGTTGGGATTTTGCCCCAAAAAGAAGATTTTTAATGCAAGGTCGATCCGTCGACCAATGGCCTGGATCCTTGAACCATGAACTCTACCTGAAGAAACTGAAACCCAAGCGTATGTTCACATTCAACAGCCGAAAAACTAACAACAGTCGGATCATTAGAGTTATATAATCGCTATGATTTTGAGCTGTACAGCCCATCCATGGGATGCCCACCAGATCAACGGTCCCATAACCATACACTTTCCCTTCCCCATCTACAGTGGTGATGGCACTACATACAACTTGTATGACGCATGCATCGTAATAGCATTTTTTCCTCAGTGACCTATCGCTAGTAGCAAGATACCAACCCGTCCCATGCCCTGGTAAAGGAGGGTGGATGTGAGATGGAACCCAGTTGGCAAAACCTTTGCAAACCAAATCATGTGAAACCATCTCCAAATAGCTGGGACAAGGCTGTGATGATGATGGTATTATTAGATTTGTGCTTCTAATAAATGGAGAATTCTCAATTGCTCATAGAAATAGCCTAGTCCTGAAAAGAAGACAATGCTAAAACAAAAGGCATACACTTTAACATTGGATCCGGAACCTTCCTCCGAGATCTTATAGAGCTTTCCATGCATGACATACTCAAATTTGTCAGCAAGTGATTTTCTCCCTCCCTGGATGATAAAACAACGTGGTCTCAATAATCAAACTCAAATCTTCAGAAGTTCTAAGGTACACATCATTGCGTGAGAAGAAGAAGAAAAGAAAAGGAAATGAAAGATATAAAGTTCATCATTTTATTAGAGCATAAGAAAATAATGGCATGTCATCACATATTAAAAAATAATAATAATAATAATGGCATGTCATCATGGGTCGAAGCAGACACTAATGTCTGTATGTTATATATATATATATATATATATATATATATATAAAAGCAGCACCCATGCTTCACTTTCATGAGACCACTATCAAACAAAGATAATGGTCTAAATAGCATCAGATAAACAAAGTTAGCAAAATGCCATACAGCAAAAATAAATAAATAAATGGTACTACAAATGTTCGGGTTTAGTTTGGTTTTGGGAGGATTGCTAATTCTATGCAAGATGTGTAGCAAAAAGTTGCTAGACATCTCTCTAGTTGAAAGATGTGGCAAGTTGTGCAAACCGAGGAATTTGAAATCAAATTTTCGCCATTTTCTCTGCCGTGTTCAACAACCGAACACAGTGTCTCCAAGTCATATTGCAGAAACCAGATTGGTTGAACAATCCTGACCTTCGATTCATGGACACTTGTTTATTGCAATAGGATCATTGGATGTTTTTCATTTTTAACTGTCGAATAAATGTCCGGAAATCCAATAGTCAAATAATAAAATAAGCAAAGTTTTTGGTAGATGATACATCTGAACTGGGATCCATAATTTGGACAGTTTGAATTTACTTCCATGCAGTGTTCGAAATATCGGTATCGCGTTACGTATCACATTCATGGGATACGGATACATATCGGTTATCGCATGGGATATATCAGTTGTATCATGTAATGTATCGTTGTTGTTGGAAACATGGGGAAACATTGGGAAATTGGTCGGATTTTTCAATGAAACTTAAGTGATTGTTAAAAAAGACATCAATACACACTTACAAATCAAAACATTACAAAAAAACAAGTACACATAATAGGTTTTCTTTGTATGGGGTCTTAAATCTATGCGTTGTCTAACTGAATTGGTGCAAGTATATTCAATGTCTATTCATATAATTTATAAATGTAAGAAGATGTGTAGAAACACAAGCAATACATTCAAAAGCAAAATAAGAATCACAAGATTAGGTTACATACATGTTTGATTTTATGTTTGGACACAAAGATTGCAAATGATTTGCGAGAAATTGGGATTTTTTTTTTTTTTTTTCAATTTTCCGCAACTCGGCCCCATCTCCTCCAAATCTCGAAATCGAAGCTCCCAATCCATGATTTTTCATGCAAAACAATTTGACACTAATTTAACATGATTTACAGAAAAGAAAAGGATCGAAATTCGAAAATGCTCACCAGATCGAACATGTGGGAATCGCACAGGTGGGATACAAGATATATATATCATGGGATATATCAGCCGATATCATCGATATTTAAAACACTGCATGCATGCCACATGCAATTTCTAAGTAATATTTGAGCGCCTGCATGTCATTCATCACGTACTGCCAGAGTATTTAAGTTATCTCTTTCAGGGAAGAGTTATATGACACTCAGGCTGCCTTTTCTTTTTTCTTTTTTACTTTTTTATTTGAAAGGTAACACTACCAGGGATTGAACCCTGGATCAGTCAGACACGCTATGCACTCTCTACCAGCTCCTCTAACGAGTTGGAAATGACTAAGGCTACGTATGATGCTTGATATGTAGGCACTCAGACATCATACACTGGCGCACATTAGCTAAAATTAAACTGACTCGCTGTGTCAGTCCCAGACATATTGGCTCACAAATCCTAACCTCTTATTGCGGATACTCATTTGTGGAAACAGAATCAATAGAATATTTTCATATTTACCGTCCGCTAAATGTCCGCCAATCAAGTAGTCAGCTAATCAAGTGTGTATTTTTTGGTTAATAAGACATCTAAACTGGGAACCATAATTTGGGCAGTTTAATTTGACTTGATTGTATGACACGTATGCAATTTCTAAGTAATATCGAAGAGCAACTTATCATCCATCGCACAGTGCTAGATAATCAAGCTTTCTCTTTGGGGAATATGATCTGCTTACTTAGGATCCTCGCGTGTTCGAACATAGTAATTGCATGCACTAGATCTGTCTGGGGCCCACTGAGATGTTTCAGTGCCATCGAACCTGTCCACTAGATACATCGCCCTATTTTAGGCCTACATACCAAAATCCAAACTGATACATGACACGGGTGGGCCAAACTAAAGGGATCAATGGGGTACATTAGGGAGGGTGACGCCCACCATAGGAACTTCCAGATAGGAATGTGGGAACACTGTGTTATCTATATGCCATCCAACCCATTCATCAAGTGAGACCCACCAAAATGAAGGGACACGCCAAAGCTCAGATATTAAAAAACTCAGGTGGGCCGCACCATGTAAATGTATAGGCTTCAGTTGTGATTGTACATTGCTCCCTGTATTGTGTTGTACCAGAGCTACTGCTTGTATCTTTTCTTGGATTTTTAAATAAATCTTCCACCCATTTTTCGAAAAAGAAAAAACAAAATAGTAAGTGGTTCAAATTAGAAGGAAACCAGATGGTTAATATCATCTTTTCAGTTCAAGATTCTGGTTGTGGCCCATAAACAATTGCATCAACAATTTCAACAGTATGGATTGCTGTACAACCATGGCATTTTTACCTTGAACCGTCACCACCATTTAGGTGCATAACTGAATAAGGACTCCATGATGATTCTAGTGAAGAATCGTAATTTAATGAGCAGCCCCTCAACTGATGGGTGGAGGGAGTGTCAGAGGTCTGGGCATATGAAACATGTGTCAGAGATCTGAAGCATTCATTGAGTAGGGTATACAGTGGGCATGCCATGGACTAAAAATAACAGTGGTCCTCTGATCAGGCAGGTCAACCTTGAATGTGCAGTTGAAGAAAGGTCCACCAGTCCAGATTCAATGTACACGTGTCGCTCACCTGATAAGTCTGCTAGCTTGATTTTCTGTATATGACCTGTTAGCAGTGTATCCGATTTGATGAATGGTTTGGATCTATAATGTGTGCCGTACAACCAGATCCCTGACATGTTTCTGCCCCCTCATGTAAGTGGCCCTCACTGAATCATTAGTCTCATGCGTAAAAAGGAAAAGAAGGAATTAAATTGCACAGGGACACGTATCAGGAGGAGAGGGTAACTAGCTCAGGCAAATCACCCTAGCACTATGATTTAAACATTGAAGCAATTATACACTTTCTTTTTTCAAAATGGAGTTTAAAACAGAGTTTTGCTAAACATGGTCAACAGAGGATTGGGGAGATTTAGAAAAGAGGTAGGGATTACGCCCAAATCAGGCAAGTCAGTTGGGACTCTTCCAAAATCAGCCAAATCAGCCTGTAACTCATCCATATTGAACAAGTCAACAGAGATCTTGTAAACTACGTTTCAGACCAACTCAGCACATATTATCTGAGTCATATGATCACTCAGACTCAGCACCAACCAAGTCAGTGAAACTGGAATTTTAAACCCTGATTTTGACAATTTCTGAATTATGACTGTTAAGAGAGAACTAATTTTCTTTTGTGTTTTATATTCGTGGACAGGATGTAACTGATTATCAGATTGATTCACTTATAACATTTGGCTGTTACTGTACTACCTTTCAAAAAAACAGTAGTACCATTCGTGGATGCACAGTTCTAGGCCATCAGCTTGTCAAAACTAAAATACTCTACTTAAAAAGTGGCTAAAACAAGCACTTTAAGCAAATATTCAAAGGTTACTAGTAACCGTATAAATTTAGGAGTCTGTTTCCTTCCGCATCATTTATGCAAATCCCTCCATTAGCACACAGGATATCAAAAGAAAGAAAGGAAAAGAAAATGGGAAATTGGATGATATTAATTGAGGTCTTGTTATTTGTGTGCGTGTGTGTGTGTGTTGGAGGGGGGGAAGGATCTTGGGACTGTCATATTTTTAAGTGTTGGGAGCCTTAAGTGAACTTCTAGTTGCTGCTTAAGTTGATTAGAACTGTTTCTAGGAAACATTTAGGAGTACTTAATATGGTTACAAAAGTTTGGTTTTCGAAGTCTCCTTTTGAGACCAAGGGGCTGTTTGTTTTTTAATTCACCAGCGTGAAATCACATGAGTAATAATTATTTACCAAGGCAATTCCAGCACCATTTTCAATGTAGGCATTAATAGCCTATTTTTAACACTAAAATCGAGGAGATGTGCAAATTTCATGTCGGGCCCATTGTGATGTATATGGCTTATCTACACCGTTCATCCGTTCTACCAACTGATTTTAGGGCATGAGCCCAACAATGAGGCATATCCAAAGCTTAAGTGGACCACACCACAGGAAACAGTGGGAATTGAACGCCTACCATTAAAAGCTTCTGGGGGTCCCAGAAATTTTGGATCAAGCTGATATATATAATATATTATAGATATATATAATATATATATACTATATATATATCTATATATATATATAGATATATATAATATATATATATATATATATATTTATACCCACGAAGGGGGTTCGGCCGAGGTCTAAAACCCATGAGATGTGGGGCCTGGGCTATGAGATAGAGGGATAATTCGCCATACTTAACAGTTCGAGCTTTTAGAGCAAGTGGTTAATTGTCCTGCATCAAATGGTATCAGAGCGGGAGGTCTCGGGTTGAGACTCCTCACCGGGGGTGATTAATGCAGGGGCATTTTCACACTGGGCTCGAGTGGGGTCGCTTGTGGATGCAGGGGCACACTCGGGGTGGGTGCGGCCCACGGAGGAGGTCTCGTGTTCGAGACTCCTTACCAGGGGTGAGTAATGCGCATTTCACACCGGGCTCGAGTGGAGTAGCCCGTGGGATGCGGGGACACACTCGGGGTGGGCGGCCCATGTGATTTGGGGCCCACGAAGGGGGTTCGGCCGAGGTCCTAAAACCCATGAGATGTGGGGCCTGGGCATATATATATTATATTATATATATATATATATATATATATATATATATGCCTTTATTCATTATTTGTGACTTGATGATTGGGTTAGATGACAAATAAACAATCTTGTGGACCCTAGGAAGAAAAAACTTTTCAACGGTTTGAAAAGTTTTACGGCCACTATTTCTTGTGGTGTGGGACACTTGAGCTTTGGATCTGCCTCATTTTTGGGTTCATGCCCAAAAATATTCAGGTAAAACAGATGGACGGCATGGATGTGTCGCATACATCATGGTGGGACCCATAGATTTAAATCAGCCTTTTATAGACCGAGTTTCAAGGTGGAAATATCCACCCCCCCCTGTTTCAATCAGAAATTTCCTTTTTTTCTGTTGTCGCGAAGCCAGTAAAGAATGAAATGACAAGTCAACCATGGAAATGAATGTATGTTCTTTTTGCTGGATATTCCATGATTTCTAAGTTATTGTTATTTCTCCTTTGACATTGCAATATTGGACTTTTTTTCTCTAGTTACCTTGTCTATTGCTGACATTGCTTTACTTACTTCCCGTTTAGTTACTCTATGAATTTCTCCTTCTTCTTTTCTTTTTCAAATGCATTACTCTGTGATTTCTAAATGATTGCATAAACAAATTTCCCATCAAAACTCTTTATTTAGTCATATTGGCAATCTAATTTTCCTTAGATATCCAACAGAAGGAAACGTATACACTTGCAAGAAGATTACCTGAGTGAAATAGCCACTGTCAGGAGTTCCATCCAAGCTTAGCGTAGGAGCTAACACCATCTTGAATTTTTCATCCACGCGAAGAGGATATATCTCTATGTTTACATCAAGTTGCAAATCCATATCGAATTGCTCACTCTTTGCTACAATTCGTGAAACTACAAAACAGAGATAGAAAAGTCTTAAGCTCAAAATATCAAATTGAAGTACTAAATTGGGTAGATAAGACCAAAATAATGCCCATTAGAGAGAGAGAGAGAGAGAGAGAGAGAGAGCAATAAAGTTTTTGTTGCATCAATGTAAAAATTATTCAAATAAGCTATGATCTAAATGGAGCGAGGTGTGCTTAAATCACTGTTTCAAATAGCGTAGCGTAGCGTAGCCGTAGCGCTACATAGCGTACTAAACAACGCAAATCCCCTATAGAAAACGCAATAGGGATCGTAGCATGTAGCATATGCTGCGATACACACACATTTTTTATTTTATTTTTTACGTTTTCTTTGTATCTAATGTTGAGGAATGTGGCACTTGTATCATACTTAATACTTTTAACCTGTGGGATTTTTATTTCTTTTCAAATATGTGACTTGTGGTTTCAATTAGACATTATTAACTAAACTGGTTTTCTTAGAAAGTTGTTAATGTGATAATTATTTAATTTGGTTTATATATGTGGATTGGCTTTTGATAAATGATAGTCAATATCTTTTTTAACATGCTTATACTTGAAAAACTGAATAATCTTTTGGACATTTTTATATTTTTTCCTTTTTATCTTACTATTTATCATATTTTTCCTATTTTTAAATTAAAAAATATAAGTATAGCTACACGCTACGGAGGGTTGAGCGCTACGCAACACGCTACGGAGGGTTTAAATAACACAATAATAGTACCTGATTACGAAAGAAGTATTGTCTTGAGGAACTAAATAGATTATTCTTTTTTTAAAACCGAACTAATTAAATGATTCTTAGTATAGCCAACCATTTGGAAATATTTGCAAAACCCTATAAAGAGGATCTACCGAGATAAAAACTTTATTTGAAAGTTTAATGCAACTCAAAAAACTATGGTCATGCATAAAATCATACGGACTATAAAGTATGAACATCAATTACGGGAGTTCAGTCTTGTATCATTATTGTATTGCTATGGTGCCATAGTCGCATGGGTTTTTTCACTAAACAAAGGCACAATTCCATACAAGTGTAAGCTTTATACAATAACACCTTGGCATAATAACTATTTTTTGCCAACAGGTATTGTTGGGTATGGTCCATCCTCATGTGTGAGCCATTTACCTTTAGATGGGTGGAGTACTTGAGTCATGTGTCATATGCTTTCACATGTGTGAGTCTCTTACACAATAAAAAACAAAAAAAAACTAAGACTTGTTTTTTCTCTTGCATCAAGAGAGGCTCTATAAAGGGGTTTTTTGTATACATGGGGCGAATATCATCAAGCTAAGCTTAAGAGAAAGCATGTAATCCTCAAACATTGCATGGTAGATTCTTCTTTAACGGCCCCATCGTTTTTTCCGTCTCGGATTGAGAAGGTTTTCCACGTAAAATCGGTGCTCTCTTTCTCTCACTATCATCTAATTTTCTTTCCATTCTACCCTTGTTATTATGCTTGTTGTGGTTTTTAGGTTGGTTTGCACAAACAATGCACCTTATGTGTTTGTAGAAATTCCTAAGTGGTTTACATAAAGGGGAAGAGTTTTGCATCTTCCCAACAGCAACAGCGTGCGTCTCCCTTGGCCCCTACTAGAGGGGTAGATGGAGGCTCTCTGACCTCTTCAACATAGGATGGATCAAGGAGATACCTCCTAAATTGGCGGATCAACATTGACAAAGAGGATTCATCAACATCACGATCGATCACGCAAAGGTATAATCTAAACCATCCATCATAGGATTAGATGCCTTAGAAATCTAATGTGATCTAAGACATGTGATCCTTAGGACAACTCAAATCTTCTTCTTTTTTAAGTTCAAATCCACTGTATTTTACTCCTGTCACGCCCCAGACTCGGTAACCGGACTCACAAGGAACCCGATGGCCGGTTATGGCCGCAACAGCCTCCGTAGTATCCCATTCTCGGCTCCTAAGGCAGGTTCCGATCCTAGGATCCTACAAGGAGGATTTTCATAATAGTATAATCATTACCAATATGAGCATACCCAAGATCACGGGAAGTACATCTAAGAATAACAAAGGGCACACATCACAAAATCCACTAAGAATTTGAACTTTTATAAGTTTACATTAGGTTCAAAAGAACATAAATAAGATAATAAGAAAAGAGAGAAAATGGTTAGCAACACTGGAGTCCTTGAGCTCAACTCTACTTCACGCTCTGCTGCTACGTCGCCTGCCTAGAGTCTCCTGCACGCATCAATCGTGCATAAGCTTATAGAAGCTTAAAGGGTGGTGTAAGTGTGTGACAATGGTGCACAGAAGAATATTAGGAGGTGCAAGAAGGGAAACATGCTCAATGAGGATATAACCAGCCTTACCAAGGCTTATCATGAATACGATGCGATGAGTACTGGACGCATACCAAGGCAGTGCATGAAGGGGCTTATACAGCCAATGCTAATGCGATGCAAGTAATGTCAAAGCTCATATCCAAACCACAAGTCAAGTACATTTTCAATCATAAGGAAATCATCGGAGTCCATTACACTGTTGAATGACTGCCGCTCTATAGACCCCGCACAGTCAAACGAGCATAAGAGACCTCACTACCCGCCTGTAGACAGCCAATCACCAGCCTGACGGTAGCGGACCCATTCACGAGCTGGTCAGACTTAGCCTAGAAATGCACCCTACACACCAGGCAGGTAAGGTCACACCCCTATCCAACCGACTATACGACAGTGGGAGTCGCGGCCTAACGGTATAAGGCCCTCGTGCGCTCATGTATTTCACCCGGTCACAACATTGGAGCAGATCCTTGGTACCATGGAAGTTTTGGGAATTTCACCCATGGGCATCCTATGTACCCGGTATGCTCAACTAATATTTCCGGTGTCCACACATACGGCCACCCACGAATATCCCTGTGGAGGCAAGGCCCTAATGAAGCAAGGGCGGATACCTACATGCTATGCAAATGCCAGATGCATGAATCACACAATCACCCATGCATTAATCTCAAGCATTCATCGTGCTCTAGAGGGAAAAACTCCACCCCTCGGGGAGATACTAACATACCCTATACAATGGCACAACCATGGCCAATCATACCTCAACCAAGCATGCATATAATGCGTATGGGAGTGGGCCATGGAGATGAATAGGGGTGCCAATGAGGTGAAAATGAACTCTCTACCCAACCATGAAAGGTCTAGGTACTTCAACCAATTTCCTCATAAGGAATACAACCTCTAGTGGGGGCCCATTTACCTGGGGTAGCCCACGAGACTAAGGAGAACAATGATATGGGCCTAAATAGATGAGACGGGCCTAGCAAGGGTCTATGGTGGGCCTTTAACCACCCATAGAAGCCCATGGGCCTACCTTAGGTCACCAATGTCGACATCCAACCACAATTGGTCCTCAAGAGGTAGCCCATCTCTAATTGATCACAGATCAAGGCCCACACAACATTAGAAATAAGAAATGGGCAGCCATAAACATACCACATACACTCATGTTGGGCTTCAGAAAGGCAACCCAAGGCCTATCCAAAACATGGGTCCAAGGAAAACACACATAGCCCAACCCATACATACCACTATGAGCCCATAGGGAAAGGGTTAGGGCCCAACATAAAGGCCAGTAATCCCATTTATTGTGGTGGCCTAGTGGGCAGCCCATTGCTCAAACCACATAGGCAAATGTCATGCTCTTAATCAAGTAAGGTTGGGCCTACAACCCGGCCCAAGTACAAAGTTGATTTGGTGGGCAACCAAAGGCCCACCAAAGGCCCATCTACTAGTGTAACCCGGCCAACTAGCCCAACACAATAGTATGGTAAAAGAAAATGGCCGAAGAGTTCAATGGGCCTATCTAGAAAGTTCCAGCCCAAATTGGGCTTAAAAAGTTCAACAACTAGCTACATTCATGGACCCAATTGAATCCAACTGTGGTGGGCCTCAAAAGTGCATTTATTAAGCCCAACATTTAAGGGACTAAAGGTGTAAGTTATTCCCTCTAAGATCTTCACAATGTGGTGGGATATACAACACATCTAGGTGGGCTCACAAGGCAGGCTGGAGGGCCAACCAAGGCTGGACGCCCAAGCGTGGGAGTCCCTGCATGGTGGGCCACTCCCGGCCACACCACGGCCAGCTCAAATGTCCGTTGGGTCTGAAATTTTGTGGGGTGACACTTCCATATGTGGGCCACACCCCCACAAAATTCAAAATTTTTGGATTTTCCTAAGTATTTTAACTAATTTAAACAAAACAGCCTGTCCAGAAAATCGGACAGACCTGGAGGTCCCAACGTGGTGGGCCAGTCCAGCCCTCGCCACGATGTGCACGGGAACCAATGGATCTGAAATTTGGTAGGTGGGTCCTACCATGAGTGGACCACACCTCCACAAAATTTCAGAATTTTTGGACATCTAGAAATATTTTAATTAATTTAAATAAAACAATCTGTCCAGTGAGAAGTATTGCTGGAATGTAACTGGCCTGAATTTGTGTCATCCAATGGGTGGGCTTTTGGGCCACCAAAATTCCTGAAATTTAGACCCAAGGTCCCTCATCAGGTATACAACAAGATGGAGTCCAGAAAAGTGGCCCACCATCATCAAAATAATTTATGAATTTCAGTTTACAACAGTGTACATTGCTGGACTGCACAGCAAAGCAAAAAATCAAGCTGACCACCCCTCTTGGCCCACCCTTTTGGATAACCAAATGGAGTCAAATAGGGCTGAAATTTGGCATGCTTATAGGTGGGGTCCACACCTTCAAGAAACATATATTACATAGGACCAAACACCACTCCAAATGACCAAAAAGCTGGCCTCAAGATGACCCAAAAATCTGTCCAGACAGTTCTGGACAGCAACATATAACTGAAAATAAATAAATATAAACATTATTTAAAAGGGGATTAAATCCCAGAAAAATCATGGTATGGGCCACCCCAGTAAGCCCCACAAACATCCAGACCCTTCCCATTACAAAATACCCCTTGCGTGTGCCCCATATAGGTGGATTAGGGGCTCCAACGTCCAAGGGTGGACTGTTATGGACGTCCAACCTCCATGGATGGTCTGGATACACGCCCATGATAAGAAGTTTATCAACAAAGGAAAAATAGGGATTCGGCCACAAGGGAAGGGTCTCCGCCACATTGAGGCTCTTCCCCTCATCACTCATGCATACACATTCCACTATCACAAAATATACAAGATCTACATGATCATAGGATTTCTACTTGAGATCTATGGTGGAAATTGCATCTCCACTAAGGATCAAGGGTCTAGATGACCCAAAGATCCTTGATCAAAGAAAGAAAAGCCATGTAGGGGTCCATGAAGAATGGCCCCTTGCATGGAACATGCATGCAAGTAAGATGGGCTATGAGCCTCATCCATGAAATCTTGGAGGCCACTACCATCATTTGATGGGCCCCACAAGCTTCAACATGAAAGAAAAGGGAAGAACAAGTATGAAATGGAAGAAATCTGAATTTTGCAATTACATGCACACCCACCTACAAGATCTTCAAGCAAACACCTCCAAGATAGTCTTCAAGCTCCAAGGAAAGAGGTTTAATGGTCAAGATGCTAGACTAAGGGCTGGATTATGGAGTAGAAGGGAGGATGAAGGGCTGAAAAATGGGTGAAAAATTGCTGGAGAAGAAGAGGAGAGAGAGAGAGAGAGAGAGAGAGAGAGAGTGAGAGGTAAAAAGAGAGAAAGGGGATTTCAAGGCAAGCAATCATCTCTCTCTTGCCTTGGATAGAGAGGAGCAATCATAGCGATTTGGAGTTAGAAACAATGTTTTAGGGTTAAGAATACGAATCGGTTGCTCAATGTAGGAAGCATCCTCACGGACCTCAAGCGGTTGCCAATCAATCACGGGAATAATGTCCGACCCACATTTCCGCAACATAGAAACATGGAACACGTTATGGATCGCAAACAACTCAAGAGGTAAGGCAAGCTTATAGGCCACAACGCCCACGCGCTCGGTATTCTCAAAAGGTCCAATGAATCCCGGGGCGAGCTTGCCCTTCACACCAAAGCGAACCAAGCCTTTCATAGGCGAGACCTTGAGCTACACCATGTCCCCAACTGCGAACTCAAGGGGTCGACGCCGAAGATCAGCAAAACTCTTATGTCGGCTCTGAGCTGTGCGCATCCTCTGCCTGATAACATCAATAGCTTCTGACGTCTGCAGCACAAGCTCAGGACCTAAGAGACGACGCTCTTCAACCTCAGTCCAACAACTAGGAGATCTGCACAATCTGCCATAAAGTGCCTCAAAATGAGTCATACCGATAATTGCCTGATAATTGTTTTTGTATGCAATCTCGACGAAGCGCATACGCTCATCCCAACTGCCCGCAAAGTCGATCACACAAGCCATGAGCATATCCTCAAGGATCTGGTTGACCCTTTCGGTCTGCCCATCCGTCTGCGGATGATAAGCGGTACTGAGATGCAAAGTGCCCCCAGCGCCTGCTGGAAACTCCTCCAAAACTGAGACAAACCTGAAGTCTCGGTCTGAAACGATCGAAACTGGGACGCCATGCAGTCTCACAATCTCCTCAATGAACACCTTTGCAAGCCGGTCCATAGACCAGGAAGCACGCACTGGAATGAAATGAGCCGACTTCGTCAGACGATCAACGATAACCCAAATAGTATCGTGACCGCGCTGAGTCCTCGGCAAACCTGCGATGAAGTCCATCGATACGTGCTCCCACTTCCACTCTAGAACGCTCAACGGCTGCAAGGGACCAGGGGGTCTCTAATGATCGGTCTTGACACGCTGGCATGTGTCAAACTCGGCCACAAAACTAGCAATCTGACGCTTCATCCCCTGCCAAAAATACTACCTCTTCATATCACGATACATCTTTGTGGAGCCCGGGTGAATAGTAAGTCTCGATCGGTGTGCCTCGGTCATCAGATCACAACGCAACTCTGGCGCGTCCGGGACACACAATCAGCCTGTGAAGCGTAATCCACCATCAGAACCAATTTGCCAGTCTGACTGCTCCACGGATGCGGCCTCTGCTCGGTACTCCTGAAGTGACTCGTCCATCTGCTGAGCCTCGATCACCCTAGCCACCAAAGAGGGTTGAATCGACAAGCTCGAAAGCTGAACAATGGAAGACTGCAGACCGAACTCAAAGTCATACTCTGAAACATCCTCGATCATCTACCACTGTCGAACCATCATATGTGCCACCAGGCCTCGTGGCTAACGGCTGAGTGCATCCGCCACCACGTTCGCTTACCCGGGTGGTACTGAAAATCAAAATCATAGTCCTTCAACAACTTCATCCATCGCCTTTGACGCAAGTTCAACTCGGACTGCGAAAATAGATACTTCAAGCCTACTAACCCTACAACATTGTTTCTAACTCCCTATTTCTATAATTGCTCCTCTATCCAAGGCAAGAGAGAGATGATTGCTTGCCTTGAAATCCCTTCTCTCTTTTTACCTCTCATTTTCTCTCTTCTCTTCTTCTCCAGCAATTTTTCACCCATTTTCTAGCCCTTCATCCTCCCTTCTACTCCATAATCCAACCCTTAGTCTAGCATCTTGACCATTAAACCTCTTTCCTTGGAGCTTGCAGACTATCTTGGAGGTGTTTGCTTGAAGACCTTGTAGGTGGGTGTGCATGTAATTGCAAAATTCAGATTTCTTCCATTTCATACTTGTTCGTCCCTTTTCTTTCATGTTGAAGCTTGTGGGGCCCATCAAATGATGGTGGTGGCCCCCAAGATTTCATGGATGAGGCTCATAGCCCATCTTACTTGCATGCATGTTCCATGCAAGGGGTCATTCTTCATGAACCTCTACATGGCTTTTCTTTCTTTGATCAAGGATCTTTGGGTCATCTAAACCCTTGATCCTTGGTGGAGATTGCATCTCCACTATAGATCTCAAGTAGAAATCCTATGATCATGTAGATCTTGTATATTTTGTGATAGTGGAATGTGTATGTATGAGTGATGAGGGGAAGGGCCTCAATGTGGCGGAGATCCTTCCCTTGTGGCCGAATCCCTATTTTTCCTTTGTTGATAAACTTCTTATCATGGGTGTGTGGCCCACCTTGTGGACCAAAAATATCCAGACCATCCATGGAGGTTGGACGTCCATAACAGTCCACCCTTGGACGTTGGAGCCCCAAATCCACCTATATGGGGCACATGCAAGGGGTATTTTGTAATGGGAAGGGTCTGGATGTTTGTGGGGCCCATTGGGGTGGCACATACCATGATTTTTTTGGGATTAAATCCCCTTTTAAATAGTGTTTATATTTATTTATTTTCAGTTATATGTTGTTGTCCAGAACTGTCTGGACGGATTTTTGGGTCATCTTGAGGCCAGCTTTTTGGTCATTTGGAGTGGTGTTTGGTCCCATATAATATATGTTTCTTGAAGGTGTGGACCCCACCTACAAGCATGCCAAATTTCAGCCCCATCTGACTCCATTTGGTTATCCAAAAGGGTAGGCCAAGAGGGGTGGTCAGCCTGATTTTCTGTTGTGCAGTCCAGCAATGTAGACTGTTGTAAACTGAAATTCATAAATTATTTTGATGATGGTGGGCCACTTTTCTGGACTCCATCTTGTTGTATACCTGATGAGGGACCTTGGGTCTAAATTTCAGGAATTTTGGTGGCCCAAAAGCCCACCCATTGGATGGCCCAAATTCAGGCCAGTTACATTTTAGCAATACTTCTCACTGGACAGATTGTTTTATTTAAATTAATTAAAATATTTCTATATGTCCAAAAATTCTGAAATTTTGTGGAGGTGTGGTCCACTCATGGTAGGACCCACCTACCAAATTTTAGGTCCAATGGATCCCTGTGCACACCGTGGCGAGGGCCGGACTGGCCCACCACGTTGGGACGTCCAGGTCTATCCGATTTTCTGGACAGGCTGTTTTGTTTAAATTAATTAAAATACTTACGAAAATCCAAAAATTCTGAAATTTTGTGGGGGTGTGGCCCACATATGGAAGTGTCACCCCACAAAATTTCAGACCCAACGGACATTTGAGTTGGCCGTGGTGTGGCCGGGAGTGGCCTACTATGCAGGGACTCCCAGGTTGGGGCGTCCAGCCTTGGCTGGCCCTACAGCCTGCCTTGTGGGCCCACCTAGATGTGTTGTATATCCCACCTCATTGTGAGGATCTTAGAGGGAATAACTTACACCTCTAGTCCCTTAAATGTTGGGCTTAATAAATGCACTTTTGAGGCCCACCACAGTTGGATTCAATTGGGTCCATGAATGTAGCTAGTTGTTGAACATTTTAGGCCCAATTTGGGCTGGAACTTTCTAGATAGGCCCATTGAACTCTTGGGCCATTTTCTTTTACCATACTGTGTTGGGCTAGTGGGTCGGGTTACACAAGTAGATGGGCCTTTGGTTGCCCACCAAATCAATTTTATACTTGGGCCGGGTTGTAGGCCCAACCTTACTTGACTAAGAGCAAGACATTTGCCTATGTGGTTTGAGCAATGGGCTGCCCACTAGGCCAACACAATATATGGGATTAGTGGCCTTTATGTTGGGCCCTAACCCTTCCCCTATGGGCCCATAGTGGTACGTATGGGTTGGGCTACGTGTGTTTTCCTTGGACCCATGTTTTGGATAGGCCTTGGGCCGCCTTTTTGAAGCCCAACATGAGTGTATGTGGTATGTTTATGGCTGACCATTTCTTATTTCTAATGTTGTGTGGGCCTTGGGCCTTGATCCGTGATCAATTAGAGATTAGCTACCTCTTGAGGACCAATTGTGGTTGGATGTCCACATTGGTAGCCCTAAGGTAAGCCCATAGGCTTCTATGGGTGGTTAAAGGTTCACCATAGACCCTTGCTAGGCCCGTCTCATCTATTTAGGCCCATATCATTGTTCTCCTTAGTCTCGTGGGCTACCCCAGGTAAATGGGCCCCCACTAGAGGTTGTATTCCTTATGAGGAAATTAGTTAAGTACCTAGACCTTTCATGGTTAGGCAGAGAGTTCATCTTCACCTCATTGGCACCTCTATTCATCTTCATGGCCCACTCTCATATACATCATATGCATGCTTGGTTGAGGTATGATTGGCCATGGTTGTGCCATTGTGTAGGGTATGTTGGTATCTCCCCGAGGGGTGGAGTTTTCCCCTCTGGAGCACGATGGATGCTTGAGATTAATGCATGGGTGATTGTGTGATTTATGCATCTGGCATTTGCATATCATGTTGGTATCCGCTCTTGCTTCATCAGGGCCTTGCCTCCACAGGGATATTCGTGGGTGGCCATATGTGTGGACACCGGAAATATTAGTTGAGCATACCAGGTGCATAGGATGCCCATGGGTGAAATTCCCAAAACTTTCATGGTACCAAGGATCTGCTCCAACGCCGTGACCGGGTGTAATACATGAGCGCACGAGGGACTTATACTGTTAGGTCGCGACTCCCACTATCGTGTAGTCGGTTGGATAGAAGTGTGGCCTTACCTGCCCGGTGTGTAGGAGGCATTGTTAGGCTGAGTCTGACCAGCTCGTGAATGGGTCCGCTACCATCAGGCCTTGCTGGTGATTGGCTGTCCACGGGCGGGTAGTGAAGTCTCTTACGCTCGTTTAACTATGCGGGGTCTGTAGAGCGGCAGTCATTCAGCAATGTAATGGACCCCGGTGATTTCCTTATGATTGGAAATGTACTTCGTAAGCGCGCTTCAAGCCATAAAAAAAAATTAAAAAAAAAATTTATGTTTTTTTTATTTCGAGACTTGTGGTTTGGATATGAGCACTGGCATTACTTGCATCGCATTAGCATTGGCTGTGTAAGCCCCTTCATGCACTGCCTTGGTATGCGTCCAGTACTCATCGCATCGTATTCATGATAAGTCTTGGTAAGGCTGGTTATATCCTCATTGAGCATGTTTCCCTTCTTGCACATCCTACTATTCTTCTGTGCACCATTGTCACACACTTACACCACCCTCTAAGCTTCTATAAGCTTATGCACGATTGATGCGTGCAGGAGACTCTAGGCAGGGGACGTAACAGCAGAGCGTGGAGTAGAGTTGAGCTCGAGGACTCCAGTGTTGCTGACCCTTTTCTCTATTTTCTTATTACCTTATGCATGTTCTTTTGAACCTAATGTAAACTTGTAAAAGTTCAAATTCTTAGTGGATTTTGTGATGTGTGCCCTTTGTTATTCTCAGATGTACTTGCTATGATCTTGGGTATGCTCGTATTAGTAATGATTATACTGTTATGAAAGAACTCCTTGTAAGATCCCAGGATCGGAACCTGCCTTAGGAGCCGAGAATGGGGTACTACGGAGGCTGTTGGGGCCAGAACCGGCCATAGGGTTCCTTATGAGTCCGGTTACCGAGTTTGGGGCGTGACAGGAGTCCAACTCGTTGTGCTTAGCATTCAACAAGCATTACAATTGTTTTTCTGCTCAACAACAAACATTTACATCAATACCATATCAAATGCAATTGCTAGGTGGAAAATTAAAAAATGAGAGAGAGAGAGAGAGAGAGAGAGAGAGTGATAAATACCTTTGTCAAACTTCTTGCCATCAGGATCCAAGGCAGTGACAACAAAATTATCCTCAAAAAGAAGCTCAACCATGTCTATTGCAATCCTTTACTACAGCAACAAAAATTCAGTCACCTACAAGGCATTAAAAATCAAGAGCCAAAAAACAAGAAAGCTACCAAACAATCATATAGATATTATGCAATGATCAAGCTTAAAGTTTGTATGATGTTCAGGTTTTCAGTTTCTATAAGTGGGTCAGTGATTCAGCCATCTGAACCGTCCATGTTCTAAAATCCGGTGGGTTCGTTGAAGGTGACGTCGTTGTTTGAGAGGAGGTATGTTCTTACACAATGCTGCGGCCGGAAGTTGTCCAGTGCTGTTGATATTATGGGCCCCGCTGTGGAAGGCACATACACCAAAGGAATGAAAGGGAAAGAAGTCGGGATGGTAATTTAGAGGCCCAACGGTCAGATTTTTTAAAAGAGGGGAAGAGGGGGAAACGCGCCAACCTACCCGCAACCCTCTCTAGCTACATGCCTCTCTCCCTCTCTCTGCGGTTGGTCGGAGGTAGGGTGAGGGTTTTGTTTTTGTTTTTTTCATTGAAAATCAAGATCACCCCAATTCAGTGAGGCCATGACAGTGAGGCCCACTTAATGTATTTTATTATATATCCACGCCATCCATCAGTTTCGACGGCTCGTTTTAGGGCTTTATCGTAAAAATCAAGCATATCTAACACTTGGGTGGGCCACACCACGGGAAGCAGTGGTGATTAAACGTCCACCATTAAATTTCCCGAAGGCCACGCAACGTTTATTTGCCATAAATATAAAGAGATTTTTCCCACCGTAACTCTCGGCTTTTATCCACCAGCTTTTTTGAATCACCCAAACTTTACTTTTAGAAACTAAACCTCTACTATACAAATTACAGACCCTTATTTTCACGGTGCCACTGTGATATTACGCGGGAACCGTCCACTACCCAAAAAAAAGCTAAAGGTCGTAGCTAAAGAAATATGGCTATGGATTATGACCATAGTAAGTCCATAGCCATTGGTAACATACGTGGAGTGGGGCTTTCTTGATTACCTGTTAAGCCGCATGGGATTCGGAAACCGATGGAGGGGTTGGATCAAAGCTTGTGTTGACTCCGCCCATTTTTCCATTCTGCTCAATGGTACTCCTCATGGATTCTTTAAAAGTTCATGGGGTATTCGTCAAGGGGATCCCCTTTCCCTTCTTCTTTTTTTGCTGGTTGGAGAAGCCCTATCGCAGATGTTTCTTAAGGGTCAGAAGCACTATGCATGGCGTCACTACTCCGATTTCCCATATTCAATTTGCCGATGATACTCTCATCCTTTCCGAAGCCGATTTTATGTATATCGATAACCTTCACACTACTTTGCGCTGCTTGGAAGCTGTCTCGGGTCTGAGAGTTAATATGTCCAAATCAAAAAAATTCGGGGTAAATATTTCTGATGTTCTCTCCTCTTTTACTGCGCATCTGGGTTGCCCTGCTGCCTTCTTCCCCTCTACTTTTGTGGGTCTCCGTCTTTCCATTGGCACGCCTCCTAAATCCATGTGGGATACGATCGTCAACAAATTTCAGAAGCACCTGGCCAAGTGGAAGTGCCAATACCTTTCGATGGGGGGTCGTATGACCCTAATTAAATCTGTTGTATCCAATCTTCCTATATATTTTATGTCTCTTCTTCGTTGTCCTTCGTCGATTCTTCTTCGGATTGACAAGTTGCGCAGAGATTTTTTATGGAGTGGGAAAGATAATCAGAAAAAATTCCATCTTCTGGACTAGCGCGAAGTCTGCAAGCACTTCCAGGAAGGGGGCGCCAGTATCAGAAATTTGAAGATTATGAATCAGGCCCTCCTAGGGAAGTGGACTTGGAGACTGGGGACGGAAAACGATGCTCTGTGGAATTCTATTATCAAAGGGAAATACGGAACTTTTGATGGGGGTTGGTGGACCAAAGACTCCTCTACGTACAAGGCATCCCACATCTGGAAGGGGATCTTGCGATCCAAGAAACCGATAATAGAAAATATCAGCTTTCAGTTGGGCAATGGAGCAGCCATCAGATTTTTGGAAGACAAGTGGGTAGGTGAGGAACCCCTCAATCGCATGTATCCTAGCATCTATTGTCTGGCCCCTGTCAAGAACATTATGGTAGACAGTTGTTACGCGATTTCTGCTGGTAGAGTTATCTGGGAAGTCAAATGTATCAGAAATCTGCATGAAAGGGAGATCGATGAGTACGTTGGCCTGCTTGCTTACATATCCAAGATGGCTCCCAATCAGGCTTCTCGAGATTACCCCATCTAGCCCCTTGATAAGTCTAGCTCCTTTTCGATGAAATCCCTTTATTCCTTTCTTTCCACCCCTCCCATCACGCCAACCCCGACCTATCCCTTTATTTGGAAATATTCAGTCCCACCGAAATTCATCTGTTTTGGCTGGCTGGTTGGCAAGCAAAGGATCCTAACTATCAATAACCTAAGGAAGAGAGGTATGTAATTAGTTAATGTCTGTATTTGCTGCATGAAGAATGAGGAAACAGTGGACCACCTTCTGCTGCACTGTACGTTTATTTCCCAAATTTGGTGGGAATTCTTCAACAAATTCAACATCAGCGGCTGCATCCCGGAAACTACGTCTTACATGCTTACATCGTGGCATGGTGTCAAGCAGGGTAAAAACCGGGCTCGAATTTGGCGAATGGCGCTCTTTTCTATCTGGTGGTTGGTTTCGGAGGAAAGGAATGGTAGATGCTTTAATGATAAGCATTCCTCGGTTCAATCGATGTGGGCTAGGGCAAAAATTTTGGTTATTGAATGGGCGGCTACTATCAACGGTCTAGATGATGTTGATCTTTTGTCTCTAGTTTCTTAGCCTTTTTATTCTTTTTCCTTTTCCCTTTCTTTTCTTTCTCTGCTGCTATCTCAGCAGTCCCCTTGTAGTTTTTCCCCCCTTATTAATATATTCTCGTTACGTTTTTTTAAAAAAAAAATAGCCATTGGTAACATAACTATTGCTTCATTAGATACGTAGCCATTAGTTCTATGATCCGTAGTCATTTCTTCTATAGCAAAAAGTGCATACAACCATGAATAATTGAGTGAGCCTAACATGAAATTGAGCGAGCTTCACATGAAATTCAATGAGCCTCAAATGAAATTGGTTGAGCCAAACATGAAATTGACCGAGCATCACATGAAATTGATCGAGCCTCACATGAAATTGATCGAACCTAACATGAAATTGACCGAGGTTCACATGAAGAATGTATGTGGTCTATCTCCATCCGTCTTTCCATCTAATTCAAGGGGTTGAGCCCCAAATCGAAACATATCCAAATATCAAGTGGATCATACCACAAAAAATAGTGGGGATAATCATTTCCACCGTTGAAACCTTGTTAGGCCCCACGTTGATGTTTTATTTGTCATCTAGCCTGTTTATAGGATGATGTAGACATGGACGAACGGAAAACCAGATACAAGCTTGATCCAAAACTTCTATGGCTCACAAAAAAAAAAAAAAAAAAAAAAAAAAAATCGATTTAGGTTTAGGGCAATTTGATCAAATATACTTGTAGTGCGTGCTTTCTTCGATGGAAGCGCCATTTTCGTTCTTTATTGACAAATTAAAACGAAGACAAAGAAGTAACGGTTTTGTGTGAGGGTATTCTTATATGAAGAATAGAGAAGATTTAAGAAAATGAGTTTTAGGTAGATGAGTATTGTTGTATGAAGAAGATAGAAGATTCCAGAAATTGGGTTTTAGGTAAACGGGTATTACTGTATGAAGATGAGAGAATAATCCATAAAATGAGTTTTTGCATAAAATGGGTTTTTACAGAAAAAGATAGGAGAGAAGATTACAGAAAATGAGTTTGTAATGTAGGGGTATTTCCGTCCAGAAAAAAAACACTAATTTAGTCTTGGAAAGTAATGTTTGGAGCATTCAGAAAAGCCGGTGGATGAAATGTGATATTTACGGTCGGAACTTCAAATGTGAGTTATGGGAGCTTCAGTTTGAAATTTTCAAATTACATTGGAGTTAAGGTGATTCAAGTCTTATGTTTTGTTTGGTTGAAATGCAAAGTCGAAACCTTTGGACAGCATTGGAATTCGTGGGTATATTCATGTATTTAAATTTGATTAACTAAATCAATTTTTACATCCTAAGTTGATACATGTTTATACGTGTAATATTGATAGAATGATTATACTAAGCCCATTAAAATATATACTTTTGGCTAAAAAAAGAAAAAATTCTAAACCTTGAGTGGACCACAACTGCAAGGATCACAAATAAGTGACTCATCTACATTTTCTGACCGTTCATTTAGATGTTCAATGTTTGAATGGTTTATATCATTCTATCAATGTGATTTTAGCATTGCAACGGATAATTAAATTGTTTTGGGTATCATTAGTGTGTCATGTGTCCAGTGTATTGCAGCCTAAAGACACCTTTGTTACATGTACGCTCTCCTCCCCTTAGAAAGTTAGTTTTTTTTTTTTTTTTTTTTTAAAAAAAACACTACAAATGGTATATTGAGATTTTATTTTTTTAGAAGCAACGGCGAAAATATATTAAAAAGAAAAGAGAATACAAACAAAGGAAGGAAAAGACGAAACTGCTGAGATAGCAGAACAGAAAAAGGAAAGAAAGAAACAAAGCTAACAGCCTAAAAAACAGAGATCATATCTTTCAAATGATTAACATTAGCAGCCCATTCGATCAGTAGCCTTTTGGCTCTCGCCCCAGTCATAGAAGCCGACATCGCCTTGTCGTTAAAACATCCGTCGTTTCTTTCTAACCAGACAGACCACCAAATGGCCAAGATAGCCAGTCTCCATATGAGTCGTTTAGGATTTCGGAGCTTACAGCCATGCCAAGAGGATAGAAGATTATGAGCCGAGTCAGGGCAACACCAAGAGATGTTGAACCGTTGGCTAAATCGATCCGGATCTGCTGGATGAAGGTGCAGTGCACCAGGAGGTGGTCCACCGATTCCGCATCTTTCATACAACAAAGGCAAACATTAACCAGTTGCATACCTCTTTTTCGGAGGTTGTGGGTATCTCCAGATGAAGGGGGAGGCAGGAATCGGATGGGGGGGGGGGGGGCTAGAGAAGGGTAGAGAGATTTGACCGTGAAGCGACCAGACTTGTCAATCTTCCAAATGGGCCTATCAGGCACAGACGTCAGTGGCAAAGACTGAGATATGTGATCGAGGAGATCCACATATTCAGAAAATTCACTATCTGTGAGGTTTCTAAAGCATCTAATATCCCACACAATTTTGGCGTCCGAGGAGTAGCAATCTGAAATTAGGATGTTCTTGTTAGGGGCCAGGCGGAAAATGTTTGGGAACCGGTCCTTTAGCTTAAGGTCACCCAACCAGATGTCTTCCCGGAAGCGGATAGCACCCCCATTTCCAATATCAAAACTGATGTTGTTAATAACTGCTTGTTTGACCTTTAGGATCCCTTTCCAGATGTGGGACGCCCTGTCGGCCGAAGACTCCTTAGACCACCAACCCCCCAAAGACGAGCCATATTTCCCTTTAATGATGGAGGCCCAAAGAGCTCCCGGTTCAGAAGCAAGCCTCCAAGTCCATTTTCCTAGCAACGCAGTGCTCATGCTTCGAAGATCTTTAACATTAGCCCCTCCTTCACGGAAGATCTTGCAAACATCCTTCCACTCAAGGAGATGAATATTGCTCTAGTTCTCCTTCCCGAACCAAAGGAAGTCTCTTCTGATTTTATCGATTATTTTTAGGATAGATGTGGGGCACCGAAATAGCAACATAAAATAGAGAGGCAAGTTCGATAAAGCAGCATTGATCAGGGTGAGGCGGCCTCCCAAGGATAGATATCTGCACTTCCACCTGGCAAGGAATTTGTGGAATCTACTAACAATAGGGTTCCACATAAGATTAGGAGGGGGGCAAATAGATAGGGGAAGGCCAACAAACGTGGAAGGGAGGGAGCCTAGATGGCACCCAAGAAGATCCGCGAAAAGATGGATTTTGTCAATGCTGATGTTAATCAAATGCCCTTGAGGAGCCCTTCCTCCTGACCCATAAACAACATCTTGGAGAGAGCTTCGCCTATAATTTGAAATACACGTGAAAAAATAAATTTGAAATACCTTCGACTTCATTTACCTCCAAATTCAATATTACTAAATGTATAAAAAAAAATTATATGGATTTAAAATACACCCATTTACCATCAAGTACAAAGTGCCAAGCAGGGTGTAAGGTCATATTTGGTTTTCCTTAACTTGTTTGTTTTCCAATTCATCATTGTAAATAGATATAAATTGGTAATAATTGTTTATTTATCATTCCATTTCCAACACCATCCTCAAGGCTTATGGTGATATTTTGCGTTTTTAACTCTAAAATCGAGGGGTGCGAATTTCGTATGGGGCCCACTATGATATGTATGGCTTGTCACTCACCGTATATCTGTTTTATTAGCTGATTTCAAGGCATGAACAATAAAACAATGCAGGTCCAAAACCCAGGTGGACCATAACATAGGAAACAATGTACCACTAAAACTTATTGGGGGCACTAGAAGTTTTGGATTATGTTGATATTTGTGTTTTCCAATTATCCATGTTTGTATGACCTTATGAGTGGGTTAACAACAAATAAACAGTATTATGGGCCCTAAGAAGGAAAAACCTTTTAACAGTGGAAGTATTACAACTGGTGTTGCTTGTGGTGTGGGCCACTTGAGCTTTGGATCTTCCTCACTTTTGGGCTTATGCCGTAACATGTTATGATAAAATAGATGAATGGCATGGATATATCACATACACTACGGCGGGGCTAAAAAATGTAAATCAATCACTTTAAACTATTTATTTAGAAGGAAGTACTCCCCTAAAATCAAACGGACCCAAGAAGCAATAAAAATCAAACAACCCCAAAGTGGTAATGCAAATAATATTAATTATTGTTACCATTTCATTACTTTATAAAAGAGATGGATAGAGATGAGGACATTGTATTTATTTATTATAAAATTATCATTCTCACATTAATTTTGTGTGAAATAAACATTGGTAGTAAACTCAACATTACACTCGAATATATGTGAGGTTATCACACAATTACAAAAGTAATTATTACTCATTTCCTGCCATTAACCTTTGTAATTGTAACCAATGTGCCAATAGGCTATTAATCTATCATACGCATGGCATACTAATAATCCCTAAAATAATCTACTCATTGGCTGCAACATTAAAACCACACCAAAAGAATATTTCAAATTGTCAAAACATTGGTTATCTAAATAGATGGGTTTAAAATATTGGTGAGGCCTTAGTTTGTGATCCCTACATTTGTGGCCCCACTTGAGGCTTGATATTTTTCATTTTTCAGTAAAGTATAAATTTCAATGGCGTATTAGGACCATTCTATTAAATATCACACATGTACACTAATTTTGGATATTAAACTTGATTTAGTCGATCAAATACAGGTTCTCATGAAAAGTATTAATAATTCCAATTTACATGATTCCATGATAATTATAATATAGGTTCCAATTCATTCAAAATACAAGAGTTTGCAAGCGAGTCACAATAAAACATGATGTCATATTGTTAGACCGATTTGGCTTGACCGCCCATCAAATGGGTTTCACCGTAGACCAGGTTTTAAAACATTGTCAATCGATTGCATTAAGATAGGTGATTGTAGTCCATGTGAACTACAATGTCATTTGGCATCATGGATTGGGAGTATTAGAGTGGATTCAGAATCCAGGAGTTGTTTGACGGTATGAATTGGGAGGTATATTGAGTTCATGTAAATCTATCAACGGATAAATCTATCAACGGATTGAGCCTGAGATTGGCCTCGACCCAGATTTTGAATTGTCTCGAACAAGGCCGTCAGGCTAGGCCCATTCAAAAATTTGTTTTTTCAAGCTTGAGCCCAGCCCATTTATAACCTTGAGTCCATATTAGGGGTGGGCATCGAGCCGAGTCGAGTCAAGGCGGGCCAAGCTCGGCTCGGCTTGTCCATGGTGTACTCGAGTTCAAGCTCGAGCTCGGCCTCGAGCTCAACATTGAAGCTTGGCTTGTTTGCCAAAGCTATCAAGTCGAGTTCAAGTCAAGCTAGTGGTTCGAGTCAAGTCAAGTTTACCACGAGTCGAGCTCGAGCTTGTTCATATCATCATATGTTAAGTTATTAAAATTTTGGCTAAAAAATACAAATTAAATGTCTCATATTTAATGCCACATTACTAAGACATAAATGATATACCTCTAGATACTATCAATATCATACCACAAAATCATATTTTGCCCTCAACAATCAACATCAACATCAATTCGAAAGAGTTAAAATAGCCAATTCCTCTGCAAGTGCTGGTAGAATAGCTTATCGTTTTTGTTTGATATCCATTCTGTTCATCATGTGGCCCATTTCAATTTCACCCCATGTCCCAAAAATTGCCAGATCCAGAACTTATGTGGTGGTCCACATAAAATCATGCCTAAAATGGCCTACCTGATTTCTGGAATGGCCTGGCTTTTTGGGCTTTTCGGGGTTGCCCATTCATCCTGGTGAGGTGCATTTTGATAAAAGGATTGGATGGCATATACAGAACACTCTGGGCCACACCTTATCTGGAAGGTTTAAATGGTGGGCATATACGGAGCACTCTGGGCCCCACCTTATCTGGAAGGCTTTAATGGTGGGCGTCCACATTCCAATTGTTTCCTGTGATGTGAACCACCCGTTTCTTGGATGGACTTGAGTTTTGTTCTTGGATGAGAAGCTTGAAGGGACGCACCTGATGGGGGAAGTGGACATGGCCCTAAATGACGGTGGATATGAGGGCCAGGCAGGGCTCGCCATAGCCCTGCCCTATCCTCTATGCTCTGGCCCTAGCCCGCCCCTGACCATCCACACCGTTTCCCGTGGTGTGGCCCAGTTGGGTTTACCATCTTCATTTTTGACTCATCTCCTAAAATGACTAGGAGCAGATGGATGGAGTGGATATGACATAGATATGATGGTGGGCCCTAGAGAGCTTAGGTTTTCAGGGTATTTTTGTTTTTCTGGGCTACAAGATTTTGCTACACTAGTATCTGGAAATTCATCCACCATACTGTGAGAAGCATGCCAGTCCAGAAGAAGAAGAAGAAGAAGATTAAGAAAAAAAAAAAAAAAAAACAGATCTGGCACTCACCTTGTCGGGATTGGGCCGCTCTGGTTCGCTGGGCGAGATCGGGTGCGGGCAGCGTTCGGGCAGTCGTAGCCCGTAGGTGGTGGTGGTCCGGTGGATTGATGTTGCTCGTCGGGCGGGCGGCGGGCTGGGTGGGGTGGGGTGTGGTGGGGTGGAGAAAGAGGAGAAAGGTTAAGAGAAAGGGAATGCAGCCGTGCGGGTGGCGGAGACGGATTAGATGCTGACAGGTTGAGTAGCGAGAGTTGCTACTGAAGTGACGTCACCGAGCTATGTGGACCCCACTATGACGTATGTGTTGTATCCACAACGTCCATTCATCTGTAGATATTATTTTAAGGCATGACCCAGAGAACGAGGCAGATCCAAAGCTTTAGTGAACCCACCAAAGAAAACAGCGGGGAGATTGATGCCCATCGTTGAAACCTTTCTAAGGCCCACCATGATGTTTTTTCCAAATTCAACCTGTTCAAAGGTTAAAAAAGACATTAAAGAAGAGAAAACACGTATATCAGCTTGATCTATCACTTTTGTGGCCTTTAGAATTTTTTAATGGTGGTGTCACTCTCTCCACTATTTTCTCTGGTGGGGTGCACTAGATCTTTGAATGTTACCCTAAAATGATCTCTCCAAATGAATGTACCGCGTGAATACAAAACATACATCATGGTGGGCCCACATAACTTGGTGACGTCACTTCCACTCAACCTATCAGTAGCCAATCCGCACCCGCAGTTATGGTACGAGTAGGGTTTTTAGATTATATATATATATATATATATATATATATATATATATATATATATATATATATATATAGATATACTATAAAACCCTATTTTTACTTAAGCCGAGTCAAGCTCGAGCTTGAGTTCGAGTTTCGAGTCGAGTCGAGTTAAAATAACCCATAGTCAAACTCGGCTCGAACTCAACTCAAGCTACAAGATTTAAGCTTGACTCGGCCCGACTCAGCCATTCAAGCCGAGTCAATTCAAACTGGCTCAAGCCGAGTCGAGCAAGTTATTCAAGCTAGCTCAACTTGTAAACAACCTTAGTCCATATGCATTTCAAATATTCAGTACTGTTGAGTTATGGAATCACTTACTTTATTAAGATTATGGATACTTCTTTTTATTTTCTTATTGCTCATTTTTTAAGGTAAAAGTATCACATGTATAACACAAGCATCGCTAGGCTACTAATCCACAATACACTGGCCCACCATTGATATCCCAAAATAATCAAATTCTCGATTGCATTCCTAAAATTATATTAATAGAATGATGCAAGCAGTCCAAACAATAGACATGTAAATCAATGGTTAAAAAATGATGATTGGTTAGTCAATTGTGATCCTATCCTTGTGTCCATCCAAGGCTTGGAAATTTGTAAAAAATTTTATAGCTAAGTATATATTTTAATGGAATTATTATAATTATTATACCAAAGATCTCATGTGCAAATTAAGGGGTCGTTTGGCACCGTGGATTCGAGGGGATTTAAGGGGGTTTCAAATCCCCTGATTGTTTGGCAACATAGAGTAACTTAACTGGGGGTTTCAAATCTCCTCTTTGAGGGGATTTGAAATCCACGATGAGAGCTTGGATCACCTAAAATCATTTCAATAGTTGCAGGTGTAATATGCGTGTCACTATATTATCATTCTATTGGACACATGGCCCACTAATGATGATCAGCACCGTCCAAACATTGTCCATGTAAATCAACGATTAAAAATCATTGGTTAGTCACTCAGACATGATCTTGTGCTTGTGGCCCATCCGACACTTGGAATTTCATCATTTTTGGGCAAAGCATATATTTCTGCGGGGTTTAGGCAAATTACTTAAAAAGCTACGACGTTCCATATATCCCAAGAGTGGCCTTCTGACAAGCTTTGGATATTGTTTTGGACAAACATGTCGTTGTCCTTAGTTTAGAAGTCATACGGTCCTTGAGAGATGGAGTAGCTACTCTCCCGAAAAAAGTGACGGATTGGCTACTCTCCCCGCCACCAGGCAATGGTTGGTGCTCGGTGCTTATGTCTTTCATCGCTATCCATAATCCATGTCGCCTAACTTTGGTACGAAATGACACGTTGCTTTTCTAACTTTAATGGACGGTAAAGATCTTATGTGCATGTATAAGTCATGGTTGTCATGCAGTCTGGGAACAGGAAATGAGAACCACGACCCGTATAACATGAGAACCACGAGGGTCATGGTTGTGATGTGGTGAGGGTCGTGGTTGTAAGATCCTTACCGTCCATCAAAGTTAGTACATGATATACGTAGAAATCGTGCAAACGATATCTGTTATAGCAACATAAGTCGCATCAGGTGATTGTAATGCAGTAAGGGTCGTGGTTGTCATGTTATATGGGTCGTGGTGAACATACAATGACCATGACCCATATAACATGACAACCATAACCCACATAACATGATAACTACGATCCATGACAATTACAACCCATATAATATGACAACTATGACCCATATAACATGACAACCACAACCCTTATAACATGATAACCACGATCTATGATGACTACAATCTATATAACATAACAACCACGACCCATATAACACAGTCACTGTCAGAAGAGAAGCTTAGAGCTGCATAAGACTGATTCATGGGAGATTTTGATGGTTTTTCAGTACTATCATACAACTCTGCAAGTTTCTTCTACTCAAGTTTGCAAATGGGGAAATTGTCATCTTCCTCACTCTCATCATCACTGGTTATTACTCTTGAATAGTGTTTCATTTTAGTTGTAAAGGATGGTGTAAGACTCTCCTCGAAACTACTATCGTTTTTTAAAGCTGCATTCTCACTTCTCTGGTCATAATATTGTTCATCTGTTTTTTACAAATCATTTTGGGGCTTGATCCCAAAAATGAGACTGATATAAATCTAAAGTGGAACATACCACAAGAAATTAGCTGATAACCACGACCCATATAACACGACAACCACGACCTATGAAAACTACGACCCGTATAACATAACAACCACGACTCCATGCGAAACCACGACCCATATAACGTAACAACCACGACCCATATAACATGACAATCACGACCATAATTACAATACATCATGAAGAACGGTTCTCTTCAACAGACACTCAGTGAGGTAAAAAACTCTGTTGAGAAGGTCCACATAACATTGGTCATGGTTCTCATGTTATATGGGTCGTGATTCTCAAGTTACATGGGTCGTGATTCTTATGTTATATGGGTCGTGGTTTTCGTGTTATATGGGTCGTGGTTTTCGTGTTATATGGGTCGTGGTTTTCGTGTTTTATGGGTCGTGGTTTTCGTGTGATATGGGTCGAGGTTTTCATGTTACACGGGTTGTGGTTGCCATCCCGTTTTCCCCCAATCCATGATCCAACATTGGATGACAACCATGACCTAACATGGATAAAAACTACAATCCATTGTGGATAACAACCACGACCTATCGTTCGTTATATCCACGACCCTTCCCTTCAGAATCAGCACGACCATTTGAAATCAGCGTCACATTCTTTTTTAGGAAATTGCATTAATATCGCTACTTCCTTGTAATCCATTCGGAATCAGCGCCTTAACCATTGGTTGATCAGCCTATAAAAATGGTACTTGGGTTCCAAATTACTTTTACAAGCTAATCTGAACCAGAATCGTTATTACAACGGCTTAAACATTCATAGATTTATTTGCTCATTCAATCAAAACAGTAGAGGAGATATTCGAAGATGCAATCGAGTCATTCTCACGTTATTTCTTTATGGGTGATCGCTACCCTTTCCTCAGGGATGTTGACGATTTTCAAGAAATTATAAAGACAATTTTCGAACTTCGGCAACTCGACAATTTCAACGGGCACCCAATGAGCTGAAAAAATCTGTTGAGAATTTCCATGGAGTCACTGCCAGAAGAGATGCTTAGCGCAGCACAAGATTGATTCATGGGATATTTTGACGGTTTTTCAGTACTATCACAATAACATGACAACCACGACCCATATAACATGACAACCACGACTCATGAAAACAATGACCCATATAACATAACAACCACGACTCCATGGGAAACCACAACCCGTATAACGTAACAATCGCGACCCATATAACATGACAACCACGACCATAATTACAATACAAAATGAATAATAGTTCACTTCAACAGGCACCTAGTGAGCTGAAAAACTTTGCTGCGAATGTCCTGTTTAAGCCCGACCTTCTCAACATAGTTTTTTATCAGGCTAAAACGAGACATTATCAACAAAGTTTTTCAGCTTGCTGGGTATCCGTTGAAGAGAATTATTATTCATATTGTATTGTAATTATGGTCGTGGTTGTCATGTTATATGGGTTGTGGTTGTTACGTTATATGGGTCGTGGTTTCCTATGGAGTCGTGGTTGTTATGTTATATGGGTTGTAGTTTTCATGGGTTGTGGTTGTCATGGGTCGTAGTTATGGGTGTACACGGGTCGATCCGAGTCAAACTGGGCTAAACCCGGCCCGGCCCAGTCACCAGCCAAACTCAGCCCGAACATGACTCGACCCGGTAATCGGGCCAACATGTCCAGCCCGAACTCGGTCCGGTTAGCAATCGGGCGAGTTCAGGCCAAGGTCAGGCCAGTTTCGGACCTTACAGCAAGTTCATGACATAAGTCTTGAATCTGCCTAACTTATAGAATCCTGTTCTATTTCTTCTTTCAAAACTTTTAGAATCCGCGTCCATTCTAACTACCATACTTTTGAGTTGTGCGGGACCCACCTGTGATGTGTGTGTAGAATCCAAGTCGTTTATCCATTGTGCCTCATGATCACTGTATCAGGGCACAAATTTAAATAAAATCAAACGGTTAAAGTAGTGGGCCCACTTTAGGTGTATCATAAATTAACTATTATTGTTAACCGATATTATGTTGGCTTGCTGATTGGTGGACACACGATGGATGGCTAAAACTGACAATGTACCAATAGCCTGAATGAAACAAACAAACGTCCATCAAGCAAAGGTTAGGAGGCCTATCTACAGTGTGTTCTTCCCAATATCGATGCTTTGATTTGAGTTACATGAATACTACGTGTGTAGTTTCTGAGTGCATGTGCATGAACTATTATACTCCTTCAAAGTATCAGGGATGGCCGAAAGGCAACGGTCGAAAAGCCTAGTCGGTGGTGCTGAGCAGTCCTGCTTATGTTCTGGGCCGAGTCGGGCCGAGTCGGGTTTTGTGCCGAGTCAGGCCGAACTGGGATCTATCCGAACTCGGCCCGAACTCAGTTTCGGGCATAAGAAAATGGCCCGTCCCGACCCGAACTCAGTCCGGGTCGGGTCGAGTCGAGCGAGTTAACCGGGCTAGCGCGGTTCGTGTACACCCTTAATCGTAGTTATTAACATGGGTCATGGTTTGCATGTGAAATGGGTTGTGGTTGTCATGTTATATGGGTCGTAGCCTTTAAACGACATGGCAAAAGGATGGACGACATGGATTATACACATACTTCAATGTGAGTCCATATGAGTCGTGGTTCTCATGTTATTTGGGTCGCAATTGTTACGTGTTCACTTCCTTTACTACCAAATGACAGGATAACCATTGGTATAATAGCCTAAGGCCCACAATGGGGTGATCCGTTCTACCCACCTTGTTGGTCAGCTTGCCGTGGGCTTAAAAAGTCCTGACTTTGGCAGTGTCCATTTATAACAAACATCACTGTGAGCCTGAAAAGTTTAAACAGTGGGTTCCATTGTCACAATTATTTTCTATTATGTGGCCCACACGAGCTCTGGATCGGGCTGATATTTGGGCCCTAACGCTAAAATGACACGATAAAAAGGATGGGCGACATTGATTATACACATACATCAATGTGAGCCCCATGAGTTTGGTCCTTGCCCACACGCAAAAAAGGATTCGACAGACATAACTTTTTTGACATTAAATACGACGTAACTTCTTATTTACTAGAAAACCGTACGATTACCAAAACAAAGACAAGGGCATTTTGGTCAAAATAATTTTCAGAAGCTTGTTAGAAGGCCACTCTTGGGATATATGGGACGTGGTAGGTTTCTTGTTAATTTGCCCAAACTTTGAGGTTAATACCTTTAAAATCCCAAATATACTATGGATAACTACTTTTGGATTAAATTTGATTCACACTCCGGGGTGCCAAACACACCAGGAGGATTTCAAATCCAGGGGTTTCAAATCCTGGCTGTTCTAATCCAGTGGGTTCCACGTCTACGCTCCCAAACAGGCCCTAAGAATATTAAAGTTGATTCAGTCATAAAATTAAATATACTACATTTCAATGCATGGTATTTTTGGATTTCAGTCCGTTTGACTACAAGCTGCCAAACAGATTCGGAATCTAGGTATTTCAAAGGCAAGGGATTCAGGTCGTGCGCATCAGGTGACTCTGACTCCCCTCATAAAAGTCCACTATCCTCCGCAGCTGATAATCACTCCGCCCAACATCCATACATTTCCAGAGGATCGTTGGCGGATCGAAAAAAGGCGCGAAAAGAGCTCAGTAAAACGGTTCGAGATCTTATTCCTCTTCTCTCTCTGTTTTTATTTTCTATGCATTCTGAAAATCGAAATATCTGGAGGTTTTCTTCAAAAATCCATGAAATTTTAGTTGGGAGTCGACACCATATCTTTTTAATGCATGCTCCGTTTTCTTTTACTTCTGGCATAAGAATAGTCAGGAAATGTACTGTTCTAGCACCAGATACAGGAAGAATTACTGGACCTTCGGTAATAACAGTCTATAGGGAGACGGAGATGGAAAGGATAGGATTGTCCTTTCGAGGAGATCTTTGGGGGACGGCCCATCCATGATAGGATCACCAGAGAAGTCGATTTTTCAAGATTTGAAGAATCCACCTGTTCAAATTGTCTTAATTGATGATCTGGACTAAATCCATGGTCTGATGATCAATCTGATGGGATCGACGGTTCCATTTATTTCTTTTTCTTTTTTACTTCTTAAAAACTTGATTTGTTTTCAGCTTGCAAGGAAAAATTGGTCATAGTAAGTTTTTTTTTTTTTTTTGTAATTTTTTTCTATAGTTAGCTTTACAATCTTTGTAGTGAACAAATTACTCTTGTTGAGTGGAACTATGAACTTCATTTATTTATTTATTCAAATGCATCTATTTTTTTTTTTTCAACCAATAAGTTGATGAATATTTGATCATACAGTTGGGACTGGTAAAAGGAGTTGATGGCAGAAGTGTGAGTTCATCTTCAATTTGTGTGGTTTTCTATGATTTTTTTTATTGGTTTTTTTCGTTTTAAACGTGCAAATATGTATGTTGTTGCAGAGTTGTGTCTGCACCTGGGAAGGTTTTGTTGACTGGTGGGTACCTGATTTTAGAGAGACCAAATGCGGGAATTGTTCTTAGCACGACAGCTCGTTTTTATGCGATCGTTAGGCCATTATATGAAGCTATTGATCCCAATAGCTGGGCATGGGTATGTGCTTTTGTTCAAATTTCTTTTCTTTTCTGTTAGTTTGTTTCTTTACCTTACGAATTCAATGGATCATCAGTTTTGGAGGCCATGCAAAATCAACATTTACATACCACTTTGGCAATCACAATGTGTGAAGCATTTCTAGAGCTTTGCTCAGTCCAGTTGTGGATGCGTGGGACCTATGCATACAAAATTATGGTGGTTCAAATTTTTTTTTTTGCCAAGGGTCCACATTTAATGTGCATGTGTAGCCTGCCTAACAAGTGGACTGGCTGGCCTATTCTTGGCCCAGGTAATCTCTAACAGGGCCCACCTGACGTTATTCATGGATGCCCTCACACATGCCAGGTTGGCACATCTCTCCATGTGTGGAGGTGCATGTGACCTTAGCAACATCAAACATCTTTGTTTCATTATTATCTCTTTGTTTGCTAAAATTGGATGAATTTATTTTTAATGAAATTTGAATTATTAGGATATGGACTTTGTGGATTTTTGTTGAAGTGTTGAATTCAATGTGTTTTCTTTTTACTGGTCAGGCTTGGGCAGACATGAAATTATCATCTCCTCAGCTTTCTAGGGAGACCACATACAAGTTGTCCCTTAAGAATTCAACCCTCCAATGTACCTCTTCGAGGCAAGTTTTTATTGGTTTGCAGTGCATTGCAATTGAATTCTTCTATTTTCTTAGTTCCTCATGTATACATGTTCATAAGCATCTTTATGTACACACACATATTTGTGTGCATGTCTTCCACACATATATGTATGACTGTGTCTGGAAGTACATGGTATTTACATGTTTTGTGCATTTGGCACAACATAAATGCATATGGAGGCATGTCAACATGAGTATTTTGGTCATGGCATGACAAGTTATTTTTGATAACCTTTAGAGCTGGAACATGTATTACTCACAACGCAAGCTGCTCTTTCCTGAATCCAGTGCTTGCATATTAAGTTCACTTCTGTTATTGAATGGAGTCTCTTATTAAGGTTCAAGTGTCAAGCACCACTTTGTTTTTTGTAATATTAAGTAAAATTGTATTCCTTTGTGCAGAATTTGTATTGTAGGTTTTTTTTTTTTGAAAGGTGACACTATCAGGGATTGAACCCCAGATCACTCACACACACACACACACGCACACTACATTGTCTCTACCGGCTCATCTAACAAACTGGAGATTGTATTGTAGGTTGTTGTCAGAACTTTATATCCTACTTGGAGCAAGGTGTTCCATAACGGTAAAGGTGGCCGTAATGGCCACCACCGTTACCTTTACGATACGGGTCATAATGGCTGTTACGGCCCCGTAACGGCCATTACGGTCTCTCTCTCTCTTTTTTTTTTTTTTTAAAAATAAAAATTTATTTATTGAAAAAACTCCTGAAAAAACTGTATCTGTCTCATAATGTGTAACAGTTGCCACCGTTACCTTTACGTAACGGCCTTTACGGCACACCATGACTTGGAGTATTAGTCCAATCAAAAGTTATTCTCCTCTGGATTTCTAAAAGAATTCTATAGGATGCAATCGACTTTTTTCTTCTTCTTTTTGGTTCTTTTTTCATAGGTTCTCTAGGACCATTCTTGAAGCAAATTCTCTTCATTGTTGTCATCATCATCATCATATTAAACTTGGCCGAGTTATTCTTGAAGAAACTATGATATAAATAGAACCATGCTATTGGATGAGCTTGTATTTGTAGGATAGAGGAGTGGCTTTCCCAGACATTGGTGTCATATGAGTAGGAGAAAAGAAGCGTTGGTTGATCACCTTTTCATCCACTGTGAGGTAGCAGTTCAAGTCTGAAAATCTTTTCCCAGCTCGACTTGGGATTACGTGGTCTCTTGATATGTTCATTGGTGATTTGTTCGTGGCTTGGAGGCATGGGCCATTTAAAGGCCAAATGATGATAATGTGGGACATAGTATTCTTTGGGATTATTTGGGGAGCGTGGAAGGAGAAATAGAAGAATCTTTGAGAATGAAGCAGTGCGTCGCCACTAGAATCCTTAAAGAGAATAATTCTGGTCATGATTTCAAACTGGATGTTGCTTGGTCCAGAATTTCGTGGGTGCTTGATGGCAGTCCTTTTTGGGAGATTGGGAAAGTTTGTAGTGGCTTGTTATTTTTTGTGGGGGAGGGGTCCTTGGGGTCCCCTTACGTTTGTGTTAATCTTTTGCTTTTCTCTGTTTGCTTGGCTGCGGAGCGACGAGAGGGTCACTTGCAGCTGGCTGACATGTTATTTGGATATTTCCCTTCAACTAACTCCGAAGTCTTGTATTCTTTATTTATACGAATAGTTGAAGTGGATTCTCCGAAGAGAAGATGGATTATGGGAGTGTGTGACTTGAACTATTGATATCTATTTGTTTTATTCTACTTGAAAAAAAAAAATCGTCTGCTTTTCAAAAGAAACAAAGATGTATTTGTACAATTTGTTGTTTTATTTTGGAAAAGAGAAACATGTTTTGCAATCCTTTATTTTTGAGAGATGTTTTTGCAATCCATGTAGTCTCCCTAAATTCAAAGTGCCAACATCAGAAAATACCCTTAGTCATTGTTACACACACACACAATCAAAAAGAAAAAAAAAAAGAAAAGGAGGAGGAGGAGGAGGAGAAAGAAAGAAAGAAAGAAAGAGAAGAAAATCACCCTCAATCAACTGCCTGAAGGGCGCTCCAAAGCTAAGTGTTCCATGTTGTTTGCATTAGCTGGTAAATACAGGGTTATATATATTTGGTGGGATGAATATCAAGGTATACACATCATATGCTTTTTATCTGCATGACCATCCAAATTCAGGACTTCACCACACATCAGAAGAAAGCAATTTATAGCTATTTTTTCTTTCGTTCTTTCTTTTCTTCTTCTTCTTCTTCTTCTTCTTTTTGTATTTAACACACAGAAGCAATGTAATTTTTGCTCCTCTTTTATTCTAAAGTCATAGTATAGCTATTGGCATAAGATTTCAGGGACTCTAGCAACCCTTTTGTGGAACAAGCAGTGCAATATTCTGTAGCAGCTGCATACTCAATATACATTGACAAGGGCAAGAAGGATGGGTTACAGAAACTATTAGTGCAAGGTAATGTCACCATAAATATTTTGTTGGTTCCTTTTTTGGTTTATGATTATTATTGTTATTATTTATCTTTCAAAAAGAGAGATGCTCCACTGCTCTCAGAGCAATCAGTTATAATGCTCCTAGTTGCATTGGGACAATTAGTCCAATCCATTGATACTGTTCATTAGGTTCAGCACACATCTCATGGGCTACCATGCAAACATCACACCAATCTGAAAAATATGAACCATTTGATCAATGGTCTTTTAATATAGACTGTCAAGATAATTTACACAAAAGTAGGTCCAATCAGCAATTTGATCCATCGATTTGTTAGGGCCTGTATGATTCTAAAGAATCACCTTTGTTTGGCAATTGTAACCATCCCATCCATGGCTTCAAAAGTGGATGCATAAGGAAAATAAGGCCGAATCAAAGATGGATTGGATCATCCAATCAGTAATATTTTTTTAATGATACCTATGAAATGTGTTCCGGACTATCCAAGTGGACTGCCCAAATGAACTGATGCAACTAGAAGCACTATAACTTATAGTTCTTTGAGAGCACTGGAGCATTTCTCTTCGAATAATATTGTTATTATCTTTGTGATTTAAAGGCAAAGCATTTGTTGGATTCAAGAATCTTAGTTTTACATGTATTAGTCATGCAGGTCTTGATATCACAGTCTTAGGCTGCAATGATTTCTACTCATACCGGAATCAGGTGGGTCTGCCGATTTTTGTTGAATGTGTCAGTTTATCCTCTTGACATTCATTAACTCTTTTTCAATTTTTTTTTTTCGTTCTCCATTTCCTTTTGAATGCAAATACCGTAAAGCATAAAAAGCCCGTGAAACATTTCCGAGATAAGAGTTGCTTCATTACTATCATGCAATGACCCATAAAAAATTGAGGCTTGGATTGCTTGAAATGAAGTGAAAATACAACAAAAAGAAGTTAGAAAATATGAAGTCCAACCACGTTGTTAGTTAAAAAGTCCAATAGAAGACATGTTAGCTGATGACTCCAGTGGTTTTTATTTGCTTGTGATTTTTTAGCTACAAATATATGAAGTCCAACCACGTTGTTAGTTAAACAGGCCAATAGAAAATATGTTGGCTGATGACACCAGTGGTTTTATTTACTTGTGATTATTTAGCTGTCTTTGTTTTTGTTGTTTATATTCATTAGATGTTAGTCCCATTGTTTGACCTGCTGTGCAGCACCTTACAAATTGATGATTTAAATATGTGCAACTTCTACTTGTTAGATTGAAGCACGTGGACTTCCTTTGGCACCAGATGTGTTGGCTTCAATTCCACCCTTCTCATCAATTACCTTTAACATCGAGGGGTCCACTGGAGCAATTACTGGAGAAAAATGCAAACCGGAGGTTGCAAAAACTGGACTTGGCTCGTCGGCAGCAATGACCACAGCAGTGGTTGCATCTGTACTTCATTACCTTGGAGTTGTTAATCTCTCATCTACAGCTAAGAATCTGCATGAAACATTGTCCAGTTCAGATCTTGATTTGGTGCATGTTGTAGCTCAAACTGCTCATTGTATGGCACAAGGGAAAGTGGGCAGTGGCTTTGATGTCAGCGCCGCTGTGTATGGAAGTCAACGCTATATTCGTTTTTCTCCTGCAGTTCTCTCTTCTGCTCAGGTCTCTCTCTCTCTCTCTCTCTCTCTCTCTCTCTCTCTCTCTCTCTCTACACAAACCACAGCGCACATGTTTGGGGTGGGTGGTGCTTGCACATGCACACGCATGTTTGACGTATCTGTGCTATTATATCTTTGCGAGTACTTGATTCTCATCCTACGAGATTGCAGAGTAATCAAGTTCCTGTTCTCATCAATTATGTGCTTTGTCGGACATTCTTGACTGATGGTGAAGTCTCTGTATTATGATTAACCTTCCCCCATTTGATTGTTCTGTGGAAATTTGCTAATTCCGCTTTACCTCTACACTCACTTAAGCTGCCAACCTAGCATGAATTAGAACATCCAAACATGCTTCAGATGGGTCCCTCTTACCTAATCCAAATATAAAGGCCAGTTCCCTCATCAGGGGGTCACACATGCACATTGAATGTGGATCGATGCCTTTTTTAAAAATTATTGTTTTTATTTTTTAAACTTGATCACATATAGGTAACAGTACCTCAATATGTGGTACAGTACCATCTTTTCTGCCAACATGCGACTTAGGCCCCACCATGAAGATCACCCTTCTCAACAACCAGGCTGATCCGTTCACCAGGTTGGCACACCTGTATGTTGAGTCAGACCTTCGGTTCGGTTGTCCATTGATCCCACCCGTCTGGCCAACTTGATGAATGGAATGTTGTGATTTATTCTCAGCTGATCTTTCAGGTGGTGCCTACTGCTTTTCTGGTACTGATGGCCTTCACAAGTGGCATTTTGGCGGGAAAGATGGTATGTAAGTGGCATTTTGGCGGGAAAGAGGTTATGTCACCATAAGTCTTGGTACCTCTCTCTCGCTGCCCTGACTGGTGTAAAACTCTCTCGGGAGGGGGTTGATATCTCCGCCCACCCTGATTGCACGACTTTGTGCTGTTGTACTATTAAAAATATAAGGAAAGGCCACATGTTAACAATATCAGTGGTGTAAACCGTGGTCTCCTTACCATCCATGGTTTCGTGCATGCTGCCCAATTAATGAGTTGATCGGCCTCATTTCTTGGGCTAGGGCATCTATGCAGTGGTTATCACCCCACATGTCCTAGGAGGGCACATGTCAGAACATATCAACTTGTCTGAGGAGAGGTGCATTTGGGCTTAGCAAAGCTCTTCTTTCATAATCTGGTAGATTTGTTTTTATAATGGTTATGGGGAAGTCTACAATACCATGGCTCTTACCTGAAGTGTTACAAAGGTTTTTAGACAACCTTTTTAATTATTTTATTTCGGATACCTTGCACATGCCTGTAGGTTACAAAAGTACATGGTACTGGCTTTGTTATTTTGGTGACCCCTACAACTATTACTAATAAAATTTGGAGGAAATTTCTGGAATTTTTATAATTCTTTTGCTGCTGAACTACAGGCTGCAGTGAAGGGACAGCCACTAGAAGGGGTCATTACTCGTATCCTGGAAGAAAAGTGGGATCAGGAGAAGATTCAGTTTTCATTACCACCGTTGATGACACTGGTGGGTCTCTCAGTTTCTCACATGGCCCATTGATGACTAAGTTATTGGGATATGTCAAAAGCTTCTCCAACGTTACTATGATTTAAGCATGTGATTTCGAGATCGTAAATGCTGCTTGGAAACTTACTGCTGCTCATGATGGTGAAATGGATCATTTGATGGGACATGGCCATATATACAAAATATCATGGCATTCTTGCAATCTTCCTTAGTCAAAATGATAATTTATGCTGTCAATACATGGCAGCAAAGTATCCTTCATTTGCTTCTTCTTCTTCTTCTTTTTTTTTTTTTTTTAAATAAAATAAAAAATGTATAACTGTGTTATTAAGATGAAAGGTGGAGGAAAATCAAATTAGTAACATTACATTTTCTGTCAGCTATTAGGGGAACCTGGAACTGGAGGATCATCTACACCATCAATGGTAGGTGCTGTGAAGCAGTGGCAAAAATCTGATCCTAAAAAATCCCTAGAAACATGGAGAAGATTGGCAGAAGCAAATTCATTGCTTGAAATGCAACTGAAATCCTTGAGTAAATTTGCACATGGGAACTTCGAGACATACAAACTTGTCATTGGGAACTGCAGTAATCACAGATACGAAAAGGTAATCTGCCATCTATCAGCTCTATATCCAAGGAAGTAGAAATAAAAGTTTCTCTGTATTCCTTTTGGACTGGGAGGATGCAGGCTGTAGCTATCTTGTATTAATATTTTGGCAGCTTGCAATGTTCGAGTATCTGACACAATCAAGTTTTGTAGTTTACATTTTTTTTTTGGTCTTCAAAAAAGAAATGGTTGTTTTTCTTTAGACAATCTCATCAAGAGTCTGTGGCTCAATGCTTTTATTACATGAATCCAATACCATTAATTTTCAAAATATAACATTACCACCTCCACCACCACTTTCCTCTTAGCGTCTCCTAGCAATTTGGAGTTTGTGGTAGATTTGCAAAAGTTTATGACCGGCTGCTTGACGGACATTAGCCTTCTGCTTTACCCAGGCTCCAGAAGCAGCCATGGCAGACGCTCACCAAAAGATTGTTGGGTTTTAAGTAGTTTGAACTTTCCATTGAAGAATATTTTCTGAAAGTTATCCACATACATAGCATTTCTTTTGAATGGGGGTCAAAATAAGATACTTATGCAAGGACCAAGTGCCTGGTTTGCACATTCAAGCGTGATTTATGGAGACCTCAAGCTTGCCTGCAGTCAAGCTTGTTGTAGTCACCTTTGTACAAAGCTCATAGACCAAGCCTAGAATGTTTTCACTTTCTTTGGTTTATCAGCTATGCAGCTTATCTACCAGATCTAAGCAGATCACCATCTAGGCCCTACCTCCAATGGGCTATATCGCTAATCCACACTGATCGGACAGTGCTAACCTTTAAATTGGATGATCTTTTTAGGAAACAGATGGACTGTCAAAGAAACTTCTGTTGACTTTGTTCTAACCATCTGTTTTCATTCCCAAAGTCCTCCAATGGAACAGTTAGGATTGTCAGATCAGTGTGTTTTTGGGGTACAGCCAATCAAAGGTGGAGCCTACCTTATGATAGGTTCAGATCTTGTATACATTCACCACGATCATGACAAGCAAGTCACTGATAATTTAAGCAAAAGAAAGTGACAAATGCCAGTCTAGTAACATTAAGATTCCCATAAGCTGCAGCTATTTCCCATTATGTAAGAGTCATGAGAAACTTCAAATTTGTATGAAATACATAATTGATTTTTCACATAGCAATTTTTTCTGCACACAAAACTCCATTTTGGGTATACAATTATGGATAGTTTCATTATTCAAAAAAAAAAAAAAAAGAAAAAAAAACTTTGATTGGAGAATTTGGTCCAAATCTTCCCAGTTCATGGCATGGTTCCATCTCTCATGGTTAGCTCCATCCTGCCTTTATCAACAGATGCAATCATTATTACGATAGATGGGCTGAGTAGCTTTGTTCTGTTTCGAGATTCCTTGTTTTTACTTTGCAATTTACAGGAGTTTTTTCTTAATTTACTTCGATCTTTACTTTAAATCTAATTTCCATGTTGTTCTACTTGATGTTTGATCTGTAACATCTGTACAGTGGCTGGAGCAAGCTGCGGACCCATGCCAGGAAGCAGTTATAAAATCATTACTTTGTGCAAGAGATGCTATGCTCGAGATCAGATTTCATATGCAACAGATGGGCCAGGCAGCAGGCATTCCGGTATGTGATTCTTCCATATTTATGATAGGAGCCATAGAATAGGACATTTATTATGGGTTACCAAACTTCCATATATTCTGCTGTTTGGGTCCGGCCCATTGCTTGCAAGACAAGCCATGCGTGGATTTATGGTCTGCACCATCTTTTTCCCTCTCTCTTTCTTGGAGCTGTTAAGGCTGGGAGGCCTCAAATCATTCACATCTGTTTTCAGCTACCTTTGGGAACTCTTTTCTTAAAATTGCTAATTTTATCTTGGAAGAGGTTGCTGATTCTCAAGATGACCATGGCCTTTTGAGGCATTTTGTGGTTATTTTTGAAGGTTTGACAGCACTTTATACATATTGAACATTGATTTTGGTGGAAACAGGATAATAACTTTGATACTCTAGCAGAGTTTGATGATGAACTGTATCTTCTTTGTGTTAGTTGACGTAAACCGCACCATAACCTAAATTGAGCTGTCCAACTTGGGCGCCCTAATTTAGATGGATCATAAACCCAAGTTTACATTTACTCTATTTTGACTGGCCAGTTGGTGGACATTTACCGGGCAGTTGAAATGAAAATAGTCAATTTGATCTGAATCTGAGTTTAATTGGAGTTTAAGATCACTGGCCATTAAACAGACAACTGGCCATTAATCGGAGTTTAAAATGGTCTGAATTCAACAGACAACTGGCCATTAATCGGAGTTTAAGATCACTCAATTTGATCTGATTTTGGGGTGATGACCTATCCACAGCGGGTCCTGCAATTTGGATGGTTTAATTTGAGTTAATGTAATGTTTTTTTTTTTTTTTTTGGTGTGTGTCAACCATCATACTCTGGCAGAGTATCAATTAACTCCTAATTTGACAAAGAGGAGCATGCATGGGGTGTCAATGAGCTAAAGTTCGGGTTGGGTATGGGGGTAACCATACCCATACCCGCCAATTGGCCAATGGGTACTGCACCCATACCTATGTTGGACCTGAAATTGCTACCTGTTAGGATGTTGGCTACCCATTAGGGTATTGGGTTCCATTTATGATTCAATTTTTTTTTTTTTTTTTTTAAATTTTTAAAAAAACTGTTTTTTTTCCTTAAAAAACATTTTTAAAAAAGCATGGTAATGTAACATTTTGGATAATAAAATAATCAAAACAAGAAAAGATCATGCTCCAAAGAAAGAAACAAAACTATCCCCATTCAACCAATAAAAAGTCCAGATATTCTATTGTTAGGACCTTCCAGCACGGTTTACTTTGGGTCAATGGGCCATCAACGGTGAATCCCATCATACAACGTTTTGGTTTAGTTAAATATGGGTCCCACTCGTACAAACTAAAAATGCAAGTGCACTATTCAATCTCTTAAATGGAGCAATGTATAATGCATTTCACTTTAAATAGACTTTTACATGTTTTGGAACCCTAACAAAACTCAATTAGGTAACTTCTGCTTGGCACATTCGTTCATTCGTAAGTGGCCGTACTTGGAGAGTTCATGCGACATCCAATCTATGAATCCACGTTTAGAAGACCCTTCCCAGAAGTTAGGTGATGCAGATCGCCTACAACGGGGGATGCGGAAATCTTCCTGCAGCCTTGACATGGCCCAATGAAAGAGCGCCATGTGCTCCTGTTAGATATGGGCCCCGCAGTGAAAAACAAAGATTTACTTGAGGCTTGTTTGTTTCACCAATTACCACAGTAATGTAAAGGAAATGTGCAATGATTACAAATTATGTTATTTCTTGACAACATTTGCATTTGACTACTGATTCCTATGTTTTTTTTTTTTTTCTCTGAGAAACAATAAGAATTTTTATTAGGCAACCTGCCAAGCAAAAACAGGGCAGTGAAGGAATATAATCCAACAAAAACTAAGCAGAAAAGGAAAAGAGGGAGGCAGTAAAATCGTAACAATGCCATTTTTACATGAATATCAAATCATTATTGAAATACATTGATGTTGCTATTTGGATTTGAGATTTTCACGATAATGCCATGAAAAAGTGCAGTGATTACAAATTCCTTTACCTGCCTCCTGAATACATCTGCATTTGACATTGCAAAATACATTCCTATGTTTGTTGCTTTGTTTTTGTTTTCTCTGCTTTCGTTTTCCTTCTTCCCCCCCCCCCCCCCCCCCCCCCCTCTTTTTTGGCCGTTTGATCCTAATAAAGTTGGGAAAGAAATGGAAAACCATGTCCAAGGATGTTAGAAACATGAACATGGACACAGACACATTTCATCTCAGCACAATTTCAAAGAAGTGCACTCCTTGTCACACAGATGCAGATAGGAATTGATTGGAGTGTGTCAGTTTTGCCTGATCATGGCTCTTGTGATGTTGTATGCCTTCGTTATGGTCCATGACATAATTTAGAAACCCAAAAACTCAACTTGATATTCATTCGGGTTCGACCCAACTCTGACTCAGTGGTTATGAAATATAAATTAAGTCTTGTAGGAATAGTAAGAAATATTCTATGTATTTAGATATGTATAAGCATTAAAAACTTTCTTTTTGGATTTTATTACAAACCTGACTTTCTATGTATTTAAATATTCAATGTATTTAGATATGTATAAGCAGTCACAAATTCGTATCTTTGCTACTGCTTATCTAAATCTCATCACCTTTCTGTTTTCAAAACCTTGCAGATAGAGCCTGAATCACAGACTCAGCTTCTGGACGCTACAATGAATTTGGAAGGAGTTCTACTAGCTGGAGTTCCTGGAGCTGGCGGCTTTGATGCTATTTTCGCTATCACCTTAGGAGAATCCAGCAGCAATGTAATGAAAGCTTGGAGTTCGCTCAGTGTTTTGCCCATGCTGGTTAGAGAAGACCCTCGAGGCGTTTGCTTAGAGAGCAGTGATCCACGGGCCAATGAAATCTCATCCGCTATTTCATCAATGCATGTTTAGTGGGGCCCTTTATTGATAGAATTATCTTCATTGATGGTAGGATTTAGCCGAAGAACTTCATCGTAAGGTGAAAAATCACTAGTGAATATGAGTTTTATTTGAAGGAGCTTGGCATTTGAATGCAAGCGGTCACAGATATGGGTGAAGTTAGAAACTGTCACCCATTGATTAGAGAAACAGATCCTTTGATTGTCTTTATTTTCCTTTTGTTGTTGGGCTGTATTACAATTTACAAAATAAATACTCTGTTGCTACATCAGGTGCGGCCCAGTTTTTTATTTTATTTTATTTTCAAAATATGATTTTTAGCATCGCCTAAGCCTTCAGATTTTGGAGAGCGGATTAGGTGCGGCCCTTAGCGTAGGGTCCACCTTTATATATGGCGTCCATCTCAGGTGGAACATGCTATAGGAAACAGTGGCGATGTACGCGCTACCATTAAAACTTCCTAGGGCCCACCATAATGTTTATTTGCCATCCAACCTGTTATTAAGGTCACATAAACCCGGATGAAGGAAAGAAAAAAAACAAATATTAGCTTGATCCAAAACTTGTGGCCCATTAATGGTTAATCACCACTGTTTCTATGGTATGGTCCACCTGAGAATTGGATCTGATCATTTTTGGGCTCATGGCAAAAAATGAAAAACGGATGGATGGCATGGATATAGAATGCATGCATCAAGGTGGGTCCCATGGTAAGGGCTGTACCGTCTTGGGTGAGGCCCGGGCCATTTTGGGCCATCAGCCCATCACTCATTCCTTGTAGAACACAGGGCTGTCCACAGGTAGGCTGAGGTCTGTCCAAGATCAATAGTAAAACCTTGGCTTAAGCTCAGCCCAAGCAGATGGGGCCCACCACATTTTTGTAATCTGTATGGTGGGGTAGTCTCAGCTACAACTAGTTGGGGTGTGTGGGCCCATTGCGCTGTATGTATGGCATCCAAGCGGTTTAACAGGGTCATCCCGTAATGGAAACAGGACGCCCTAGATATCATGCCGATCCAACCATCAAACGAGCTGCCACATGAATTTGGAGTTTGGTGGTTGTCCATTATTTTCTATCCTTGTGGCCCACGTAATGATCGGATTGGCCTAATTTTTGGCCATCTCATTTTCATGGTGGTGCAACCCTATTGGACGGATTGGATGACATACATAAACCAATGGATGGCAAAAAAATATTTAACAAAGTTTCCTTAATCCATCCGTCCATTTCTGCCATGATGGCCTGTTGGACGAGAGGAATGGCCTGATTTTCGGATTGCGGTATTTATATTTTTTAAACGTAGTCTTCCACTCAATGGACGGCTTTGATCTGAAACACGTTCCCCAAGCGAAACATGTACAGGGAATATATATATATATATTCATGTTATGGCATACGGTAGGGCTATAAATTAATGGGCCCCGGACCACGTCTGGCAAACTTCAAATATTGAATAAAGCTACCAGTGGGCCCAACCCAAACATTTGAAATTCTGGGCCACTGACAACCTTAGGCCCAGCCCTTTTTTTTAAAAATAAAAATAAATTATTCACCATAAGATATGGACGACCTAATCAATCAATTTGGATGGCTCAGTAACCACCATACTAAATTCACATACCATCTGAACAAAATGGACGATCGAGATCGCTTATAGCAAGTTCAATCAACATTGGGACCATTCCAGCCAATCCTAACCGTCAAATCCATGTGATTTGCGCACTTTTCTTGGACGGCCACCAAAAACACTCATTCTGATTGGAGGACGATAGCCTTCTAAATACCGGCCTCTTTTTAGACGGGTACGGTTATCGAAATCTTAGTTCTTAGGGATAAATGTCACAAGAAGTTAATCATAATGGACCGTTCGTATTGATCATTGGACCGTTGATTTGAACCGTCCATGTTTCTATGCTATTAGTCCGATGGAAAATTTCCTTTTATCAGTGTGAACTTCGCATACCGGCCCCATGCAAAGGTGAACCTAATGGACGGTCCACATTGATGACTTGATCATCCACACATCTAAAGGTGCTCTCGCAGTAAGAGTGCCACTGCCCACCTTCCAGAGGGACCCAGAACGAGAAACGGATACAAACATCAGAAATAGAGTTCTGATGGGTGGGGCCCAGCCATCAAAAACTTTAAATAGGGCCAGTGCGATAGGTTCAAAACGCGGGTTGAAACAACCCAGGCCCATTGCAGACATTTGTGAGAAATCCACCCAGTCCATATCGTTTGCCACTTCAAGTTACTACATGAGCCCAAAAAAAAAGCAGCTCCAAAACTCATGTGGGTCACACAACAAAAAACAGTGGGGATCGAATGCAAACATTTGTAGGGCCAAAAAGTTTTGGATCATGCTAGTATTTGGGTTTTCAGTTCATCCAAGTGGGAGAGATGCATCCTCTACCGTCAATTATCAGAACCAAGCTGTCCATGGTGGTATGAAAGATCTGATAGATATCCTACTCCGGAGAGAAGCTGCTTCATGGATACATTCTTTCATAGTTGCCTACCTCCCGACCCCAAGAAGTAGGTGGGGCCCACCATGATGTTTTTGAGAAATTCACCCTATCGTCCATTTTTCCAGCCTATGCTGAGACATGAGCCCAAAATGTGGCAGATCCAAAACTCAAGTGGACCACACGACAAGAAAAAGCAGGGAGGAAGATGCCTACCATTGAAACCTTGCCGAGGTCCACTGTGATGTTTATAAGCCATCCAAACGATTCATAGGGTCATTCCCACTGGGATGAACTGCAAGCACAAAAATATGAGCCTGATCCAAAACTTCTATGGTCCCACAAACATTTCATCAGTAGACGTTTTCTGAATCCCCACTGTTTCCAGTGGTGTGGCCCACTTGAGTTTTGGATCTACCTCATTTCTAGGCTCATGTCTCAACGCGAGCTTGCAAAACGAATGAATGGGGTGGATTTCTCATAAACATCACAGTGGGGCAGTACTTTCTACCATCATGTCACAAAACTATCTTGCAATCAATCATACCAAACAGATGCAACAGACGTGGAGTGTATTGTTTTTATACAATGATAATTTCATTTTTTTTAAAAGGCAGTTCAGTGGTAATTTCTTGGTATAGGAATAACAACCTGGTAGAAGATCCGCAACAACATTGCAAAATTAGACAAGACTCAATCCACAAATACAATTGTCAATGGTCCAGGGTCAACACGTTATGATTACATTCGTATGTGTAAAAGATTATTTCTTTCACCTGCGAGACATTAATAAAAGAGAAGTGTGATCTACATGGTACATTTGGAGTATCTCTGAAAGAAAAATTAGTGGAGTTTCTACATATACAAAGCCATCATGTTATAAATAGTGTAGTGTAGCACAATTTCAATCATTCAGGTGAAACAATTAGCTGCCACTTAAACAGAGTAAATCATCAAACTACATCCTGACATTTTGAAACCACTTAGGAATGGAGCTCCTCTCGAAATAATGAATAATACCATGTTTTTTCTCATGCTTTTAGGTTAGTGTGTAGGTCTTTTTAATTTCATTATTATCTTCTTTTAAAAATAAAATCATAAAACAACTTACATGATTTAATTCTATTTTACAGCTGTGTTAAGAGCCATGGATGCCACACATTCCCGGGATGGGAAGGGTCGACGACAGACTCACAGGTGGTGGCAGATGCACTCACATGGAGAGAAGCTCATAATTCCGAAAGGTATGACTTATCCACAACAATATATAATAATTAATTAGTTAATTTTTCGTGACACGTATTCTATGTTTCCTGTGGATAATTATTACTTAATTGACAATAGTTTTTCAAACATGCCTCATTTCCCGGTACCCTTTCATGGAATCTGGTAACATTATAAAGAATTCAGGCAAGGTTGTTAGCTTAAGGATATGGGGGAGTTTTTTTTTTTTTTTATTTTGGTTAGCTTGTTAGCACACACCCCACTGTTAGTACACACTCCACTGTTAGCCAACCCCACTAGGGAATCGATACCAAGACCTTAAGTATATGGAGGAGTTGTTTAATCATCAACATTTGTCATTGCGGACGCCATATAACATGCCTTCCTTCCTACATTAAAGATATTTTTTGTACATACGTGAAGATAATATTCGCTTATTTTATCTTGCATAATCATTATAGTGAACGACAATCCTAATCTTAACCCTAATTTAGAAATAATAAATGAAGATAATGAGAAAGTTAAAGGTGGCCAGGAGGAAAGCAGAGACGAAAATATCTATAGCAATGAGGGAGATTAAGGTAGTAATGACGATGTAGATGAAGGTGTCAAAGAAGGGTCGGACCAAGCTAATGTGGAGAGCTAAGTAGTGAAAGCTAGGAGGAAGAGATTGAGATGGACCAAGAACCTGAACAATGTTGACTGATTGTATCCCATAATCTTTTTTCATTATGAGTGTGAATATTGACCTTTTAAAAATAAATTGACTACATTGTACAGAATAATTGTTGTTTGGAATATTAATATATTATTTTTTAATAATGACTTAATACTAGAAATTTATCTCTCCTGCAAATTATTATTTCCTTATGCCTTAACTTGACCCAAATGTTAACCTTTTATAAATATCTCAACAATCAAAAGTAAGTGGCAAAAACCGGAAAGCAGTTATCATGTGGACTCTATCTATGGAAGGATGCAAGTTGGCATACTCATCAAGCAAGTAAATTAGAGGTATAAGTGCGATCATGGTTTTAAGGCCCTACAATGAATGTGATAGCAAAGGTGGTGGGAGAGAGGTTCCATGGTCCCATGGATGTGGACAAATACAGAAACCGCCTACGAACATTGCACAAACATTTCAACTTGGTTAAGATTGCATTAAATAAAGCTGGCTACGGTTTGGAACAAGGAACTAACTGCATAACTGCAAATGAAAATTTTTGGAAAGAATGAATCAACGTGAATTAAAGATGTACATTTCATATTCATTTATATTTTTTTATAAAATGCCCATGAAGAAATTCTAATAAAAAATTCATTCTTTTCACGGTTACACCCTGAGGCTTAGAAAAAAAAAAAAAAACAGTCACACTCTACAAGGAGATGAAGATTATATGCAGAGAACACAATGATAAGGAAACCATATCGAGCACTGCCAGCAAAACTACCAGATGCCCCAACCACATCATCCAATGGATGCCATTCCAATATTCCCATTGCACTTTGGAGGATTTGGATCACATACACAGTCAAACGAATAAGCTTTGGAGGGGACCTACCCACAGGTTCAACAATTCAGAGAAGTAAATCAAATGTAAGAATATCAGCTTTAAGCCGAACAAAGAAGCAGAAACTAGCTCCCTATATGGGCGTGATCAATGATGTAAAAATTAGACCATCTTTGCGACACAATAGATAGATATGCCAAAAGGCAATCAAAATTAGCAGGAAACATGTGGAAGGAGTTGCAGAATCTCTCAACCATCATTGATATGATGCTTGGAATGCCTATAGCTACCCTGCAAGACGACGAAATTTCACCAAGCTTTTCCTTAAAATTCAGCCTGGGTTTAAATACTATGACTGGAGCAGAACATTCTATCATTAAAAAAAATAATTATAAACGTACTTTTTAGACTTGTTGTGTATGACTTTTGAAAACTTAGGTTTAAACTTTTTAATTGTTATTGATTTGATAGTAGTTCCTATTCAACTCTTTATATTCAATAGTTTCTCTGCATTAAAGGGCATTTGAATCAGTAGGCCTTTTTTGTAGCCCACCTAAAGCTTGAGTTAGTGGGCCCCGGGCTTTATTGAGATAGGTTTAACACAATAATCCATATTAAATCAAGCCATTATATAACATTAGAAGATTTTCCACTCCAAGCTCTATCTAGTGTGAATACTCCAACAGAGGCTGTAAACAGTTTATAGGTTATCCAAAAAAAGAAAAGCTTACTTACAAACACTTTACCACTTAAAGCCAAATAAAAGAGATTGTAAACACTTTACACCTTAAAACTTTTACAGGCATCCAAACTACCCCTAACAAAAATAAAAATCAGCAGGCAATTCATGCTAATGGAGATTGAAAAGGTGCCCAGGCAGCACAATCCGACAAGAGATCCGGGCCATTCATCAGGTAGGCCCCACCATGAACATCCGCCACGACAAAAATTGAGTCGATCCGCCCACTCAAATCATCCAATTTCATCATACAAAGGTGGCCCACATAAAGAACGGAATCGACCATGTTGATGGTGTGCCCCACCTGAAAGATCTAGAGTCTGGGTAATGAAAGCGGAAAATCAAATGATACACGACTGAACCACATTTCCAACCCCGATTCTGTAAAAACCCTAACACAATTCTTCATTCCAGAAAGCTAACCTGTTCGGCAAAAGCCGCTAATCCGATGCCAGCCGCTTCAGTCCATCGCGGGCCAACGTGGATGTCTCATCGATCCTGACCGCCGACTCATACGCCTCTCTTGCTTCCTCTTTCATCCCCTTGTGCTCATAGCAGCTCCCGAGCAGGCAGTACGCCTTCAAATTCCCGCTGGTGAGCCCGATGGCCTCGACAAGGTCGGAAACAGCAGCATCGGTCCGACGGCGGCGGTTGACCTCGATCTGGAGCTCAGCACGCTTGACGAGGGCGTCGGCGCGCTCGGCATCGGAGAGAGATTTGGAGGAGGGAGGGGAGAGGGCGGTGTCGAGTGAACGGAGGGCGGAGGATTTGTGGCCCATGAGATGGAGGGCTAGGGATTTGAGGATGTGAGCCGCGGCGTCTTTGGGATCGAAGGATAGGGCGAGATCGGCTTCGGCAGAGGCGGATTTGGCGAGGGACAAGGAGGTGGTGGGGTTGGGTGAGGAGCGGGCCCGGGCCAGGAGCTGGGCCCCAGCAACGAAGTGGCGCTTGGCCTGGAGGGTGGAGCGGCCCCTCCGGCGCAGGTTAGCGAAGACGCGCTTGGGGACGGTTTGGAGAACGAACAAGAAAATTACGGCAAGTAACAGGAGGGCCGCCTGGATTATGAAATCTGGCGGAGAAGGCATCGCGAGTTATGCTCGCTCTCTCTCTCTCTCTCTCGTTCGCGAGCCAGCAACGATCCCTCCCTTCCACCCTCTCGATCTCGTCTCTCGAGCCAGCCAGCCAGCCAGCAACGATCCCTCTTCTCTCTCTCTCTCTCTCTCTCGCTGCAGAGGGAGTTGACCAGCTGCTGGACGGGGTTTTGGAAATCGGATTGCGTACTGAGTTACTCAGTACGCTTTTATCGTACTGAGTAAACTCAGTTGGGCCCACTGTGAATGTAGGTGTTTTATCCACACCGTCCATCCATTTTTACTGCTAATTTTAGGGGTTGATACCAAAATCGAAGTAAATTCAACACTCAAGTAGACCATTCCATAGTAAACAGTGCGGAATAATGATTTCCACCGTTGAAGCATTTCTAGGGCCCACTGTAATGTTTATTTGTCATCCAACCTGTTAATGATATCAAAAAGACATGTATGAAGAGAAACCACAAAAATCATCTTGATCCAAAACTTCTGTAGCCAAAAAGAATTTTTCAATGGTAGAGGTTCAGTCACACTGTTTCCTGTGGTGTGGTCCACTTGAGCTTTGTATATGCTTCGTTTTTTACCTCAAGCTCTAAAATTATATGTTAACATGTATGAAAGGAGTGGATAAAATAAATAAATAACGGTGGACCCCACAGAGTTTACTCAGTACACTAATGTTACTGAGTTACTCAGTACGCAATCCACTTCCGGGGTTTTGACGCTGTTCGCGGGCGTGGGGAGTTTTTTGATACTCTGGTGGTCTATGACGCTTGATACACAGGCACTTAGATATAGAATTAACAGTACACGTGGAATACATTTTTTCAAAATAAACAGGCTAGATTGTTCAACATACGTCTCAAAGTTACAGTCCAGTACAAAAATCGGATTGGTTGGACGATCCTAACCTCTGATTCGTGGACACTTCTACGATGAAATTAAACCATTGGATGTTTTTCATTTTAACCATTTAATAAATATCCAGTAATCTAATACTCTGATGATTTTTGTTCAAGGGACATGTAAATACGAATAATTAGCGGATTTAATTTGAGTTTCTTGTAAGATACTCAGAGAACACGTTCGCTAGAATACGCTCAACCGTATCGTCTATACAACGGGGGATAATAGCCATTGGATCTGAGGTCATATTTGAATTATCAAACCGTTGATGAAGGGAGGGACAGGTAGCCCTTAGGGAATCTTTAAAATTAGAAGTGTTGTACTCTAATTTTTTCCATTCATTAAATAGCCAATAAAGAAAGAACACATATCATTGCATGAAAATGTACCTAAACCTTTATAAATATTTTGAGTGATTTTCACGAAAGTATTAAGTGGCGCTGAGCTGATGATACACGGATAATGACTAGGCATAACAAAGAAGCTCAAGAGATTAGGTACTCGAGCGGAAAAGAATAGCTAAAGAGACGTGAAGAGATAGAGATTTGAAAACCGGACCTAATAATAATTCAGCTGTCATTAACTATTAAAATAAATAAAAGAAACATTCAAAGAGAAACTACAAGGAAGATTTATAAATATTAAGAAGTTCAGCAAAGTAAATATCTCATAATAAAATAAATAAATAAATTAAATTACCTTTCTTTATTGTATATTAGCTCTATTTTAAGAGTAGCAATAATCTTTAGTCATAATCCAATTGCGGTAATTTTTAGCTATAGTATAAGTATATGCTTTTGATCTGGACTATTCTTGGTATGAATATAATCACTTTATTAAAAAAGTCATTTCGTACGAAAGGTAATGTGCAACTCATATTCGGAGGAAGAATCCTATCATTTGACAATTGTCCGATCATCTTACAACCATATTGTGAATGACTGAATAGGCGACTGCTCTTCTCAGGTCTTGATCATATACGCTAGTGTTTGACATGTTTGCATATCTTGGTGCTTGGGGTTAAGTTGTTCAGCTTGAATCGAGTCGCACAATCAGTTTTGGCACGCCTGTGTAGGTCACACGTGACATAATTAAATCGAAAGCCAATAATTTTTGGCACACCCGGTGGGGCTTGAGAATTTGAGTATATATATCGATGCAATAATCTTGTGAAAGCATAAGTTGAATAGATACTTGTAATACTTTTGCAGTTAGTGAACCTCTCACACTAGGTGAGGAAATACAGGTGCAGCCAACGACTAAGCTATTAAATTTGCAGCCAAACCCATGACAATTTGCAAACCTGGATAGGATATCTTCATCTTGGACAGATTATCTTGAGATAATGGTGGATGGATTACACGATATGCAAATAGGGATTCAACATATTACAGGGCAGTCACGAGCTTAAGCCGGGCAGTCACAAATCCAGTTTGAAACCTTCAACAGGTGGATGTCCGGTTAGACTAAAAACTTAAATCAGATGATAGCTATTTTTGTTGAAAAGGCACCCATCATGCATCAACAAACAATGCCTCGGCCAACTGTGCCCCAACAAACTGTTGAGACTAGTTTTATTGGAAACCCGGCGCCGGTACTGCCTCCACCTGCGGAGTTTAGACATTTCAAACCGGAAAACATGATTTTTATTCCTAAGGTCAGAAATCAGGGAATACTTGGGGCATCTTTTCCCCAAGAATATCTCTCACAACGAGGAACAAAACTCGTTCATTTGTTTGTTCCCAAACTTTGCATGACCCCTCATCGGGCCATGAGACACCTACACACCAAATTTGGTGGCCAGAGGGGTGTTAGAACCGCCCAAACACCAATAGGGAGTCCTATAGGGCTAATTTTGAGAATTTGTGAAAGCTTGGTGCCAAAGAGCCCAACTCTAGCAAATAAATCCCTAACCCTTATCTCATAACCCTCACCACAATCACCATTGCCAAGGAAGAAAGAGAGAGCTAGAGAGCAAGGAGAGAAGAAAGAGAGAGTGAAGGAGAGCTATGGTGGACCATGGATCGAGGTGGGGCCCAAGGAGATCAACCCTTTCAACTCCCTATCCTTCCTTCAAAGGAAACACTCCACCACAACCTCAACAATCATCCGTGGGTCGTCTAGGTAAGATCCTTCACCCTCTTTTCTTGATACCCATGTATTGAGAAGGGATTTGACATGGATTTCTAACATGTAAGCGTTGCTTTAGGGATTCCGACCGTCTGACCCCAAAAGCCCTCATTGCTAGGTCGTTTTCCAATCCTCTAATGAATCCGAAGGTGCAGACTATTGTTCTTAGGTGGCCTAACACTAATTTTAGTGTGGGTTTAATGATTTTGATTGCTTGGATGTTATGATTGAATAATCTAGAGAAACCCTAGGAGTTGTATATTGTTGGAATTGTATGGATTGCATGCTTAACTTTCATATTGGTGTTGATTTTACCTCTCACATGACATTATGTATGGGTGATAGTTTGCTCATGATTGCTCTATCATTTTTCCTCATATGTGGTGTTTCAATATGTGTATGATTTATTACCCTTGTGCACATGATTTCTGGAATTGGAGGAAGTGCTTAACTTCCTCACACACACACACACAACTCACATGCACTTGTTTCATGTTATGGTTAGTCTTGCTTGCTATGAGAATCTGAATGGTATATGAGATGCATGAGAACATGCGGTCGCTATGCTAATTGATAATTTGTAGAATTGACATGTTATGGATCCCCTCACGCCTTTGGGTTGGTCAGGAACATGGGGAGAGACGGTAGTCCCATCGGTAGGACTATGCTATGGCTAGACTCGTGGGTTTGGGCGAGTGTGTTTGGGTGACTGTAGTTCTACTACATGGGTTCCTTGTGCCCGATGTCACTCATCTCACGCTCGCCCGACTCGTGTGGTCTAGCCTACTGTTTGACCAACCCTGTTTGCTCACATATGTATGGAACCTGAACCACCTTACAACCGTTGTAGCCCATCAATAACCCATTTGAAACTGGTCCACAGCCTCGTGAGCCGGGCATGGTGGAATGAGACACTGTGTTCGAGCTGTCGGCCTACGCTGGGGTGCCGCACCTCCCCGTAGTGACCGCGAGCTATCCCTTTCTCTCGGCACTCCTCATGTGCTTGAAGTCGGGGATGAGGAACCCGACGGGATCACGGATCGCGGGGCCTCAGCTTCACACATCGATGGGGCCTTGGCGTCGCAACCAGTTTAAGGCATTGATACATGGGGTGTATCAGATTCCTCAACCTGCTGGATGAATGGACTTAACTAATAACTTGGCTATCACGATCGCATTGCATCGCATTGTTAGGGTGGCGACTCGGAAGTCGAGGTCGCTCTGATGGAGTGTTGTCATACACGATCGTTAGATGGAGTCGCTCGAGGGAGCGTCGTAGTGAGGGCATGCATCATACTATTCAGCACACATGCACATTAATAAGATTAGCTGGATGTATATGATTGACTATTTTTCATTAAGTTCATACTATAATTGATGCTTGTTATAACTTGAGACAATATCACCCACTGAGTTGATCACTCACTCCCACTTTGGGACGGTGTTTTAAAACACCAACTAGACTCGTTCATAGTTGCAGGAGACGAGGAGTACGAGGAGCCTCGTGACACGAGCGTAGACGAGGAAGTCTAGCTGTCCTACTTCCTGTTGCTGAGCGGATCTTCATCGGCTCAGTAAACGGGATTCTGGATCGTTGAGTAGTGGACTCAGATTTATTTTCTGGATATATCAATTCTTTTTTGTGATTTGTTGGGCAACGCCTTGAGCGACCCGTTTACATCCTTTTGGATTTGTATATATTTAACCTCTTTCAATTCAATAGATTTGTTGTGATTGTGATTCATGCTTCAAGTAATTCCATACTGCGCATTTAAACCTGATTAGACGCAAAACAGTGAAAAAATGGTTATAAGTGATGCCCGGGAACTTGGGAGTCGAGCGTATGCATGTCCCCCAATTTTCAAGGTGTTACACATAAGTGTGGTTCTTATGCAAGGATCTCATCTCTTCTTGCATAGCTTTCAACCACTCCCTTATGCTCGTCAGCTAGGGCCTCAGAATAATCTTCTGGCTCTCCCCTATCAGTGAACATACTGTACTCATGTGGCGAGTACCTTTAAGACGGCTGTCTGTCCCTAGATGACCTCCTCACCTGTGGCTAAACTTGTGGATCAAGTGGGGGCTGCTCCCCCAGTCTATCTTCTGTAAGAAATCCCTCGTCCTCTGCTCATTGTTGTACTCCCCCGTCATCAGGCACCACGGAAGGAATAATTGGATTCATGTCCTCTAGCTCACCTGAACTAGGCTGATTCTTCTCTGGTTTACCAATGTCTTCTATACACTGATCTTCAAAGAATACCACATCTCTACTCCTGATGAACTTGTTCTCGGTCGGATCCCACAATCTGTAGCCGAACTTTTCATCACCGTACCCCAAGAACACACATTGTCTGATCTTCATATCGAGCTTGGACCTCTCGTCCTTTGGTACTTGAACGGATGTCCTGCATCCAAGCACCCTAAGATGACTGTACGATGGATCCTGTCCAGTCTACACTTCTCAGGTACTTCTCTATTCAACGGGGTTGATGGAGACTTGTTTATCAAATACACTGTCGTGTGCATTACTTCTCCCCAGAGCGTCTTGGACAACTTCGCATGGGATAACATGCATATGATTCTCTCTACAATGGTGTGATTCATTCGCTCAGGCACACCATTATGCTGGGGGTCTTAGAAACCGTTTGTTCATGCCGTATACCTAGGGACTTGCAATACTCATGAAAGTCACCGATGTATTCACCACCATTGTCAGTGCGGATGCACTTTAATGATCTACCTGTCTCTCTTTCAACCATAGCATGAAACAATTTAAACACACCAAAGACCTCGTCCTTGGATTTCAAAGTATAAACCCAAACCCTCCTAGATGCATCATCTATAAAAGTGACAAAATACAATGCCCCACCCAAGGTTTTTGTCCTCATAAGACCACCAACATCAGAATAAACCAAATCAAATGCATGCATTTTATTAATATGAGAAACAGATTTAACAAATGAAACTCTATGTTATTTCCCTGATAAATCATCAATACAGGTTTTGAGAGGTATATCTGTCACGTCTGGAAGGAGCCGCTTCCTCGCTAGTAGCTGAAGCCCTTTTTCACTCATGTGGCCTAGACGCCTGTGCCACATGTCAATAGTTGAATCTTCCGCTGCGTTCAACCCCACCCTTGCACATACTGACACTTGCCTTGTAGAAGGTACAACACTTCTTTCCTTTGGCCGCGATCGACGAATCTTTGATGAACTTCCAGCGCCCACCAACAAATCGGCTTTCATAGCCATTATCATCCATCCTTTCCATCGACATCAAGTTGAGGCGAAGTCTGGGATATGCCTCACATCCCTGAGAACCAATGTGCAGCCAACATCAGTCTTCACACAAATATCACCGACCCATACGATATTCGATACGCCAGAATTTCTCATCTTCACGGTCCCATAGTTACCTGACTTGTAGCTTGTGAAAAAATTCCTGTGTGGAGTCGCATGAAAAGAGGCTCTCGAGTCTATCACCCAATCCGTGTCCTGACTCGTAGCCATGAGTCGACATACATCATGATCTGCTGAAAGAATAACCACAACGTCGCCATCTAAACGACCGCAGTGGAATCTGATTCATCTTCCTTTTCCTTTCTTGTCGTTCTTATTCTTACGACATTCATGCTTATAGTGGTCATTCTTGCCACAATTCCAGCATTCAACATCCTTCATAGTACTCTTGTCTCTTGATTTATCTCGGGCCTTCCCGCCCTTTCTGTTCTTTCCTCTGCCTCGATCTTGTATCACAAGGGCCTCTTATTGAGTAGACCTTTGAGACTTCCTCATTGTCTCCTCATTGAAGAGACAACTAGTTATCTGTTCCATGGACACTTTTTCGTTTGGCGCGGAGTTACTTAGAGACATCACCAATGTCTCTCAACTATCAGGCAATGAGCTAAGCAATAGTAAAGTCTGTAATTCATCGTCTAGGACCATCTTCATAGCGGAGAGCCGGTTCAATATATTGCTGACTTCATTCATGTGCTCAGCCACAGAACCACCATATTTGAACTTGAGATTCACAAGTTGTCTTATCAGAAAATTTTTATTGTCGGTTGTCTTCCTCTCATACAGCCCTTGCAGTTTCAGCCATAGGCTAGCGGTCAAGGTCTCCGTAGATACATGGTGGAATACGGAATCGTTCAACCATTGTCTAATAAACCCCATCGCATTCCGGTCCAATTTCTTTCAATCATCATCTGTCATATCCTTTGTCTTTGCTGATATGCCAAGGATTGGAGCATACAAGTCCTTACAATAAAGCAAGTCTTCCATCTTAGCCTTCTATATGGTCCAGTTAGAACCATTGAGACTGATCATCCTTGATGAGCCACCTTCCATAATTTAAAACTAATCCCACCCCATTTAATAAACCAATAGCTCTGATACCACTTTGTTGGGGGCCTTGCACAAAAGCTTAGGATCTAGCCTCCCAAAAATACCAGAATTATGGGATAATAAAGTAATGAAATAAATCAAAGCACAAATCACACGACACAAGAGATTTTTACGTGGAAAATCCTCAAAGAGGTAAAAACCATGGGACCTAGTCCAGAGCAACAATACACTATGAAGTAGAACGTTACAACCGATCACAAGCACACACTGCTAGGATCAAACCTTCTTCACTCATGCAGGAGTGGATAAACAATAAGATAATAAGAAAAAACGGAGAGATCTCACCGATCGCGAGGATGTAGAAGCGCTGAGACGTCGATTGCACAATAGATCACCTCTACGAGCATAACTTCCATTCCACAAGCTTCCTCTCTCTCACACCTTTGATAGCCCTAAACTCTTTAGAAAACCCTTGCAAAGCTTTAAGAAACTCCCCTGCATTACCTAGAAAAGCCCTAGGAACCCCTATTTATATTTTAGACAACTCTCTTTCGCACTTCTTACGAAACCGCCTCAAATTTCCGCAGTCCGCATAAAATCCAGATTCAAATCTGCATAACTTCGATTGGTCGAGCAGGGTCCTCGACCGGTCGAGCAGTGCTCATCTCTCTCTCTCTCTCTCTCCTCTCTCTCTCCTCTCTCTCTTCTCTCTCTCTCTCTCTCTCTCTCCTCTCTCTCTCTCTCTCTCTCTCTATATATATATATATATATATATATATATATATATATATATATATATATATATAAAACCCAAATCCATAAGAAGAGATTTGTTTTAATGAGAAATTACTCTTCTTAAAATGAAAAATGATGTTACTGAATAAAATGTTGCTTACAACATATCCAATGTCTTATGAAACAAAAGAAAATCCTAAACTTACTTTGACTCAATATAGCACACTTTTCCAAAACACGTCCATTCATGCCAAAATCGGTAAACGATTGTTACGACCAGACACGAAAACTGTGGGTTGAAAGCATACTTTCAAAATTTTAAAATTACAAAATGAAACTTCCTAAAAATAGTCAAAGTTAATTCTTAAAATGATTGAATTTTATAAAGCCATTAAAAGCTAGGGCTAAGAGCTCATATAGTTGGCCAACGATATTTTATATGCATGAAATGGATAACAAGTACAAAGTTATGGCCATCAAAAGTTATAGTGTGTTTAAGCTGATTTTGCCTAATCAAAGCTCCTCTGGCTGAATTTGTGCGATCCTGGCCCTCCATTAAATCATCCTCTACCCACATATCACAAGCTAGGATTGCTGGACCAATCTGATTTTGGGACTTTGACTTCAGGACTGTTAGTTCCACAATTTAGTTGGTTAAATTTGAGTCCGTACACGCATCTTATACAAGTTATGAGTGCCCTAGTATCAAGCATCACACAAGCCAGAGTATCAAATAACTCTCCTTAATGAGATCCACGTTTGTAGGTGGACGTGGACGGTTGAGAAATTAATGGAAGACTTTAGTAGGAATTAAATTATTGCTGGAGTGGACATGTATGGAAGTGGGGCCCATCAATGGGCCATGCCCCACAAGTCCTGACAAATCAAAAGATCCTAGACTGCAAACCTCCGGCTTTTCTTTCATTGAACGTGTAAGGTTGCTGCTCTCTCTCTCTCTCTCTCAAACCTTCTACTTACTGATAATCCCTCTAGGATTTCACCACATTGGAGATTTTATGATTCATAGGCCATCCATGATGAGGCCCACCAGATCAATGGCCTGGGTTCTGGAGAACGAACCATAGACACTTCTGTGCAAACTGTGGGAAGAGTATAACATTTTTCCTTCTGGTTGAAAAGAAAAGGGAAAGGATATCATTCCCTTGCAAGCTGCCATGGATAGATTTCCATCTCCACCGTGATTTGGTTGGGACCCACAGTCATAGCAAAGCATATAGGCTGCTCTGCACTATGCTTGTCTGCTGCCCGGAAGTTACACCAGGCAATCCCTAACCAATGCATTAGCGGCAGACAGCCGGACAGTTGAAACAGGTCGTGACCATCCATCACTGACGCAGACCTGGTGACTGGTGGATATTGCATCAGGCCAACCAAATCGAAAACGATCTCAAAGAGATAAGGGTTAGAAATCTATGTGAAGTTTAAAACAACTAATGAACACTGTCCGTTCATCAGTCATGTGTAGACAGCGATTCTTCAAGCTTTCAAGGTTGCATGTCCTTTCCTGAATCTTCCGAGAAGCTGTTATATTGCTGGCATGTGTCAAAGTTAGGAAAAGAAAAAACCACAATCTGGAAAATGTTCCTCTTGGCGGCCTGGTGGGCAGTCTGGGAAGAAAGAAATGGGAGATGTTTCGAGGGTATATCCAACTCGGCAGCTGTTATAGTTCAGAGAGTTCAACAGTATGTAGTCGAGTGGGCAAAATTCTCTGTGAATTTTAAGGGATGTAATTTTCCTATTGTCGAAGGATAGCTTTCTTGCTTCCTCAGCGAGATAATCCTTCTTCTGTAATTCCTTTCTCTTTAGTCAAATTTTCGTTATTTCTCAAAAAAAAAAAAAAAAAACTAACTAATGAATACTTCTGAGCCGTTGGTTGAACTGATGCCATATCCACCATTCATCAAGTCTGCTTCATGATGAATGGCTCATCTGCAAGTTCGGTTGCCCGCAAAATCACAACTTTTTTCAGCTGGAAATCTTGGAGGGGAAAAATACTACATTTATAGAACCAAATGAATAAGAATTCTTACATCTTCCAAATCCGATACAAGACGGTTAGCTAAGTGCTTCACTGATTGCAACGACATATCTTATTTCTCCATTGAAAGATCATCCCAGATTTATATTAAACACCTCTCTACAATCTGCATTTACATTTCTGGATCTGGGAGAGCGCTGTGATCTGCCTTCATCTTGATAGCAGCTGGTTCAAACCATGACTGGTGTTTGGCTCAAACACCAATTGCCAAACGCAAAGACAAAAAACAATGATGGCCATCAGCGCTCAAGGAGGGAACAGTAAATATAACCATTAGAATTGACACGAGGTAAAAATAGAAGCATTATAACAATAGAGGGTTGACGGGTGGGCCTTCATCTATGGGTTCCCCATCTGTATCAACTGGTGAGGGGTCTTCAGAAACTTCTTCAGTGATTCTACAATGCTTCGGAAAGATGGACGCTGTTTGGGGTCACTGCCAACAGAAAGATGAATTCAGATATATGGTAAAGTTGGGGAAGAAACTCCACTACCAAGGTCCGGTAATTCAAAAAGGTAGAACTGAGAACATCGAAAGTAGTCATGGGGTTTTCAGTTTTTTGTACAAGTTGGGCTGGTGGTCCTGTCATCCAAAGCAATAATACAGTGGGCCCTGCTCTGGAAGGTCATGCACCAAAGAACTCCCAGATGTGGAAATTCGAACCATTCAATTGGTGACCAGCAAGTTGCAAAGTTTAGTTCAGCCAAAATAAAAATAATAATAATGCCAAAGATGCAATGGCTAGGATCTTCAAATCTGGGAAATTTTTAGTGCATGGGGCATCCAGTGGAGCCCATCATATCAACAAATTGGATCTCACTAAACCATGGGCCCTTTCTACAAATTGAAAATAAATGCACTGTTGATATTCTAGGGTTGAGAAAGAGGTGAAAATGGGTAAGTGTGAGAGGGGGGGGGGGGGGGGGGGGGGGGGGGGGGGGGGGGGGGGTGGGGGGGGGGGGGGGGGGGGGGGGGGTGGGTGGGGGCCGGGACCCAATCTAATGGCCAGGTCAGAGTTTTGGGCCCAGACCAAACCATGCAGGGTCTGGGTTGGGTTCTAGAAAGGGCCAACCCATTTATTTAATGGGTCAGGTCTGGATTTTGGCCCCAGACCCAACCCATTGAAATTCAGGTCATGTATGGACCAAGTTCAGAAAAGCCAACCCATTTATTTAATGGGCCAGGTCTGGGAATATGAGGACTCAGACCCGATCTATTTATCTCATGGGTCAATATACACGGGTTTTCACAAAAATGCCGTTCCAAATATGTTAGTTGTATTAAGGTTTAAATCAAATGAGATTCAAAGTGTGATTGACATTTGGGAGAGAGGTTAATTGCAATTAATTCTCTCAGAAGGAAGATTCCAATGTAATTTTCTCCAAAACCCAAAATGCCTATGTGAATTTCCAACTTAGGATAGGTTCAGTTTGGCCATTGATCTCCGACAATAGTTCATAGTTTTCCACTTTCCCTAGATACAACGTTTACACCGATATAGGGGCTTCTAGTTGGATGAGTAGGGACCATTTGTATGACTGGTTTCACCGTAGATGCCCATGCACCAAAAGTTCCCTAGATTGAAACATCACCATGCAATACCTAGCCTTTCTTGTTGAACGTGAACAGTCACTGCATTTTCTTTCTCAACGGTCTATTTCTTGGCCTCCTAGTAAGTGTTATAACCTTCCCAATCTATGGGATTCTGGTGCTCAGGCCGTCCACAGTAACTCATGTCTATCAATGCTTTAAATGATTGAAAAATGGCCCTGAAAGTATAAACTGAAAGCCCGAGCAGTACTGCACAAGCATTCGGCCCAAGCATTGCATAATACTTCCTAAAAATGCCAAAGTTTGGAGGTAGGATCTTAGGGGAAAAGAAAGATTTTCTCAGCACCCTCCATCCACATGGGGTCCAACATATTAAGATCGGGAGACTCAGGATCACGGAAGGAGACTTAGATGGTTTGGTCATGTGCAATGGAGAACAAGAACTGCACTGGACAGGAGTTGGTTAAGATTGAAGGCTCTAAAAGGACAATGGGAAGGCCCAAAAAGAAGTGGGTGGAGGTAGTAAGAAAAGAATTGATGAACTATTGTTTAACTGAAGTTATGGCCCTTCATAGAGTGGAATGATGGAACAGGACTTGTGTAGCCAACCCCAATTAGTTGGGGTAAGGCTTAGATGATGATGACGATGACGATGACTCAGGATCCTGGAACAATGGGGCCCACTTGTACAGGCCAGGTGCATAAACACAACAAACATACATCTTGATGCCCTCCAATTCCACCTCCATGAAACACACTGTTGTGATTACAATTCATTGAATGGAAGAGTGCTTTAGATGTTTTAAAGGTTTAGGGATGTCTGCATAGCATTGCAAAACAAATGATTTTTCTTAATTTGACTTAAAATGAAGTAAATGCAATTTAATGAGTCAGAGTCCCAGCCATTCTTACTCAGCCCAACAAGCCTCCATGAGGGCAACCAATACAGGGCTGGTATTCGGTGGGATCGCAAGCCTTCTGTTCTGGAAAGCAACAGCTCCGACAACCTGAAACTTTGCTCAGTCGATAACATGGAAGAAAAAATACAGATACACATGATGTAATGTGATCATTGAAAGCAAAAGCAATGAGATTTAACCAGAACTCCTAAGTGCCAGAAGATGTTACCTGTGCAGGGCTAAGTCCACTCCAAGGCTGTTGCATTGTCACAAGCTCCCATAAGATCACCCCAAAGCTGTACACATCGGACTTTTCATTTGTGGGCTCCCCACGCAAGAATTCAGGAGCCATCCACTCAGGCTGCAAAGAAAAGCAAATTAAATGCTCATGGATCCCGCCTAGTAATCCAACAGTCATTAAACAGAAGATTTTCAACTGGCAAAGATCTGATGAGTATATAAGGAATTCAATTCTGATGTAGTTTGGACAGTCCAACAAACGTCTAGTTAGAAACGAAAAATTGTCTCTTCTAGGGTTACAGTATTGTTTGGAAATGAGTCAGTGACTCATCCACCATACATGTTCCATGAGTGCAAGTTAAACCAGACCATTCAAATTGCGAACCCCATAGTGGACAGAGCATATCACACTGATTATACAACTTCTAGCCATCCAAAATGTGGCTATCAAATATATGGTTAAAATATCTTGGTCAACAGCAAATTCAACAGGTGATATCAGATGGTTAAGATTGACCAATCAGCATGAATTTCAGGATCTGCCCATCCAAAATGGCTGTCAGGATCGATGTGTGCAACAAGTTTGGCAGATGAGTTGCCACTATTTAGGAGAAGGTGGAACACTTATACTGGATCTTCATCTAGTACCTCTCTTGATTTTTATTTTTTTTAATTATCTTTTATCGTAATTTTTATTTTTATTTTTTTACACACACACACACACACCACCACACACTCACGCTATGGTGGGATTTCACCACCTATGGGTACTCGAACCCTCAACCAGGTGTTGAAACTCCTGAGAGTCTACCACTGGAGTAAGAGTAAGGACCCCTTTTATCGTAATTGAAACCTAGATGAAGACACAATCAAAACCATAAAGTTTTGACTTTCAGATCAAGTAGAAAATTCAGCTTCAAGGTGTTGACTTGAAGTAATAATTTTTTATTTTTTTATTTTTTTTAAAGAACTACAGAGAGACATGTTTACCGTTCCAGCAACAGATTTTGATGATATGAAAGTGTTTGCCTTGAATCGGGACAACCCAAAATCACATACCTGCATGCATGGAATGTTAAGAAGAAACAAGTAATGCAGAAATTATTGGAGAGAATTCAATAATGGCGATTTCTCGAAATTCATGGAATACCTTCACGGCCCAGTTCTTGTCTACCAACAAATTAGGAGATTTAAGATCCCAGTGAACTATAGGAGGGCTAAGGCAATGGAGATAATTGATGCCCTTGGCCTGCATACACAACACAAACTTACTTGAGCTTCAACAGAAGCAACTGCAGCTGAAAAGAGATATAATGCAGAAAATTGGTATACAAACCACATCAAGTGCCATTCGTAACCTTCTCCTTTTATCCAAGATGTCTCCTGCTGCTGCTCTATGTATGAGTCGGTAAAGGCTACCCCTATTTCACAATGAGCAAGGATTGAAGAGGATAAGACATCCAGTTAGTTCAAGTCAAACAGCCACACTAGAAGTAGACAATATATAGCAAGTGAAAGAAGACTTACCTCGGTAGGTACTCTGTCACAATTGAAAGATGGGGAGGCTTTGTAACAGCACCCATAAAGAGAACAACATTTGGATGGCGCACACGTTTCATTATCGCAACCTATGGATTGTTAAGAAGAACTGGTTGTGAAGAAGCAGCGGGCAAGAGCAATAGACAGAAATCTGGATGCACATACAGGCTAGGTGCAATGGCAAAAAAGGTAGCAGAAATTCAATAGAACCTTGGACACTATGAATGTTGAGTGAAATGGACAAAAACAAAGACTAGAAACATGGCTGCTATGAAAGGATGCAATAATTATTCCAGTTGCAAAAGCCCAAAAGATTACCAGTGGATGAGTAAAACTAAGCATAATAAATAAAAATACATAAAAATTGGAAGAAAATCTTTGAAATTTCTCTAAAATCGCGATTGGAAGCTTCTTGGGACTGGATTCTAAAAGGTGTTTACTTTTTAGCTTTGATTCATTTTTATATGTTGTAAATAGTGTCAAATTGTAAGAAATCCATGATTCTTCATATTTTACATGAAAAATTAAGGATTTGGAGCTTCAATTTTGAAATTTGAGGGAGATGGGCCGAGTTGTGGAAAATTAGGAAATTTTGAAATTTCCTCATTTTGTTTCCAAATCGGTTGCAAGTTTAGTGTCCAAACACGAAATCAAACATGCATATAACCTGATACGCATTCTTGGCAATTTGGGAATTTTTCTGGAAAAAATATTTTTTCAATTAAAATTATTTTAAAATAAAAATTTTCCTCAAATCCACAAGTATATTTCTATTTTTGTACTTCTTTTTTTTTATGTAATGCTTGTGTTCCATACATGTTTTCTTACATCTATAAATTTCTAGTTTTATACTTCTTCTAAGTGTGCATTTGTCTTTTCTAACAATCCCTAATGTTTCATTGAAAAATTCGACCAATTTCCCAATGTTTCCCAACAATAATGATAAATTACGCAATACAACCTATATATATCCAGTGCAATAAATGATATGTATCTGTATCCCAAGGGTGTGATACATTACGCGATAACGATACGGAAAACATTACTTGTGAATTGTGATACATAAATGGGTACAGTTTCAAAGAACATTATTAGCAATGTTTCAAATGCATACCTCTCTTAGAAAGTCCTTCAGTTGATCCTCATGAAAGTCTTGATCTGTAAGAACCTTAACGGCAACATCCTGCATTCCATGATTGAATAAATAAGAAGATACATCACCTTTACTTTCAAGTCAAACAAAAATGGGACAAAGAACCATGTAAGAAACACGAAGAAAAATGTGGATTTCTTTGAATATGATAGAGAGATTGGTCCAGGAACTGAACCACAAATTACTCTCATCAGGTTAGTTATCAGAATTACATTTCTAGAGAAGTTCCCTGCATTAAACACTTGCCTATGTAATTCAATTGTCTTCAGTAAAATCAAATCACTGTCTTAAAAGAAATTCAAAAGAACATGAGTGATGACTCTCGTTTCAAACATGACTGCTGACTCTTATTTCAAAGTTAGACAACAATATAGAATTTTAAATCTATTATACCACCCCCCCCCCCCCCCCCCCCCCCCCCCCCCCCCCCCAAAAAAAAAAAAAAAAAAAAAAAACATTTCCATAATATAATAAAAGAACACACTTAAAACAGTCCAAGCAGAGCACAGTGATGTCGTATCACTGTCAATTTTGCATAAACTTGTGTTATTGAATATATAAAGTTAAAACAAAATACTCAAAATTTGTTGAGTTTAGCCTTTTGCAACTCCTGTGCTCTCCAGCCTGCCAGTGACCCATTTTTCAGTACCTAGAGTTCTCATACTGTTCTACCATAAATGGGACATGTGCCTCAATAAATTCCTTCAAGTTAACACAAGCAGAACAAGAGTGTTGCTTGGAAGAATAGAACTTGAACAGTAGAAAACACTCTCCTACATAAAATGCAAAGTGGATGGTACTAATTAACACATTGAAACAGCACATGGTCAACACAATTTATGTGAAATTCGGGAGGCGGGGCCAATCTGGGTTTACAGGGAAGGCAATTAGACTGCCGGTGCTTACAAGAAAATCTCTGTTATACGACAAAACTAAATATCATATGATATATGGTTCCTATTTGATGAAACTCCAACTGGAGAGTTGCATAAATGTAGCAAGACATATCTGCAGGACACATGAAAATTTGCACTTTGCAATTAAGTGAAAAATACTTAGCAGGAAAACTACTGCACTGATTAGTACAGTTGGTAAAACCAAGGTATTAAAACCTGGACTGGACCAGACAGTCCAGCTTGCTTCAACCTGAACCAGCCACCAAAATGGTCTGGTCCCTCTAAAAAAACAGTCATAGGGATAATTGTATTGCAGAGAAAAATATGTAAATACATCTGTCAAAGCACAAAATTGTACTTCCATTAGAAAACCAAGTCTGTAACCGCTAGACTAACAACTGGCACAAAAACAAGTTGAGTCTGGTCTGGTTTCAAAACATTGGATAAAACCATGATAATCAAATATAGGAAAAAAAAACATGTTGAATATATTGAGTACTAACCGATCCATGCCATTCAGCTTGGTGCACTGTCCCAAATGAACCTGCAAAAACAAATGTAATACATAATAATTAATAACAGTATCACGAAATCAATTAGAAAAGCTTCAAAAAGAAACGTATTTCCCATGTAAATGGCATGCTTGTATGAAATGGTTGTGAATATATATACTGGACCAATTCATAAAAAGCAACACGTACCAGCACCAATCCGCTCTTTGACATGCAATTCATCCCATGATATCTCAAGCCAGTCCATAGCAAGAGAAGGTTCAAGATTCACATAATGTGGCAGGGTGACATTAGGAAAGCCCCTTCTATTCTCAGCCTCCCTCAGCTTTATTTCATCAGATACTTCTATCTTAGTTTGATTGGCCCTATTGTTTGTAATTAGAGTGTGGTATGAAACCAAGTCCTCCATGTAAGATTCTTTAATGAGACTTTTGTTCTCGCCAACCCTGTAATGTCCATCTATGGAGATGCCTGCAACAGCATCCAGATCTTTTGATACACTATCTTGGTCAGATACCAATTTCTTGCTTTGACTGCAGCGAGTCCTATCATCTTCAGGCTCCAGAGGCATCACTGACACTTCCTTTATTTCAAGTTCTTTAACAGTCGGATAGTAAACAGCAACCTTTACATTTTCTTGCAATTCAACATCCTGAACGGGCTGGAATTCTTTTCTCAACAATTCGCCAGATTTCTCTCTATCATTACCACTTGTTAAAAGGAGACAATTTGCATTAACAACCCCTGGGGAAAGGCTGTTTGTTTCAATTTTTTGAGTTTCCTCTTTACCTGCAAAATCATTCAAGGAATGACTCGTAATAAATCTAGTGATAAACTGTATGCCTTTATCGACTTTGTATAGTTGATGCTTGGATAGATATCTTCAATAAAATTGATTTCACATAATTATTTAGCAATCTGACATATTGATTCAAATATATCATATATGAAGAATTTTTTAAGAGAGAGAGAGAGAGAGGGAGAGAGGGAGAGAGAGAGAGAGAGAGAGAGAGATGGGATAAGATACTTCCGAACAACTTGCACCGAGAATGCAGTAACGGAAGTGCCATTAGAAAAGAAAGAACTATAGGTAAATGAAAATGCTTTCTTTAAACGTTTGGCTGAAGAAGATAATTTTCACCTTTAAAGAATTATTTTCCAATATGGATGCCAACAGAAAGGCAATCGGAAACCTAGACAATATCAATTGGTGAATTTAGAGAAATTCTGACTGAACTTTGCCTTGAAGATGAAAGGATAAGTTAAAAGATACATAGTGACAGTGTGACACAAACAGTTGAAAGAGGATACTTTTAAAGAAACAGAACATCAGCCGCAGCCCCAACAGCCAGAAAAGACAGAAAACCATACTACACTCATCATCAGTAAAGCTTTTTATATCTCCTTGATGGTAATACATGCTAACATCAGAATTGACAACAAGTGATCCAAGAGAAATAACAATACCTACAATTTAAAGATATTTTCCCGCCATAGCGAGCACATGAATCTAAAGTAATCAGCATATAAAACATGCTTACAGGTTCAGCTGAAGCACCAATGCCACAGAAGCCAAATAGATCATGCAGCAAACAAGAAGGCTATGATGATCCAGTCTCACTCATTAGAGTTTGCCAAAGCAGCATTACCTGATAAGGGTGCCTGGCGAAAAAACTGTTTTCAATAAGAGGCGATTGGCTTGTTAGAAGCAATTAGATGATCGACATATAGGAGTCTCCGTCGTTGCTTACTTTTCACTAATCTTGAGTTCCTCAGGTCTTAGAAAGTGAAGAGAGGATTATCAACTAATCTTGCCTTCTACATACATTTATAGCCATTAACCAAGCGATATAAGACTAGAGTTGAGTTCCTCAGGTCTTAGAAAGTGAAGAGAGGATAATCGACCAATCTTGCCTTCTACATACATTTATAGCCATTAAGCAAGCGATATTAGACTAGAGTTGAATAAAGATTTTCCCCCCCACATTTATCTGCTGTGAGACTGGAGTACTGTGCATCCATTCTGGGCAGCTACGTTAATTTTGTTCAAAAAGTTCACTCATCGAGTACTCCATTGAGGCATATTTAAAAAATAAAAAAATAATTTAAAAAAAAGTCAGTTGCAGCATCCTTCACAGACCAAATGATTTTGTGCAGGCCAGTGCTCCTTCCTTTTTATCATGTAAGCCTCAATGTTCACTATCTTGTTTTTATGGATCATCATGAAACCCAACCTCTCCTTTTTCAGGGTTTACCACAGAACACATTGAATTTCCCAGGAAACACTGCATGTTTGCTTTCTCTCTGCTTCAACTTCATCGGTTCTGCCTCACAAGTCCGGTTGACACACCATGAATTGAATACCTCCATCTGTTCATTATGAACTCAATCAAACCAACACAAAAAAGATTGATTCATTGATCATTCTAGGAAACCAGTATTGGCACTATTTGGTAGTTAATCTGAGGAAGCACATAATATGAAGGCCATTTAATTGATGGGAGTTGTTTTTTGCAGTAATCAAGATCCACCCATCTGTTATTGAGGGAAAATATGAAACTCCAATGCATTTAATGGGTCAATCCCTCAACCTTCTTTGTTTAAGGCTAGATTTATGGAAGAAAGCTCAACATGTTGTAGCTTATCAAGTCAATCCAACTATAAATATAACCCTGGGGTTCGTACAAACAAAGTAAAAATGGGACAATGAATGTCCACAAGGAAACATGTAACTGTTTCCCATCTCGCCAATGCTGAGACATGGAAAGATCTGCCTTCATATCTAACCATACCAGTATGCCCTTATTGGGCCAATGCAAATGCAAAAATGACAAAAGGTGCTTGCTGAGACAAATAAAGACATTTGAGAGAAGTAGTACAGACAGATACAGGCATTATTTTTAACATACTGCACACTTTACATTCAAGAAACGCAAAATAAATTATACCTGAAGTTTGAGGATCCACGAGGAAAATGCCTGCATGCTCTGGGTCAAGTGTATGATTCCATGATGCATCATCACTATAAGACTCTTTGCAACCTTTTAGAATTGAGATTTGGAAGGGTGAAGGTATTGATGAAAGCATTGTACCATTTACTAAGGAATCTGGATAATGGACATTCCCTGGCTCCCCAACCAAATCAACTACATACTCCCTGTTTAAAAAAATAGAGAGAAGAAACCACGATAAATAAAATGAAGAAAATGGAACTTCAGGATAACACATCATAGGATTGATGGACTCCAAAATTAACATTACGAATCAGGGACACCCTAAGAAGATGTTTCGCAGAACATGATCATTTGCTTAATCTCATCTACTCTTTACATTCGACAATGAGATTCTCATTCTCATTATGTAGGCAATTTCATTTTCCAGGTTAAGCAAGTTCTCTCAGACACTTTGATCCTTAAACCCGGCTAGGAGAAATGGTTCTACATAAACAGCAAGACTCGATATGAATATCAGTTGGACGCAATATAAGTGAAAACAGATAAATATCTTGCCTATTAATAATAATAATAATAATAACTAATTTCTAACTAAAATAGGTTTCAAGGAAGAGAAGTAATGGCCGACCTCAATGACTGCCTGTCATCTCCAATTTTGACAAGACATGATGAGGGAGATTCTGATGTGCAGTACTTGCAGCCTCGAGCTATCCGACATGGCAAGCCAATGTAGTCAGCCAACTTCTGCATACAGAACATTGCAGAGATAAGGGATCTTGAAGAAGGCTTGGTTTTATGTCAAAATAATATTGGGTGCATATTCCATGTATCTTTAAAAGAAAAACGTTTGTAAAGACCAAGTTTACCATCATGATGCATACAAAGTATGGGTGACATACCAAAACAGCCATCTGGAATTATGGAAACAATGAGCTTGTTCCAGAGGTCTTTTTGAGATCTAAATTTTTATTTCTGTAAGAATTTCATACTTCTATTATTTCATGCGCAAATTATACTTCAAGAGTTCTGAGACAAAATGTTGAATTTTAACTTTTATAGGAGTAGGTTTGGGGCCTGTTTAATATCTGGCCATTCAGTTTCTTGGTTGGGCAGAAAAGATCTTGCTACCGGTTCTATCTAAACGGTTTGATGCAGTCAAGTTTTTTTTTTATGCTGTCAAGTTTTGCCATGTGTTTTACATGCCAAATGTGCACACTTGTGGAAGATCCAAACTGTCCATCAAAAGTGGCTTGCTTTAAAAATCCCTCCCCTGAAATTTCATGCCCGTTGGATTTACAGATGGGCCACTATAGGAGAAACAATCCTAATTGTGGGCACTCCACCCAAAACACCATATAAAATGATAATGATCAGGATCAAAACTTAGCAGATTGGCTAGGGTAAGATTGATTGTTGAGAGAAGTTAGATTAGGGTTTTGTTTGGTTTAGCTTATAAGATGATGTAAGAAAAACAAAAAGACATTTTTAATGGGTTTTCCATTTACAGTTTGTTTGTATAGGAGGAACCCAAGGTGAGGATATGGAAAAATGTAATCATGATTTCCAAACTAGATTGACGGTTTTGTGGTCAAAGTCAAATAATCCCATCAAAGGTGTCAAACTTCGTCTAACACCCGAGCTACATTTACCGTGGAGTATACTAGGAAGGCCATTCATTCGTATTCCCAAAACAACCAAACAAGGTATATAATCACCCCAGTACATCCGTAAGGACTAGTGAATACCATTAGAATCATCGTCCCTATAGATCAGTGTGACACCATCCTGTTGACTCAAGCGTTCACTGACAGTCCATATTCTCTCTATGGTAAACCCTAATGAAAGCTATACCCCAGGGCCCCATAGTCTTGGCTACAATAAATGTAGTGTAAACGGTATTGAGGATTCCTCATCATTTCTTGCACAATCCAAACAGTAGGAAAAAAAAAAAGTGATTTTGTGGAAAATGTAATAATGCATCCTCTCCCAAGAGAAATCTTTAATAAATGCTAGAGAGGATTCCTCGCCATTTCTTGCAATTTAGAAGTGGAAAACGGTGATTGTGTGAAAAGATGATCACGAATTCCCTTCCAAGAGAAATCCTCAGTAAATGCCAGAGAGGATTTCTCACCATTTCTGAAAGTGCAAAAGAGTGAATTTGTGGGACAAAGTGATCATGATTTCAAACCACAATAAATGCAGTGGAATTGGAACTTGGAATGGCTCTGTTTTTCACAATCCAAACAGTGAAACAGATTTCTGCAAAAATAAAAATAAAAAAAGCCTGCAGATTCATCCTATTCAAACATCGTAGTGATATTAGTCCTCTCAATAGTTACCCTCACATTAGCACAAAAACAAAAAAAAAAAAAAAAAAAAAAAAAAAAAAAAACCCCAATATATGTGCATATTAGCAAACCCACACCTGACAATATGAAAATCCATCATGTTTTCTCCTCTCTTCTCTCTTTCTTTCCTCTCACAGTGTCACGAAACATAGCAATTTCCCACCATTCCTCTCCATGGAACCATTACTTTTTTGTTCCATGGCATCATCACTTCTTTTCAATTTATATTGTTTTCTCTTACCAAATGTAGAATTCATCCCGATGGCTGTGAGAAAACTAGTTTTACAATTTAATATGTGGAACTTATCTTTATAGACCTGCCATCAGAAAATTTTCATATCCATGTAAAGCATAAAGAATCAGTGATGTTCTTCTAGTGAGAAAGTTTATCTATTGAAATTGTCTGTGGCATGAAGAATTGCATTTGCTTGACCACGTAAGAATGTTTGGACAATTTGCCTGAGTTGTATCTTAAACTATATATTATCTAATTGCAGTTACAGGAATCCTGAGTTGTCAGATGTCTTCAATCTGTCTGAAATATGGGTCTGTCAATACCATCGACAAACAACTTGATCCCATGGATAGACTACTCGATCCCATCGAGAAAATCCTGAATTTTTCCCTATGCTTGTTGGACAGTTTTTGGGGCATTCTTTGATCCCATAGAAGGTGGCTTCGATCCCATCGACTGGCCTTGATGGCTGTTGATCCTATTGAAGGTCATATCGACAAAAATGCGCAATTTTGTGGAAGTGCATATTTTGTTTCCTAATTTGATTATAACACTATATAAGCGGGTATAATTGGGATTAGGGTAGGCTAAGACGTTCCTAAGGTGTTCTAGAGCAAATCTAGGGTTTTGCAAAGGGATTTTGATCATTTTTCAGATCGGTAAGTCCATCCATCTCTTGTAATTCGTATTTCATAATGGAATCACTGTCGCTTTGTGCCATGATTTTTCCTGCAAGGGTTTTACATGTAAATCCGTGTGTTCTCTGTGGTGCTTGTTTGCGTTTATATCTCTCTTGTTTGATTCGAATCCAGGGTTTGCTTCCGCAATTCCCCAACATCCTGTTATCAAAGTTAGTCACTGAAATGAGAAAACACACCCAAAAAATGGACACTTCTCCTAGGCAGATAGAGAATTACTAACCGTCATTTAGTGATACTGAATAATGTAATAAATAATAAGTACCATAAGAGAGCTCCTAAATTCCTGTATCTAAAAAGACTTGTCCAGCACAACATGTAATAAATCATGGGAGAAAACTATCCAGTTTGGGGAGGAGGAGATATTTCTCAAGTCCCAAGAAATGACCCATAAGCATCTGTTATTTTCTCAAGTTCAACATAGTAATCCAAAAATACCTCACTATCTGGCTGTGGGTACAATTCCCTTAACGGGTTGCATTATATTATTGTGAGTAGTGTCACTTGATGCTTCTAACTGAGTTGCATGCCCATGTGATACCCATGCATCCCTGATCACAAATGCATATCCGCTTTAAGAACTCTCAGCTTTAACTTAAATTGTTAAGTTTTGTTGACATAGATTATAGAATTTTACTTCTGAAAAAATAATAATCCACAACCAGTCATGAACACAGATATTTACTTACGAAAAAGGATGATCTGCCTGTCATGAACTCCTAGATTATTTCCCACTAAAGATGAGAAAATTAAAAGAACTGATAATAAGATGCAAGAATGGAATTCATCTACCTTAATGTAGCACCAAGATACAGTTGTTGATGTCAACTATTACTTCTGTTAGTCGTAGAAGTCAATCAACAACTAAAATTTTTTTTTTGCCATGCTCTATCCTACAAAACGGCACAAAAACAGACATACGCATTTGAAAGATACAGATATCAACAGGTAATACCAGACATGGTGTCTATAAAATTCACAGGCATCGTCAGCTGTTAAGCTTTGTTTTGATGGTAGCTGGAGATCACAGTTCTTGACTCACAAATATCAGTGTCTCCATGCCATTCTGAATCATATTTACTAAACCTGCTACCTCCTTAGTCCTATGTACCGTGGTGAACCATTTAATGAAATTAACCTCTTATTCTTTTGCACACAAAGGACCGTGAAGAATAAACAGAACTATGAGCAGACTGGATAAAGCAATACCATGTTTTGTCAAGGTTTTGTCGTACAGCCCACATAAAATAAGTTAGATACAGAACTTCTCTATGATCCCAAGACCCAAGTCTTATCCTCAATAAATAGCTACCTCACTTTAATTTGACTCAACACCCAGTTTTTATCCTTAAATGGTAGAATGAAAGGCATCATATCTTCCGCTCATAACTCTTATAATTCATCTTTGCATGCGCAATCAATGAATTTGTAGAAATTAAGACACATCCATGCAATTTTAACATTTCAATCTATGAGCTTGGGATTTGGGAACAACAGATATATAGTTCCTAGACCTTATGCCACACCAGCTGAGGTAGGAGCCGCAGGACCTGTCTGACAAATACAGAATCTTAAGCATGGGCAACATCGCCACATAATATCAGCCTATGCCTCACTTCAAATTAATCAAAGAATAAAAAATGATTCAAGAAATAAAATCCCACCTTTTCATAAAAGATACCCACATATCTAAAGTGTATAGAAAAGATACCCACATGTGTATTTCATAAAATCCCACCTTTTCAGCAGGTAGGTAATAGTAAAGGAGTTTAAAAAAACCTATCTGCCAGGCAAACAAGAAGACTTAAACGGAAGATTAGTCCTTGCTGACGCAACAGACATGCCAATACACATATGGCAGTTTGGTCTATTGCATCAGTGATGAACCAAAGTGCCATATGCTTCCTGTAAATGCTCTTAGCTGCAATATCGTTGCTATCATTACACGAGTCAGCTTGTTTGCATGCAGCAGTAAAACCCTGCTTTTTTTGCCTTCTCATTGGAAGGGATCTTGATCAGAAAAAATAAATATATGGATGTTTGGTTTATCCAAAAGGTATCCAGTTTGAAGCTGAAAGGCATAAAAAGTGCCTCTTCCAATCTGCTTTACTCAGTCTTCCACTCAAAGCAAAATCGATTTGGCTAAAGCAATTCTATTTGATAGGAGCCATGCGCATGCAAAGAAGCCCTAAATCTTGCGGGAAGGGCAACGTCCAAATTTTTACTTCCGAGGACTTCCATTGTCATGTCATAAGTATGGAATTAGTTCCTAACCAATTACAAACTCAGGAGTACAGATGCTCAAAGAAGACAGGTGATGAAATATAAACATATAAAAATAGTCGAGGCAACCCCTTTGGCATAGCACAATCACCTTGAAAAGAATAGCCCGATGCCTGCAAAGTCCCATGGATAGGCTACCAACAGGGAGCACAATGCATTGATGACAATCTTTCAATTTTTTGCTACATAATTTCCACTGGATGTACAGATCACCCTGCTGCATCTGAAATGCACCCCTTCAAATTCCGAAAACTTGATACATTAGAACTGAATGAGCAAATAAGACATGCTTCTTAATCTGCATACCTGAAATTGAGGTCTTACCCCATGAAGTTAGAAACAAGCTGGCCGAGTTTCTCCACTAACTTCAATGTATTCCCCAAACCATAATAAAGTTCTAGTGCTTTATCTTCAAGCTCTTTAAGGCATATGTCTTCACGTTTATCAAAAAGGACCACCTCCATCTGTGAATCGCTGGGATCAACTGCTCTGAGTACTGCTAAAGAAGGTAGTTGTCTTCCTTCCTCCAATTCATTGCACATCACCCATAAATATGGATTCATTCCGAGAATATTATAGACCCCATCAGATATCTTGTCAGAATATGACAAGCATCCATTAACCTGCAAGTAAAGAATATTAAACATACAGCTCAAAGTCGTATTAAAGTAGCTCATAGGCAAATGCATATATATAAAAACCATTAAGTGGTTGAATTATCAGTTTGTCAGGAACATCAGTCATTTAATTCCGCTCATATTTCGGGGCAAAAGAGGAAAAAAGAATTCTTCAAAGGGAACCAAATCAGATTAGCATTTTGAATGCATGTGTGTATGTTCGTTAGTATTTTGTCTGCACCAAAAGGTAGGTAGTAGGAATTGTCTGCCCTTATGAATACAATTCTCATGTGTTTTGATCATTTGAAGGGCAATCACACAGATACCAATGGCGTTCTTAAAGGTGTGACCATGACAATGATTGCTACCAAACTAACAAGAAATGCCCACAGAATTTGATCGGGTGAAAGGCACTTAGGTAACGTCTGAGCAAGATATTTGAAAGTTTTTTTTTTTTTTTTTTTTTTAAACATGTTTGTATAAATTGTGACGGCTTCATTGCAAAAGGCCTAAAATGCCAATAGATACATATAAACTCTGTAGAACGTCCTTTTACAAGACTACTGGCTGCTCTGTTTGCCTCGCAAAAGTACACACCCGAAAATAACATCCGAAGACCGCAGGATTTGTGTGTAAAATTGTTAGGCAACGAAAAATAGGCAAACAAAAGAAACATGTTTCATATGACACCAAACCCAACAAAAACACATAATTTTTCCTTGAATTTTCTAAAAAATGAAACCAAAAAGAAACTTGAATTTTGCCACAACCTTTCTGAGTCATGAGAGCCAGAAATTAAGCATGGCAAGAACTTAAAATGCAAGTTCACCTCCTCATATTTAGTTGCAAGCTATTACTAATCATGATGCAGCACGTAGATTGTAGTTGCAAGCTATTTCCAAGGTAGTTCGACCCACGAAATCCTCCCAATCAAAAGCATGCATGTTTGGCAAATAAACTGCTTTTTTTCTCTTATTTTTTTGAAATATAATAATTTTATTAAAAGGCCAGAAAACACAACACAAGGGAAAAAAAACAAACAAACAAACAAAATACAACAACTGGGCATGCCAAAATCCAGCGCAATCAAAGTTCCCACTCCCTAATCAGCAAGAAAACTTAGGAAACAATCTGGCCCAAAGAAGGAATCAAATTCCAAAAACAGCAATTGTTTCTCTCCCCCCCAAATGGACTACAGACCCGCAAGCAATGCTAGTCTCCACTTAGCCTTGATTTTCGATGGGGGACCACCAGCATGCCACACTAGAACAAATAAACTGCCTTCTTTTCAATATTTTCCACCTTTAAATACCACCATCAAAAGCCAAATAGAGATAGCAAACTTCGATTTCTCAATCAAAAAAGCCAGATAAAGAAGAAAGCATGATGAATCATATGATGCTAAACCGAACCGAATGCCATTTCTAATTTGGCCTAGAAACTTTACCAGATGGGTCCCACCTTGCTGGTGTCCAGATCATTTATCTGGTCGGCATGAAAGATGGCCTATGCCCTCCAACATACTCTCCTAACTGTCAGATTAGTGGACCGCAAATGGATGGTTTTGCCAATGGTCCACTCCCAGGAAAAAGAAAAGGAAAGAAAGAAACTCCAGCAATCATGTGCATAACTCTTTCTGATGAGGAGAATTTTGGAGCATGACCCATCCATGATGGCTCCCAGCCGAAGAATAGCCTGGACCATAGAAAGGTAGGCCCACCTGTACAATTACTCGCAGAACAAAATACTTCAGCACCATACCCAAAGGCGGTATGACACCTTCTCGGCATCGGAAGAAATGCCACAAATCTCCGGCACGCCGTCCTGCAAAAGATGCATCTCTTCTGCCAGAGAAGCCTGTGATGCGAGGCGAACTGCAAGAGTGAGCTGTAAACAGTAGCTCTCTCTCATCCTCTGCACCCAATTCTCCCTACTCCCTTCCTCTCTCGATCCTCCCTCCCCCTGTAACCCCTTCCACGGTGCTGAATCCTTTGCATCAGTCAACGAACTCCCATCCACCATTGAAAACAGGCTCCCAGCATAGCTCGACAGCCTCTGCAACGAGGACTGACGGCCCGGGGCACGATCCTGGGCGTCAATCATATCCGTCCCAACCGAAACCCCCGGGCCTTCATCACTGCCCCTCAACCGAAGATAAACAGCGTGGTTCAGCTTCCGATCACCAAAAGATCCAACCTTTTTCCATATCTGGAAAGGACGGCTCGTGAAAGGATCCGATCCGATCAGATTCTGCCCAATCGAGGCCTCTGTCACAATCGGAGACGCTGCCCTGTCACTTTCCACATTAAATCGAACTCTACAATGCTTCTTCCCGTGATCTGGGATCGTTTTCTCGGCAAAATCCACCCGTTGATCTGGAGATCGGGTTAGGAAAGCGGAAATCTGCTGATTTTGAGGCATTTTCACGGGCCTCACGGGATCGAAGCTTCCAAACTCTACCTTTTATCTGCATCTCTTCGCTTTTTCTCCTTTCCGAAACCCTAACCCTATTGAAATCGAGAGATCTCTTACAAGCGTTTACTTTTTCTTTCTCCTCTTTGAAACATTCAAGGGAAGAAGAAGGCGAAGAAGGAAGAAGATTTTAAAAAATGAAATGAAAACGAAATGCAAATGAAAATGACAATGAAACGAAATGAAAGAGACGCCTTTTATTCGAAATTTTCAAAACCGGAGTCGGAGAAAAGCCGGTTTTGTTCAGAGCTCAGAAAGCGGTCTTCTTACTCCCATAGCAATACATGGAAGCTGGAAGCTCATTGGAGGGAGAAAAGCGGTTTTGTAGAGGTCTGGAATAATCGATTTGGAGTGAAAGGTGGTTTTGCAGAGCTCTCTCTCTCTCTCTCTGGATTCTGAAGCTCGGGAGTGGAGCGCTGAAGGCGCTAGAAAAACTTAAAAATTTAGCGGGAAAGGCTATCGTGCGCGAGGGTTGTAACTGCGCGCCGGATATGGTTATTTCCAACGTCGTCAGCAGAACGACAAAGAGGTTTGATCGCACGCGCATGTGTAAGAGACCTACCATCTACACGCCGTCACGTGTGAAAATTTTAAAATCGTGTGAGAAAATCACACCGTCCAGAAGGTCATTCCCAAAATTTATATATGATGGAACAAAATTCATATATATACACTAATCATGTTTTCCGATCTAATATGAAAAACATGGACGTCCTAAAATAACTAGCCCATTTATTTTACCTATTTCTGCCCATATGATCACTGACTATTACTAATTTTTGGATCATATAAAAATAATTGAGATAAACACCTGATGGATGGTTTTGATCTCGTACGTATGCATCATGATGAAACATTCACACGCGTGTAGATGGTCTCCTGATGTTCGCGTGTGGGATAACCAAAACCTCGAGGAAAGGAAGGATTAACGGCGATCAAAGTCGCTTACGTTGGTTTGTCCCGGCTGAAACGACGAGATTTGATAGAACGGCGGAGTGTGTAAGTACATACGCAGGAGCATTTTCTATGAACGCGTGTTTAATATTTTAATCCAAACCGTTGAAATATTTTATTCTATGATGTTTGATGATGGAGTTAAATTATTATTAACAATAACGTATTAAATTAATTAAGTTTATTTATAAGTATACTCCGTTGATTATAAATCAGTGATTATTTAGTGTGCTTTTAGCCGTAGGATGCATTTAAATGGGCCACTGTTTGAATGGGAGAATTTCTCTCCTGGTAATCAGTTCACCAAAGCCTGTGAGAACTCTTTCAAAACTCATGAAACTTTCTATGCCCAAAAGTCAGCATGATCCAAAATCAACAGGCGACGACAGAGTGGAAGAGAATTTCCACTTTTGACTTTGATTTTCCCAAGCCCGACCCTAGTTGCAAAACAATGGGAAGTTTTGTCGAAACCATTCATCCAACCTAGATTAGAGACCTGTATAGCTGAAATTGGATATACATGTATGTGGATGCTGGTTTCTTAATGGATTCAACTCGTTGCTTTCATGGATTCATATTTCGGAAGCTTTTTACATTGTAATTAAAAATATATTATGTTTGACCATAGTTGTTGTTAGTTGATTTTCTCGTATTTATAGTTGATTCGACCGTATAGAAACACTGAGAGAGAATATTTGAAGATCTCACTCAAAGGATGATCATGTGGCCAGAGACGTAGGGTAAAGGACCACAACTATAGGGAGGGAAGATGTTAGGCACATACTATATTCGTATTGTCGTAAGGTCTTTTTTTACTTATTTTTTAGGGTTAGGGATTAGTTCCTGTATAATGATGGTACAAACATGTGTGAATTGATGTGTTGAAAGCAAAACTTGTGACGAACTTAGATTCGAGATGGATAATACACTCTAACTACTTGTCAAAGCAACAAATAGGGGTGTACACAAACCAAGCTAGCTCAGTTAGCTCGCTTGATTCAACTCAATTCAAAGCTGAGTTCGTGCCGATTTGAGTTGATTTTTTGAGCTTGAAAATGAGTTCGAGCCGAGTTTGAGCTGGCCCCATCTCGACTCAACTTGGATTGAACCCAACTCAAATCGAACTCGGATCAAACTAGTTCGGTGACTCAATTACTTTGATATTGATATAGCTCACCAAGTGTTTGACGAAATAACTCAACGAAGTATGGTTGGTGACAAGGAAGATATGTATATGAAACAAATACCATTTTTTTCTTGATTTTTATGTTGCTTAAAAGGTGTTTGATAAAATACCTATAAAGCTACTGTTGTTGTTTAAATGCAATGAGATTTTGAAAGTGTAGTTCATGTGTTTGTGAAAATGTTTCACAAGCGAACTCGGCTCGAACTAGCCTGAGCTGCTGACCGAATCAAGCCAAGTTGAGCTAAGGCCAACTCGACTCGATGTACACCCCTAGCAACAAATCAACCGGCACAATTTTCTGATGGAAAGAATTCGATTAGATTGGCAAGCCACATAACATACATTTATACTAGCTAATTGCAAGATGCAATGTTAAGTACCAATGATGAAATAAATAAGCAAGATGTGAGGCGTGTTTGATAATATGACTGTATCCAATGATGTATATTGGATAGATAATTAGAGTCATGCTCACCAGCATACCTTTGCACACATGCCATGGGCCCAAGATCTGAACCGTCCATGTGATGTAGCACTCCATAAAACCCACAGTGTCCAAAATTCAAGCTGATCCAAAATTTTGATGAGCCGTAGAAAAGAAAGAGGCAAATCAAAGAAGAAAACTATTTTATCTTTCCATGGCCCATCAGAGTTTTGAGTCCGGGTAAAAGTTAAGCCACGAAAGTTTTATAGGGTTCTTCGTAACATGGACCATTCAGATTTTAAGCTCACATCACCTGATATGAGTTCTCAAGATTTTAATGGATGCCTCGTAAGCAATTTCAGAGTGCCTGCATATCAAGAGTCGTAAGCGACCAGAGTAACAAAAAACTCCCCCACTAAACCAGACGATCTACTTGCCAAGTCAAAGAAGGAAAAACGTGCCATTGCGGCATACGTGTGCTGTATCTAAGCCACTCATCAACACAAACCCATTTCTTGGTTAGCGTATCCAGGAAATAAGACGGTCCGCACATCTGGTGGGCCACATATTTTGACTGATTTGGAAGCATATCTAATAGTTTCATTCCATTTGGATGAGTTTTATTCAAGTTATGATCCGAGTAAACCTTTTGTTCCAGAGAACTTCTAAGATGGGCATTAACGTATGAACAGTCTGGATGCTGTACACGTGTGACGTGTTGGCGCAGCGAGCCACGAGTCGAAAGCGCGTGTTACTTGGGGAGAGAAACAAAAAAAGAACAATGTGAGTAGTGCGCACTGTGAACACGATAGACATCATAACTGTTGCGGGGAGCGCCCGGGTCCACATTGATGTATGTACTGTATATCCACGCCGTCCATCCGTTTTTTCAGATCACTTAGGGCCTGTTTGGCCGGGCAGATTGGAAGGGATTGGAAGATAGAGCGTTTTTTCAGATCACTTAGGGCCTGTTTGGCCAGGCAGATTGGAAGGGATTGGAAGATAGATTCCGGGATTGGCTAGGCTTGCCAAACAACACGGGATTCTGATCGGATATAGCAATCCCATGGATCTTAAGACAATCCACTGACATCACCATCATTACCTTTTAATCCCATCCAATCTATCCTAATCTTTTCAAAATTGCCTGGGACGTGTTTAGCTCGAGGGATTGAAAGAAATTGGAAGGTTTAATTCCGGGATTGGCCGAGTGTGCCAAACAGACTGGATATAACAATCCCATGAATTTTGCACCAATCAACTGACACAGCTATCATTACCTTGAAATCCATGCAATCCACTCTAATACTATCCAATCCCATCCAATTTGCCCGGCCAAATAGGCCCTTAAGGCGTGTTTGGTCGGGCAGATTGAAAGGGATCAAATGGTATTAGAGTGGATGGCATCACTTTCAAGGTAATGATGGCTGCGTCAGTGGATTGTTGTAAGATCCATGAGATTGCTATATTCGGGGATTATATCACCAAGTCTGTTTGGCATGCTTGCCCAATCTTGGGATTGCACCTTCCAATTCCTTTCAATCCGTTGAACCAAACATGTCCAAGGCAAAATTGAATGGGATTAGGGTAGATTGGATGGATTTTAAGGTAATGAAGGTGATGTCGGTGGATTGCTGGCAATCCCATGGGATTGTTATATCCCGGGATAAGAATTCCAAGTCTGTTTGGCACGCCCGGCCAATCCCAGGATTTACCTTCCAATTCACCCGGCCAAATAGGCCCTTAAGGGTATGAAACCAGAAATTAAGAAGATCCAAATCATAAGTGGGCCACACCACAGGAAAAAGTGGTGATTGATGATTAAAAACTTCTTGTGGGCCAAAAAAAAATAAATCATGTTGGTATTTGTTTTTTCCCGTGTTACATCACTATTATTTTATACGGTGTGGTCCACCTGAGATTTGGATCTACTATATTTTTTTAACCATTTACTAAAATGAGACTGGTGAATATGGAAATAGATTGGCTACTGCCCTTGCCACTAGCCCGGTGGCTGGTGGTTGGTGCTCTATGGGCCCCATCATCCATGTCATTCATCCATTTTAAAAGATCATTTTAGGGCTTGATCCCAAAAATGAGAGGGATATAAATCTTAGGTGGACCACACCACAGGAAAACAATAGCGATTGGACATCCACATTAAAATACTTCTAAGGCCCACTGTAGTGTTTATCTGACATCCAATCTGTCTATTAGGTCATACATACCTAGATAAAGGAAAAAAAAAAACAAAGATTAGATTGATACAGAACTTTTATGGCTCCAAAAATTTGTTAATGGTTGACATTCATTCAACAATGTTTCCTGTAATGTGGTCCACTTGAGATTGGGATATACCTCATTTTTTATGTCATATCCTAAAATGATCTAGAAAAATAGATGAACAGCATGGATGAAACACATACATTATGGTGGGGCCCACAGAGCACTGACCACCGGCCATTGGCTGGTTGCAGGGGAGTAGCCAATCCGTTTCCCGTGAATATACAATACATGCATCACAGCGGATTCGGTGAGGCCGGTCCCCACCGAATCCGCTCCCAAAAGGAGTACTCAGCGTGATGAGAATGACCCAGGTTGCCTTTTCTCTGCTGCTAAAAAAAATTGATACTCCGAGGGAGTGCGATGGATGCGTAGGAAATTACTTAAAAAGTGCACACAAGTCGTATTAAAAATCAAATTAAACCGCCTAAATCATACCTGTTTGGCCAGGCGGATTGGAAGGGATTGAATGGTATTGGAAGGGATTGGAAGTTAAATCTCGAGATTGACCGGCGTGCTGAACAAACTGGGTGATGTAATCCAATCCCATGGATCTTAAGACAATCCATTGGCAACACCGTCATTACCTTTAAATCCCATCCAATTCATCTTAATCCGTTCATGGGACATATTTGTTTGGTTCAAAGGATTGAAAGGGATGAAAAGGTTTAATCCCGGGATTGGCCAGAGGTGCCAAACAAACTTGATATAGCAATCCCGGATATAGCAATCCCCTGGATCTTAAGACAATCCACTTACAACACCATCATTACCTTGAAATTCATGTCATCCACCTTAATACCATTCAATCCCTTCCAATCCACCCGGCCAAACGGGCGTTAGGTGTATAATGACTAAGTTACATTTATTAAAGCATATAACTATCAGATTGACTGACATTTATTGGGCGGCTGATAATAATAAATACGCAATCCCCAACGGATGAGCTTTGTTAAACCAACAGTAGTTTTGGAATGTAAGTTAATGAAAACATTTCCCCATTTCATCTGTTTAGATCGCGTTTATATATGCTACGTCAATCATTTTTTAAGTGCCGTGCATCAAGTGTCATTCGCAGACAGAGTATCAAAACTCCTCTGGCTGTTGGGATTTGTCTGCGTGGCTGTCCCCTGCAGGCTCGACAATCCAGCTATAGGCTTGACAATCTGGTTGCCCCATCTGCCCTCTCCTTATTAGGTGGCGGGATTTGATTGGACCGTCCAATTATATCCTACGGGGACGTGGCTTTGAGGGGTCCACCGTGATGCACGTATTCATCCACACTGTTCATCCAGTTCAATTATCATTTCACATCACGTTTGTGATGCAATGCGGGTCGCGGACGGTTTCATGGCCACGATGGATCAGAAAAGGTGCAGTCAACGATTGTCAGATCTAAAATCAGGTGTATCTTGCCAATCTGGAATGAGTTGAGACCTAAAATATATAATTTTCGGGTAGAATAAGTTACTTTGGCCAGAAACCTTGTACATAACAATGGTCTATAAATAGTAAGTTTACTATTTATAGTAAGAGTGTTAGTTTTAGTTTGATTCTAATTTCTTTCACATTGTTTGGTATACTTCTTTAAAAGGGTTGTGAATTAATTTAATTGATTCATCAATCAATTCATGAATTTATTAAAATTTATTTTTTTATTATTATTATTTTTCTTTCTTGGTGGATTGAGAAGCTCCGTGGGTTGGGAGTAATTGTCTTTGAGGAAGACGGTGATCGACTGATCATGTTGATCCTTGCGTCGGTTTGACGCCTTTAATTTGGTCGTAAATGAGTGTATTTCAAATTTAAATAGCTGTTTTTTGTATTTTACCATTTTTAACTTAGATGTAAATGAAATTAAATGTATTTAAAAATTATATATTTTGAAATCGGAGGCTGAAATTACATGGTAATCCAATGAAAATACTCTTTTTTTTTTTCTTTTTTTTTTTTGTCTCCTTTATATGTAAAAGATTTGTATCACTACAACAATAAAATCACATGAATTAAATAATATGAAACATTCAGATATTAAACATCTAAATGGATGATTAAAAAATATCGATGAACTTATTTGTTATCCTTGCATTTGTGGCTCACCTAAGGCTTGAAATTTTCTCTTTCTTTACAAAGTGTATATTTTAATGAGTTTATTACAATAATGTTATCAAATATTACACATATATACTGATTTAATATATAAAATTTATTTAATTAAATTTAATTCCTATCAATTTATTGAAGAATTCCAATGCCCTCCAAATACAAGTTCTAAACAATCTAGTGCATTTCAAATAAGAATAAATGAGGATTCAAAATCACTTTGATTCCATTGTAATTGTGATTATGATTCCAATGCATTTCAAATCCAAGCTCTCAAATGGGACCTTAGGATGAATATACTTTTAAAATTGAAGTGGATCCAAGTCTTAAGGAAACCTTAAGAGAAGAAGTCGTGGTGATAATGATACCCACAGTTGAAACCTTCCAAGGCTCAGCGTCGTGCTGATTTTCAATCCAACCCGCCTACAAAGTTACATAGACCTACATGAAGAAAAAATACAACGTCAACTTGATGCAAGATTTCACTAGATCTCCCATAATTTTTTAATGGTGGGTGTTTAATACTCACTATGTGGTCCACTTAAGCTTTGGATCTGCCTTAATTTTAGGCTTATACTTTGAAATGATATGAAAAATGGATAAACAATGTAAGTAATTCTATAGATTATAGTGGCCCCTGAGAGCCATAGCCTATTCCAGGTTGAGGGTAGTACCCCATCTACCCTTACCATGATCCAACTAGAGATAGCAGGGGTTCTATTAGGCCCACCACATTGTATGTGTTTTATCCATAGCAGCCATCAATTTTGACAAACAATTTTAAAGTAGAAACAAATATATATATATATATATATATATATATATTATATATATATATATATACACACACACACACACACATACAACCTACCCACCTTTGTTAATTTTGGGTACAGGTGCCCTTTGGTTTGAGTTTTTCTGGGAGTATAGCACGGGTTACTTTAGTGTCATAGGGGCTTGTACCGGACATTAGCTTGAGGCATTTCCTTTGTCCCTTCTTACCCTGCCTTGAAAAAGTAAGGTCACCATGCGTTCTTAAACCAATAACCATCTTTTGGCTAACCTAGCCTCCTTCATCCCTCGGGACCAACAAGGGGTGGTAGAGGAATATTCACTTGTTGTCCATCAACTATGCCTTTCGGCCATATCTTAAGCTCTAACTCACCCTCTTTGGACGAACCTCGTGGAGGAACCCTTAGTATTTCATGGCATTGGATTCTCACTAATGTTGGGGATTAATTGAATTACGGCCAAGTCACACATTAAGGTGGCCCCCATACAGTGGATACTGTTTTTTTACACATGCATACACACTCACGCGGAAGTGGGATTTCACCACCCATGGGTACTCGAAACCCTTGACCTGTTGTTGAAACTCTCATGTATCTACCACTAGGGCAAAAGTAAGGACCCATGCATAACCGTTGCTTAAAGGTGAGTTAGATGCTTCTTCGATGGACCATTGAATTATTTCACTCTTTATGGATTACAGGATCTATCGCGGGTGAGATTTTTCCACGCGGGGCACCTGCAATCGGTGCTTCAAGATGAACGATCCGGATCATCCTACGGTTCAGCAGAAGGAGGCAAGCCATACTACTACCAAACCTATTTTCAGGTCGAGAAAATCTTGGATACTCTGGTAGGGCATGATGATGATACGCAGGCACTTAGAAATCACTTAGATAATGCATTCATGAGATGCATATAATTTCAATTAAACCGTTCAGAATATTGGCCCACTTCAGATGTGGGACGAACAGAAAGTTATGCTTATTTGATTATCTAATTACAGGAAGGGTGAACATTTTTTGGACGGTTAAGATGAAAAATATCCAATGGCCCATCCTAATTTAGCGCACAAGCATCCATCAATCAGAGGGTAGGATTGTTCCACCAATTTACTGTGACTCAGAGATAGTAACTTCACAATTTACTACCTTTAATTTGAGTTATTATATGCCACGTGTGTAATTTCTGAGTGCCCGCGTATCAAGTGACATACGCAGACGAGTATCAAATTTGCAGTTCTGGTTTTTAACTGTTTTTGTTGGCTGCCCACCTAAACAGCCTGTGAAGGCAATTGCACTGCCTTTTTAGCTGTCCCAGCGGCTTTTTCTCATCCATTACGTGGGGCACTTATGGTGCTTCTGCTTGCATCATGACACTTGGACAGATGCATCAGTCAATCCGGACCGTCTATTACATTCATCAAATATTTGATATGCTGCAGCCTGAAAATCACATTGATTGGATGATTTATCCATCCAAGACCTGGCCTCCTTTTTTATAGCCGTCTGTTTTCAAATCCATGGATGGGATGGTCGGAAACATATATTAAAAAAAAGTGAATTTTTAGAACCAGATGCAATCCACGGTGGCCCCAACGATTGGATGGTTTGACTCTCTAATTATTTGCTTTAACATGAATGATCAAGATAGAGTCAATGTTGGAAGCAATTTTATCATCATCATCATTATTTTTTCATATGCACAGATGCTAAATTAGTATTTCATTACCTATGAGTAGGGCTATACACGAACTGAGTTAGCTCGGTTACCTCAATCGGCTCAAAAAAGCTTGATTCTACTCTGTTTGAAACTGATGTTTTGAGCTCGAAAAAAATTCAAACCAAGTTCGAGCTCAACTCGGCTCGGATCAAACCCAACTTGGATCGAATCAGTTGAGTGACACGGTTCCTTTGATACTGATGTTACTCACCACGTGTTTGATGAAACGACTCAATCAAGTGTTGGTTGGTGGTAATGAATGTATGTTTCATCAAACAAATATATTTTTTTTTGCTTGATTTTGATGTTACCTATAAGGTGTTTAATGAAATACTTATAAAACCATTGTTAGTGTTTTATATACTATGAGAATTTGAAGGTGCAGTCCCTGTGTTTATAAAATTGTTGTACAAGTTAACTCGGCTTGAACTAGCCTGAGTTGTTGACCGAACCAAGCCGAGCTAGCCAATTAGGCTCGAGAGCCAAGTTCAAGCAGAGGTCAGTTAGTGGCCGCGCTGACTCGGTTCGACTCATGTACACCTCTGCCTATGGGTACTCGAAATTACTAGGTGGGTAGATCATAACCCGTGACCTTCTCTTATATTAGAGAGTGACCCTCCTTATGAGTGGACCAACCTTATTGATGTACATGATCAGGCCTACCTTATGCACGGTCAGATGTCCCGCACGTGCGAGATAAGTGCATCTGCCCGCGGAGAGATCCACGGGGACCTTGATGCTCCACCTTCAGATCGTCTCGGATGCGGATTGCATACTGACCCTGCAAGTACCTATGTTGGTACTGGTATATGCTTTGTAGGACCATCATGATGTATGTGTTTTATCCACGCCGTCCATTCATTTTTCTTTCTCATTTTACGGCACTGTTCCAAAATGAGGCAGATCAAATAGCTCGTTTTATCCACACTACGATTGAACGCCCAACATTAAAAATTTCCTAGGACCTACTGTAATATTTATTTACAATCTAACCCGTTGGTTTAGCCACACAGACCTTGATGAACAGAAATCACAAATATCAGCTTGATCCAAAACTTTTGTGAAGTTTTTAACGGTGGGAGTTCAATCTGTGTGTAGTCCACATGAGATTTTGATCTTCCGCATTGTTGGTCTCATACCCTGGAATCAGCTCGAAAAATGGATGGACGGTGTGGATAGAACAAATACATCATGGTGGGGACCACAGGCTCCTCCAGCACTGACAAGTACCGAGGTAGGTACTCGAGGGGCCACTACCGAATCTGAGAACAAAAGCCGCATCCAAGGAACATTACTATTTAAGGAAAATGGAACGGTGCATCCTTTTTCTTTTCCCGAAAAGGAAAGACACGTATCTTCCCACTTTCTTGAAATGAAAGCCGATGGCTCTCATGTAATTCAATAATAAGGTGGAGTCTGGTGGGGCCACATTGATACAGTACACGTGGCAGGGTAACGTGTCGATCGAGACTGTCCATCTAGTGGGCCCTGAATGGATGATTCTATCCATCTGAACACAGCCATCAAACCAATGACACTAAGGAGACATTTTTAAGGGTCAAAATTAAACGGATGTAAGTAAAAAAAAATTGATGGATGAGATTGTCTGATGAATATTATATTTAAAAATAGATCATCGATAATGTGTTCAACTAAATGGACGGCTCTGATTGACAGATTATTTCTCTAAAGGTGGAATTAAGGGAGATGGTTCTACCATATTCGGGTCTTTGAGGTCTACTATAAGGAAGGAGGAGGTTTGCTGATCCCACATCATGTGCACATCCACACGGAGGCACACGTGTGAGAATGAAACATGGGTGTAGATCTTAACTATCCAGAGGGTTGGAAATAATGCTCAGATCTTCTATCTAAAAACTCAGATAATTTCACTCTTTAGGTAGAAGACAACGTACAAAGTAAATTAACGGCCAGGATATTTTGTCCACTCATTCTTCTGATACGATGTGGCTTATATAAGGCGTTAAATGTCATGATTTGTATGTTTAAAATATCTAAAAGTGTTTCTCACCCGATGGAAAGCTAAGATCTCACACACGTGTCACATTTTGGCACATGAACCTGCGTGTACATTGAAGAATGGAGAGCTCCCACACGCCTCAAGAACTCCCAAATTAATAAGAGTCATTTACTAAAATCCGCTCGTCGTTCCTTGAAACTACGAAAACATGTCTACTATAAAGTTATTTAAAACAATCCAACAACATTTTCTGTTCATTATAAATTTTACTACTTGCAACCGGCATTATGCAAATCGTTTACAAAATCATATGGCTTTATTCAAATTGTATACAAAATCATACGGGTTTATAACCGTATATTCACAATGGCCTTAAGTAGGACTGAAAGTTGGGTGGGTTCAACCCACCGACCCGTGATTGACCCGACATTGAGTTCGGCTTGGGCAGGATGTATCGGGTTTGGTCTTGGTCTTAGGCCATTTAAACACCAACCCGATAAAACTCAGGTTGGGCTCGTGTTGAAGTCTCGGGTTGCCTGACCCAACCCAAACCCGATCAATATATAAGTTCCTTATAAATTAATTATAATTGAGTGTGAATTCTTTAGGTTGAAGGCACGGAAAATTACAATGCCAACGAGCTTCATTGGTCCACATCATTTCCGATGACTCGAGCTAACAAGATACGTTGGATTTCTCTCTCTCAACTAGATTGCTTAATACATAATATGACTTTTAAATGAGTAGTTGTCCTATATTTTAGCTTGTTTGCTTAGAAAAAAAAAAAAAAACTTCTTTTTTATAAATAAATATATATATATATATAATTAATAAAATTATAGGTACAAAAAATAAGACTGTATTGAAAATATAATAAACTAATGTAATAATGAAAATATTAGCATATATCTACCCGACCAACCCGGCCAACCCAACCGAGCCCGTTTGGGTTAGGCTTGGGTTGAGAATTCCCAACCCGACGTTGGGTTGGATTAGGTTAGGTTGGGTTGGGGTATAAGAACCTTAGGTTGGGCTAGAGTTGAGCAACCGCCCCAACCCGCCCGACTTCCAACCCTAGCCTTAAGTAATAGCTCATTGGTAAGAAAACTCACAAAAGATATTTTAACATAGGGTTTTATCATTGATAATCTCATCTTCGCTCGTAAACCCGTCTCCCTTCAACCGTATCTTCTCCAATCGGAAGCTTAGCAACGACTCTTCTCAGCTCGATCGATGTGGTAAGAATTTACCTCCCTTTAAGCAATAGCAATGGTTGTTTTTTCACTCTCGTATATATTTATAGATGCCTGCTTTGAGTGCAGGGTCAATGTGCAATAGCAACATCCGCCACTTTTATATTTTGAAAATTCTTACGATTTTTTATGTATGTGTAAGGCCTCATGTGACTCTATTTTTATTAAACAATATAAGTGTGTTGGGTCTGTGGGATATGATGACTTGAGAAATTCACAATAAAGTATCTTCTGTTCGTAGTATGTGAGAAATGTAGGCTCTACACACATCTATGACACCTTTGGAGATTTGTATAAGTAGTTTTTGGCATTTTTCATCCTAATCTCCAACAAACGCCTGGATGAAGAGGCCACACAAATACCATCTTGATCCAAGGCTTTGGAGGCCCATAAGAAGTTTTTAATGGTTAAACATCACTTTTTCCTGTACCATGGTCCATAAGGGATTTCCAACTGCTTCATTTTATGGATTATGCCTTAAAGTGAGCTTTCAATATGGATGAACAATGTGCATGTAGTCACATACATCACAGTGGGCCCATAATTTGAGGTCCCACACACCTTGGTGTATCTAGGGTTTCACCTAATCCGCTCCACCAAATACTAGTGGGGATTGCATACTACCCCACTCGGATATAACTAGGGAATGTAATGTGATGTATATATTTTATCTACATGCTCCATTCATTTTTCCATATCATTTTAAGGGAATAAGACAAAGAATAAGTAAGATCTAATGCTTAAGTGGGCCGCAATACAAGAAATATCGGGAGTTGGGTGACTACCATTAAAAAAAAAGGGGGAGACAAGCCTCTAATCAAGCTAATTTTTGTATTTATCATTTATCTAGGCTTATATGACCTTATGAAGATGTTAGATGACAAATAAACTTTACAGTGGACCCTAAGAAGGTTTTAACGGTAGTCGTTTGATTCCCACCACTTTTCGACAGTGTGGTTGACTTGAGCTTTGGATATACCTCATTTTTTGGGATCACGCTCTAGGACGATATAAAAAGATTGATGGGTGGTGTGGATCTAACACATAAATTATAGTAGGCCTAAAGAAGTGTCACACGGTTCAGAGTTGGGTGGTGTATTGCGCAAAGGAGAAAGCTGGTAATTTTGATTTTTTAAAAAAGAATATGGAGCGCATTCTATTCCCCCATTAAGCCAGGCCGTAGAAAAAAAAATCAACAATTATTACGCGCTTTCCCGCTTCCCCGTTAACATGCCCTTGACTCTGTATAAACAACAACTAGGTCGACTCTACACGTCTCTCCCAATTGGTTACACGTGTTGTGGCCCACCTGATTTTTCTTCAGCTTTATTTTTGGACCACGGGAGTAAAAGTTAACTAACCATATGATGGACGGATTAGATGTTGCGCGGATTACTTGCTAAAGTCTTCGGCAGGAAATTCCTCCGCAAGGATGCTTGGTGGGGTTAACTCGACGTTTCAGAGAAATCCACTCTTTACATACGACAAAAAATGAGGTGGATCCAAAGGACGCAGATTAGATACTTACTGACAGGCTGAGTAGCGAGTCGGCCACTGAAGTAACGTCACCAAGTTCTGTGAGCCCCACTATGATGTATATGTTATATCCACACCGTTCATTCATTTTGAGATATCATTTCAGGGCATTATCTAAAGAATGAGGCAGATGTAAAGCTGTAGTGGACCCCACCACAGAAAACAGTGGGGAGAGTGATTCCCACCGTTGAAGCTATCCTAATGCCTACCATAATATTTATTTGAAATATAACTTGTTCAAAAGTTTTAAAAAAACATTAAATAAGGGAAAACACATATCAGCTTGATCTAAAACTTCGGTGGCCTTTAGAAGTTTTTAATGGTGGGCGTCACTATCCCCCCCTGTTTTTCTGTGATGGGTCAACGGGAGCTTTGTATTTATTTTCTGTGATGGGTCAACTGGAGCTTTGGATTTAACTCATTCTTTATATATTTCCCTAGAAGATCTCTCCATATGGATGGAAGGCAGGGATACAAAACGTACATCATGGTGGGGCCACGGAACTTGGCGACGTCACTTCAGCAGTAGCGAGTCTCGCTACTCAACCTGCCACTGGGATGAAGTGAAAAAACTAAAAAATTTACCGATGAAAAAGTTTGATGGTCATAAGAATATTTCAATGGTGCTCACTGAATATCCACTGTTTCATCTCGTGTGGCCCAATTAAGTTTTGAGTCCACCAAATTTTTTGTTTTTTATTCTAAAATGATCTATAAAAACGGATGGACGGGGTGGATTTCTAAAAAAATAATCAAGGTGGGCCCCAATCAGCATCCTTGATGGGGAACTTGGAGCGAAAGGCTTTAGCCGGAAATCCGCGTCTGTCCGGTATAACCGGTAATCCACTCGGCAACGTATCACTGTAGTCGCGCGCACCTCCTTTCGTGAGAACCAGGATTGCGTACTGAGTAAACTCCGTGGGGCCCACCGTGATGTATGTGTCATTATCCACGCCGTCCATCTGTTATACCAGCTCATTTCATGCATGATCCGAGAATTTAAACATATCAAAAGCTCAAGTGGACCACACCACAGGAAACAATGGGACAATGAATTACACCGTCGAAACATTCTTAGGGCCCTCGCTAATGTTTATTTGTCATCCAACCCATTCATAAGGTCACATAGAGATGGAAGAATTGAAAATACAAATATTAGCTTGATCCAAAACTTCCGTGGCTCCCGAGAATTTTTCAATGGTAAGCGTTCAATTCATATTTTTTACTGTGGTGTGATCCAATTGAACTTGGATGTACTTAAATTCTGGGATAATGCACTAAAATGTGATGAAAAAACGGATGGACGGTGTGGATAATTCATACACATCACTGTGGGCCCCACTTACGCAATCCGCGTGGCTTTTTTAAATGGTACAAAACTAACATGGAATGGCAGTTTCGTAATTCGACGATTCACGTAATCTCCTCAAACGACCTTTTACCAAAATTCCTCCCTTCAACCGCCGACGTCCTTCCTTTCGTCCGTCGCATCGTCTTTCTCCTCTCTCCATCGCTCATCGTCTTCCTTCAGCTCGCTGAAAACCCCTCAAAAATCCCAGATCTCGTTCCAGAACCCCTAAAAAATCCGAGAAGATCGATTTCTCCTCTTCGATCTCCGATCAGGTAATCCTTTGATTTCCTCGATTTCAATATCCAATCTCACCGAAACCTGTCATCTCGATCATCAATCAGAAGAAAGCTCATGTTAATCTCATTTATTTTACAAAATCATCTCCACATAGATGCAAAAATCTCATCCGTCGCTGCTTCGATTTCGATTAAATGTATGGATTTATGCATTTGATTCTGTTTTTTTGGAGCTGTTGTTTCGTTGAATTAGATGTAGGAAAGATTGGTTTGCTTTTCTCTTCCGGATGTGATTTTTCATGAATGGCTGGTTGGTTGATTAGTTAATTAACCGTTTAAGGATAGTTAATTAAGATTAGTTATTGATTAGCCATTTCATTTTTATGACTTCCTTTCGGAATAAGCACAAGGAAGATAATAATTTCACTTATGCAATTGAGATTGACAATGAATATTTATCAACTTTTCGATTAAATATACGGATTTATGCATTTGATTCTTCTTCTTTTTTTAATTTTGGGAGCTCTTGTTTGGTTGAATTAGATGTAGGAAAGATTGGCTTCTTTTTTTTTTTTTTTTTGTTTTTCTCTTTAGGATGTGATTATTCATGAATGACTGATTGGTTGATTAGCTAATTAACTGTTTGAGGATAGTTAATTAAGATTAGTTATTGATTAGCCATTTCATTTCTGACTTACTTTTGGAATAAGCACAAGGAAGATGATAATTTCAGTCATGCAATTGAGATTGACGATGAATATCTTTTGACTTCTTGTTGTTAGGTGGATAGTATTTCGAAAATGGACTATGAAACTTTTAGTGATGTTGTATATTTTGATATGACATAGAAAACAAATGATTTCAATATGCCTTTCATTCCTCTTGTCGGTGCGAAACACCACAAGCAGTCAATTTTATTCTGTGTTGGCTTCATTTTGGTGAAACTATTGAAGATTTTGATTGACTATTTCGAACATGGCTGCAAGCAATGGGAGGCAAACCTCCCAAGACCATAATTATCGACAAAGATCTAGGGAGGCTTTAAATACGGATCATTGAACCATGGCCTCCAACAAAATAGAAACCGATTAAAACGTGCATATCACAAGTGGAGGATCATATGATATAATGCCTCAACTTGCAAACCCATCAAACAGATCAATCATAGTGAATCTGTACAACCATTTTTACATGGTCCCAAAAATTATATTAACCAAAGGTTTCCTACCATTAACTATCCAGAAAATAATAGTAATAATTAAAAAAAGTAAATTTAGAAAATATGTGAAGTATAATATAGTTAGACAACGCGTGACTGAATTGTTCAAGTTTTGAATTTATGCACGTGGAGGACATGGTTCAATGATACAAATCAATGAAATGATGGGCCCGATGGCCCATGAAACAAAGATCCCCGAGATTGAAAAAAATAAATAAATCTTCAATAGGTGCTAAGGAAATTTATGCTTCAAAAAGAAAACATAGCAACGGTTCATGTTCAAAGAAAAAAGGCAAACAATTGATGACTAGAGTCTTACATTCTAGGGGAGTTTTGGTCATGGGCCATCTGTAGCGAGACCCATCAAATCAATGGTTTTTGGATAATTAATCTCCACATATCTTGATGTGATGAATGAAAATAAAAGGAAGACAAAACATGACGGAAACATATTGTGAAGGAGATTTACTTGAAGAAACCGAATTGTTGGGATTCTTTGTAAAAAGGCAGAATATGTGCTCTTTCAAAACTCCTCTGTAAGCACTTGAAGAGAGCAGATAATTAAGGATTTCTGGAAATTCCAATGTTTGGTTTTGTCAATAAAAGATTGTGGTTTTCTAGAAGTTCAATGGTTGTATGTTTTCTTTTTTTTTCTTCTGGTGATTGGTTTAGTAGCCTAGATGACCGCTCGAAAAGGTAAGTCTTCGATCCCTATCACCTTATGCAGGCCACCCTTGGTGATTGGATTTAGAAATCTAATGGGTCTCCTTTTCAGTGCACTAGATTGAAAAAAAATTATTAGTCGGATGGTGTATCAATGTATATCAAGAGACTTTAACACTCCCCCGCACGTGCGGGGTGGAACTCCGCACAGGAACATACTGGGCAAGGGTGGAGGGACACTTACACCATAAATAATGGCCCTCAGTGGGAGAATATATTACAGAGGCATATTTGCTACCCCCGGGATTCGAACACTTGACCTTCTGCTCTGATACCGTGTTAAACAACCAATTGCTCTAAAAGCTCGAGCCATTAGAGGATGGTGTATCAATGTATATTAAGGGACTTTAACAGATGCCTTGTCTAAAAGCCTATGTTGACTATAGAGATAGGACAAATTCTCAAAAAATTGTGGATGGAATATTTCTCAAATTCTTCTTGGGCCAAAGAGAGCCCAAACCGAGCCTCTTTAGTAATTAGGCTCATTTTACATGCAAACATGCCCATTGACATATAAACGAACCTGTTTCCAGGCTAGGTTCAACCCCAAATATGAAAGTCTGCAAAGCGCCGGCCCAAGCCTGCCCTTGTTGAAAATTGAACTTTGCAATCAGGCCCATTCCCAACCCACAAGACTCTATTTACTGGTTGGGATTTGAATCGACCTTATTTGATATGGGCAACACATGTATTAAAATAAACTCATTGATTTTACATGTGTGGCCCCACCTGACCATTGGACATGCCTAATTTTTGAGAGTGGTCATGTTTATGGCTGGAGTCACGGATTAGTTGCTTGGATGTCCACAGATACACCATGATCTTTTCATTTCTCCACCATGAAAAGTCCCCCAAGATTTTTTTTTGTCCATAGACTTTATAGCATGGGTGTGATCAAGCTTGACCAAGTCTTTAAGCTTTAGGTTCGGCCTCAGGTGGGCCCCATTTGGTTTGTTACTCCTAATCATCTGCTCAGGCCAGTTCCAGGCCAGAACTCTTTACACCTGATAAATAAAATGGTCAGTACCTAGTCTGAAGTTTGTGTGGCTGCCTGGCATAGCGAGGCACAAGTGGTGAGTAGGGTGCGGAGTGGAATTGGACCTACCCAAACATAGCTTGTTTCTCTTCGAGGCCTGAACTTCATTCATTCCAGGAGTCTTATCCATTGGGCTGAAAAAAGGTAGGCCTAAAATTAGGTCTAAACGTGGCACTATAGGTGAAGACCTGAAAGCCTGTGGACTTTTTCGGTCCATTTCTGAATCTGCGGCTAGGCATTACTTACCAGATTTATTTATTTATTTTTACACACACACCCACACCCACACCACACAAACCACATGGGTACTCGAACCCATGACCTCTGCGTTGAAACTCTTGTAGTCTATCACTGAGCCATGAGTAGGGACCCAACACTTACCAGATATGTTCTGTGAGTTCTGCAAAGCTCCTTAACTAACTAGCTTGGCTGCACTTAGGCCTAAAAACTTCCTAGCTGGATAGGGCAGTCCTAGTCCCAGGCTTTTAGTTTGTGCTGGAAGCTTGGATACCCTCAACCCATCCAAGCCTATTTTCACCCCTACAAAGATCTATGATGGTTGCTTTGTCCATGGAAAATGCATGCCAATCTTTTGTGAGATTGAAATTGGAGTCACCTTTCTAGCATGGTATGTTTCAGGAATTTTAAGGATACTCTAGCAGGGTGTGGTGGATGATGCTCTTGCACAGGTCCACCGTACACATGTGCATATGTTCTCATCTTGGTGGTCCAAAACGTTGAGCTCCCTATTAAGCATGGATGGGGTAGTGAAAAAAAATATTGCATTGCTGGGATATGAATGTACTCCCAATTGGATTAGAGGCACTGGTTGGATGATCCATTGGGCCACACTGAAGCTCTGAATGGACAGTCATGTTTATAGTTCTCAACTGATTGGTGAAAAAACCAAGGTCGGGCTTTGTAGATAACAGTTAAGCATGGTTTGCAATCTTGACCATCTAACTAGTGGCCTAAAAATAGACAGTCGTATAAGGGAAAGATAAACCAGTGGTCCGTATTCAATGGACCAAAAGCCTCCAAGTGGATTGCTGGGATTTTCTGCTTAGACTGAATTTTGGCCTTATAACCGTCTATGATGAAAGCTTCCATGAAAGGCATCCCAAAATAGCATCAGAGTGGACCAAAGGCCTCCAAGTGGGTTGCTAGGATTTTCTGCTTAGACTGAATTTAAGCCTTATAACCTGGTCTATGATGAAAGCTTCCATGAAAGGCATTCCAAAATAGCATACTCTTATGAGGCCGGTTCCTCCACAAGTCCTTATGAAATGGGCTTATTCTACAAGAGTTGTGCATGGGGCCCACTGTGGTGTGTGTATGCCATTCAACCTGTCCAGAAGTGTCTTCCCACAATGTAGGTTGGACGCCCCAAAAATCAGGCTGATCCAACCATCACGTGGATCACCACATGAATTTGGAAGTTTTGGGATTGTTGTCCATTGTTTTCTTTGGTGTGGCCCACCTAATGGTCGCTGCCTATTTTTGGGTCATCTAACTTTCATGGTGGGACTATCTTTGGACAAGTTGGGTGCCACACACCACAATGGGCCCCACATCCAACCCTTATTCTACAAGGGCCTGTAGGGGAATTACTCTCATTAGTTATTATTGCTGTTGTTGCTATTTTTCTTGCTAATAAATGTGTTCAACCACAATTAGTAATCGTAGGATGTACTGTTTCTTTTTAAAAGGTTTCTCGATTGTGTGCCAAATGTCTCCCACCGACCATTGCTTGTGGGCTGAATATCTACCCACATTTCCAAAATTTGGACATGCACTGGATTCCCACCCACTCCCATTGACAATGTGATTTCTTGTCCCCCGCCTCATGCTTAGAGAAGAAATACATTAGTAGTGCTCCTTTAAAAAAATTAAAAAAATAAAACAAAAAAATAATGCTCATTTTTTCTTCAAGTGAGACAAAGGTACTTCATTATAAGGTTTCCTAATCCACATGCATGTATAAGGCAACCATCTCCATGCCCCCGCATTTGCCTATTGAAGCATGCATGTGCAAGATCCAAACCGTCCATCTTCCGGCTGATCATCTTCAAGTTCCCACCAATATATGGGTCACATGGGATAAATCTCACTAATTAGAGATCCTCACCGTCCATAGAAGGGTTATTTTCTATGATAAGTAAGAATTTTAGGTTTCTAACATGTGGCTCATTAATGGGAGGGACATTCAAGATGAATGGTTGGGAAATTCACATGGTGGGCCGCACATGAGCTGATAAGCTTAGCTGCAAGCTAAGAAGAAGAATCATATAAAAGCAATGAAGAATGGTCAAGAAAACAGAAAAGGAAAATATATTGTTAACTAGCATGACCACTAGTCCTTGGTCCATACACATTGCTCACAATCCATTATAAAAACTATTCATCTTTTGTACTCCATCGTGGTTGGCATGTTCTAATAAAATCAAATGGGTTACATTATCCAGTTCTTCCTTGCGACATTCAAACAGACACTCTTTGACACATAGAAGTCACTTTAACTGGATGGGCAAGGGCATTTGATCAATAAAATCTTCGCAACTTGGTACATTCATAAGGAGACTCGTTGGATTTCAAAATCTAATCGCATAAGGTGGTGGGGGTCGAGGATTACAATTTTGAGTGGTCACCTAGGCGCTACAAAACCAATCATTAGGGGGGGGGAGAGAGAGAGAGAGAGAGAGAGAGAGAGAGAGAGAGAGAAGAGAGATAGAGAGAGACTCTGATAGAGAGATAGAGCGAGAGAGAGAGAGTAGAGATAGAGCTCAGAGAGAGAGCGACTCTATCTCTAGCGACTATCGTATCTCCTCTATCTCAGAGCTCTCGCTCTCTAGAGAGAGAGAGATCGCCTCTCTAGAGATCTCTAGAGAGAGCGAGGAGAGAGAGATCGCGAGAGTTTCTTTAATTGCTTGTAGAATTTATTTAGTTTTGAAATAGAACAAAATTTGCCCAACAATATGGTGTTCTTCAGGTAAATCTCTTCACAATCTATTCTGTTTGTGTTTTTTCATTCATTATTTCAAATATATGTAGAGATTAGTTATCCAAAAACCATTGATTAGATGAGCCTCACTGTGTATGGCTCATGCACTGAAGCTTCCCTAGATTGTAAGATTCCACCTATTGACTAGTTGGCATATTTTTGTTGAATGTGAACTGTTGTTATGTTTTCATTTTGAACCATAATTTCTTGACCACCTATTGAAGATTATTATTATTATTATTATTATTTTCAATCTTGGGAATCTTTGTTTCATGGGCCATTGATGGTGAGTCCCATCATATGTGTTTGGATCACTGAACCATGTCCTCTATTTGTATAAATTCAAAACCCAAACTAATTCAGTGAAGCATTGTATGATATTTTTATATTACGATTCATCTGTTTTATAGATTTATTTATTTATTTAGTATTATTATTCATCCTCCGGTTTGAGTTTTGTGCTCTCATTGTGTGTCCAATTCCTAGATAAAAAAATAATAATAATACTAAATAAATAAATAAATCTATAAAACAGATGAATCGTAATAAAAATATCATACAATGCTTCACTGAATTAGTTTGGGTTTTGAATTTATACAAATAGAGGACATGGTTCAGTGATCCAAACACATATGACGGTTGCATCAGGTTGGGAGCAGCCATGAAACTTTGGCCACAACTTCTTCTCGTAAATCCTAACAATTTGACATTTCAAAGCCGGGCGTTTTCTTCTTGATAGAGTGGAATGACGGAACAAAATTCATTTAGCCAATCCCAATTAGTTCGGGATAAGTCATAGATGATGATGATTTGCTTTTTGGGCTGTCAGTGGTAGGAAGCTTTGGTTACTATGATTTTTGACAGTGGTAGGAAGCTTCGGTTACTGCGAATTTTGAGACCATGTAAAAGTGGCTTTACGGATTCACTAAGATTAGTATGTTTGATGGTTTATCAAGTTGAGCCATTATATTATATGATCCTCCACCTGTGGATGTGCATGGTTTAATGGGTTTCCACTTTGTAAGGTAGGGCCTATGGTTCAATGATCTACACTATTGGTGTATTGGGCCTCACTGTGGATGGACTATGCCTAAATGGTTAATATAATCAACAGTTGAGTTGATGAGAGGGTCCTTGTATAAATGGGTGATGAAAGGATCTTTAAGCATTGTGAACATATCCATGTTCATTTAATTGAAGGAAAAGCTTCTCTTTTGATGCACATCGCTTCCATTGCAATATACTTTTATCTTAATCCTTGTTCTTTCTTATGCTGCCACGTGAAAGGGGATTCTGTTATCCCCATTCCTTGCTTTTTCTTTAATCAAGTTTTGGTTATATCATATTCCATAGAGTAGAGTATTTGAGATCTATAATTTTATGGACGCATGTGAAATATATGACTTTTTCTTGCCTTTTCATGAGGATGGTTTTGTTTTCAGTTAATATTAGCTTTTTCTGTTATCCTATGTCTCTCTTTTCATCAGTTTACATATGTGGAGGTTTTCTGTTTTCAAGATTGATTTTCTCTCTATCTAACATATTCTTGAATATATATTTCATTTTTCCTTAATAGAATTGATGCGATGTCGTGGGTTCCATGTAAAAATATGGAGTGTCTTATCAGGATTCAAGTGTGTTGTTTGATTAGTGGTCTCACATTCTTTCACTCATTCTTCCTCTAAGCTATGCAGGGCTTGATGTTTTCCGTATGGGGTTATCAACATCCCTTTAATTAAGTTTCCTCTGACTTGTTGGTTAGATATTTTCCTGAAAGACCTGAAGAGATCGGGACAAGAGTCTAGGTTTGCCTCATTTGGTATATCAGAATCAGGAAAGCAACCATGGGATGTTTAAACTGGACTTGAAGGCTTCCTGGAATAGCTGGAACAGGTAGCGATGATGGTGATGATTCTAGAAACATGGATATTGACAGACTGTGGTGGATGTGATATGACACTGAGTGGTGATGATGGGGATGATTCTAGAAAGAGGTAGTGATGATGGGGATGATTCTAGAAACATAGATATTGGCATATTGTGGCGGACCTGATATGACACTGAGTTTGGTAATAGATGCAGAATCAAGGTTGGAGATGGACTTTGGGTTTGGTATACATAGTTGCCGTTGCAATTATTTGGATTGCTGCCAGTTATATTGTCCAATCAGTTGTGAATGGGGGCGTTTCTCCCTTTCTCATCACCTACATCTGCAATTCCTTGTTTGTGATTTACATACCTATAATAGAAATTGCACGCTATTGGGAGGATACAGTAAGGAGTTTGTGGGTTTGGCGTAGTAGTGAGAAAGGTTCCAATGGGCGAAGATCAGGAGATTCAGAGGAAGTCATTCTTCTCAGTGATCGTAATACTAATAAAACAATGGATGGTTGGAATTCATCTGAGTTAGTCAATCTGGAACAGGTGAGTGAGTCTCAGAATGACGAAGCATCAGAACGGGACTATGAACTTCAAGAGACTGAAAAGATATTGCCTGATCAGACCAATTCATTAACACAACCAACACCAACTAATAAACAACTGGATGCAAAAGGGCGTTGGACGCGTGCTAGAGTGGCCAAGGTTAGCCTGTTGATATGTCCATTCTGGTTTCTAGCACAACTCACATTCAATATGTCTCTGAAGTATACGACTGTGACGGTAAGCATCTTTGAGTCAAACCCATTTTGTTTCATTTCTTTTCACCTATGCATTGTTCTCCCTACCTTGTGTTTTTGCTTACTGGTTTTTGGTTCGATATTGAGTGTTCTTGTTTTGCTTGCAGTCAAATACCATCTTAAGCAGCTCATCTAGCCTATTCACTTTCTTCGTCTCTGTAGCATTCTTGGGTGAGAAGTTCACCTGTGTGAAGCTATCGAGCGTTCTTCTCTGCATGGCGGGAACAATACTAGTCAGCGTTAGTGATTCAGAAACAGGAACAAGCACAATTGTTTCAAACCCTCTTCTTGGAGACATTCTATCTCTTGTTTCAGCTGGCTTGTATTCTATTTACATCACCTTGATTCGGAAAAAGATGCCAGATGGAGAAAATGGAGAAGGCCAAGCAAGTATGGCACAGTTCCTTGGATTCGTCGGGCTGTTCAACCTCTTGATTTTTCTTCCTGTTGCTCTTGTACTGAATTTTACAAGACTCGAGCCTTTTCATGAACTCAACTTGAAGCAGTTTGGTCTCATTGTTGGAAAAGGTCTGTATGTGGAACCTACAATTTGTTGTATTCTTCTCTTTGTTTTGTCTGACAATAAAACTGGCCTTTTGCTATTTTCCCTCCTTTTTTTTTTTTCCTTAAAAAAAAATAAAAAATCTTGGGTAATCTATTTTTTCATCAAACAGCAAACAAACAAAAAAAAAGGATCTTTGATTCCAGAATGATTCAGCTTATGATATCTACACCCCCATGCTCTTGATAAAAATTTCCAATGTCTCTACTTTTCGTATTGGAATAGTACACTTCTAACACTATATCAAGGAAAATGATCAAGCATAAATGTTTTCACCACTATTGTGGTGCAAATGACTTCTATAGGCCCTGCAATGATGTAGTCATGATATCCATGGGCCTGAAAATATGCCAATCCATAATCAGGTGGGTGGTGGGCCACACCATAGGGAACACCTAAGAGGGCATCCCCTTCTTTATTAAAAAAAAAAAAAACTTTCGGGGGCAATTTGAAAAAGAAGAAGAAGAAGGAAATTGGTGGCCCCACCTATCAATGAAATTGAGTAGAAGGTGATTTTTTTTAAAAAAATAGAGACTGATTAATTTATATGAGGATTACTTGAAACGAAGGATTTGACAGAGGCAAAGGACACCATTTGAAAATCTATATACATTATTGTTCATACGTGTAGAAATTCTAATTAATGTTTGTTGAAGTTTTCTATTTGATATGGTATATTCATAACCTTTCAAAAAAAAATAAAAATTGATACGGTATATTCACAGGTATATGCACATAATAGCCCTTTTTTTCATTCCGTTTTTTGAGGCCAAACCATAGTGAACACAACTTTTCATCTCTGAATTTCTGGTGTTTCCATTTCTGACGTATTTTCGGCAAGGCTGAATTAAACCTTAAATTCCCCGCACCGTCTTTTTGCAGTTTGCCAGCTTTGCTAACTCTGCCCAGTTGATTGATGGATTGGCATAATTTTTGGGCCCATTACCAAACAAGGGATAGCGTGCATTATGGTTGGAGTGGATGTGGTGACGACATTACAGTGGGGTCCACACAACTTGTTTGCACTATAATTATATTGAAAATGTTTGCAATAGATCATGACTCTAATATCAAAAGCATAGGTTGTAGACATCATTTCCCATGATTTCACCCGACTGCTCGTTCGTACTTTTATTTGACTGTCCAAAGTGAATGAAGCTGTGTTTAGATGCACGGTTGAATTTCGTTAGGTACATTGAGTTTAGTCCAAAGCGAATAAAACTGTGAGCTCCAACTTGAATGTAACCTCATTGCAATTGGGAACCCCCTCAATATGACTACCAAGGAAATCACCATTTATCATTTCTGCTTTAAATACATTAATACTTGCAATGAAATTTGATATTGCGTTTACAAGTTCCCTGAAAGGTTTTTGTTTCTTAGTTTTCCGGAGTGAAAACATAATCCCGCTTGAAATAATGACTTTGTGAGATTACAAACTCATTTTTGTTGAATTATTCAGTTGTACTTAGAAGTGCATGAGCTAACATTCTGATTGGGATTGATATCTACAACTGCCTGATTGATTTGATAACACCCATGTGCCCTTTTGGAAATTGAAATAGTACAACTTGCATTATTTCTATTCTGAAAATGGAAAATGCATGTAAGCAATTGTACTATTTAGATGCCCAAAATGGATTATGTGTGTTAGGAAATCAATCATGGTGTGTTCAAGTAGTGGTTCCGTAATGGGGGCTATAATGGCCACCACCATTACCTTTATGATATAGGTTGTAATGTCCGTTACGGTCTCTTATTTGTTATTGAAAGAAAATCTGAAAAACTTGTATCGGCCCCATAACAGACTGTCGAGGGGCCGCTGCGGCCTTTACAGGGGGGGCGTAATGGGCTGTTACAAGTCATTTTTTCCATGACGGCCGTACGACCTTGTAATGTGTAATGGTTGCCACTGTTACCTTTACGTAACGGCTTTTACAGCCCCGTAAAGGCCATTGCGGCACACCATGAGTGGTTCCCTATGTAATTTTACATGGCTATAAATGAAGCAAATGTAGTAGGAATTAGGCTCTTCCAAAACATTGACATGGGTGCATATTGCTATCTGGAAATGCTAGGTACCCATGTGTTCCCTTTCATAGCTGAAAATGGATGGTGCTGTAGTTCACTTGGATAGTGCTATATGTCGCGACCCTGAGATCCCCAGCTCCAAGAACTTACATAATGAGAAAAGAAAAAAATGAAAAGAGAAAAACTGATCATAGATGCATGTGCTGGCATCTGTTTTATGCGTCTGGTTCGACCATCATTTAGTTAATGTTTCAGGACTCTTAATAACTGTTTTTTTTTAATGCTCTTCAGGCCTACTAGATAATGTGCTGAGCGACTATTTATGGGCAAAGGCGGTTCTCCTCACGACACCTACAGCAACGACGGCCGGGCTTTCAATTCAGGTCCCTTTAGCTGCCCTTGTGGATACTCTGACTGGTCATGCCCCTCGTCCCATGCATTACCTAGGATCTGCTGCCGTCATAGTCGGGTTCGTTGGCATCAATGTCCCATCCAACTCTTGTTGCGGTCCAAAAGCTGCTGTTCAACAACGAGAAGCTGAGATAGTGAGCATGGTTAACATCCCATCCGATTCTTGTTGCAGTCCGAAAGGTGCTGTTCAAGAACGAGAAGCTGAGATGGTGACTATAATCAACATCCCATCCAACTCTTGTTGCAGTCCGAAAGCTGCTGTTCAACAACCAGAAGCTGAGATGGGGAGTATGGTCAGCTTGCCTATCAGTGCAGATGCAGCGACCGCCATTTCCTAGCACGGACAACCGTTTTTTCCAAGTGCGGTTGTTCTTGCTCTTTAAATCTTCTGTAATTTTAGATACTGGCTCCGCCGATTCTTTTGAGGTATAGAACAAAACCGGTTATTTAATTACAAGCAGTTTCTGATGTCTGAGCCTTGCTACTGTTCTCAGGCCGGTACTGCTCTGTAACTGTCTAGCTGCAATTCACCCCAGATGCTTGCTCAGAGGATTCTCTCGCGGGAGATTAAGGGTTTTCATTGTGCCACGTATGCTGTAAATCATGGGTATCTATGAGATCAGGTCATCCGTTCATTTTGTGGGCTCTACCCTGTCCAAAAGTTAGGCCAGTTCGCTCATCAGGTGGGTCATGTTTGCCCTGTTTGATAGGTGGATGGTTAGAAAAACATGAAGAACAGTCCATGTCCAACATAGATGCGTGCCATGTTTGATGTATGTACTGCACTGCCCTGATTTTGTGCCAGGGTACGATTGCAGCTGCTCTCAACGAACGGCCCAGATCTTCTGTACTTGCGCCATGTTTGGACGTGTGATACAATGAAAACCCTCAGATCTCATGATACTCTTTTGAGGGTTGTGATGCGACGGAGACATCTCTATCTTGTGAGGGGATATGGTGCCTCTTTCAGCTGGATGGTGGATTGGGACTGCCACCATGTGGTCTGGACCCCACCGTGGATGGTCCATGGTTCAAATAGCAGTCTATTTGGCCTTAGCCATTTGATTTAGGGAGAAAACTGAAGTAAAAAAGCGATGGCTCAGATCATCAGGCGAGTGGGATCTTTCAACCACAGTTTTGTTCATGCAGTTAGAGGTGGGCATTCGGACCGGATTAGGTTCAACTTGACTCAATTCGATTTTTTCAATAACCTGACCCGAACTCGATTCGATCCGGGACCAAGTCCAATAGGTTGACTCGATCTGATCCAAATCCTTGCTGCCCTGACCTGAACCGAGTCCAATTCAGTTGAGGAAACCGAACCGAGTCGGATCAAGTTGAGTCTGTCCAGTCGATTCGAACTGGGCTGAAAAGATTGGGAGAGAGAGGGAGAGAAAGAAAAAGAGAAAGGAGGAGAGATGGGTGGGTGTGGCGCGGTTCAGGGAGAGAAAGAGAAGGGAGGGATTATGGCTTTGTTCGAGTGAGGCGGGTAGTAAAAAAATGAAAATAAAAAAGTATTACTTATATAATAACCAACGAATCGGATCGGATCCATTCGGATCAGATCGGTTCGGATTGACCATGATCCGAATTCGATCAGATCTGAGTGATCCTACTCGAATCGCACCGATCCAGGCTTTCGGTTCGGATCCGCCGGATCAGGTCGGATTCTGCCCAGCTCTACATGCAATAGTGATATGCCATCCTGAGAAAAGTGAGTGAGAAAAGCCTATCTGTTACTTCTCTAGCAAATGGATACGAGATCTCATGCAACAAAAAGATCTATAATGTCTGTGTGGCATCACTTCATTCATCAGTGAAACTGGCTCAAGCAGGGTCATGGCCCTATAAATCATGCAGATCAAAAACTCAAGTTGGCTACACCACAAGAAACAATAGGAGATGGGTAAATCCACCATTGAGACCCACCTAGGGCCCACCATGATATTTATGTCATTCAAGTAACAAAAAGATCTGTGGGGCCCAATATGATGTTTATATGTCATTCAAGTAACAAAAAGATCTAAGGCCCACCATGATGTTTTGATGATGTGTGAGTTCGAGAGAGATGCTCTCCCATTCGCACGCCTCCTTGTTGAAGTGATGTCACCATGTTCTTTGGGCCCCACCATGATGTTTGTGTTGTATCCACACTATACATCCATTTGGAGAGATCATTTTAGTGCATTATCCAAAGAATGAGGTAGATCCAAAGTTCAAGTGGACCCACCACAGAAAACAGTGGGGACAGTGACACCCACCATTGAAACCTTCTTAAGGCCCACCATGATGGTTATTTGAGATCTACCCTTTTATAAGTTAACAAAGACACGGAATAAGGGAAAACAAAAATATCAGCTTGATCGAAAACTTCTGTGGCCCAAAGAAACTTTTAATGGTAGACGTTCAATCCCCACTGTTTTCTATGGTGGGTCCACTTGACCTTTGTATCTGCTTATTTCTTTGGATCGTACCCTAAAATGATATCTCCAAATGTATGGACAATGTGGATACAACACATACTTCATGGTGGGGCCCATAAAACGTGGTGACGACACTTCAGTAGTGAGACTCGCTACTGTCAAGTTCAATAGCCAATCCGCGTCAATCCGAATCCGAGGAAAACATGTAAACAACCTCTTTTCTCCATTACAAGTTCCATGCAACAAAAAGCTACGTGGGGTCCACCGTGATGTTTTTATGACATCCACTTGTAACACCCCGACAATCGGCACCTGAGTATATAGACTCTAGTCCCGAGTTCCCAGTGTGTTAACTTAATAAAATGCACATGTGTCCTTATTCTAATTCACATTAAGTTCATACACGAATAATTAGAGTTGTGCAATTTAGCTTAGCGGAACCAAAGCAAGGTAGAAATAACAAAAATTAATAAATATAGGGCAAACAGTCAAAGTACAATTGAAAAGTGGTATCTGCCCAAATAAAGATTATACAAGCCACGATAAACATACTTAAAATGATTTAGGTGTAAAGTTTTCAATTTATGTCCAACCCTCCAAAACATAACAGTGTTAGCACAAGTGGACCTATGCCAACCCGTCCGAAGTCTCACTAGTACTTCTATTAAATATATGCATGGTTGGTGTTTTAACGAACGGCCCAGATCTTCTGTACTTGCGCCATGTTTGGACGTGTGATATAATGAAAACCCTTAAATCTCATGATACTCTTTATAGGGTTGTGATGCGAAGGAGACATCTCTATCTTGTGAGGGGATGTGGTGCCTCTTTCAGCTGGACGGTGGATTGGGACTGCCACCATGTGGACTGGACCCCACCGTGGATGGTCCATGGTTCAAATAGCAGTCTATTTGGCCTTAGCCATTTGATTGAAACGGTTAATGGTAGAGATTTAGGGAGAAAACTGAAGTAAAAAGAGATGGCTCGGGTTAAATGGTGGAAGATGTGGTTGATTCATCAGATGGGCCATTGTTCACAATTACACCACTTGAACCATCCAAATCATGTAGGACTTCAGAATTTAGAGGATCGTATTAGGATGGTAAAAGAAATTTCGTTATATGTACCCACATTAAATCTCCAAAAAATCCCCCTTCTGAAGCGTTGAGATTTGTTGAATTTGTATGGCTTTTCATAGATAGCCCATTCATTAGGCATATATAAAAGTAGGCTGTATGCAAACCGAGTTAGCTCGGTTAGCTCGATCAACTCAACTTGAAAAGGCTTGATTCAGCTCGGTTCAAAACTGAGTTTGAACCCAGTTGAGTTGATTTTTGAGTTCGAAAAAAATTTGAATTGAGTTCGAGCTTGCCCGAGCTCAACTTGAATCGAACTCAGATCAAACCATTTCGGTGACTTGATTACTTTGATATTGATGTTGCTCACCAAGTGTTCCATGAAATGACTTAACGAAGTGTCGACTGGTGGCAAGGAAGTTATACATATGAAACAAATACCTTTTTTTTTTTCCCTTGATTTTGATGTTGCTTACAAGGTGTTTGATGAAATACCTGTACAATCGCTACCGTTGTTTTACATACAGTAAGAATTTGAAGATACAGTCCATGTGTTTATGAAAATACTACACATGCGAACTTGGCTCGAACTCAACTTGAACTAGCCTGGGCTAATGACTGAACCGAGCCAATCCGAATTTGAGCTGGGTCAGCTAGCGGCTGAGCCGAGTCGAGCTTGGTGGCCGAGCGGAGTCAAGATGTGCCAAGCTCGACTCGTGTACACCTCGTTAAAAGGAAATTGAAATGCCTACCGAGTACTTTATCGTACCGAGTAAGTTTTGTTGGGCCCATCGTGAATGTACGTGGTTTATGTATATGGTTTATCCACACCGTCCATCTATTTTCCAGATCAATTTAGTAATTAAGCCCAAAATTGAAGCATATCCAAAGCTCAAGTAGACCACACCATAGAAACAGTGGAAATAATGATTTTAAAACCGTTGAAACCTTCTAAGGGCATACAGTGATGTTCATTTGTCATCTCATAAGATCACGGATGAAAGAAAAACCCAAATATCAGCTTGATTAGAAACTTCCATTGCCCACACTCCCTACACCTGGGGATCCTTACTCTTGGACGGGTGGTAGACTCCTGGGAGTTTCAACTCCCGTTCCAGGGTTCGAGTATCCATAGGGGGGTGGAATTCCCCAGGTGTAGGGAGTGAGTGTATGCGTGTGTGGGGGTGTGTAAAAAAAAAATAGTAATAAAAAATTCCATTGCCCTAATAACTTTTCAACGGCAGACATTCAATTTACACTTTTTCCTGTGGTGTGGTCCACTTAAGCTTTACATATGCTTCATTTTTTAGCTCTAAACCTAAAATGATCTGGTAAAATGGATGGGCGGAGTGGATAAAATACTTACATTCACTCTGACCCCACAGAGTTTACTCAGAACGCCATCCGCTTCGAGATAAAAGAGTGCCATTCATGACGGACGTGGATTGCGTCCTACCCCCGCAGGGACGGTAATCTGTCCGGGCAGGGCTCTGTGGGGCCCACTGTGATGTAATTATTTTATCCACACCTTTTAAATGTTTTTATATGATTATTTTAAGATGTGCCTCAAACTTGAGGTAGGTTCAAGGCTTAAGTGGACCACAAATTAGGGATTAAACTTCCACCATTAAAAACTCCCTGGGAGTTGGAGAAGTGTCGGATCAAGATGAAATTTGTGTTTTCACTTCATCCAAGTCTGCATGACCTTATTAATAGGTTGGGTGGTAAAACAACATCAGGGAGGCCCTTAGAAAGGTGTCATTATCACTCAAGCAGCTTCCTTTGATGTGGTCCACTAGATCTATGTATCTGCTTCATTTTTTTTTATAAAATCTTAAAATAATCATATAAAAATGATTAACGGTGTGGATAAAATAATTACATCACTGTGGGCACCACAAAGTCCTGCCCGGACGGATTACCGTCCAAGCGGACGCAATCCCCGTCCGTTCATTTTAAGATATTATAAAAAAAAAAAAAATGAAGCAGGTACACAGATCCATCTAGTGGACCACATCAAAGGAAGCTGCAGTGAAAATGACACCTACCGTTGAAACATTTCTAAGGGCCTTCGTGATGGTTTTTTTACCACCCAACCTATTAATAAGGTGTGAAGTGAAAACACAAATTTCATCTTGATCCGACGCTTCTCCAGCTCCCAGGAAGTTTTCAATGGTGGAAGTTTAATCCCTAATTTGTGGTCCACTTAAGCCCTGAACCTACCTCAATTTTTGAGGCACATCTTAAAATAATCATATAAAAACATTTAACGGTGTGGATAAAATACTTACATCACGGTGGGCCGGACGCAATCCGCGTCCATTCATGGCTGGGGCGTGGCTACATGTTGGCCACGGTTTCAACCGTCTGTTTTATGGGCCGTAAATCACCACTCGCAATCTCAACCTCACGATTTCACTTATAACTTGAGGATTCGTAACAAAATCAATGGCTGACATCATTGGAAGAATCGTGCGGCTACAATTTTGATTCAATTTGAACCTCATTGCCGTTTATGATCCGATTTTCACGGATGGTCCACGATCAAATTCTATTGCCCAATGGCCGTGATTTTGATTTAATCATGGGCAATCAACTGTAGAACAGGCCAGTTTGAACGGTCCAGATCATCTGATCATTCAAGCAATTGGCCCATCCATGAATGTTCCCAACCAACATACCATCCGAAACGGATGCCAATTAGCTACTGAACCCGACCGTAGCGAGTTGGCTACTGAAGCGACGTTTTGTTCTTTGGGCCCACCATGATGTATGTGTTGTATCCACACAATACATCCATTTGAAGATATCATTTTAGTGCATGTTCTAAAGAATGAGGTAGATCCAAAGTTCAAGTGGACCCCCCCACAGAAAACAGTGGGGACAGTGACGCCCACCATTGAAGCCTTCCTAGGGCCACCATGATGGTTATTTGAGATCTACCGTTTTATAAGTTAACAGAGACATGGAATAAGGGAAAACAGAAATATCAGCTTGATCGAAAACTTTTGTGGCCCAAAGAAGTTTTTAATGATAGCAGTTAAATCCCCACTGTTTTCTATGGTGGGGTCCACTTGACCTTTGTATTTTCCTAATTCTTTGAATCGTGCCATAAAATGATCTCCAAATGTACGGACATTGTGATATAAAACATACTTCACGGTGGGGCCCATGGAACGTGGTGACGTCACTTTAGTAGTGAGACTTGCTACTGTCAATTTCAGTGGCTAGCTAATCCACGTCAAACTGAATCGGAGGGACGCGGATTCGCTAATGACAGGTTGCGTAGCGAGAGTGGCAAGTGACTTCATCAAGTTATGTGGCCCCACTATGATGTGTATTTTGTATCTATTTTGAGAGATCATATTAAGCCATGATAAAAAGAATGAGTCAGATCCAAAGCTCGTGAAGTCTAGGTAAATGACCATGAAATGCATGGAAATGACCGTGAAGTGAAGAGAATTGACCGTGAAATGCATGAAAATGACCGTGAATCAAAACGGAATCGCCGGGATTGATTGTGAAATGCATGAAAATGACTGTGAAGTGAAGCGAATTGACCGTAAAATGCATGGAAATGACCGTGAAGCGAAGGGAATTGACCGTGAAATACATGAAAATGACCGTGAATCAAAACGGAATTGTCGGGAATGACCGTGAAATGCATGGAAATGACCGTGAAGTGTAGGGAAATGACCATGAAATGCATGGAAATGACCGTGTGAAATGAATGGAATTGACCGTGAAATGCATGGAATTGATCGCGAAGTAAATGAAATGAATGAAATTGACTACGAACTGATTGAAATTGACCGCGAAGTGAATGAATGAAATTTTCGACCATAGACCTGATGGAATCTTGAAAAATAACCGGGTTAGTTGGCTAAAGTAGCTTCTCCTGCCCCAAAATCATATAAGGTACATCAAGTAACTAATTTTGGTTTAGAAGATATTCTTGTTAAATGAATAAAGAAAGAAAATGAAAAAAAGAGAGAATTTTTTTTTTATATGCTTATATATACATTTATATAAATATGTATTAGAGAAAATTGTAGATAGAATAAAGTTCTCCATGTAAAAAAATAATAAAAAATAAAATTTCACCGACTACAGTTATAGCTACGGTTATAATCCGTAGCTATTGGTCAAATCACCTTCAATACATATCAAATACTCTTCAATATGTATCAAAAATTGCAGGAATTTTTAGGCAAACTTGATGGACAGTTCTGGACCTTTTTCGATTAATCGAAAGACCTTCGATACATATAAAAGGACATATCGGAATGGCAGGGGCTACGGTTATAATCCGTAGCTACATAAAACACCGTAGCCATAAGTTCCTAGTTTATTTATTTATTATTATTATTATTATTTTATTTTATTTTATTTTTTCCTGCTGTAATTCCGGCCGCCTTTTGTGGGTCCTATTATGAGGTATGTGTTATATCCAAACCGTCCATCTATTTGGCGAACTCGTATTAAGGCTTGAGACGAAAAATAAGATAGATCTAGCTATCAAGTGGACCACACTGTAAAAGCTTGTGGAGGATTGAACGTCTACCATTGAAACCCTTTTAGGGGTCGGAGAAGTTTGGATCATTATGAAATTTGTTTTTTTCTCTTTATCCAGGTCTTTGTGACCTTATGAATAGATTGGATGGAAAATAAATGTTATGGTGGGCCCTACAAAATTTTTAACGGTGAAAATCAATTTTCCCGCTGCTCTTTGTGGTGTGGTCCAGTTGATCTTTGGACATGATTTTTTTTTTTGATAATGCTCCGAAATGATCTCGAAATATGGATGAACGTTGTGGATATAATAAATACATAACTGTGGGGCCCATGTAACTTTGATATCTTTTGAATCGTTTGTACAACTCGGAGTTCGAGGAGTGTCAGCGGCCGATCCTCTTGCGGAAGGAAAAGCAGGGGCATTTTCGACCTTTGGCAATCCGTCCATACATATGGGGCTTATTCTTAAAAGGTAAAAAGAGGTGGGCCTATGAATGTAAATGGGTCGTACAGTTGAAAATTTCTCCACATGGAACAATGGGAATGTGATACCAACTGTAGGTTGTATGTGGGCCACCATGGTGTGTATCTTTCATCAAGAACTATAATCAGGTTTAATTCACCATGATGAAGAATATATATATATATATATAATAATATATATATATATATATATATATATAAATTAGCCTGATACAAAAACTCAGGCGGGCCCCACAATGTGTGGTCCACTTGATCTTTAGATCTATCTTATTTTTCAGCTCAAGCCTTAAGACGAGCCCGCCGAGTGGATGAACGGTTTAGATATAACACATACCTCATGATGGGACTCACAGAACTTGCTGATGGCAACACGCCAAACCAGCTGTGCTGGTGCGTGATACACCTGCCGATCTGCGTTCCAAGGTTTTTCCTTGGGACGTGAATTTTATGCTATGTGGGCCTACAGTGATATTTGTAAGAAATCCACACCGTCTATCAGTTTTGAGGGCTCATTTTTTGATATGATACCAAAAAATAGGTGGATCCAAAGCTCAAGTGTACTGGACAAGAGGGAAAACAAAGGAAGGTTGTAACAGCCCACGCCCACACTGTATGATATTGTTCGTTCTAGGCACAACCCCCACCGTTTTGTTCTCGGGGTCACCCCCAAAAGGCCTCATACAGTATAGGGTGACAACTCCACATATAACCACCACAACTTCAGACGACACTTCCGATGTGGGACAAAGTTTCACCTTCACTGTGTGCACAGTAGCCTGCCAGCCACCTTGGGGCCCGTCCACATGTGCGTCCGTCTATGTGTGTCCACTCACATGTAACCACAGTGACGGGGTGTAAGACCCGTATCCTAGTTCGTACTGTTCCGATGAATCCTGCGATCATTTCCATCGAAGTCCGGCAATCCGCAATTGATAATCGACGTTGCGATCGATCGTAAGTTGTATCCTTTAGATTTGAGTCGGTTTAATCCGAGACCTGTATCATTGCGACCGCACCGTTGCAGCGGTTCCGACGCCGCGACTCACGCACCAATCCGATACCCTGACCAGAAGATGTGAGCCGGCGTTTATTTCGAAGAAACGCCGCGCTTTCTCGATCACAAGAGAATCTCTACACAATGTCAAATCAATCACATCAATCAATCAATCACATCAATCAATCAATCACTTCAATGTCAAGTACAAGCAACCCATGCTTTCTCTCTCCAAAGTCAACTCTTTCTTACCCTCTCTCTTACACACCCATACCTAGTCAAGTACCACATCCATCACCTCACATCACTCTCTCTCCCTTACAACCCTCTCTCTCCTTCTCATTTCTCCACATTCCCAAGCCAAGCAAGAGCTCACACGTCCAAGCTTCTAAGTGAGAGAAAAGTGATTTGTGGCCCACCATTCCCATTCCAAAACCCATCATCCTAGCCATCCATTTTCCATCTCCACCATCAAAGAGGAGCACAAGGAGGGTGGCGTTCCAACGGACCGAAGAGATCAACCGGTGGGTGCTTTATAGGATAGTTTTTTTTCATGTTTTTATGATGGGCCAAGTGGGGCCTACCGATCAATGGTGTGGATCTCACTTAGGACCCTAAGATGTAGCCAATGGCCCACTTTGATTACCGTTTAATGTATGATGGAATGCAAGGGAGGGCCCATAGTATCGGGGTCCCTCCATCACACGTGTGTCCCACTTTCTCTCTCTCTCTCTCTCTCTCTCTCTCTCTCTCTCTCTCTCTCTCTCTCTCTTTCATTTTTCTTTTCTTGTGATGTTATGATTGTGTGGCCCACTTGGATGGACCCCACAATGGAGCATGTTTTGGATCCAAACCATCTAAAGGTGGGGCCCACTTTACATATGTATTGTAACCACACCACCTCACCATATGGTGGCCCACCTATGAAGGGCCCACCTTAAAGGCATTGCACGCCCAAACAAAAAAAAAAACGGGGGAGAGAGTCCAGGGACTCTCTGGACGTGGGAAGGAAAAACACAAATGTTGGCTTGATTTTCAAGCCTTGGAAGTGGGCCACTTGTATAGGACCCACCTTTATGAATGTATTCAATCCAAGCCGTCCACCATTTTTCCCAGCTCATTTTAGGCGTTGAGCCGCAAAGTGGAGCTGATCCAACTTTCTCGTGGGCCATACCTTGGTTAACAGTGATGTTTACCGTTTAAAGACACCTAAATCTTTCTACACGCCGAAAAATACTCTATATTGGTCTTGATGGATTGGTATCGGGCTATGGAAGCCAGTGGTTGGGGTGGATTTGGCTGACGCGGGCCCTACACTCGAAAAACCACGAAAAATATGGTTTCAAAATAAAAAAAAAATGAAAACAACAGCAGCAGCTGTTGCTGCTGCCCTTGTCAGAAGCGCCCAGGCGCTGGCGGGCGGATGGTGGGCAGGAACCCACGGCTCCAGCCGTGGTTCCCACCTTGATGTTTATTTGAAATCCAATCCATTCATGAGGTGGGCCACTCTCTGAAGTGGGGCCCCTCCAAATTCCAGGCCAATCCAAATCTCGGGTGGCCCACATCACAAGAAACAGTGGGAATTGAACTCTACCGTTGAAACCCTTTCTGGGTCCACAGAAAGTTTCAGATCAAGCTGGAATTTGTTTTTCCCCTTCTTTCAGGTCTGTGCGACCTTATGAACGGGTTGGATGGAAAATAAACATTACAGTGGGCCCCACATGGGACCCACACAGATGTAGTTATTTTATATGCTCACCATCCAGGCGGATGGTGGCACCCACCAACATGTATGTGTTTCATTCACGCCGTCCAGCAGGTTGCTGGACGGCCAGTAGGCCCCACGTGGGAGCCCATTGTAATGTATGTGTTCCACACCGTCCACTGCTGCGGACGGTGGGCCCCACCTGACATTTGGCATGCGCCTGAAGCTTGGTCTGAACCCTCAATCAAGTGGGACACCCATGATGGATGGGCTGGATTTGCTGACCACATCTATGTGGGCCCTCAAAATGGTTATGAATGTTTTAAATGGTGCACGGCCCTCTCCACTGCTGCATGTGGTGTGGCCTGCACAAGTCACGGATTGACTTGATTTTTTGAGACCTAGGCTTAGGATGGAATGGTGCATCTGACTGATGGGTTAGATGTTTGACAAACATCAACGGTAGGTCCCACACTGTTGGACCTCATGGGAGCTGAACGCCAGCTCGAACTCATTGTGCTTTTTTCCATATATATATATATGTGTGTGTGTGTGTGTGTGTGTGTGTGTGTGTGTGTGTATGGGTATATGTATATGTATATGAATATGTACATGTATATGTATATATTATTTCTATTATATTGTATATATATATAATCATTAATATATTATATTATGTAATATATACATTATGGCGGGCCTTGGGAATTTTAATGGTGGTTTGGCCCATTTGATCCATGTGATTAGGCCCACCTTAGTGCATATGTGAGGCCCATGTGATGGGGCCCATATTAATGTATTTATGGCCATTGTTGAGGCCCACCTTGGTATATACATAAGGCCCATGTGATTCGGCCCATTTGAGGTATTTAAAGGCCCATGGGTTATGGCCCATTACAATGTACATAAGGCCCACTAATGCGGCCCACTTGATTTATATAAGGCCCATATGAGACGGCCCATTTGATGTATCTAAGGACTATGGGTCGAGGCCTAATGAGATGTATATTGGTCCATTGCAATGTGTGATTCCCTATGGTTTGTGTAATGGTACTTTATGGCGGGCTATGCCTTGGGAACAATGTTGGTTTGACGTCCACATTGTAGGTGACGATGGTTAAATGTCCGCATTGTCACTCTTCCTAAGGCCCACTGATAGGCCCATACTTGTACTCTGCAGTCCGTTTGGGCCCATCTTCACTTTGAGCAATGCCCATTATCATACCATAAGCATAGTGCTGCCCCATGATTCATGATCATACGCATCATATGCATGCTTGAGATGAGTGGTAACTGATCATAGCATATGCCTTCGGGTAGACTGTTACGGGCTCCCTGATAGGCGGAGTTACCCTACATGAGCGCGTACTTCACCCAGGATGATTGCATGACCGGTAGTGTGATACATGCACTTGCATTTGTATGATTGTGATATGCCCTAGCGACATCAGGGCCATAGCCTCCACAGACACATCGTGGGTGGCTGGATTGGATACCGGAAATGTTTGGTTCTAGCATACGGGCGCCATAGATGTCCCTGGGTGAAAATCCCTAAACCCGATGGTACCAGAGGATGACTCCAACGTCGAGACCAAGTGGATGTACGAGCGCATGAGGGCCAAATACCAGGAGGCCGCGTCTCCCACTGTGTCGTGGTCGGTTGGAAAGGGGTGTGACCTTACCCGCCTGAGTGAGGGGGCAATTTCTAGGTTGAATTTGACCAGCTTGAGGAATCGGTCCGCTATCGACGAGCCGGACCCGATATTGGCAGGCGGATAGTGAGGTCTCTTCCACTCTCCCAGTTGTGCGTTCGGATAGGGGCGGCAAGCTGGCTTGAGTGTACTAGACCCCGGTGATTGTCCAGACTGAGAACCATACTGATTGACGCTTTAGTGAGGAGCTGTATTGACATAAGGATTGACATGCTTGAGCTGCATTATGCATCGCATGGCCTTGATATGGCCGATATCATTTATATTCTGTACCGCTTAGCCTTCGTACGGCTGACTGCAATCATGTACTCATTGGCACGATTCCGTATTACTCTGACCCTGCATTCTGAGCACGCTCATATTGCGCACACACTTACACCACCCTCTAAGCTTTCCATAAGCTTATGCACGATTGATGCGTGCAGGTGACGCCAGAACGCAGCCGTAGTCTCGTCGCAGTTGGAGCGTGCAGCCGAGCCTTTGGAGTTTTTGTCATTTTCAGTATCTTGTATTTCCTTTTATACACCTTGTACTCAAAGTTTTTAATCATAGTGGATTTTGTGATGGTGTTCTTGTGGTTATTGTTCGTGGGTTATGCTTGTGGTTATGCTCATTACGAATCAAATAGATTATTAGAAATCCTCCTTGTAGCCTCCCAGGATCAGAACCTGGCGTTGGGCGCTGGGAGCCGAGAATGGGGTTCTACGGAGGTTGTCGGTGCCGGATTCGGCGATTGAGAATTTTGTGAGCCCGGTCTCCGAGTTCGGGGCGTGACACGGGGCGTCACAATATCCCCCACCGAGACAGAGCCGTCCTCGGCTCTGATACCATTTGTAACAGCCCACGCCTACACTGTATGATATTGTCCGCTCTAGGCACAACCCACATGGTTTTGTTCTCGGGGTCGCCTCCAAAAGGCCTCATACAGTATAGGGTAGCAACTCCACATATAACCACCACAACTTCAGACGATACTTCCGATGTGAGATAAAGTTTCACATTCACTGTGTGCACAGTAGCTTGCCAGCCACACAATAGCCTACCAGCCACCTTGGGGCCCGCCTACACGTGCGCCCGCCCACATGTGACCACAGTGACGGGGCGTCACAAAGGTGGTCATTGAATATACATTGTTTCCTCTCGTAAGGGCCACTTGAGTCTTGGATATATACTTCATTTTTGCAACATCTACTAAAATGAGCTCCCAAAACGGATGGACGGTGTGTATTTATCACAAACATCATGGTGGGACCCATCTAACATCCCAAGCAAAAACATGAACATACTACTCATAGGGGGTTGGGGTTTTGTTCGAGGCACCTCGAGCCGTGTGAGAAGATGGTTTGGTTACTCCCCATCCCACCAGTCAAAGGATGGTAAGTCGGTGCTCTGTGGGCCTTAGCATGATGTATTTACTTCATCCATGCTGTCAATCTATTTTTCTAGATCATTTTATGGTATTTTAAAAAAGAAAAGAAAAGAAAAAAGAGGTATATCTCAATCTCAAGTGGGCAACATTACAGAAAACAATGGTGAATAAACATTGTGCGAATTGAATCGAGTCGAATCGGATCGGATCCAATCGGATCGGATTACGGATCGGGTCAGTCCGGGTTGACCATCGATCCGAAATCGATCCGATTAACGGTTGATCTTACTGGGCCAACTCAATCTGACCCGATCCTAGCCTTCAGTTCGGATCTATTCATGTTGGATCGGGTCGGATCTGCCAAATCGGTCCCTTTCTGCCTAGCTCTAGTTGTCCCTATTTTACAATTTCACCATCTGCAGGGTCCGAATATAGTTTTCTATTGAGGAAAAACTATGTCAAGTGGCCCCCGGCTTGTGGGAGGACAACGGTCCACTTGACATCATTTTTTCGACAAAATAGTTTCATTGACACACACGGGAGCAAAAAATGAAGGTAAGGATGATAACGTCACCATCAAGTCACCACGAGTAGATAGTTTTATTTTATCGATCTACTCTGTTGGTTGTTTTCAGGAAGTATCGGCGACCGTTAATATATGACCTGTTTGGATTTGCAATGTTTTACGAGTCGGATAAAGTTGATTTTAGGTTACTAACTAGAGTTTTCAAAGCATTTGGATGATAAATGAAAATTTGATTTGTCTGGTTCCGAATATGCCGATCAGGTCCGTCAATTGTTTCCCTGACATGTCGAGAACCTTACCCATTGGATTGATCGGATTTTCAATGGTCCTTGAATTTTCCAGAATAATTTTATCAAAACTCAACCGAAGTTAGTAGAATAATTTAGTCTTATTTTAAGCGGGGTGTATATGTAACCAATTAGCAAATAACAGTTCTCTATCACTCCTCTGTCAATGTATTCAAAAAACAAGCTACTAAACACATTTACATGGATCTAATTATATATCACTAAGTACAACTAATAATTCGATTCCAATTCACCTGGATTCCATGAAAATTACACATGTATATCAAATACACATTTCCAAACCACCCTTCGGTGAAGATAAAACGCCCACAATTAAAATTTAATGGGATCATATACAGGTGTAATGGGTATTTTGGTCATATAATTTTTTGAAAATGGTAAGTAACATTTTATCACCAATTACAGTGGGACAATGACAATTATAATTAATAGTTTGAAACAATAAAAAATAATTTAAGTCTAATTATAAGAATAGAAAATAAGTTCGAAAATGATTTAAGTCTAATTTCAAGGTGCAAAAGCTTAGCCAAAGAGGGGAGGAAGTGTCACCCCCAAACCAGGAAATCGGATTCACAGGAATCCCGATTGCCAAATCGGTGCATACAGCTTCCGTAGTGCCCCGTTCTCGGCTCCCAACGCCCATATGCTAGGTTTCGATCTTGAGATCCTACAAAGAGGAATTTCCAACGTGCATATATCTCGTAAGAGGCATAACCACAAGTTTACCCAAATCACAAAGGCAACTTCATCATCATATATCCACTAATATAAACATTTGAATACAATGTTGAAATGGAAATACATATGTTAAAATCAGAACTCCAGAAGTCAGTTACATGCTCTAAGCTCCACGCTGCTGCAACCTATCATCTCTTGTAGGCATCCATCGTGCATAAGCTTATAGAAAGCTTAGAGGGTGGTGAAAGTGTGTGCGCAAGATAAGTGCTAAGCATACAAATACAACGTCACAATCATGCAATGTCGGAAATACAGGTAAGATCATAAATCATTCGATATCAGAGTACGCAATACAGATCGACTATGCAAATGAGGAGTCATAAAGAACCAAATATCAGATGTCGTATCTAGACCATATAAATGCAGAAACACAGTAACCCAAAATACCATATGTCGCAGATGTAATGCAATATGCGGTGCGAATGGAATGACCATGTTAGAGTGTGAATTCAGGATGATAGTACGTAGCATTGCAGGCTATGAGGTCTATCACAAAGGACTTCAATCCAAACCAGTTCAATACCTAAATTTGGATAGTCAGACTCAATGTGGTAGACTCCTAATCTCAGGTTAGTCGCGCGCCCAACCGAAATTATGGCCATGCGAAGGTACACAATAATTAATTACGCACTACCAGCCCGAGTGGATAGTGAGTGAATGAATGAACGAATATGCAACTTTTGTCCAATAAGTCCACATATCAGTACTGTTCATCTCTGGGATCATCACCGGGGTCTAGTACACTCTATACCAACTTGTCGTTCCATTAAGCGCACAACTTGGTAAGTAGAAAAGACCTCACTATCCGCTTGGCTAGTAGTCGGCCAATATCTACCCGGCACGTTGATAATGGACCCATTCACGAGCTGGTCAAACTCAGCCTAGCTATGCCTATTCTCTCAGACGGGTAAGGCCACACCCCCTCCCAACCGACCACGACATAGTGGGAGACGCGACGTACTGGTATATAACCCTCATGCGCTCATATATATCCACTTGGTCTCGACGTTGGGACGTCCTCTAATACCAAGAGGGTTTAGGGATTTTCACACAGGGCCATCTATGGTAGCCCGATGCTACTAACATATTTTCGGTGTCCCATCTGGCCGTCCACGATATGCCTGTGGAGGCCACGACCCTAATGTCGCTAGGGCATACACAACACACAATGTCATATGCATGAGTCATACAATCCTGCGCATTCCGTGCGCTCATGTGAGACAATCTCCGCCAATCAGGGAGTCTCATAACAACCTGCCCAATGATATATGCAATGGTCAACCACATCTCATAACAAACATGCAGATGATGCGCATGTGCATGTATCATGATGTTATTCTGTCACATACTCATAATCGGTACCAATAACCGACATCGATAATTGGCCTCGATAATGTGGACATTTAACCAACATTGTCTCCAAGGAATGACCCGCATAAAGCCTAACATATAGTGAACCCATGGCCTCACATAAGAGCCTAATATACATAACCATGAGCCTCACTCAAGAGTTTAATATACATCACGACGAGCCTAATATACAACACAACGGGCTCCATCGCCTGACCCTCAAATGCACCACAATGGGCCTCATCACATAAGCCTCACATGCATCAAGTTGAGGCCGAATGCTCATCAAAATGGGCCTCAAATACGGGCCGCATATATATCAAAATGGGCCTCAGCAATCGGCCTCGATATCCGGCCTCGACAATCGGAATCGGCCTCAATAATCGAATTGGCCTTAACAATCGGATCGACCTCAACAATCGGTACCAATAATCAATATTGATAATTGGCACCAATAATCGGCTTATAAGCAAGGCGGGGTCCATATACGAACAGCCGATCGAACCATAATATAAAGATCGTCTCTTGGCCGTGGTTATATCAAACCCGATAGTGCGAAACCATCCATCTATGGCGAATGGGGCCCACTGATTAGGGTTAACCCACGAGAGAATAATGAAGAAGGGCCTAATAAGGCCTAAGGGAAGGTCACAATGTGGGTGTCTAACCATCATTGCCCATTAATGTGGATCTTTAACCAACATTGCTCCCAAGGAATGACGCTCATAGGGTCAATCGTATAATGGGTCCACGGTCTCCTACAAAGGTTTAATACACATCATCATGGGCCTCACTTATGGGGCATATACGCATCACATTGGGCCTCACTCATGAGTCAATGTATATAACATCGGGTTGTACCAACGGGTCGAATCAAATGGGCCGGTACAAATGGGTCAAGTCAATTGGGCTGAGTCAATGGGTGAATCAAATGGGCCAAGTCAATTGGGTCAATCAAATGGGCCGATACAAATGGGCGGAGTCAATTGGCCAAATCAAATGGGCCAAGTCAATTGGGTCGATCAAATGGGTCGATACAAATGGGCTGAGTCAATGGGCCGAATCATTGGGTCGAATCAAATGGGCCGATTCAAATGAGCCGAATCGAATGGGCGAATCAAATGGGTCAAGTCAATTGGGTCGATCAAATGGGTTGATACAAATGGGCCAAGTCAATGGGAGAATCAAATGGGCCAAGTCAATTGGGTCAATCAAATTGGCCGAGTCAATGGGCAAATCAAATGGGGCAAGTCAATTGGGTCGATACAAATGGGCCGTGTCAATGGGCGAATCAAATGGGTTGATCAAATGAGCCTAATACACATCACTATGAGCTTCTACTCATGGGATCTAAATACATCACAATGGGCCTCAACCAATGGGCCCCGAATACGTCATATTAGGCATCTCAAATACAACAAGTAGGCCGCACAACTTGGACCGCACCATTCATCCATCTATAGAGTTCATTTTAGAGCATTATCCAAACAATGAATTAGATCAAAAGATCATATGGACCATACCACATATAGCAGTGGTGATAATGAATCCCACAGTTAAAATTTTAGAGGGTTCACTATAGCATTTATTTCCCATTCAGACTATTCATAGGGTCACCAAAAAAGCTGGACGGGGAAAAACAAATATCATATTGATCCAAAACTCCTGTGACCCAAAATGGGGTTTCAATGGTAGACGTTCAACACCACTGCTTTCTGCTATGTGGTCCACTTGATACCAGATCTGTCTTATTTTTAGTCTCAAGCCTTGAGGCGAGCCTGCCCAAAGGCTGGACGGTTTAGATGTAACACATATATCAGCGGGTCCCACGCAAATGGAACCGATAGACGGCAATGGATACAATAGATACATCACCATGGGGCATGCAGCTGCTGCTACACGTGCAGCAGCATACGTGTGGGTCCCACCGTTCTATGGTGTGGACGGTGATTGAGTATAAACATCAAGGTGAGGGGTGGGCCCCACCTACTTGCTGACGTCATTACATCAGCTATATAGCTGGTGTGTGGACGTCCAGCCATTCCACTTCAACGTGGATGATTGCCACGTGGGCCCACAGCAATGTAATATTATATGCATTATATTATATATGTATTATTTATTTATTTATTATTATTATATTGTTTTTTTTAATAGGGCTGCAACGTCCAGCGTCCAGATGGACGGCTGGGCAAGATGCACACGCATCAAGTGGATGAAATCCACTTCAACGTGGGTCCCACATGGGAGTAGCCCACCATAATATGTATATATATTATATATATATATATATATATATATATATATATATATATATATATATATAGCAGATCCACCGTCCAGATACATCTGGACGGTGCAGATTGTACAGATTAAAGGTGGCCGACCTTATATACTTATATTAATATATATTATATTATATGTATATACGTGTGTGTGTGAGAGGGTGAAGGGTTAGCTTGTTAGTATACACCCATGTCAGTACACATGGTTCATATTAGCCACCCTCACTAGGGATCGATACCAAGACCTCAAGTGTTGAAACGAGGTATCTCCACTCAGTCTGCCAGTTAAGCTATGGATCTGGGTGTGTCCAGGCCCTGGACAGCCTGGCTGCTGATGCACTTCACAGTGGAGTCCCACCAATCATGATGGACGGTGTAGATAAAACACAAATTAGTGGGGCCCGCATCATCCAAATGGATAGAGAGAGAGACGGTGATGGAGAGGAGGGACCTCGCTACTATGGGCGATTCATTTCTTACATTGCATACTTCAAACGGGTTTTCCACTACATGTGGTCCAAAAAATGAAAATTAACAGTGGATCACCCACCTATCGGCCTTTTTCTTTAGCTCATTGGACTCGTAGTTGCCTTAGCTTCAATCTCAACGGAAAATGATGAAGTTTTGATGGTTGAGATGCGAGATAAGAGGGTGGAAAAGTGGGCCACACTTAGTTTTTGGAAGAGGTAGCTTGGATGTTGGAGCTCTAATGGAAGTTGGGAATTGCTAGAGAATGAGAGAGAGAGAGAGAAAAATGATAGATTGATATGGGATGGGTGTTGTAAGGAAGGAGAATGGAAAAGCATGAGTTTATTTGAAATTTTTGTAAAAGAGGGATGGGTAGGGGAGAGAGAGAGTTGACTTATGGAAAAAGAGTGATGGTTGTTTGTACTTGGAATAGGGTGAGGTGGCATTGAGGTATGGTGGTATACTTGACTTGATTTGATGTGACATGTTGTAGAGATTCTCTCGAAATTCGCAACGGGCAACATTTCTTCGAAATGAACGCGGGCCGACATCTTCTAGCTCGAGTATTGGATCGGTGCGCGAGTCGCAGCGTTGGAACCGCGGTGACAGCGCGGTGGCTAGGGTACAAGTTTCGGATCGAGCCGACTTTGGTATGTAGGACTCGGCCTAGGATCGTACGCAAACGTCAGATACAGGTCAAGGGTTGTCGAAATTCGACTGGAAGGACCGAGGAAGCCTACGGAACAGTACAGTGTAGGATACGGGTCTCACAGGAAATCTTATGGGTCGTTTTGATGCCTGTAAAGTCCTTAAATTATAAAGGGATTACAAGCAGAGTTAGGCATCAGACCGAGTCGGATCAGATTGGATCCAACTCGACTCAGTTTGAAATTTGCAGGGCCTGACTCGAATTCGATCCGATCCGGGACCGAGTCCGGGTCATCTGACTCGAACCGATCCAACCCCTACTGGCCTGAACCGATCCGAGTTTGACTCAGTCAGGAAAACCGAGTCAGATCGGATTGGGCAAGGTTCAGATCGTTCATTTTTTTCAATGATGTGGAAATCATTATTCCCATTGTTTCCTATGGTGTGATCTATTTGATTATTAGATATACTTAAAATTTAGTATCAACCCCTAAAATGATCTGGAAAAACTGATGGACGGTGTGGACAAACCAAAAAAAATCAAGACGGGCCCCACATAGTTTACTCAGTAGGATAAAAATGTACTGAGTTAGTCGGTACGAAATCTGCTTCTTGAAGAAGCTTTGTAATTATTGTTGTCTATAGCTCACACCAGCTATATAGCTGCTCTAGGTATATGTCGTGCGAAGACGAGCACCGTCGCTCCTCGAGCTCCGAGTTGTACAAACGGTTCAAAGGAGATCAAAGTTACATGGGCCCCACAGTGATGTATTTATTATATTTACATCGTTCATCTATTTTTAGAGAGATCATCTTAGAGCATTATCCAAAAAATGAATCATATCCAAAGATCATCTGGACCACACCATAAATAGCAGCAAAGATGATGATTTTCACTGTTAAAAAATTTGTAGGGCTCACCATAATGTTTATTTTACATCCAATCTGTTCATAAGGTCATAAGTACCTGAATGAAGAGGAAAGACAAATTTCATATTGATCCAAAACTTTTGTGACCCCAAAAAGGGTTTTAATGGTAGATGTTCAATCTCCCGCTAGTTTTTGCAGTGTGGTCCAGTTGATGGTTAGATCTATCTTATTTTTTGTCTCAAGCCTTAAAACGAGCTCGCCAAATGGATGGACAGTTTGGATATCAAACTCATAGATATTGTTGACGTCAATACAACAGCTACATAGCTGGTGTGAGGTGTACACCTGCCAATCCGCTTCCTGTCTACTACTCATTTGCCTTGCATATCAAGCGACATTTGAATTGTTTGCATTGCATATCAAGCAAGAAGCAACCTTCGAACTACACCTCTTTCTCTCGTTGTCTCTCTTTGTAACTCTCATGGCAAAAGAATATGATTTTCAGCATACCAGTTCAAAACCTATGTGAGTTCTTATCAACTCCCCCTTTTTCTATTTTCACATGTATTTCTCATTTCAGTCATGCCCAGCTCTTTAGAATAATGGTGTATTTATTTATTTTCTCTAAAGAAAGTATGCTATGAAGAATTGGTTCATCAATGTTCATACATATATAAAATAAAATTTATTAGAAACTATAAAATACACACCATGTATGGCCCGGATCGGATTGGTCCGGATCGGATCGGATTCAATCGGATCGGATTTCGGATCAGTTTGATCCGGATTAACATTGATCCGAGCCCGATTTGATAAACGGTCGGATATGCCTGATCCTACCCGAATCGCACCGATCCAGGCCGTCAGTTCAGTTCGAATCAGGTTGGATCTAGTCGGATCGGGTCAGAAATGCCCAGCTTTAATTACAAGTAATTTGATTACATGAGCTGTTTGGATGCATGTATTTGCCCATAAAGACTTTACATGCTATAATTTGATTACAACTTTTATCTTAAATTTGAAACCTGATAAAAAGTCATATTTCAAATTATAGATAAAGTCTTTACCACTAAAAAGTCATTATACATGTTAGAACACAACGGTTAATATACACTCATGATATGTGGGGCCCATTGTAATGTGTATGGTACATCCAATCTATCCATCATGTACTACCCTTCATGTTCTCTTATGGCCTCAAAACAACTCGTCCATTATTAAATGGACCACACGAGGGAAGGATGGGACGTCCACCATTAAAAACTTTTAGGTTGAATTTAGGGCCCAATGTGATGAGTGGAAGACATCCAATTCATTTAGTGTGTGCATGCTTTAATGCTTTCTTAGGGCCCTTAAAAAACCTAAGTCTTTATTATATAATTTACAAATTTCGAAAGGTTCACCGCCCAAACTCTATAATAAGAATACCTATTTTATTCATTGTAAACACTTTACTTGCTTAGCCAAACACACAATCTATTCATTGGTAAAGAGATTACAACTTAAAAACCAAACAAAATAGCATATAAACCAATTACACCTTTTAGTCTTTTCAAGTGTAATGTGTTTACCACTAAAAAAATTACAAGCATCCAAACGGTCCCATAGTTGCGGCCTAGCCTCACCCAAGATGGTGCAACCCCTATTGTAGGGCCCACCTGACACATGTAATCTATATCCCTTTGTCATATGTTTTGCCAGATCATTTTAAGGGAATGAGGCGAAAAATGAAGCAAATTCAAAATTTTCATGGACCATATTATAGGAAATGGCGGTAATTGGACGTCCCACCAGTAAAAATTTCCTATGGGCCAAAAAAAAAAACAGCTGGTATAGAACTTTTGTAGCCCATTATAAGTTGTAAATGATCGATCACATCTTATTCCTATGGTATGGTCCACCTGAGAGTTGGATCTACTTCATTTTTTATGATCATGTCCTGAAATGATCCGTCAAGATGGATGGACGGTGTGGATATAGAATACATGCATCAAGGTAGGCCACACAGTAATGGCCGCGCCAAATCCGCTCAAACCAAAGAGGACTAGGGCTGTTCACGAGTCAAGCTAGCTCGAAAAGCTCGCTCGACTCAGCTCGAGTAAGCTCGGATTGACTCGGCTTGAATGGCCGATTCAAGCCGAGCCAAGCTAATCATTTGAAGCTCGAGTTAAGTTCAAGCCAAGCTCGACTAGGGGGCATTTCAACTCGACTCGACTTCGAACTCGACTCGACTCGAAGCTCGAGCTCGAGCTCGACTCGGCTCGATTAATAAATATATTAAATATTAAATATTATATATATATATATATATAATATTAATATAAGTTTTAAGTTAAACTTAAAAATAAAAAAATAAAAAAACAAACCCTAAAGTCTCTACCCGACCGCACGCACCCCCTTCCCTTTCCCTTTCTTCTCTTTCTCTACCCACTGCCAACCGCACGCCCGCCCGCCCCGACCACCACCACCAATTTTCATTTCAGCTCCAAAATAGTATGATTTCAATCTCTTAAGATCTACTTCTTAGGCGAGAAACCTAAGAAATTCGAGATGGGTTCTTCTCAAATTTATTAGAGCTTCAAGGAAATCCAATGATCTGATTGGCTAGAGCTCTTTACTTGGATTTCTGATTTGTGTTCTGCTCTGTTTCTTTTCTAGTACTTGGATTTCTGTTGGTGGAAGAAGATCAAGAACAGATCGGTTCTTACAGATTTCCTCATTCAATTCGAAGCTTTGTTTAATTTTTTCATTGAGTTTTGCTTTGATTCTCTTAAGATTTTTGAATTTTTCATCAATGGAGAAGGATCAAGAACAAAATCCATTACTCTCTCACCCAACAAGCTCAAGCTCAACTCAAGGTAAACTCGACTCAACTTGAACCACTAGCTCGACTCGAACTTGACTCGACAACTTTGGCAAACAAGCCAAGCTTCAATGTTGAGCTCGAGGCCAAGGTCGAGCTTGAGCTCGAGCTCAAACTCGAGTACATCATGGACAAGCTAAGCCAAGCTTGGCCCACCTCGGCTCGATGCCCACCTCTAAAGAGGACATCCACAAAATTATCATCAAACAAATGGGCATTTTGGTCATATTAAAATTAAGTAAAAATGGTTCGTTTCAGATACATGGCAAACAGACGGTAAGGGCTTTTTTATTAATAGCACAAGAGAGGAGGGTTTATTTGAAAACACTAATAGGAGGATGGGAGTGGCAAATGGACGAAAAGCTAGGGGCTTATGTGCAAAAATCCCAAAGAAAGGCAACAAAATGCAACATTCCCTGCCTCTTCCATGCAGAGCAGATCTCTCTCTCGTTTCCTTCGTCCGTACGTTGGAGGGATCTCTCTCTCGTTTCCTTCGTCCGTACGTCGGAGGGATCTCTCTCTAATACAAGAGAGCCAGCCACCCAAAATCCCCAAACTACCCCTCGATGCCGCACGAAATCCGTTCCCCCTCCACCTCCTCCGCCACCCACGACGAATACGACGCCGGCGACATCTTCCCCGACCACGTCCCGCCGGATGCGGCGACCGTTGCCGCCGATCGTCGCCAGACCCGAAAGCGCGCCGTCATCATCGTCGTCTCCTTCGTTGTGCTCGTCGCCGCCGTCGCCCTCATCGCCCTCTCCGGCATGTTCCGCCCAGGCTCCGGACAGTTGGATAGTGGCCAGAAGGACAACCCCAACGGCCGCGATGCCGCGCTTGTACGGTCCAAGATCCAGGCCCTCTGCGCCATCACCGATTTCCAAGACCTATGCGTCTCGAGCATCGTTGAGACGTCCGGCCTCCAAACCGTCAATCTCAAAAAGCTCATCTTATGCTCCACGAAAGTGGCGATCGCAGCCGTCCAAAAGGCCTGCGACTATTCCGCGGGTATAAGCAACAACGGCTTGGATTCGAGGACGGCATCGTCTTTCCGCGACTGCGACGAGCTGCTAACGTACGCGCGGGACGAGCTCAACGCATCTTACGTCGATATCGACAACACGCATCTGATATCCCTACCGTTCAAGATGCCAGGCATCTTATCGTCGCTGAGCGCCGCGATCGCCTTCCAGCAGACGTGTACGGACGGATTGCCTGGCGGGAGGGGCGATTTGACGGTCACGATGAGAGCGTTGCTGAAGAACGCGACGGAGGCGACGAGGAATAATCTCGCGATCGTATCCGGGTACCCGTCCCAGCTGGAGGAGGTGACACGTGTCAGGAGTCTTCTAGATGCGATCGAGGGCGAGCCGGTTTGGTACGCGGCCAAGGGGAAGCCTGATGCTGTGGTGGCCCAGGACGGGTCGGGGGATTATCAGACGATCGGAGATGCGTTGAAGGCGGCGTTGAAGGAGAGGAATGGCAGGTTCGTAATTTACGTGAAGGAGGGGGTTTATAAGGAGAATGTGAGGGTGACGAGGGAGATGAGGTACGTGACCATGTATGGTGATGGTGCGGATCGGACGGTCGTGATTGGAAGCAAAGGGTTCGCCGATGGGGTTTCCGTGTATGGATCAGCGACGTTCGGTAAGTTTTCATCTTTCCGGTAGAATCTACTCTGGCGTAGTGCCGGGGTTGATACTCAGGCGCTCAGAAATTGTTATCCAGCGATGTGGCATCTGCTTCGGGACGCGAATTTTCCCTGACACCAGCTTGAGAGAGTTTCCGTAAAATCCACTCCGTCCATCGTTTTTACTTTTCACCGGGTGATCATATAAAAACGAGGCAGATCCAGGGAGCGGATTACGTGCAGTACTGATCATGGGCCCACCTTGATGTATATGTTGTATATCTGCACTGTCCATCTTTTGAGAGATCATTTTATACGTGATCCAAAAAAATGAAGCAGATCCAAATCATAGGTGGGCCACATCATGGGAACGAGTGATGATTGAACGCCCACCGTTAAAAACTTCCTGGAGCCTACTTTAATGTTTGTTTTCCATCCCACCTGTTGATAAGGTCACTCAGACCTGAATGGAGGGGAAAAACAAATACCAGCTTATCACCTGCAAGAAGTTTTTAATGGTCGATCACCATTGTTTCATATGGTGTGGTCCACTTGAGATTTGGATATGCTTCATTTTGGGGTTTATGACATAAAATAAGCTGGAAAAACGGATGGACGGTGTGGATATACAATGCTTAAATCAAGGTGGGTCCCACATTTAGGGCTGCACTGTGTTGGATGAGACCAGGGCACCTTATCCGCTCCCGCATATCCAAGGCTCCAGTGGGCCACAACATCAAACACAGGCTCACCATTAATGCCTTCCTTAGGCTTACTGTAACGTTTATAAACGATCTGAACCCTTCATATGGCAACTCTCTTTGGTCCCAAGAAGGTTTTAATATGGTGGGCATTTATTTCTACCCTTTCTTGTAATGTGGCCCACTTGAATCTGAGATCTGCATCGCTTTTGAACTTTCATCCTAACATCTGCGGGCAAACTGATGGATGGAGATGGCCCTTGGAGCTTTGAGTTACAGAAACTCTTGAATCTCACAGGTTTCCTTCCGGCTCATTTCAGGCCATTAGCCCAAATATCAGAGATCTAAAAACTGACTTAGGCCACATCATAATAAAAAGTAGGGATGAAAACTAATGCAAAAATGCAAATATCAACCTATCCTACTATGCTCCAAGAAGGTTTAAATGGTGGGCCGTTAAACTTCATTATCTTTTGTGGTGTGGCCCACTTGAGTTTTGGCTCTATCTCATATTTTGGATCATGTCCTGAAACAAGTTAGGGAAATGACAGTGGATATAACAAACACCATGTTGGCCCCACAGCTTGGGCTCCGGTTTACAGGCAAGTGCCATTTAAAATTACACCATTTGAATAATTTTTATTTTAACTGCCCATTCAATGTTCACTGACGGTATTACTAGAGACAGAGTGGATATATGGAATGGATTCAGCACCCATATTTCATTGGGCCGTGTTGCGGTACTATTTCATTGGCCAGGCAGATAAGTACATTCTCAAACATGGAAACGGATTGGCTACTCCCCTAGCCACTAGCCCGGTGGCTAGTGGTGGGTGCTCCATGGGCCCACAATGGTGTATGTGTTTCATCCATGCCGTTCATCCATTTTTAAAGATCATTTTAGGGTTTGATTTCAAAAAATGAGAAGTATATAAATCTCAGGTGGACCACACCACAGGAAAATGATAGTGATTTCATATCCACCATTACAATCCTCCTAAGGCCTACTGTACTGTTTATTTGACATCCAATCTATTGGTTAGGTCATACAAACGCAGATGACAAAAAAAAAAAAAAAACCAAAGATCAGCTTAATCCAAAACTTTTATAGGTCCCAAATTTTTTTTAATGGTCAACGCTCATTCAACACTGTTTCCTATTATGTGGCCCACTTGAGATTGTAATATACCACATTTTTTGTTTCATACCTTAAAATGATCTTTTAAAAAAATAGATGGACGGCATGGATGAAACACATATATCATAGTGGGGCCCACAGAGCACCGACCACCTACCATTGGCTGGTGGCAGGGGAGTCGCCAATCCGTTTCCCTCAAACATGACATTCTTAGGTGGGCCCACTTCTGACAAGCAGCTGGGTGGCCCATAAAATAGCATCCAGCCACAGCCTGAGTGGATTCGGTCAGGCCTTGAGGTGGTGCAATCTCACTAGTGAGAATGTATAACCTTTAGAAAATTGGTGGATATCATTTTCTCTAATGTTTGACTGGCCAATAAAATGATGCCACATCACATATGTATTCCACACTTCTACCATTAGACCGTTGAGTAATTTTCATTTCAGGTAAGTCATGTCTGAAATTGGACCGTTGAATAATTTTCATTTCAGGTAAGTCATGTCTGAAATTGGACCGTTGAATAATTTTCATTTCAAATGTCCGCCTATGGTCCAATTAGAAATTCTAATCAGTGTTATGGATCATGGTCCATCTAAATTGTAGCCCACGCTTTGGAGCGTCCAATTTGCGTTACGTGCGTGCCACGTGTATAAACTCTCAGCACCCATGCATCAACCCCTCACTCTGTCATTTATAAAAACTTTTTCTTTTTTCGAAATATGTCACGCGTGTGTAAGATCCAAGCCAATCATATCAGTTGGATCACGCGGCATAGACGTTTTCTGCGAAATATCAGGTCAGTCGTATGTTGAGGCAACCCACACGCGTTTAAATAAAACGGGTGGTTGAATATAGAACAGCAGTCCGTATTCGACGTACGGTTGCTACACGTGTGGCCCTGAGGTCTTTGATCACTGTGATATTTGCAATGTGGCTTCTATTTCGTGAGACCTCTATATAGATAGACGGTCAGGATCATGAGTCTGAGGACAATGCATTATGCAGTGGGCCATGATAAAATGTACGGCTGGATCAGCATTGCTCGAGACTCATATCAATCTAAACCGTCTAACCAAAATTCATGTTCATGCATCCTTCCTCAGCTGTATCTGGAGCAGCATTCATGGCAAGAAACATGGGCTTCAAGAACACTGCTGGGCCTGAAAAGGCCCAGGCCGTTGCACTCCGCGTCGAATCCGATCTGTCCGTCATCTACAACTGCACCATTGACAGCTACCAGAGCACCCTCTTCGCGCACGCCCACCGTCAATTCTACCGTGATTGCATCATCACGGGCACGATCGACATCATCAACGGCGACGCTGCGGCCATCTTCCAGAACTGCGAGATCGTAGTTAAGAAGCCGTTAACGGGCCAACCAAACACCGTTGTGGCCCACACCCGCATCGACGAACACGAGCCCACTGGAATTGTAGCACAGAACTGTACGATCTCGCCTGCGGCTGATCTCTTTCCAGTCAAGGGTCTGGTACAATCGTACCTAGGCCGGCCAGTAAAAAAGTTCTCGTTGACAGTAATCATGCAATCGAAGATAGATGATGTGATCCGGCCCGAAGGGTGGGCCCCGTCGATAGGCAATGTGGACCCGAATTGTACAGCCACAGCTTTTCTAGGGGAATTCCGGAACCGTGGGCCCGGAGCCGATCTCGACCGCAGGGTCTCGTGGCCTGCTTACCACGTGCTGCGTGATGTGGCGGATGTGTCGAGATTCACCGTTGAGGAATTCATCATGGGACCTTGGTGGTTGAAGATGACTGGAGTGCCATTCTATACCGGCGTTCATTAATTGATTTTTTTAAAAAAATTTATTAATTAATTATTTTTAGAAATTTGCCTCCTTTTTCTGGTAGCGAGGAAGTTCATGCAACATCCAAGAAGGGTAGTAGGTGGGCCCCACCGTGTAAGTCTTAAAGGAAAATCCAGACGTCAGATGTTGCTAATCTTGCTTGCCAGTGTTGGCAAGATTCTATTTTTTAAGGGGATTTTGATGGAGTATGGCCTTGTGGTATTGCCAAAAGCATCAAAGAGCGTATTTTCAAAAAGAAAAAAAAAAAAAAAAAACTTTCTTTGAATATGAGAGTCTTTTGAAATTTAAAAGGTATAAATCTTTGTAATATAAGATATCCTCCATCTTGGCTTTCTAGGTCGTTCAATTGGAGCCATTAATGTTTACAATTCTATTTGCGGTGCTTGCTTCCATTTCAAGACGTACATGGAAAACAACAAACTCTCTCCCAAAATGCCAGGCTTCTAATCAAAGCTCCGATACCACTTGTCAGGGCAATTCTCCAACTATGTGAACAAGTGAGATCTACTTATAGGAGAGATTTGATGAAGATTGATTAGCCCAACCTGGGCAAGCACTTCATCGAACATGTAGAATGTAAAATGAGGTACTAATAATTTTAACATATTAAAAAAAAATAATAATAATAATAAATCCTCTAAAATTAAAGAAAAAAAATCACGAGACCTACTCTAGCAATAAAATTGTAACGTCCTGAATTTTCATTATTTTGGATTTTCAAAATTCCTTGAAAATTTTCATTATAATTAACTTATATCGTCACTTACTGACCATTACCACTCGACACTATCATATACACGAGTAGTACCAATAAAGAACCGCATAAATTCGATTAATCAACCCTAGGAAGCCAATAAATCCAGCCGATTACTTAAACACCGAGTTTAGCCACGTGATCTGTTCACATGGGGCCCACATTTAGCTGACCTATCACTAATTAATCAAGACTACCACAGCTAGATTAAAGATCTACCCAAAGACGAGATAACTAGGGGTCGGATCGTAATTAACGAACCAAAGTTACTCAATTATCCATTTAGCCTACGAACCAACGGTTTAAACTGATTGTGGTTGAATCTTCATTTTCACTAATTGCAAATATGTCACACTATGAACTTAGCTAATCCAAACCCTAATAATTACGCATAAGAAATCTTGTTACCTAATTCATTCTAAAAATGTTCTGATTTTTCGAACAAGCTTTAAACCGCTTATTAGTGGGCCACTAGTTCCGAAACTATAGAATAATGTTCGTCTTACTGGGCTCGACATCCATCGCGGGAGTTAGACCTGCGTAGTGTCCAGAACCGCTCAACTTGAACTGAGGAACGAGTGCATGAGAAGTGCAAATACCCTAAAGGAATAAACTAAAACTTAAGTAAATTGGGTAGTCCACTCTTACCCGAAGTTGAGAATTTCGGACCGTCGGTTTATAACCAAACTTCACATATAGAGTAAGGATATTTCCCCACACATATCCATATGACCACGGCCCCGATCGACCATCGGTGACCGTTGAACAGACTTCTGATTATACCCGTCGATCGACGCATCCAAATGGCGGGCTGATCATATCCACATGTAGATCATCATTAAGGTTAACTATCCTACAATATATATCGACATGTACACCCCATAATGGGCCCTAGAGGTTAGAAACATTCTCCCATAGGGCTAGTATAATGAAAACTTAGCCCTTGGGGCCATTTGTACAACATCTGACACTATATAAGGCCCTTATTTGGGCACCCCCTCCTCTCATACGAATTTTAATAAGAGAAAAATGAAGAAAGGGAGTAGAGAATGAGGAAAAAATAGGAGAAAGAGAGAGGGCGAGCTTCGAAGTATGAGGGTTTGTGCACCTTCACCCTCTCATTTCCTCTATAGCAACATTATCCTTCATTGGTGTCGATTCAGCGACAATTGAAGGTAAGTATTGAGTTATGTTTGTAATTTAGGTATTGTGTTTAATTCCTTCTAATTTTTACAAGCTTGTATGCTTATTTAGGCCTTTCAACGATGTTTTCCTAACACCCTAACTTTACGAGCGTCATGAGTCGAGCAGTTCATCATAAGGTGCGGATCATTATTTTTAGGTTTTCATCTATCGACCCTTGAGGGTCTCGATTAATAATTAAATGCCTGTGGATGAATTTGTGCATGCTAATATATTGACATTTTGATTTTTCTATAATATATGTTATTGGTTGCATATGGATGCTTACGTGTTTGATAAAATGTTTAGGTGATTAAATGTGTTGTTTCATAGATGCTCATATGCTTGATTGAATGCCGAACTGAATGTATTATTTTGTTGATGTCCACATGTTTGATAAAATGCCTAAGTAGATGTGGTTTTTCGTTGACGCTCACATGTTCGATGAAATGCTTGGGTGATTGTGTAGCAGAACCCATGTTATAATTGTGTGATGTAATATTTAGTCCGTAACGATACTTAAGATTTTTATGATGTTGGGTCAGTTGGTTAACCGCCCGAACAAAAAGAGTGAACCAAGTTAAGGCGGCCACCCTAGGCTTGTTCGATCGACACGGGTTGAACATGGACGACCGACAGTAGCTGGAATACACGGGCTGCTTGCACCCAATGCCGGTTGTGTCGTGGTTCTCCTAGGTCAATCAAATTAGCCCACTAGCCGACTGATCATGTATATTCACAATGTATTAAATGACTAAATGGAACTAAGACTCAATGGATGTGTTCATTCATAACCGTTAGTGCGATACGATCCCACTAAGATTCATGAGCCGGGCATGGTGGTATGGGACACCATGTCCGAGCTGTCGGCCTACGCTGGGGTGACGAGTCTCCCCGTAGTGACCAGTGAGCAACTAAGACTCATGAGCCGAGCATGATAGTATGAGACACCGTGTCTGAGCCGTCGGCCTATGCTGGGGTAACGAGCCTCCCCATAGTGACTAGTGAGCACTGATGGAGGTGATATATCATTGTTCGAACAGCCTCCGTCAAATTACTCGACCGATGGTTGCGTGCTAGAATACCGTTCAAATGACCTGGACGTGAATGAAATTGGGTGACAAGCCTTTTCCTTTATATATATTTTTTTATGTGACAAGTCTGCACCTCGTAACTGAGTGATCATACTCGTCTTGGGTGACGACTCATACCGGTTGATCCTCATACATTTAGGTATCTGTAGACACTCCACCCAGGCTAATATCTTGATTTTGTTAAGACAATCCGAGAACCATGATCATATCCTAAAACCTAACCCTAATCTTAACCCGAGCTATCATGAGTCATCATTTAATCCAGACCATGTCCAGAACCGATCCATTTCTTGAGTCACTTTCGAGTAACAATTGAGTCAATTTCAAGCCATTCTGAGCCAAATATCCAAAACAAACTTTGTTTCACTCTAAGGACCAAAAAAAGGACCCACCAGATGAATTTCGAGGGAAACCGTACCGAGGTGGTAATCCGATTACCGCCGGCGGTAGTCAAATTACCGCTTCCTCCCAGAAAACGCACACGGAGCCAGTCACATGAGTTCCGGACTCAACCAGGTCCGGGCGGTAGTCGAACTACCGCCGGCGGTTGTCGGATTACCGCCGGCGGTAATCGGAATTCCGCCGCGTGCGGCCGGAGCAGGGACAGCTGTCCCAGCATCCAAAGTCAACTCTTCCTGGAATTTACCCCTCCCATCTCCACTATTTACAGTTTTACCGGCCTCCATAGCTAATGGGAGCATGCCATGTGGCATCTCTCTCCTCTCCACCAACCACCATATGCCACATCAGCATTGGCCCTCCTCTTATCCCCTATTTACCAAACAACCATTGGAAATGGCTATAAATAGCCCCCTCCCCTTTCATTTTGATACATGGATGAGAGCCACCAAGGGAGGGAGAGAGTGAGAGTGAAAGAGTGAGAGAAAGAAAGAGAGAGAGAGAGAAAGAGAGAGAGAGAGTGAGAGAGAAAGGGTGAAGGAAGGGAAGGAGCTCCCAAGCCTTCAAGCTCAAACTTTTTCAGCCACCTCTCAAGCCTTCACCTCAACCCCTTCTAACCCATAAGCTTAGCCCAGGATGATCATGGTTCAATCAACATCTTAGCCTACTCAAGAATCAAGCCAAAAATCCATTTACATACGAGCATTCATCATGACATCTGCTCCCTTCTCAACCCCCCTGCTTCTCTAGATCTCTAGCGGACGTATGCTCTGTGACTTGCCGTACATCGGATCCTGTCACATCAGAAATTCCTAGTGATCTAGTCCACTTTTCTTATCTCTTTGCATAAGCATCATCATATCCATCCTCTAGACACATTGTCGGACGTATGCTCTGCAGCCTGCCGAAATTTCGGATCTTGCTACATCAGAAATCCACGTGTGACTAGTCCCATCATGACCGTAGCATCATCATCATCCCTTGAGATTATTTTACCACACTAAATCGAGACCGTACACTTGTACGGGCAGAGAGGGTGCCTAACACCTTCCCTCTTTGTAACCGAGGTCCCTTACCCAGAATCCCGGATCGTAGACCAGGAGTCAATCTAAGGTCGGAAAATCTTCGGATTTCTCCAACCTTACGTATTCCGTGGTTCTAGCCGACCGCGGGATTTTGAAATTATTCGGCTAGTGGCGACTCCAACAATCATAAGTCAGCTTAATCACCCCCAGCATCCCCCCAACACCAACATTTTATAGCAACAACGTGAACAACGTGGACCCCAATTTTTCAGTGTCTACAGTATCATATCGTATCTTTGAAATTATTGATTTGTAATATAAACAAGTAATACCTAAATTTGGATCAAGGGACACTAGTAAGGAGCCACTACATGCGGTATCGAGCCACGTGATCCGGATAAGAACTCGTGATATAACGTCAGTATCCTATCTTAGCGAATATGCTGGATGAATTAAAGTTAATAATTTATCGACTAACATGATCATTCACCGCATTGCTTAGAACGTGGTGAACAGGCGTGGTTGTCGCGTGATGAGGAAGTGTTGTCATTTGCGAAACAAGTGGTCGGAGTTATGTGTGAGGGAGTGTTGTTTAGAAAGGGCATGCATCATGTCATATCTTCATATGCACATTTAACAAGAGTATTTAAGAAATGTTTGATTTCTTGTTTTATCATTATCTGCGCTGATTGTGTCGATAGTATGTGTAACTTATAACTAATGGAACCACTGAGTTAGCTACTCACTCCCATTTGGGACGGTGTTTTAAAACACCAACCAGACATATCATCGATGCAGGTACTAGTGAATTCTCAAATAGATAGACTTATATCAGGTTGTGTCAACGCCGTCACGTTGTGGAGAATTAGGAGTAAACTGAAAGCTTTACGCTTTAATAATTTTGGGTATGTATATTGTGGCTTGTATAATCCCATTTTAAGCGATCATCACAATTAAAATGATATATATTTTTTCTCTTAACCCTATATTTCTTAATCTATTGTTATTTCTACCTCGCTTTGGATCCACTAATTCGTATTGCGTTACTTCGATTATTTGTGTGTGAAATGAATTTGAATCTGAATAAGGACACATGTGCGTTTTCAATTGGTTAACACTTGGAAACTCGGAATCCGAATCTACGTACTCGGGTGCCGATTTTCGGGCTGTTACAAAAATTCATTATAATAACAATGGAATTACAATTTTTAAGAGAACATCTCTTGTATCCCAAGTACATCACACAACAACTTTCACCAACCTTTAAGAGAGCACCCTCTTGAGGGAGGGGTTCGCGGCGGTGCCCACTCTTGAATAACCCACAAATACATGACACAACAAGTGAAATGAAAGCATCGATAAAGAAAGAAAATGGTTTCTTATCATCCAAGGTTGTATAGAGGAAAAAACTCACTAAACAACCCTTAAAGATGAATACCAACGGATCCGAATATGTGGTTGAAAACCTCACCATCTCGATGACGAACCTTCTCTTGAAAATGGAGAAGAGGTTTGAATTCGAGAGAGCCTAGCCCTTCTTCCCCACCACACCAAACCCTCTTTTCTCCAAGAAAAAAAAACAAACAAAAAAAAAAAAAACCATCAGTTGCTATATTATTGTCGTGAAAAAACCCTTTTTATTTTTCTTTTGTCTGGGACAAAAAAGATCAAAGCAAAAGACCAATATACTCTAGGGTTCACACGTGGGACACCTCTACATAGGAGGGAAATCTCAACAGATTTAAGACTAAGGTGGGTTGCTTCAAAGAATTTATACCTAGAACCTTTAAATCAAGTCGTATGGCCCACCCGAGCCACCTAAGTTCTAGGGATGCAATTGGGCTAGTGACCTAGCTAACTATTGTCAAAGCTCTATGGGCCCACCAAGATGTATGTGTTTGGCATGCGCTATCCATCTATTTTGCTAGATTGTTCTGGGGTATGGGTTAAAAAATGAGATAAATTCAAAGCTCAAGCGGACCACACCACAAGGGATTATTATGGATTGAATGCTTATTATTGAGAATTTCTTTAGAGGCTAAAGTTTCGAATCAAGCTAATATTTGTGTTTTCCTTTCATAGAAGGTTAGGTGGCTTTATGAGCAAGTTAAACATTTCGTTGGGCTCTCAATAAGTTTTCAATGGTAAACCTTCCATCTTCTTTATTTTTTTGTGGCGTAGTCTACTTGAACTTTGAATCTACCTCAATTTTTTTGAGCTCATGCTCTAAAATGAAGTGGAAAAATAAATGAAGAACACAGATAAAACACATACAACATGGTGGAGCTCATGATCTTATGACAGTGACTAGCTGGTGGTGTTGGGGTATCGGTCAAGATCGTGTCCCAGTTCTAGATTATTGTAATTTTTGTGTAATGCACATGAGATGAATAAATTAAATCTGAGTTCTATAATACAGTAATTTTTGTATGATGGACATGCGTTTGGATGGATTAAATAGCAAATAAACACCTAGACGTGTCTTGTCAACCTCATATATTCATTTTGTAATGTAATGTTACAGAATGAGCCAAAAAATATGGTAAGATCTAAATCTCAAGTGGAGCCTGTCATAAGAAACATGGGTGATTTAATGCCATCATTAAAAACTTCTTGGGCCCACTTAAATGCTTATTTGCCATCCAGCCCATTTATTAGAAACAATGGTAATTTATCGGCCACCGTTAAAAACTTACTAGGGCCCACTGTAATGCTTATTTACCATCCAGCCCGTTGACTAGGTCACGTATACCTAACACAAACATGGGCTGGATTCAAAACTAGCTATTTTTGAGCTCGTTCCTTGATATGATTAGGAAAAATGGATGAACGGTGTAGATAAGACACATACATCATGTTGGTATCCAAGTAGGTTTTTCCAGCACCGACCAGTACGAGCTCGGTATTGAGGGGTCACTACCGAATCCGATTCTAAAAGTAATGATTACCGTTTCATCCCAACAATTTTCGGTAGTGTGCCTACCTAAGTTTTGGATTATCGTTGGTTTTTTCTTTCAACGGCTAAAATAAGGTCAACTATCTGATGGACGGTTTAGATCTAGCGAAAGTTTCTACCGCGGGCTCTCAGTTGCAAAAGTAACTGCGGCAGGGACATGAGGCGAGTTTCACCGACTACGAGAAAAAATCTGGCACTCTTGGAGCACTGAATGTTACAGTGCTCCAAATTGTACTGGAACATACATACAGGGACATATAGACAGTCCAGTTCATAGATCTAGACCGTTCATTAGATCCAACGCAGGTTTCATGGTTTGCAAGTAATCATTACACAGACTGAAAAAATATCATTGATTTGATCAATAGCCTTGATATGGACGATCAAGATCATTTGCACAAAAAGCCAAGCCGACGGTTTCTTGTATTTACAAAGAATCATTTTTGTTGGGATATCGTAACCATCCCATCCATGGCTTGGAAAACGGATGGCTATAAAAAAAGGCCAAACCAAGGATGGATGGGATCATCCAATCAGTGCCGAGATTTGCATGGAAATATATAAAACGTGTTTTAGGATTAATGGATGGTTCGGATTGGTCGATTAGAATTTCTAAGTGGACAGATGCAACTAGAACACTATAGCTTTTTATAATGCTGCGAGAGTACTGTAGCATTTCTCATACACTCCTGACCGCTCAAATCGCTGTCTTAACTGATGATGGATAACAACCGGAATTTTCAGCTGAGAAGATAATATTAACCATCTGATTTTCTTACAAATTTGGACCATCTACTTTTATTTTTAATTATTCATTTGATAGCTATGAATTCGATGTATGGGAATGCTTGACTAGTGATTTATTAGATATATATCTTCCATCCACAATGGGACCCACCATTTGGGTGGTTTGGATGGCTATCAGGCCAATGCCACTGTGGCAGAGGCTTATATTCCACCCCAGACCTAGCATGTGGGTGGGACCCTGACTGTGGGGCCACATCCATCTATGCATTGTATATCCATGACGTCCATCCGTCTGGTCAGATCATTTTTTTTAGCATAATCGCGGATACAAATTTCAGATGAACCACACCATAAGACACCGGCACAATGATCATTGACCATTAAATATATTATGTGGGCCACATAAGTTTTGAATCAAGCTGATATTTGTATTTTCCTTTCAATTATGTCTACCTTGACTTTATTAATAGGCTCCATGGAAAATAAACAGAACAATACTAAAAAGTTTTTAATGTTGGCTGTTTAATAACCTCCATTTCCTGTGGTGTGGTACAATCTTTTTTCTTCTTCATTTTAAGTAACATGCCCTTAAAATAAACTGGAAAAACATATTAATGATGTAGATATGCAATGATCATTGACCATTAAATATATTATGTGGGTCATATAAGTTTTGGACCAAGCTGATATTTGCATTTTCCATTCAACTGTCTACCTGACTTTATTAATAGGCTCCATGGAAAATAAACATCACAGTGCTCCTAACAAGTTTTTAATGGTGGCTGTTTAATAACCATCATTTCCTGTGGTGTGGTACCATCTTTTTTCTTCTTCATTTTGGGTAACATGCCCTTAAAATAAACTGGAAAAATGAATTAATGATGTATATGCAATGATCATTGACCATTAAATATATTATGTGGGTCACATAAGTTTTGGACTAATATAATATTTGCGTTTCCATTCAACTATATTTACCTAACTTTATTAACAGGCTCCATGGAAAATAAACATTACAGTACACCTGAAAAGTTTTTAATGGTGGGTGCTTAATAACCATTGTTTCCTAGTATTACAGGCTTTTATGGCTTCATTTTAGGTTACATGCCCTTAAAATACAATGGAAAAATGAATTAATGATGCAAATATGCAATGATCATTGACCATTGAATATATCACATGAGTCACATGAGTTTTGGATCAAGCTGACATCCGTGTTTTCCTTTCAACTATGTCTGCCTAACTTTATTAGTATGCTCCATGGAAAATAAACACTATAGTCTACCTGAAAAGTTCTCAACGGTGGGTGTTTTTTTTTTTTTTTTTTTTTTTTTTTAAATTATTATTATTATTATGTTTTAATTTAATTTACACACGCACACACACCACTACACACTCACACCATAGTGGGATTTCACCACCTATGGGTACTCAAACCCTTGACCAGGTGTTGAAACTCCTGGGAGTCTACCACCGGAGCAAGAGCAAAGACCCAACGGTGGGCGCTTAGTAACCATTGTTTCCGGTGGTGAGGTATAGTCTTTTATCTGCTTTATTTTAGGTAACTTGCCCTTAAAATAAATTGGAAAAGCCATTTAATGACGTGGATATACAATGCATAGATTAAGGTGGCCACCACCCACATTGCTTGTTAGCGATGATTTAGGTAGATTCCTAACCATTGAGCCCATTGAGCCAATGGTGATGTATTTGCCACCCATCTGCACTGTCCATCCCTTTTTACATGTCATTACAGAGCATCATCCAAGAAATAAAGAAAATCTAATTCTTAGGTAGACCATACCATAGAAACGGCCCTGATTAAATCTCCGCCATTAACAACTTCTTGAGAGCCACCGGCATGTTTATTTGCAATCCAACCTGTTGATCCACAACTTTTGTGGCGCTTGAGAAGTTTTTAACGATCAATTACTACTGTTTCCTATATTGTGATCAACTTGAGATTTGGATCTGCTTCAATTTGGGACTCGTCTCCTAAAACGATTTTTAAAAACAGATGGACGGCATGGATGTAAGGAAAATACATCAAGGGCCCCACCCACCAACCATCTCCCTGTTTCCCACCCGTGCACTCTAGTGGTGCACGTGCCACCGCGAGGCTGCTGTGCGGTCTACAAGATGTATGAACAACATCCAACCCTTCTATCAATTGCATCATCTCGTGCTAACCTAACACAAAACACAAGACCGATCCAAGAGTCAGGTGGGCCACAGGACAGTGAAACCGTTGGATAGGACGGCTACTACTGATTTCAGCCGGTGCAATCTGAGTTGCAAAACAGAATAAATTTTAGAGTGAACACTAATCCACGCTAGATTAAGGGTCTCAATGGACTGGATTTCATATTAAACACGGTGGGCCCCACAAAATCAACAATTATTGTCCCTTATTAAATTGTTCCATGTGATGTGGCGTGCTTTAGCTTTTTATCAGACCCATTTTTTTTATGTGAGAGTAATATGGGATAAATCATCCTATGGACGGATCGGATGTTGTGTATACATTTGGTGGGCCACAAAACGTCCCGGTACCAAGTTCACCTCTCTCTTAAACGGTGTAAAACTAATATCGGACTTTACACTTTCCTCCAAAGATGAATGGCATTCTCGTTATTAATATGCCTAGTGATGTCAATCTCGTAAAATGAGATTTTACTAAAGCTCCTCTTCCGACGTCGCTCTGTTCTCTTCATCCTTTCGTCCGTCGCGTTCGTCTCTCTCCTATCTCCATCTCTCTCTCTCGTTGTCTTTCTTCAGCTCGCAAAAAAGCCCCAAAATTCCCAGATCTCGTTCTAGAACCCTAAAAATTCCAAGAAGATCGATTTATCCTCTTCGATCCGATCAGGTATTCCTTTGATTTTCTCGATTTCAATCTCTAATTCCTCCAGAAGAAAGCTGATTTCAATCTCCCATTCTTCCAGAAGGAAGCTGATTTCAATCTCATTTCTTTTATAAAATCATCTCCACACATATGCAAAAAGATCATTTCTTTTTTGTTTTGATTTCGATTAGATTCGTGGATTTATGCATTGGCTTCTTTTTTTGGTGCTCATGTTTGGTTGGATTACATATAAGAAAGATTTTGTTCGTTTTCTCTTTAGGATGTGATTTATCATGAATGAATGATTGGTGAATTAGTTAACTAACTGCTTATTTATAGTTAATTATGATTAGTTATTCATTGGATTTCGATTATTCCGAGAGCCTCACGGGATGGACACTTGGAGCGATAATCCATCATTCAAACCATTTCATCTGGTGGGCCCTCAGGGAATGGTGTAAGGGATGAAAGTTCTTACTGATTGGATGATCTTACGATCACTGGTCAGGATTGAACGATGAAAAGTCTACCTTTTGGACCGGCAGGATTGTCCAGCCTGCATGGTTCTCAGATTGGTACAGCCATGTTGTGGGGACAGCAATAGATGGACCTGATCACTGGAACGATGTGGCATGTGTCCTTTTTTTTTTTTTTTTTTTTTGCGTGAAATTCATGTCATGAACTTGGCATTTTATGCATTTGAAGTTGAATGGTTTATTTGTAGCCTGTTTTAAAGGAATTCGAAACTTTTGGGTATCTATTTCTTCTGTGTGTGCTGTTTTCATTGTGAGCAGAAAATAGTTCAATCTCATTTTCAATTATGCCACCCCGCACCCCCCGCGACATGGTTTGGTATTCATTGCATCATCACCATCTTCACCATCCTGGTCATTATCATTTTGATATTTGGATTTTGCATTACAGGTTACTTGTCACGACCTACAAAGCCATGGTTCAAATATATGAGCATGAACTGTGGGATTGGCACAATCAACAGATGGAATAATGCTTGTAGCATGATCACTCGTTTAAGAAGTCTTAATGTACCCTAAATCTTAGTGGGCAGCATGAACATTGTCAAGGGTGTGGCAGACCTTATCCGAAGAACATCTGGTGGTCATCCAGGAGAAGCAGCCTCATGGCAACAAGCCGAGAGGTACTCTGTTCCCTCTCCAAGAATCCGCTTCAGGTACTTTCTCCTTCTACTCATCATTCTATTTTATTATTATTTTATTTTGCATGGAAAAGATGGTGTTTTCTTTCGATATTGTAATGTTCGGGTTATCTTAGTGGATATTGCAATGTTTTGAAACCTTGATCAGATTCTGACCCATTTTTTGTGGGTGGTTAGGTACAACTGGTAAGACCAGCACTGGCTCATTCTGAAAATCTACTTAATCTAAAACTACAAAAATAAAATGAATTAAATACTTTTATGCTGTTCAGTGATTATAATATTTGATTGGGGGGATTCACCTCGCTATCTCAGCGAGTTTTATTCCCTCTTTCTGCTTTCTGCTTGTCGTTTTTCTGCTTTTTGCTTTCCTGTTTCTCTGTTTTCCCCTTTTAATAAAGTAATCGTTACCTCTCAAAAAAAATATTTGATTGGTGTCTTTGAGCTTTGACTGACACACTTGCATTTCTTAATGGAAACAGTTAACCACTTAAACTGACCTGGGTCTATAGTGACCCAGGTCTGTTTTGGTGACTGGTTCCAGTCCAACCAATGCGGTCTAAGTGTCAAAATGCTGGATATTGTTGTTTACATAATTGAAAACCATGAGCTTGGATTTATTATTATTATTATTATTATTTTTGAATTTCATAAAATGTATAGGCCCCAAAACAGAAAGGAATCACATAATCTGGATCACGGCATTCGGAACAGAAAACGTAGGGGGATTGGCGATTTAGATAATATTGGTTTGTTGATGGTTGGATCATTGCCAAGTGGCATAATGCAGGCTATTGATGTTTTATATCTTCTAGCCAAGTTCTTGCCCATGGCACTTGAGCACAGCACCCCCATAGGCGGAACACATAAAAATGACATCCCAATTTAGAAAGTCATATGCTTTTCCGGTTTACGCACTTGACGCTTTTTCTTTTTTAATGATGACAAAAAAAAAAAAAAAACTGAACAAAATGAAAGAAACATGAAAGGAAGTGAAGGAAGAGTAGGATGGTGAGATGCCAACCCACTACATCCCCCCACTCCAAAAAATTACAATGCATTAGCCTATACACTCTCGACTCACTCTTACTACTATTGATCTTAACCAGGAGATGCCTTTACCCTTGGTGCTGAGGAAAATCACTTCACTGTTCTCGGAGCTACTAGGGAAATTATATTCTTTTTGTTCTTTCCCAAAACACCACATGATTTTAAGCATCGTGGCTACAGATTGATGATTTTGAAGATCAAATTGCGGAGTAATGGTCCTCTTTTCTGAATGGTTTCGCTGGTTTTTGTTTGAGTAGGAAGCTTAAACTTCTCAAAGACAAAATTAACTTTTGGAAAAAAGAGGTTTTGGGTGCTTGGGAGGCTGAATTCGATTTAATGGTGGAAGAGATTATGGTGATCTTCTAGAGGAAACCAGTGGTCTCTCGCTGGAAGACAGAAGTAGGAGAGAAGAATTGTCTTTGATATATGCTCAACACTCTAAAGAAGAGGAAATCAAATGGTGTCATAGATTGAGGGCCTTGTGGCTAAAAGAGGGGGATGAAAACACCCTTTTTTTCATAGTATTGCCAGCTCCCAGGCCAAGCTAATAGAATCTTTAATAGTTAATGGGTTGATGATTTCAGATAAGAGTTAGATATGTGACTCTATTGTTCAGTTTTATTCCGTCCTTCTCTCTGGGGAGAACTAGAAGTGGTCGAGATTGGAAAATCTTGATTTCCTTCAACTACCCAATGTTGATGTATCTCTCTTAGAAGTGCAATTTTTAGAGGAAGAGGTTCGTGCGGCCTTGGGTTCTATATGCAAAGAAAAAGCGCAGCGGGCCCCAATGGTTTCCCCATGTTCTTTTATCAGAAATTTTGGCATATCATAAAAAAGGATGTTATGGATTTCTTAGTGGAATTTTTTCATTGTGGTCGTCTATTTAAAGAGCTCGGGGCCTCGTTTATTGCTCTCATTTCAAAAGTTGAAGGGGCAGCTTAGCTCAAAGATTTTAGGTTGATAAGCTTTATAAGTGGCCCATATAAATTATTGGTTAAGGTTCTCGCCCTTAGATGTAAAGGAGTTCTTACTAAGGTCATTTCAGATTCCCATGGTGCATTTGTAGTGGGAAGGCAGATTTTGGACAGTGCTCTATAGCCCATGAATGTAATGATTCAAAATTCATGGAGAAGAGGAGTGGCTTAGTGTGCAAGCTGGATGTGGAAAAGGCATATGATCATGTCGATTGGGATTTTCTGGATTATATGCTTGGGACATTGGGCTGCGGCCCTAAGTGGAGACGATGGATGAAGGCTTGCGTTCAATCTGTGTCGTTTTCCGTTTTGGTTAATGGATCGCCTAAAGGTTTCTTCAAGGTGTTTACAGGTCTTAGGCAGGGGGATCCCTTGTCCCCATATTTATTCATTATTATTGTGAAAGCTTTTAGTAGGATGCTTCGAAAGGGAGAGGAAAATGGGCTTTTCAGTGGGTTCAAGACGTCGGCGAATGGTTGCCAGATCATTCATCTTTAGTACGCCGATGATACGCTTTTTTTTTTTCCTGTGGAAGAGACCTCGGTTGATAACCTTCGGAAATTAATTGTTTGTTTTGAAGTTGCATCGGGTTTAAAGATTAATTGTGGCCAAATCTGAGTTGTTGGGGATTAATGTTTGCGATGACGATCTTCACCACTTTGTGAGTATCTTTGGGTGCAGACCAAGTTCTTTTCCATCGACATATTTAGGGCTCCCCATGTGTGTCGGGAAGCTGGCAAAGCACCTTTTGGACCATGTTTTTGAAAGAATAGAAATGAAACTTGCTTCTTGGAAATGTCGGTATCTTTCTATGGGTGGTTGCCTAGCCTTAATCCAAATAGCTTTTTTCTAACATGCTAGTTTATTTTGTCTTTGTTTAAATGATCCAAAGAGGTGATGGACATGTTGGATAAGATGAGGAGGGATTTCTTCTTGAAAGGCGCTTCAGATGGTAGAAAGTTTCATCTTTTGAAGTGTTCCGAAGTGTGTAAGCTGATTTAAGAAGGGGGGCTGGGGTTAGAGGTTTGAGAGATATGAATTTGGCTTTCTTGGCAAATGGGTTTGGCAATTCAGATTGGAAGAGGGGAGGTTATGGAAGGAAATCGTTGCTAGGAAATACGGGGTGTAGGAGGGCGGTTTGTTTGTGAAGATAACTTTGCTTTATAGAGCTTCTCATGTTTGGAAAGCGATTGTGACGACGTAGCTTCTTGTTAGACGGAGAATTGTGTTTTCTTTGAGTGATGGTGATGCGGATATCAGTGGTGCACCCTTTAGAGTGTACTAGAGGAGGAGGTGTCACCAACAGATTACCGGAGCGAAGGAGTTGATGTGGATGGACGTTGGGTCCATCGGACCCATTTTCTGACACGCTTCGAGCGCAGGAGCAGCATGACCGCACCCTGACCATAGATCCGTTGGTCGGATTTCACACCCTACCACACGGGTGTTTTAGTTTTATACGTTTTTGTTCTTTTTTCTTGTTTCAGGGGCTTTATTGCACTTTCTTTATTTTTTCATCTTTTTGTTATTTTTCTTGTTTTCAGGGGCTTTAGTGCACTTTTACTTTTTCTATAGCTTTATATATACGTTGTGAAAAACCCTATTTTCATTATCATTGAATGAATAGAAATTCGTATCTTTTCTTCCTCTTTATTTAAGAGATTGGAGTTTCAGGATTGACCCTTGAGTGTTGAGGATTCCACCTCGATTTCAGGTTTACTTCTTTATAGATCTTCGAGGTGCAGGAAAAGGTAAGAATCATCCTCCTTTTCTTTTGACGACAAAAGGACCTGTACTTTCTTTATCTTGAACCCTTCATTCTTCACCCCTTTCGTTCCTCTCTGGATATCCCTTTTCTAGTTTGAACGGAAAAGAGAGATGGTTAGCCAGTAGAATCAGATCCAAACTTGACCGTGGACTGACTTATGCTAGATCTGGGATATCCTCATATCCCTAGAGCTTGTTTGGACGGTGGGATTAGAAGGGATTAGGTGGGATGGGTTTTAAAAAAGGTAATAATTGGCTTTGTCAGAGAATTGTCTCAATACCATGGGTTTTCTAATTCCATCGGCTCCCGTGCCATGGTGTTTGGATGGCATAGGAATGAAAGGTTTTTACAACTCCTATTCCGCATGATGTTTGGATGGGAGGTTTAGATGGCTGCGTTTTAACTCCCATCCCATAGGATGTTTGGATGGGAGGTTTTCTACAACTCCCATACCGTACGTAAAATATAAACTTAAAACGAATGTGGTGTGTATATATTTATATATAGACGAACCATCATCGTCATCATCTTGGTCCGACGAGAAGAACCTACTAGATTTGGGATCCACTGCCGTTGGTCCATGATCGTCCAATCAGTGTGTTATAGAAAGCTTTCATCTCGGTCAGAAATCCCAAGAAGCTTTCATCTTGGTCGGAAATCTTTGTCCATGATTGTCCAATCAGTGTGTTATAGACTCTAATCCATCTACAGACAAGGCCCACTTGATGGGACAGTTGGGATCCACTGCAGCCGACGAGCTCAAACAAAAATTCGAGTTCACTACATACATGCAACAACGAATTCAGACACACAAGTAGGCTTATCATTCCAAATAATTACAGCATTTATACAAAAAGAAAATACTGAGAAATTTCATCCGAATTCCGCAACAGTCAGCTCTATAACCCACAAAAAACCATGATTTCAAAATTCGACAGCGGAAACACCCGAATCAGACCCAACAATCAAATCCAGCCCTTCAATTTTCCACAATTAGAACTGAAATTTCACATAAAATTACAACAAAAATCTTCTTCTTTTTCAGGAAACAGAGAATCAAAGAATTCAAAATTTTCAATAGAACTAATTCGAGTAATAAATTGAAGAGAAATGGATCTTAAGCACCTGAACAGAGATTTCTCTCTTTTAAACGGACGGATTTTTTCTATTTCCGATCTTTCCCTTCGCATCCTCCGCCATGAATGGAGGAATCTGTAGCTTTTTCTACTGTCCTTTTGGGGTTTTTAAATCTTAGTTTGGGGCATAAAGGGGGAAAAAACAAAAAGAAGAAGGTTTTTTTTTTTTTTCTCTTTTGATTTCTGGAGAGAGAGAGAGAGAGAGAGAGAGAGAGAGAGAGAGAGAGAAGAGAGAGAGAGAGAAGAAATGAGATAGATCGGTTGAATACTAAGATTTCCGACCAAGATAGATCGGCGGAAGAGTCTACCATCATCGTCACCATCATCCACCGTTGAAAGCTTCTTGGGTCGGCGCAAGATTTCCGAGGCGGGATTGGGTGGGATTTGCTTCCATCCCTCCAATCCTTTGCAATCCCGTGCATTTGAAGTCGATCCTCTTCAATGCCGGCACGATATCCAAGAAATCCCATCAATCAATTCCACCTTGAGCCCGTCGCCAAACAACCGACGCTTGGAAGAGTGGGATTTCTAAACCCACTCCCACTTACGCCCACCTAATCCCACTGCCCAATCCCGCCCCTAGGTCTTCCCTTTTTACTGTTTATGCAATTTTATGCCAAAGGGCATGATCTTGACAGAATGATCTCATCTTTGTGTTGAAATTTACCTAATCCCTTTGATTGGAAACGGTTGGTTGACTTGTGTATTTATTTGAACATTCTTTTACCTGATTATATATGTATTTAGGATTAGGTCATCACATGTCCCTGCATCAGATGGTCGTCGCATTCGTTTCTAGGTTGATAGCCGGTGTGGAGATCTGATCTTTAAGACCTATTCCCAAGAGTGGTAAGACTAGCTCCTGATTGATTCATTCAGTGGCGAACTGTTATTCTGTGTTTGGTTCCTTTGTGGTTTGGAATCCCCCTTGTCGGAGGCATATGACGGATGAAGAGTTTGGTGATTTCGCTAATCTGTTGGCCCATCTTTTGAATGCTTCCCCTTCCCCTTCTGAGTCAGATTCGTTGATTTGGCTTGGTCATCCCTCTGGAAAATTCTCGGCTTGTTCTTTTGTTAAGTGTTTAGACTAGGACAGTAGCTCTTCGCTCCCTCCTCTCCCTTTTCATTGTTGGTTCTATGGAGCTCCTCCTAGGGTTGCAATTTTCGTTTGGCTTGTGGGGCGTAAGAGAATTCTCACCGTGGGCAATCTTCAAAGGAGAGCGTTGATTTTACCCAATATGTGTCTGATGTGCGAGGAGAACGTGGAATCGATTGATCATTTGTTCTTGCATTGCTCATTTGCTTCTAAAGTGTGGGCCTATTTCCTTCGCTTGCTTCATGTGGATTGAGCAAGTTTTGCCGTGTATGTAAAAGCCAATGTCTGACAATCTTTTCGCTTCCTTTTAGTGCAGTGTAGGGTTGTATTCTTTTCTCGCTTTGTCGGTTGTTTATAATTTTTTTTAAATTTTTTTGTTCTCTCTCTCTCTCTCTCTCAAAAAAAAAAAGAAAAAAAGAAAAAAAGAAAAAGAAAAAACGAAAAAAAACCACATGAGGTATTCGACCCTCACCATGCATACCCTATTGCATACCGAAAAGATTAAGACCTTTGAAATCTTTGAGGCGAATAGTGAACTTGATGTGGTTCAAGAGGTGGTTAACTGATTCTATGTCCGTATACACTCATTCATGATTATCATATTCTTTATCCTCATATTAGAAATCATTAAGATCTTGTTATTCGCCACTAGCCAAGCAAACACGATGAACCCTTGGGGGCATGGAAAGCGTCAAATTTGACTTGTGGGTCCAAACATTTCTCGTGTCAGTAGGTGTTCTCAAAATCGTTATTATATTGCAGTTGTAGCATAGTTCAAATCGTATTGTAAATTGTAAGATTTTTCATATTCTTGAGAAAATAGAAAAAATCTGAAGAAAACATACATAAATTAGAAAAAAATTAAAAACTCATTAATTATCCATTTTTGATCAATATACACAAAGAAATATAATAAAATATATAATGTTATTATCAATTGAGAACGCATATAATGTATACATATCAGATAATAAAGGAATCTTGTCTCTATCTTTTGTTCTTTTATCTTTCAAGAAAATTTACTGTAAAAACATACTAGTCCTTTAATTATTTTATTCTTTTGTACTTTCTTGAGTGTGGAATCCTATTTGAAAAAGCAACATTTGGTTTGTGCTCAGATAAGACGATATCTTGATTATCTGGTTTTGATTTTTGAATATCAGAATCCCCAAATGTCCTCTGCCCCTCAAAAGACAAAAAAGAGGGTTTTTTTTTTTCCCCTTTTAAAATAGTGGAGAGCTTTTTACATGGTTTTAAAAGCAGAAGGGTGAAAGTTGAAACAAAGGAAGAAAAAATGAATAAAAAGCCTGACAAATCTGATTTTCTTTAAGCATTTTCGGGCTTCGTTATCTCCCGCTCATTGGATGAGCTGGTAGAGATAGTGTAGTGTGTGTGAATGATCCAGGGTTCAATCCCTAGTAGTGTTACGTAAAAAATAAAAATAAAATTTCGGGCTCCATTTATGCAGTTCATGGTAATCATAATTTTGAATAGTAAATCATAGGATTCAAAGATTCATCTAAAAAGGGATTCAAAGTTTGATTTAAATCATTTTGCCCATGATTCAACTTCAATTGTAAATAATGAATCTTTGGATTTTGACAACTACTCGGCCCGAAAAGGCCACAATTGAAAGATATTGCTGAAAAGCTCTCTGATGTTTGTCTTTCATCACCCTTCATCCACTATGGAGAGAGTAGGGCTGAAATTACTAATTTGACTTGTTAGGGCAGCAGACTCATTTATGTTTTCCCTCAAATTCCTGTGAAAGTGAGGAGGACAAACCATCCCACCTCCCATCATGCCATAGCACCAAGCATTCATGGCTTGCTGATTGGGAGATACGTTGTAAAGCCTTGTATAGTCAAAGACAATGGTGAGTTCCTACACCAAATCTCTTCTTAAAACCTTATTCTATTGCTAGCTCTCATCTTGGAAGCTACCCCATTCGTAAAGTCCCCTACCCCACTAGCATTGTTTTCTAGATCCCAGAAGCCCTATATGTTGATGACGGAGGGTCAACTAACCACTACAGCCACTTTGTCCATAAGGTTCCCTGCCCGACTAGTCATTGCTTTCAGTGATCGTAGTATCGGTATCACTACATGTATTGCTACCTGGGGATACGGAAACTTGTATCAATATTGCCTACATTATCGCTGATTACCCTGAAATGTATCACTAAACTAAGGGGCTGTCTAATTTTCCAAATCCCCCATAAATACCTTGTATATGGGTAATGATTATTTCCTTGAGTAATTACCGCACGGTTCCCAAAGCTTGATTTGACAGGCCTACTTTTTGAACACTGCAATCGAGGAGGTGTGAAATATATGTGGGGTCCACCGTGATGTATGTGGCTTATCCACACCGTCCATTTGTCATGCTAGCTGAATTTAGGGCATGAGCCAAAAAACAAGGCAAATCCAAAGCTCAAATGGACCACACCACACAAAAAAGGGAACTGAACTCCTACCGTTAAAAACTTCTTAGGGCCACTGTTTCCTTTGGTGTGGGCCACTTGAGTGTTGGATTTGCCTTATTTTTCGGTTCACGCCTCAAAATGTTCTGGTAAAATGGAGGATGGCGCGGATATGTCATATATATCACGGTGGGGCCTGCAAATTTAAACCTATTGTAGTTGTCGTTATGTTGACATTGCAAGTATCGATCAAAGCTTTGTATTTATACAATTGAACCAGCGCTGATCAAACCATCCAGTAATGGCAATGGTTGGTGTATTGGCTAGCTTGCTGACCAATACATTGAGGATTGCATCGGCCATTATGGCTTTGTACCAGTCGATTTTTTTTTGTAAGGAAAAATGAAAAAGTAAAAGTAAAAAATATTGAAAAATTTAAAAAAGTGAGGATCCCAAACGTGCATTTTTTTTAAACATGTATTTGATGGTGTAATTGCCCATTCTTTGGTAAAAATGCCGCCTCGGGCTGCCTGAGTACTAAGTACTTGTCTGACTCTAAATTTCTTATATTTAATTTCTTAATATGTAATACCAATACATAATTAAGATTATGAGTCCACATATGAGTAATGATGAGTTAATGACACAAGTATACAAACCATAACCACATAGGTTACAAGTACTACCATGATGTTAATGTGTGATATGAATATGATAAACAGAAAGTTGGGATGACAAACAAATAAACTGATGAAGTGATGTTAAAGTGTGAACATGCATGCACTAACATCGATGGATATGCAAAATAACTAATAAATTATAAATTATTCATGACTATGAAAAAATAAAATAACAAAGCCATGACTCATGGGTACCTGTCACCATTAGTCACCACTAGAAAGAATTGCACGTTGGTGTTGTGGTTGCTTGACCTCAACGTCAATCCACTAATGCATAGTGTCCACCATTTTGAGGACTCTTGAACAGCCCAAAATTTGTGTAATTGGTGGGATCCATTCTATTAATGCATATCCCTAATCATTAAACACCAATTTTCTCAAGAAAATTGAGGAAAAAATTAAAAATAAAATTTGCGTGAATAATGTCGGCGCATTTTGGGGACATTTGAATGGCACAAATACGGCCTAAAATTCATACAATCTCTGGGATTCATCCCACTAATATATATCCTTAATCATTATTACACCATTTTCCCTCAAGAAATTCATACAATCCCTCAAGGATCTTTTTACCTCTCTTTTCAAAATTTCCCAAAACTGGCTCTGGAGCTTCAATTTACCGGTTTGAGCTCAAATATTGTGTTTTGATCTAGCAATCAGGTGTAAATCTGGTTGAAAATGAGCTTTTAACAATCACTTGGCACTCGAATGAGTGAAGGAGGAAAAAAAATAATAAAACAGTCCTCACAAGGGGGCTTATGTACCCGCAATGGCCAGGGCTGATAAGCATATGGTGTAAGTTGCTGTTATGGGGGCCATTTCAGCCAAATCTGCCGTTCAGATCTGTATTGTGTAATGGTGGATGCTGTAGTGTTATGTATCGGCCGTTACATAACCTTTTTTAGACCTTGTTGCTGATATATTGTGATAATATTGATACCATGATGTCCCGGACTATATCGATGGTAATATTATCGATACCAGATAATTTTGGTCCTGTTTTCTATTGCTGGCCAGCGATACCGTTAGTATTGGCCAATTTGCGATACATAGAACACTGTCAGCTATCTTTCAAGAAAAGGAAAAAAAAGGAACACCGTCTGATAGTCTACTTCCTCCCCACTTGCCTAATTGAAGATTATTGAGCTTGGGCCAATTCCAGTCTTCATCACTTAAAAGCTTTGAATTTTGGGTTCATTTTTGTTTTTGCTGGCTCTTCATTAGTAGTGCTCTTCATTAGTAGTCCGATTTATAATAGTTCATATGAGTCTTGTTTCTTGAATATTGCTATATGTATACTTGTTATTGTTATGCATGTAATATATAGTTGTCAAGATTTTGGGTGATATTGATGTATCTATAGTCTTTTCTTGATTTGTGGGTTCATTTTTGTTTTTGCTGGCTCTTCATTAGTAGTCCGATTTATAATAGTTCATACGAGTCTTGTTTCTTGAATATTGCTATATGTATACTTGTCATTGTTATGCATGTAATATATAGTTGTCAAGATTTTGGGTGATATTGATGTATCCATAGTCTTTTCTTGATTTGTTTATAATGTTTTTGCATTTGAACTGGAGTCTAAATTTGAAGGAACTCATCCTCATGATACTTCCTATTATGTACTTTTTCAGGGAAACTGGCGATGAGGCAGTTCTGAATACACTCTGGGAGAGATATACGAATGCTGTTGATAAAGTATTCTTGCTGACATCATTCAATGTTTTATTGTTTCCTCATGTTAATATCTTAAGTGTAATTAGTAAAAGTTCAGCAAACCTTTGACAAAATTCACTTCAGTAAACATTTAGCAGATTGACTTACCCAATCGTGCTTGCCTGACATCATTTGAAAGAAGTTTCAATGTCACCTTATTTAATGTCTGATTCCCCTCTTATTTCCTTTTCTTTTTACCTGTAAAGTTCGATCAACTTCAGCTTTCAGTTTTAGTTTCCTCAAAAGACCTTCTCAGTTATATGACTCGTATCCCTCACCAAAACATGACATCTATCTTCTCGGTCAATCTCCTTTTCAAAATTGCTTGTTTTATGTATAGGGTCTGTAATTATCATTCAAAAAAATAAAAATAAAATGTATAAGGTCTGTAATATTTATTAAAACATTCCTACTTCAATTATTAGGAATTTTACAAAAAAAAAAAAAAAACTACCTGCTTAATATAGAATATACATTCCAGTACCTTTTTCAAAAAGGTTTGCAATAGGATACCCATTAATTTAAGTAATGATCATTGGAGTACCTTTACAATTCTTAATGGAAGTTGGGGTCAGCCGTGTGAGCAAATGGATAAAAGGTTTAGGTGGGCCCTACCGTGATGTTTATGTGAAATCCACCCCGACAACCAGGTGCAACACCCCATGTTAGGTCCAGGGCCCAAAAAATAAGCCCCATCCTTGATTTAGGTGGACCACATGATTGGAAACAGTGTACAGGGCAAGCCAAACTATTTCTCTTTGTGTGCTGCACCTAAATTATGGATGAGCCTGATGTTTGGGCCCCAAGCCCAAATTTGGTGTGGCATCTAATGGTTGGAGTGGATTTCATATAATCATTGCAGTGGGCGCTGTAAAAATTAAGCGTGTACGTGTCTCTCGTAACTATTTCTTTTGGTGTGGCCCAATTGAATCACAAGTCAGCATGATTATTTCCCCTTGGGGCTAACATGGGATTAAACATCTAGTGTTTGGACTAGATCTCACATACACATCACAGTGGATTGTAAAAATCCAAGGTGGGTGTCCCATAAAATTCCCTTTAGACCTCCATTTTTTTAAATGGTTGCAAGGGGGACACCACCCTTGATATTTTTCGGGGTCCATCCTGATGTGTATGTGAAATCCACTCTGACTATTTGATGTGTAATCTCACTTGCAAAAAATTAGGTTGACATGTGATTCAGGTGGGCCACACCAAAGGAAACAGTTGAGAGAGAGACGACACCCTTGATTTTGGCCCACTATGATGATTATATGAAATCCTCTCCAACCATTACATGCCACACTAAAATTTAGGCATGGAGCCCGAGCATCAAGACCATTTGTGATTCAGGTGGGCCACACCAAGGGAAACAATATGGAGAAATTGTGTGATCCACGTCCACTTGAATCACAAATGGGGCTGATTTTTGGGCCCTGGGCCTAACATGGAGTGACTCACTTGGTGGTCTATTTGGATTTCACATAAGCATCATGGTGGGCCCCACTTGAGCTCTTGACCCCTTTGCTTGCATGGCTGACTCCAACTCTTGTTTAGAAATGTAACGGAAGGTACTCCAAATGATGATTACTTAGATTAATAGGGTAGCTTATTGAAACCTTTTGAAAAAAAGGTATTGGAATGTAAATTCTATATTAAGTAGGTAGGTTTTTTTGTTGTTGTTGTTGTTGTTGTTGTTGTAAAATTCCCTTAATTATTTCTGTTTTTTAAATGTCGCTGTTTTCAAATATTGATGTATCCATTTTGTGCCCTCGACCATTTGGAAGAGGCTCCTCGGTGGTAGACTTACAAGAGTTTCAACACGAGGTCATGGGTTCGAGTACCCATTGTGGTGAAATCCCACTGTGGTGTGAGTGTGTGTGGGGTGTGAGTGCGTGTATAAAAAAAAGGTTCTTGGATTTGTTTACCATTTCTCGAGTGCTGTTTATAGCTTTTGTTTTCCCAGGAGTGGCATAGGGGTTGTAATTGTTCAAAAGGGCAGATACCTCGGCATATTTTTTGCTTGTTGGTCTTTTGGTCGATTTGGGCAGAATGCACTAGTTGTACTTTCTGAAAATTTGCAAGCTTGCCTGGGGAAGTTCACATTGGGGCAATGTTTAAAGCAGTGGGATGCACTACATCTACAAATGCCTTTGATAGGTGTCCAGTTGATTCTTTTGAGTGTTGTTGGGTCTGCATGCCATGTTCTATCAGGATTGATGGTCTTTCATCAATCCTCTTTGTTGGCTTTGCTTTTCTTTAGCTTAATAAAATTTTATTTATCTTTCAAGAAACTAATTTATAGTTTTTTAATAGTTGTCCATCACTTCATCTGCCTCGGAGGATACCGGCATTGATTCCATTTAGCTGACTTGCCAGATGTCTGAATTCATGTCAAGTTTTTCAGTGGTGGTTTCCTAATCTGTTCTTATATTATACATCTTGTAAGGCGAGTTTTGTTATTATTTTAAGAAATGCCAATGGTGAGGCAGTGTTGGACTGCCTATTGGTTCCACCTTTGGAAGCTTTTCTGCTAATGCATTTGAGACTGTGTAGTACGTAATGACATGTGTGATTCATAAGTTCACGGGTCACAGTTAGTTGAAGGTCTTTTTAATCATTACTTGTTTGATTTTGGAAATTAATCCTGGCTGATCAAATTTTTATTGTGTGTAATTTACTTCCTAATAAATTTGCAGGAAGAGAAGAGAAAGTTATTTCAAGTTTTTCTCATGCACTTCCTGCGAGTATACAAGAAATGGGAACCTGAATATACTGTGCAGTTAGCAGAGGCTGCTTCATCTTCCGTGGATCATGCATCAGGTTCTGAGGATATCCTTGTTGGATGCTCTGTTGGACATCCTGCTGAAATTATCCTTGTCCTAACTCAAGAAGTTCAACGTATGACTGCTCTAGTAGCAGATGGTAAGGTTTTTATTTTTCTGATATTTTTCCTTCAAGAAATATATGATTTTCTTCTCCTGTTTGTCCGATTTGCCAACATCCAGTGAAAGGCAGACAACTCCAGATGGCTTCTCTTTACTGCTTTTCTGCAATTTTCAGATGTTACTGCTTTGATTAGAGTATTTTGTATCTCAGGTCCGATCTGCTCTCTATTCAAGAGCTGTGGATTTCATCACTTTCTTAATTTATGTTAACTGGACTACTTGTGTTTACCACAGCTGATGTATCAGTTTTCTTTTTTAATTTTTATGCTTTGGGAACCGAACAGTGGAAATTCTGTAGATGTTGGTTCAATGAAAAATTGGTGGTTGGATGCTCTACAAACAACACATTGCCTGTCCTGTTGCATGTGTTTTTCATAGGTCTCTTTGATTAATTTTATCCAGGCACAATTGTGTCTATTTTAATACATCTCTAACTAAAATAATTGTAACATTATGGGTTGGGTTCTAGCCTGTAGTTCAATGGTAGACAGGGCATGTTTCAACATTCAGATGTGCAAAAGAATTTGCCACTTGCACATGTGAGGGATGAAAGATTCCTTGCAAGCCCTATTGATGCAGGACTACTAACCACTTGCTTTAAAAGCTCGAATTGATAGAGCGTGGTGAATCAATCCCTTTATCTTGTAGCCCAGGCCTCACATCCCATGGGTTAGATCTTCGGCCGAACCTCCCTTTTGGGCCCCACATCACATGGGTTCCGCCTCACACGAGCCACCCGTCTCACACAGGCCGCCCACCTCGAGTGTGCTGCTGCATCCCACAGGCCACCCCACTCGAGCCCGGTGTGAAAATGCCCCTGCATTACCTACACATGTGTGAAAAAAACTTGCTACAATCCAGAGATTGTACACCCAAGTGCAGGTAGTGAAGTAGTAAATACTCGGTGAGATCGAGGTCGAACCATAGGGAATTGAGGATATAAGAACACTTAACGGAATTATTTTAGAGGAGAGACGAAATCTGATTTATCCACTTAAGTAGAGCAAAGTGTGTGTGTGATAATAAACATAAATAAGAAAAGGCTAAGGCTTCTAGGATCCACCACTGATCAATCCACAATGTTTGATTCATTGATCTAATTATATCTCAATTAGAATCAAATAAAGATTTGTTCCAATCGAAAGATGAAACTAATAAATCACTTGCATGATTCCATCAAATAGAGATTTTAATCAATTGATCTGATCATGAAGGACTCGTTAATTGATTGCAGGGAATTCGAAGCATCCATTGTGCCCGAAATCGACAATGGATCAATCAATTTTACAGATCATTGACTTTGCCAAAATAAGTCAATTGATGAAGACCACAAAATTATAAAATCAATTGCATACCCCAAAAGATATGAATTTTTGATTGATTAATCCACCCATGAAGAACCCATCAATTGATCGCAGGGAATTCCAAGCATCCACTGTGCCCGGAGTCTACAATGGATTAATGAATTTTACGTATTGATAAACTTACCTTACCATAACTAGATATTTGATTTGTAGGGAATTCCAAGCATCGTTGTGGTCGAGGTCGGCAATGGATCAAGGAATTTTGCAAATCAATTGCTTCCACCAAGATAGATATCCAAATCAAAAGCAACACTTCCAACATTCAAACTACTATTGTTAAATCAAGACAAACAAAAAATTACAAATTCATCAAAGGCTTCACCACTAGCTTTAGCTAGGAGTTTAGCCACCATTGCACTATGGAAGACTAACTTAAAAGAAAACAAAATTTTATTCTACAAAAGAGAGAAAAAGAACAAGAGAAGATGAAGAATGGAATGTGAGATGCTTGAATGAGTGCAAGAGCAACCCTTTAGATAGGAAACAAGAAAAAGAGAGAGAAACCTTCTTGCACATGTGAGGGATGAGAGATTCCTTGTAAGTCCCACACATGTGAGAGATGAAAAAGAATTTTCCAACTCCACACATGTGAAGGAGGAAAAGAACTTTTCTAGGCTCACACATGTGAAGGAGGGAATCTAGGCTCACACATGTGAAGGAGGAGAGGAATGTTTCAAGGCCCACACATGTGAAGGAGGAGAGCTCCTTTTGCAAGCTCCACATGTGTGAAGGATGGGAGCTTCCTTGCTTGTTTCAAACTTGTGAGAGTTGAGGGAAATCCACTAGCTGCTGCATGAGAGAGGTTGGAGAGAGCTGCACCCTTGTTGCTGTACATGCAGGAGATGGATGTTTTCCAGCTGCTGGTCGAGTGATGGAAATGAATTCCACTGCTGTTGCACGTGTGTAAGGTGAGCGGAGGACGTCCACTGCTGAAGGCGTGTTGTTGCTACACGTGTGAAGAGTGGATGCAGGAGGAGATGTCCAGCAGCTGCTCTGGACGTGAGGCGGGAGATGAACTCCATCAGCTGGCTGCACGTGTGGAGCTCTGGCATTGCATGCCGGTGCTGCTGCACACGAGATGGAGCTGAAGACCACCCTTACTGCTGGAAGGCTGGGATTGAGAGCTGCTTCATTGCTGATCATAGCCACGTGCGTAGGGAGAGCTGATGTCCACCATTTGCTGGAGATGGACATGTGGAGGTGAAGATGAAGCCCTTTGCTACATGCTGTACGTGAGATGGCTGAATGCAGCTACTTGTTGAGCACGTGTGGATTGGAAGCTCTCTTGAGCTGCTGCTGCTGTACACAAGCAGAGGAGGGCTTCTGCTGAGCTTGTGCTAGGTGGGGTCCACTTTGCTGGAGATGTCCATAGCTGGACACGTGAGATGAGGGGCTCCACTTTGCTGCACGTGTGAAGCGGTGTTGAAGCTGGCGACGTGATATGGCTGGAAGGCCAGCTGCTTGTGAGCTTGCACGTGTGATGGCTGGAAGGCCAGCTGCTTGTGAGCTTGCACATATGATGGCTGGAAGGCCAGCTGCTTGTGCTGCAGTTTGAAGGAGGTATCCTCCATAGCTGGACTTTGGATGTTTGGCAGGTCAGCATGTGTGATGGTGGGGACCCTTGTTTGCAACTTGTGAGAAGGTGGGACGTCCACCACTGGATGGCCTCCATCGGCTGTTGGATGTAAAGGTGTTGATGACGTCCACCATCTGGCTAGCTGCAAACGCGTGGATCATGCGGTTGTGTGGCCGGTCCTATGTGGACGTCCAATCACATGTGAATGCTCAATCCCAACCATCCAAGCATGTGTAGCCCAGAGCCAAATTGTGTGATCTTGATGAGGCCTTTTTGAGCCATCTTCATTCCATCTCCACCGCAGAAAATGGTCCAGCCTTCGATCTTCATGGCCCGATTTTCTTCAGGATCACCAACATGCTTGATCCAGATCTCCTTTGGGCTTTTTCCCCCCTCAAGAAAGCCTTGATTTCATTTAAGAAAAAGACAACTATACAAGCTAAATTCGGGTGGACCCACAGATAAAGAGGATGCAAGTCCGCTTATCATGAAACCAAACAAAACTTGCCCTCCCTCAGGCTACCCAACCCCACTTTATCTAGGAACAAGAGCCCCCTAATGATAGGGGGCAGCTCTGCTGACGAGCGGAACTCTCGATGCACCTGAGCGTCACTTCCCCATTGAGCCAGACCATCTGCTATGGAGTTAGCCTCCCTAGGGGTATGAGAGATGTTGACTTCCATCCTACACCTGAGAGACTCGATCTTGGCCCGCCAATACCACAAGAACCACAAAAAAGGAGACTACTTTGAGAGGACTCCCACCATTGACTTAAGAGTCACTTGCTACCTCCACCTTGGTGAAGTTGAGATTTGCACACAGAGAGAGACCCTCAAGCCCGGCCCTGATCTCAGCGCGGGTATTAGATCCAAAGCTGTACCTCGAGGAAAAAGCAAACAAAGGTCACCCCCCCCCCCCCCCCCCCCCCCCCCCCCCCCCGGCGGAAGGGCTCGGGTTCCCTTTTGCCAAACTGTCTGCATTTATCTTAACTCAGTCGGGTTGAGGCTTGACCCACTTAACCACATTAACTTGCCTCGTATTGGACGCTGACCCATCAACCCCCAAAGCTCTGAGCGCGCATGCCCTGGACAACTTCACTCCCTTGGGAGGTGGGAGGGAGGGGCTGATTAGGTAGATCCAACGACGGGCACTAGAGATCACCTTGGACGCACACATCAGGGATCCTTCAAAACAGGTGATGTTCGTAGCCATCCAGAGTTCCCAAAAAATGAAAGTGGAAATGAGTCCCCTTAAGAGGAGGAAACGGTCAATAGTTACAGTTGCTGCCCACCATCTGACGACCCTATTGACAACCAAGGTGGACACAGATGTGGATATTAAACAGCAAACCAAAACTGTTCCATGCCTTCATTGCCGCCTCAAGAGAACAAGTGATCAATCATCTCAATATGGGAGGATGACATTTGAGATAAAGTGCAACAAGCGCATTTCGAAGCGATGCAGATCCCTTTGTCTTGAATTCTTGTGTCCACCAAAACAACCCTTTGGATCACCTTTCAAGGAGAGAGCTTCAGCGGGAGCTTTGGGTGCCACACCCACCGTGACCAATCTTTCTCGCCGACAATTCTGATAAGCTGCCAAGCAGACCTGATGTCAAATTCACCCGTAGAGGAACCTATCCATATGCATTTATCCGCCGTACTAGATGTACAGATCCCCTCATTCGATATGTGGTCGAGCACCGCCTGAGGGAGGAGATGCTGCACACCAGCTTGCGAATGTAGGCCATTCGGACCAATCAGCTCTTTAACTGTTGCTGATTGTAAGTGGGAGGTGGTGGCTACAACCTCCAAGCATTGAGGGGCCTTAGGCACGACCAATCGACCTCCCAGAAACTACAATCACCACGGCCGATTGACCAGCGGGCGCAGTCAGAAACAATAGGGAGCAATAAGCTTATTTGCTTCCACAAGGGTGAAGCGAAGGAGGTGAGTCTCCCACCACCCGCTGACTGAAAATCTCTGCTGTACTTCACCTTCATGAAAACACCGCAACAGCTAGACTCCCTCTTGAATCTGACAATCCAAGTCATCTTCATCCAAAAAGCCTTCATCACATCTTTAATGTTTCTTACCTCATGCCCACCTTTAAACGTCGTGAAAGGCTCGTATCATCTTCAACCTCCAATAATCTCCTGCACTATGAAAATTCATCTAATGAGGACTAATTAATTAGAAAAATAATGATGGTGCTCTTAATAACTAGGGATAATTATACAAAATTGAGCACTTATCACACCCCCAACTAGCATTTTGCTAGTCCCGAGCAAAAGAATGCGCCACTTGCATGATTCCAGCTATAACCAAGAATCGAGGTCTTTTTCCATCGCTCACACATGTGTAGGGCTTGCAAGGAATCTTTCATCCCTCACATGTGCAAGAGGCCCTTTCTCTCTTTCTCTCTCTTGTTTCCTATATAAAGGGGTGCCCTTGCACTCATTCAATCATCCCATTCCATCCCACAATCCATTCTCCCTCTTCTCTTTTGTTCTCTTTTTTTCTTTCTTTTGTAGTTCTGATTTTTATTTTTTTTCTTCTTGAGTTAGTCTTCTATAGTGTAATTGTTGGCTAAGCTCCTAGCTAAGGCTAAGGGTGAGGCCTTTGGTGAATTTGCAAGGTTTGGTTCATCTTGATTAAATAATGGTGGTTTGAATGTTGGAAGTTTTGTTTGATTGATTCGAATATCTATCTTGGTAAGAGCGATTGATTTGCAAAATCCCTTGATCCATTGTCGACTCCGGGTATAGTGGATGCTTGGAATTCCTTACAAATCAAGTAGCTAGTTATGATGAGGTAAAGTTATCGATCTGTAAAATCCCTTGATCCATTGTAGACTTTGGGCACAGTGGATGCTTGGAATTCCCTGCGATCGATTGACGAGTTCTTCACAGATGGATCAATCAATCAAAGATTCCTATCTTTTGAATTATACATTTGATTTTATGATCTTCATCAATTGACTTATTTTGGCAAAGTTATTGGTCTATAAAATTCCTTGATCCATTGTCGACTTCGGGCACAGTGGATGCTTGGAATTCCCTACGATCAATTAACGAGTCCTTAATTGTCAGCTCAATCGGTTAAGATCTCTATTTTATGGAATGATGCAATTGGTTTAATAGTTTCATCTTCCGATTGAAATAGATCTTTATTTGATTTCAATTGAGTTATAGTTGGATCAATGAATCAAACATTGTGGATTGATCAAAGGTGGATCCCCGAAGCCTTAGACATACCTCACACACATACCTTGTTCCACTCACCCACGCGGGGGTGGTTAGTGTTGGTGTTTTCCTGCTTTGATAGATTTACCATGTCTCTTGGTATTCAAGTTTGAAGCTAGTTTATTAAAATTTTAATTTCTTCCAGGACAAATTTGTTATAATATGTGCTGCATCGCCTCCCGGGTTGGGTGGGCGCAATGCATTTTCATCTAGAGGGTCTGCCTTCCAGTAAATATTTCTTTTTATTCTCAAGGATCACTCCCATGTTTCTTTTGTCCTGCCTTCTTTTGCTTCTAAATTTTCATTGATCATAACCTTACAATACTGAGTCATTTAACAGCAGCTGAAGTTTATGTTAATTTAATAAAAAACATTGCAGCACAATCTGTTCCAGACCTAGCTGGGTCATCCATGACCTTGAATATTGGTGCCGAAGGGTTACATGTCTTGGATGCTTTGACAATAATAACCCGTTCAATGCACAACTGCAGAGTTTTTAGCTACTACGGAGGGATGCAAAAGCTCACTGCACTAATGAAAGGTATTCCTCATTTTTATGCTATGCATTTTTGTTTATGCTGCTTGAAGCTACTAAGGTGCTAAATAATTAAAAGAAGCTATTTGGTGCCAGAATTTGTCTTATTATTTGATTTAGGGAATCAATGATTGGAGTATTTGTATGGTGCTACTGCTGGCTTATCCTGTTTTTTCTCTGACTGTTTCTTTCTCCTTTCTGTTTTTTGCTACTTTCTGAAATGTGAATCTGGTCAATGGTTCACCAGTGTTAGTGATCGATTTCCTTAATTGTCATGACTTATATCAATAGTGTGGGTGAGATGTGTGGTCATATATTTCTTTGGTTTTATTACTGCAAAATTTCTTAAGCAGTCCGATTTGACCAAACAATGCCTGGACTAAAAAAAAGACCAAAGAAGTGCTTTTTGAAAGGGGAAAAAGCTGAAAGCCCTTGTCCTTTGTATTTTCTTCCCTAAAAAGTGAAGTCAAGCTTGTGGGGTCCACATGATGTGTATATTTCATCCAACCATTCCAACATGTGTACCCCACCATGATGATTAGACGAACAAAAAATTAGGTGATCCTATCATCAGGTGGGCTGCACATGTATTAGGAGGTCTTTGGGTGGTGTAGATTGTTTTTTAGTGGTGTAGCCCACCTGATCATTGGATCAGCCAGATCTTTGGTTCGTATGATCATCATCGTGGGGTGTTCCTGCTGGATGGGTTGGATGTCACTCATACAAACACCAAAAGTGGTCCTAATGATGCTCAACTTCACTGCTTCTTAGAAGATAAATAGAAAAGGACATTTATGTCATTTCATCTCCCTAAAAGACACTCTTTTAGTGTTTCAATTAATCAAGGCAGCGATTAGAATCTGGAAGTGTTAGTGAGGTGGAGGAGCCTGCGAGCATCACAAGGGGGAACAAGGGATTAGTAGGGCCTCAATAAAGAATTAGTTGGATTGTTAGGGGTGTCTGCAAAAAAAAAAAAAAAGCCTAGATCCAGGACATGTGTAAGAGATACAAAATTCAAATGGCAGTGTTTCAAGACACTAAACTGCAAAGTATAGATCAGGGTACAGTGAACTCATGGTGGTGGGGGCAACCAAAGGAATGGGAAGCACTAGATGCAAATGGATCAGTAAGAGGGATTTTGGTTATATGGAATTCTAATTTATGGAGTAAGGAAGACTGTTGGATGGGGCATTTCTCTCTATCTCCGTTGTTTCAAGAAGTCTCATCGGGTTTTCAGTGGGTCTTCTCCGTAGCCTATGGGCCATCAAGGTCAAGTTTAAGGCAAGAGTTTTGGGCCAAGTTGCATATGTGTTGTAGCAAGTGGTCTATGCTGTGGTGTGTGGGAGGGGACTTCAATGTGGTCAGATTTTCATATGAGAAATCGAATGGGGGAGGAAATCTCGAAGCATGTGAAACTTTTCGGATTGGATAATTTAAAATGGCACGGTTGATTAACCAATGGGAGAAGTGAAGTTCACATGGTATAATGGGTGGACTAAAGTGATTAAGTCTAAGCTAGATCGATTCCTCCTTTCTCCGGAACGAGTAGAAAATTCCCATTAGTGCATCAAAGAAGTTTACCAAGACCGATATCCACCATTGCCCAATTATGTTATAATGGAAGAAGGAAAATTGGGGCCCTCAGCCTTTCATATTTCAGCTAGCTTGGATAGGAATAGAGGGTTTGTCGGAAAAGGTGGTCGAATGGTGGTCTTCCTTTTTGATTCAAGGGGGTGTAGGCTTCGTTTTATTCCAGAAATTAAAAATGTTGAAAGAAAAACTTAATTGTGGGAAAAAAGAGACTACAAAGTTCAAGAGGAGACGTCAAAGTTATTATATGAAATTGAACTTCTAGACATCAAGGAAAGTTAGGAGAATTATTGGAAGAAGAATTGGTGGGAAGTCTATAATGCAAAATATAATGCTAGGCTATGAGAGGAAGAAATTAAATGGCGGCAAAGATATAGGGCCCTCTGGTTAAAGGAAGGAGATAAAAATACGAAATTCTTTCATGCTATGGCGAGTGCTCGGTCCATAGTTAACAAAATAAATCACTAATGGTGGAGGGGGAAAGAGTAGAAGATAAAGCAAAGGTGTGCGATTCTATAGTTAAATTTTATTTAGATCTCTTGATAAGAGAGGATTGGAAGCGGCCTTCACTAGATAACCTCATAATAGATTCTCTCTCACCAGAATCGTGGAGTCTTTGGAAAAAGCTATTTCAAAGGAAGAGACCGAGAAAGCAACCTCACAATTGGGAAGTGATAAAGTCCTTGGGCAGGATGGGTTCCCGATAGCATTTTGTAAAAAAATTGGGTATCAGTCAAGCAAGATGTGGTTGCCTTTATTAAAGAAATCCACGAAACAGGTCGCGTAGCAAAGGAGCTAGGGGCTACATTCATTGTTTTGATTCCGAAAAAAGGTGTTGAGAGCCTTAGAGACTTTAGACCCATCAATCTTTTGGGAGGCCTATAAGATTTTGGCGTAAGTGCTAGCATTTAGCTTTCGCTCGGTTATTAGAGAAGTTATCTCATTATCACAAGGGGCCTTTCCGGAAGGAAGACAGTGGATACGGCATTGGTGGCTCATGAATGTATCGATTCTTGTAATATGAGAGGTTTGAAAGGGGTAATAAGTAAGTTGGACATTAAAAAAGCTTACGATCATGTTGATTGGGACTTTATGGATTACATATTGGGAATGATGGGCTGTGGTTAGAAATGGAGATCTTGGATTTGGGAATGTGTAATCTCTAAATTCTCAGTCTTGCTTAATGGTTCTCCGAATGGTTTCTTTTTAGCACCTAGAGGATTATGGCGGGGGGACCCCATGTCCCCATACTTGTTTTTGGTAGTTATGGAGGCCTTTAGTAGAATGATAGATAGAGGAGCTGTGGTGAACTTGGTGACAGGATTTGGGGTGGATACCTCAGAATTTTAGGTTATGCACTTAATATTTGTAGATGACAGGCTATTATTATGCGAAGCAGATGAGTTACAAGTGAACAATCTTTGGTTGATTATAATTAGTTTTGAGGTGGTATTAGGGCTAAAGGTAAATATCAATAAAAGTGAGATTTTGGGGGTGGGTATCTCTAAGGAGGAAGTAGGAAAGTTTGCGAGTATATTCGTATGCAGGGAGGGTTCTTTTCCTACCACATATCTTGGACTTACTTAATGCATTGGAAGACCGGGGAAACATCTTTGGGACAAAGTATTGGGGAGGTTCGAAAGGAAGTTGTCTCAATGGAAGAGTCGATATCTATCTTTGGGAGGAAGGTTAACATTGATCAAGGCGGCAACATCTATTCTTCTGGTTTATTACATGGCCCTATTTAAATGCCCGAAATCGGTGTTGAACAAATTGGAAAAAAAATTAGACGAGATTTCTTATGGAAAGGAGTGAAGAAAAGTAAAATTGCATATGATGAAGTAGGGAGATGTATGCAAACCATGAGATTTGTGTGTGTGTGTGTGGGCTTCTTAGGAAAATGGGTTTGGAGTTTAAGAGAGATCTATATGGAGAGCGGTAGTAGTTAGGAAATATGGGGTAGATGAGAGGGGTAAGTGAATTAGGTCGTCTCGTTGTTTAGGTCATCATATTTATGGAAAGCCGTGGTGTCGGTAAAAAAGGAAAGTTTGGGAAGGGATGGTTTCTTCTTGGGTTATGGGAAAACTATTCGGTTTTGGGAAGACATGGGTGGGGGAGCAATAGTTGAGTGTTTTGTTTCCACATTTAGCGGGGATTGCATTGGAGGCAGATATGAGGGTGGAGAGATGCTTTTCTTTCCAAGGAAACTAAAGTTATTTAGGCTTGCCATGCAGAAGGAATTTAGAAGATGAAGAGATAGAAGAGCTCATTGGCTTGCTTGACTTGCCATCCAAAGTCACCTCGGCGTTCGCAGAAATGGATAAAGATGAAATGGATCAAAGATAAGTCCGGTAATTTCTCAGTTAAATCTTCTACAAGTTGCTAAGTGGGCACAACAATATAGAGGAGGTTAGTCCAACATCATTTGTTAGGCACTATGGAGCCCCTCCAAAAGTAGTTGTGTTTGCATTCCTAGTGGGAAGAAAAAATGTGTTAACAGTTGACAATCTTAAAAAGAGAATGATGATTCTTTCAAATATATGTTTGATGTGGTATCAAGATGAGGAATTAGTGGATCATCTCTTCATTCATTGCTCATATGCAAAAAGGATGTGGGATTGTTTTCTCAACCTGTTTGGAATAGCATGGGTGTCGCCACGCTCCATCGACCGTTTCTTTTTTGGTGTGGAATGGCGGGGGCAAAGGGAAGATCGGGAAAGAAGTGTGGCATGTAAGTTTGGTAGTAGGTATTTGGTCCCTATGGCAAGAAAGGAATGATCGATGCTTTAGGAATCAGAAGAGACATGTATTGGAAGTGTTAAGAGGACCAAATCTCAAGTTACGGAATGGGTTATTGCATCGAAGCTTATTTCCCAGTTACCAATCAATTGGCTAGAGTTGTATCTCTCTCTCTCTCTCTCTCTCTCTCTCTCTCTCTCGTTTTCAGCTTTTGTATTCTTTAGGCTGCGGCCTATGATCAATAAATTTATCACCTTTCAAAAAAAGAGGGGGGTAATCCTTTTGTGTTCGTTCTGATGAGGTTCATGGTTGAAAGAGGTTAATAAAATTGTTGTTTGGAAATAATATTACTCCATTCACACTGAAATTGTTGTTTGTTGTAACAGCATAGATTATTGTTGTCTATGCCTACTCAATAAAATAGTGACCTTTCACAAAAAAAGAAGCATAGATTACTGTTGATTCATAATGTCACCGCCTGTCCTCTAATACAAAATATATCATATGTATTGCTGTAGAATATCCTATATATTATTTTCTTTTAGGATACATGTGGCTGTGGGATGTGTTGGGGCTTTATAGCTGTTGGATGGACTATGTTTCCCTGATGCAAACCGTTTATATGAAGGCCCCACTGTTGGATCTTGGATACCATTCACTCTGCTAACCAAGGTTTTGATATCATCCTAAACAGGTGTGCATCGGGCGATACATACCAGTATTAGCACTGGACGATCTGCTACACCCTCTGCCATTTTGCACATGACCTTCCTGAATAGGGTGGACTTGGCCTCGACTTGTCTGTGTCACACTGAGTTGACAGTGTGCGACTTGACTTCTCAAATTGCGGACAGTCATGTGGGACTTCCCATGATGTTGATGTGAAAATCCATTTTGTCCATCATGTGAGGCCATCCGTTATTGGCCCATAGCCCAAGTTTTAGGCCAAAACCAATCTCGGGTGGGCCACAACACTGGGAACAATTAAGGAGAACACCCAAAATTGGAAACTTCAAAACTGTATTTGGGTCCCACCTTTGTGCTTATCTGCCAATCCAAGCTGTTCATAAGGTGGGATAATTATTTGTTATTCTGGCAGAGTATAAGGTTGGCACTCATCCACTCAGAACTTGCACACATGGTGTTTATTATCTCAAATTAAACTGACTAGAATGCTGAACCAGCTGTTATTGAGTCATAGCATGAAATCAGATTGGTTTAAATAATGCTAACCTCTGATGCATGGATACTTGTTTGTTGAAGTAAGACCATTGAATGATGGTGGTGACTCATCCTGCTCCCATTTGTCACTTACATACATGATACACCATCTCAACTGTCTAAATTGTGGGATGCATTGTGGATGAAGCGTATGTCTAAGATCACGGTGATCATGATATCCTAACATCTGATTTAAATGGAACAGAGCCTAAATTGGGCATATACAAACTGGTATTGGTGGTGACAGATACTGTACAGCGAAACTGATTTTCAAACCTTGGATCCAGCCCGTTATATGATGGCCCTCACTGTAAATGCCATAACACTTTTTTTTCCCCATTTAAATCTTTGGTTTTAAATATGGTAGATAGATCCTGTTTAGCATGTTTTTTGGACAGTCTGGATTGTTGTGTAACTAGCCATGATGGATGAATTAGATTCATTGGAAGTTGGAACACTAGCCATGTGATTTAACCATTCATTTGATAACCATCTTGCATTTTTTTAATGCATGTTTACCATCATTGTCATCACCATCATCAAAGCTTTATCCCAACTAAATGGGGTCGGCTACATGAATCTTGTTCCGCCATTCCAATCTATCAAGGGCCATCACCTCTATTAAACCATAGGTGAATCCTTTTATATGTTTACCAAACATGTTTATTTTAACATAAGCAATTCTCAGTTTACAAGTCCGGAGAATCCTTTGTTGTGAATCAATTATGCACAGCACCAAATGAGCCCTAAGAGATTAAGTTAATCCAAGTCTTATTGCGTCACCTATATGAGTTGATCACATTGCATTGTACGCTCTTCCTTTCCTTTGTTGGTGTCTGGATTCTGACTGCAAGTTTTTCAATATAGATTCCATATAGATTACACAAAATTTCATGGGTTATTGCTTATTATTTTTCCTGAATATAATATTCTCCATCTTGGTACTTTTTGAGTTTTGCTGAATTCTACATTGGCAATATATATATATATATATATTATATATATAATATATATATATATATATTATATATAATATATATATATATATATATTATATATTTGCATCTACTCTTTGTTCCTATCGAAATCATCGGGTGAACACTTACTGTGTCACTGTTTCAAACATGGTCAGATTTCTAATTATAAAGTTTAACTTCTTCAGCTGCAGTTGTTCAACTCAAATCAGTGATTGGTGCATTTGCTACTGATGAACATTTATCACATCCAAGTATAGAGAAGACTAGAGTTTTGCAAAAGATACTTTTAGGTGTTGTTTCGATAATTTCTAGCTTCATAGATTTGAATGCAAATATGCACGAGAAGTCTCAGTTGTGCTCCAATATTGGGGACTGTCCTGTTCCGAAGGACTCAGCATCTACAGTAGATCGTTCCAGTGGCTTGACGGGTTCTATTTCTGAAGCAAGGTTCCGATGGCAGCAGAAGGCAATTGTGTCAGTGTTGGAAGCAGGTGGCCTTAATTGGTTAGTAGGTAAGGTATGCCATCCTCCTTTTTGGATGTCTTTTGAATGGCTGCTCATGTATATGGAACTTGACACCTTTCCATTCCTTTTCTGAGCTGCTAAAATTTTCTTATAGAATAAAGTCACCATACCCTTCCCTCCCGAACTGTTAATAATGTTTCTGGACTTCGGTTATTATGTGCTAAAATAAGTTGGTTGATAGTGTGGGGCTTTAGCGTTTTTGGCATGTAAATAGTGTTGGCAATAGCATATCATTGGTTTTCTTGCTATTAGGGGTAGCCAACTACCTGAGAATGACCTTGCATGTGCATGGTGCCTTGCGCTTAGCAGTTCTCATGGCAACTGCCCGTCCATGACCATATTTCACTTGCTCACCCTTCGGGGCATGCATGTCATAGTTAGGCTGGAGGTCAATACTTAGGTTTGACCATGTTGTCGTGTTAGTGGTGTGCATGTGAGTCTCGGCCATTGTTGGTTCCAAGAGCCTGGTTAGAAGAGGAAGTTAATATCTGATAGTGAGCTTATTGTAAAACATTTGCCAGTCTACCTTTTCAAAGCCAACCCCAAATTGTTGGGAGAAAGGCTAAGATGTTGATAAACTAACTAAATCAACAAATAGAATAAACGAATAAGAAAACAATATAAACATAAAGATTGAAGGAAATCTGAAAAAGAGCATTTGGATAGTTCAAATCGAAACCAACGAATAGTTGTCTAAATTAACAAAACCTCAAATTACACAATAATAATCTCAGTTTCTACGAACACTCGGTGTTTTAAATAGCACGTAGCGTGTTGCGTAGCGCTCAACCCTCTATAGTGTATAGGGTAAGGTACATTTTTTTGAGAGATACAACAAATTGATTAAAGATGGCTACAAGAAGTTGGGAAAGAAAACAACATCAACACAACACCTAAGAAGAAATACAAATTGTGGCTAAGCTGGCCTTTACATAGGCAGCCTAACTCGACACGAGACCTTTGATATTCCTAATAACCTCATTCACCTCCACACTTTCATCCCGAAAGCACCAAACATTCCTAGGTCCCCAAATAACCCAAAAGACGGCCGTAGAGATCAACCTCCACTTGGGCTTTTCCGGTTTCCCAACTCCTCCCTCATGCCTAGCCCACAAAAGGTCTTCCACGGACTCTGACATCACCCAATCTGCCTGAAGCAAACAGAGGAAATGGGCCCAAACTTTAGAAACAAAAGGGCAAATGCACAAAAAGATGATCTATTGACTCCACATTCTCCATGCACAATAGGCAAGTTTTGAGAAGGCAAATGTTGGGAAGAACTAAGGATCTCCTTTGTAAATTGTCCACGTTGAGAACCCTCTTACAAGTTACAACCCACAAGCTAAACAAACACTGCCAATCAATGACGAAAAGGATGAGGTGAGGGAGATAGTCAAGAGGGCTTACTAATGATGCTAAAGAGCAAACCAACAAAAAACTTTCCTGAGCAATGGCCCGACCAAATCATTGAATCCATTTTTAAAGAAGGATAAACATTCTTGAGGTGATCCAATAACCCGATAAACTCCACAATCTCTTCATCCGTCATGTTCCTACGGCCAATGTTTTAAATATCGACGATATCGGCCGATATATCCCACGATATATTTTGTATCCCACCTTTGTGATACGAAACACACAGGTAGTGTTGATATATCCCACATGTTCGATTCGGTGAGCATATTCAATTCTCAATCACTTTTTTATTGAAATTATGTTAAATTAGTATCAAATAGTTACAAATCCATTGGTTTTTCTTGTTTTGCTTGAAAAATCATGGAGTTGGAGCTTTGATTTTGATATCCATTGGCTTTTCATGTTCTTCGTGTTTTTTTTCTCCTAAATTTTCCTTCAACCAGTTGTCAATTGAGACTAATTTTGAAGTATTTAGGAGTATTTGATAAATGATCATCACATACACTCTAATTTCAAAATTTGAGTATAGGTGGTCTGATTTAGTGAGAATTCAAAAATTTCCAAATTTCTCTCAAATTGCTTGCAATGTTGCACTCCAAACATGAAATCAAGCATGTATGAGGGCTGATCTACTGATTTGTTAAGTCCTTGTAAAATTTTGAAAAATAAAAATAATCTTTTAATTAAAAATTATTAAAATATTAATTTTTTTTTTCAAAAATTTTCTTCTATCAGCCATCAATTGAGACTAATTTCGAAGTATTTAGGAGTGTTTGATGAAATGATCGTCACATACACTCAAATGTTACGCGTTCAATTTAAATATAGCTACATTAGTTCAGTTAGATAACGCATAGCTTAAGACCCTATACAAAGGAAACCTATTATGTACACTTCTTTTTTGAGATGTCATGATTTAAAAGTGTGTATTATATATATATATATTTTAAAAACAATTGTTGAAGTTTCACTGAAAAAAACAATTCTTGAAGTTTCACTGAAAAAATCAACCATTTTCCTAATGTTTCCCCATATTTCTCAAAAAGTGCGATAAATTATCCGATACAAACGATATATTTCGTGCGATAACCAATACATATCTGTATCCCAAGGATGCGATACGTAATGCGATACTGATGTTTTGAACACTGCCTACGGCAAGGGGGTTCCACACCACCGTAAAAACAGAAGCAACCTGCCACAAAGATAAAGCGACCGGGAGCAAGACAAGCCACTCTTGGAAAGACTGAGTGTCCACCCAAAATCGAATGCAAATGACTGTTTCCCAACGAAAAAGGAACCTGCCCTCCACCTCCAACAAACCATATGATCTGTGGCCGCAATTGCTTCTCAAATATGTGAAGCTTTATAAAGCAAGGAGCTCTTCACAAACCATCAGCCCTCCTAGACCTCGCACTTGCTGTAAGCTCTCCAAAGCCTTCCCGCTTCTATACCAAATCTCCAAATCCACTTACCAAGAAGGGCCAAAACTCATATTGCCTAAACTTTTAAGATCAACCCCACTTCAATCGGCTTGCAAACCTCCGCCTACTCAAGGAGATGAAAATTCATATACTTGCATCAATTCAGCTAGAAAACCTATTATGTGCACTTGTTTTTTTATAATGTTTTGATTTATAAGTTTGTATTGATGTCTTTTTTAACAATCACTGAAGTTTCATTGAAAAATTCAACTAATTTCCCAATGTTTCCCCATGTTTCCAACAACAACGATACATTATGCAATACAACCGATATATCGCATGCAGTGTTCGAGTTGTCGGTATCGCTACAAGTTTCGCTGGCCGGAGATAAAGTTATAATATCGTTATTGCCGATAACCGGAAATGCAGGGAAAAAGGGGGAAATATGGGGAAAATGGTGGAATTTTTCAGTGAAACTTCAGGACATGCCTAAATACACATAGTTACATATTCAGGAATGAAAATTTTGCAAAAAGAATGCATTAAATTAGAAGTTTCCATTTAACGGGGGCCAAAAAGTATGTGTTGTCGTAAGAAATCACTCAAATAATAACCAAAATTAGTTTATATAATACAAATACAAGCTTACAACAATTAAGACATGCAAAAGTAAATGAATTGAAAAAAATGCACATTTCGAATGGGATGACTCATTACCAAGGATGTGGCATTTCTGAATGTTATCCAGACTGTCCAATTTGTTAGGCCCGTGGTGGATGGAGCATAGTCCAAATATCATAAAGATTAAACGATTCTAACTGTTGATTGATGGTTACAAAATGGACAGTTCAGCCTCTTCATAAGTTAACATAGAGATAGATGACGTGAAAACAAAAATATAAGCTTGATCGGAAACTCCTGTGCCCCTAAGAAGTTTTGAACGGTGGATCACTGTCCCCACTGCTGGGGCCCACTGTGATGTTTGTGAAAAATCCTCCACATCCATCCATTTTGTGAGTTCATTTTAGGACATGATGCCAAAAATGAACCGTATCTAAAGCTCAAGTGAGCCTCAAACGTGATAATTAAACATCCACAGTTGAAATATTCCTGGGGCACAAAAGTTTTGATTCATGCCAATATATTTGTTTTCAGTTCATCCCAATAGTAATGACGTTATTAACGGTATGGATGGCATCTAAACATCACTGTTGAACCCAGGAAGGTTTCAACGGTAGGAATTTCCCAAACTACATTTTCCTTTAGTACGGCTCACTTGAGCTTTGGATACCGTTCATTTTTTAACACTAGTCCTAAAATGAAATCACAAAACGGATGACAGAGAGGATTTCTCACAACCATCACAGTGGGCCCCACCTGAGCTTGCGGCGCTGGAACAGGAGGAAAGGCTTCCGTAGGAAATCCGCGTCCCTGATCCACGCGTGCGGTGGAAACGGATTTGGCTACTCCCCTGCCGTGCTCTATGGGCCCCACCACGAGGTATGTGTTTCATCCATGCCGTCCATCTATTTTTGTAGATAATTTTATAATATGAAAAAAAAAGAGATATATCCCAATCTCAATTGGACCACATTACAAGAAACAGTGTTGAATGAACTTTGACCATTAAAAACTTTCTGGGGGCCATATAGGTTTTGGAAAAACCTGATCTTTGTTTTTTCCCTTCATCTGAGTCTTCATGAGCTAATTAACAGATTGGATGTCAAATAAACAGTACAGTGGGCCTTAGGAGGATTTAAATGGTGGATATCCAATCACTACTGTTTTTCCGTGGTGTGATCCACCTGAGTTTTAGATCTAACTCATTTTTTGGATAAAGCTCTAAAATAATATTTCAAAATTAATGGACAATATGGATACAACAGATGCATCATGGTGGGCCCACGGAGCACCGACCTGCACCCTCAGAGCCGTGGTGGGGTGTCTTTTGAAGACCGTCTGCACCGTCGAGGCTCACCTGTGGGGTCCACCGTGATTTATGTATTTTATCCACTCCATCCATACATTTTAACAGATAATTTTAGATCTTGAACTTAAAAACCAAGTATATCCAAACCTCAAGTAGACCACACGATAGGAAACAGTATGAATTGAACATTTACCGTTGAAAATATCTTGGGGGCCACAGAAGTATTAGATCAAACTTCTATTTGTTTTTTCTCTTCATCCATGTTTGTGTGATCTTAGGAACAGGTTGGATGAGAAATAAACATCACTGTGGGCCCTAGAAAAGTTTTAACGGTGGAAGTCATTATTCAAACTGTTTCCAATGCTGTGGTCCACTTGATCTTTTGGTACACTTAAATTTTGGTCTCAACCCCTAAAATAATATGGAAAAATGGATGGACCACATGGATATACCAGATACATTCTCTGTGGGCCCAACAGAGTGTACTCGGTACGATAAGTCCCTACTGAGTAACCAAGTATGCAATCCCCATTCACGCCCCGATCCCCAATTTGCGATAAAAACCCCCAAAATCCCTCTCCCGTTCGAAAATTTTCAAAATTTTATCTCGTTCCCACCGATTTCTCCGGATTTTCAGCCCGAAAATCCCTCTCCCTCATCCCAAATCAAAAGAACCCTCTAATTTCGAACAAGATCTCCGCCCGCTAGTGGAATCAAGAAGCTGCAGAAGATTTTTGGACGGAAAAAAAGAAATTTTTGGGGTTGATCTTACCGGAAATGCCGATATGCACTCAACAGCAGCTGAATTCGCGTCTTCCTCCAAATTCGGGCGCAAAAATGGGTATTTCTTATCTTTTTGTGATTTCTCGCCGACAACCACCCCTTTTATCGATAAAAGTGGGTTGTTGGCTACAGTTCCCACCTGTGGTTGGTGGGAACAGTGACATATCGGCGTGATATCAAAAATACGATAATATCGGCGAGATTTCGACGATACCTGGAAGCGCCACGAAATATTGGGGTTTCGGTGTCGCTGCACTGGCGACACCGATATTATCGGCGATATTTTGATAATATCGTTGATAATTTGAATACTGATCGCATGCGATAACCGATGTGTATCCGTATCCCGAGGGTGCGATATGTAATGCGATACCGATATTTTGAACACTGCCTAAAACCTAATATACCATCTTACTGAAAAAGAGTCCACCAATCCACTACTAACTGCTCGAAACCATCAATTTCCAACCAAGTAGATTCAAATATGAAGTGTCTAGGACCCTAATTTTCATAAACCCTAAACCCAACTGTGAGTTGGGCACATAGCTTCTCTGTCTCCCACCATGTCTAGACATTGCCGCATCCATCATACAAATCTTACTTGTGCCTTCTCTCATTTTCTCAACGCAAAGAGGGGTGACGACAACCCTTTCCAACAACTTCCCGTCAACTTGCTCACTATTTACTATTTGGCATCAGCTCCCCTTCCTCTGGTACTTCTGCAACCTGAATATCTCTAGTGATTAACTCGCCTTTGTATTCGTCTATGACGGGCCCCATTGATCTTTAGAGAATATTTCTCTTTGGGTGCCTTTCTCGCCCCGAGCTGCCAAAGTTCCCACGAGAAGATCCTCCCCTGACGAGAAGAAGCCACTGGTATTTCTATTTTTTAATTAAAAAGTAGGAAAAAAAATATGATAAATAGTAAGAAAAGGCAAAAAAATAAAAAAATGCCTAGAAAAATCATTCACTTTTTAGGTACAAGCATTTTCAAACTACTTATTAATTATCATTTATCAAAAGCCAGTCCACATATATGAACCAAATCTTATCAACAACTTTCAAAGCAACTTTCTAAATCTAAGAAATGGACAGCTGCAAGTATAGAAAAAAAGACTGCTGCATTATCACGTGGACACTACACCACCGGGCAGCCACTAACAAATCACCATTGTAAAGTGGTGGCTCACATGATGGACTGGATGTGTCTAAATCTATACCATACACACACCAGAGTGGGCCCCACATGGGCCACGCCATAGAAAACAATGCTTAACTACCAAAACACCTCTATTGAAGTATGCTGGCCCTCGTGATGGTTGGATGGGTTGCATGCATGCCACACACACACCACAGCAGGCCCCTAAAACAAAAGAAAATTGAAAAAAAAAGGAAGAGGAAAAAATTGCATAGCAACCCCTATCCTACAACATTGCATAGTAACATGCCATTCCCCACAGTAAGACCCTTAAAAAAGACAGGAAGAAACTAAAAAAAAAAAACAGCATAGCAACCCTATCCGATAACATTGAGTAACCGGCATACTAAAACAAAAGAAAGTTGAAAAAATCCCAAAAGAAAGTGTAAATCTTCATCCGAAATGAAGAAGAACTCATTAACAAAAATTAAGGGGCAAGAACATACCCCCTATCAAGCTTGAGAAAAGATTCAATCAATAGAAAAACTGGATTTTTGAGCTTCATAGCCATAAAGATGTGAATAGGGGGAATTATAATTTTCTCTTTCATTTGAGTTCCAAAGATCTTGAAAATACAGCAAACGGACCTTGCAAGGTCGATTGATCGGCAAAAACCTTCTATTCAATGGCTTTTTGGATCGAGAGAATCAAAGGGCTGAAGCAGCACGTGTGTTGGCTTAGGGTTTTTTAAAAGGGGTTTTGGAAAACACTCTTTCAAAAAGCCATTTAGTTTAAAGTCCTTAAAATGCGAGTTTTGCACCATTTCTAAAATGGCATTATTCCACAATGCATGTGTTGGGGCCCATTTAATAGATGGTTAGGATAGTCTTATATGGAAGTATAGATATTACCCATCTACAATAGGACCAACTATTTGGATGGTCTGGATAGCTCTACATCATTGCCACGTGTGATAAGGATGGGCCACCACCATTTTACATCATAGCTAAAAGCCTAAAACTAACACCCTTTACAAACGTTTTTTTTTTAAATTTAAAAAAGGTATGCTGTAGCATATGCTACATGCTATGTAGCTTGTAGCGTGTGCTACACGTTACGTAGCTTGTAGTGTACGCTATAGGGGAAATGCGTGAATTTAGCAAGCTACATAGCACGTAGGCTACGCTATGTAGCACACACTCCACACTATGTAGCGACGTTATTTAAAACACTGCGAGCATTACAATGAAAGTTGCTCTCTTAGAAAGTTTAGCAAACCTCAACAAAGAACAAAAATAAAGAAAAAGGAAAAGGAACAAGACTTGTAATAAAAACTGGAGTAAAACCTGAAAGTGGGAGTTCGATTTCTTATGGATAGTTTCTTCGACCCCAAGAGAATGGATGCAGGCTTGAGGGCATGAACTGAGAAATCTTCAGCTGACAAAAGAAACGTACATTACTAAAATTGAAGATGAAAGGAAAATTCTATGTGGGATCTATTTCTGGACACCTCACTGAAAGCATCTAACATGTGGCAGTTTTGACGACATCACTGGAACATGTTTTCGGTACAGATTTTGAAGTGCCATGTCGTGTCCAAGAGTGTCCAAGCATCCACAGGTGTCAGCATGATGAAGACCTAACAGTGGATGACCAGGTAACGCAGGCAAGAAGCTTGGCAACTGGCGCTTTTTAGTTTTTCCATGTAAATCATAGTTACTCTATTTGGATGGCAGGAGTTAAGGTTCCAGCTGCTGATAACCCAACCTTGCATACACATCCATGCGGTGAGTGGGATTAATGTATAAATATGAGGAAAGTAGAAAGCCAAGCTTTTTGTTGATAACAGCTTTACCTAGGTCAATGAGCAATGCTATTTTTGTACTCGGCCAATTGAGGGTCAAGTATATGTAGAAGGGTAAGAACCTAGTGCTATATGGTTTGTATAGATCTTGAGAAAGCATACAATTGAGTATTTAGGGAGGTTATACGGGAGGGTTAGGGGTCTTGTGAAGATGTATCAACAAAATTTGAGATGTATGAGGACATTGTTACATGAGCGAGAATGATGAGCTCTTTGTAGCGGTGTGGGTCTTCATCAGGGTTCAAATCAAGTCCTTACCCTTTTGCAGCCATTATAGATTCAGTAACTGCTAGCATCCAAGACAATTACCCTTGATGTCTGCTATGTGCGGATGATGTGGTCAGTGGTCCTGTAAGCAGATATCATATTTCTCCCAACAGCTTGTTATCTTCCAGCTATGGTTACATGTGCATGTCTAAGTCATGAATTCCTGGTTAATTCCTATTTTTCTAGTCAAATCCTTATAAAGTGCTTGACATATTGCAGCTTTCATGAAAAGTTCTTTTTTATGTTATTTTGGTTCATTTATGTGTTTTGCTTGCAACCATATAACATAGACTTTACTCTTTATTGTTGAGAAGTGAGTTTCTACCACGTAAGGCTTCTCTTGGATTGTCTCTAGCAAGTAGCAACCTTGTTTTCTTAGATATCAAAATGTGTTCCAGAGGAACTGTAGGCCTCTTATCAGGGTTAAAGATCTGAGGGTATTGACTACCGCTAATGACTGACATAATGATCTATCTTTATGGAGAACCCTTATAGCTTGCTTCTGTCGAGTAGTGTGGGGTTGGTCCTTTGATGCTTAGGAAAGCTGTTAAAAAAAATGAGTGTATTCTGCTCAAGATCTTTTCATCTTTCAAAATTGATGAACACTTCTGGAAGATGGCTCTATTGTATTTATCTCTGCCTCTCTTTTGTTTCATTATATCAGTAACAACAATTGATTGTTTAATTCCAGAGCTGCTACGAGTTATCAGAAGGCTGAGTTTGAAAGAACAAAGGACAGAGATATCTCTCCAGTATTTAACGTTGAACACCCTCAGGTCAGCTTTATCTGAAAACCCAAGGGCTCAGAATCATTTTAGAAGTATTGGAGGACTGGAAGTTCTACTGGATGGTCTGAGTCTTTCATCAACCAACACATTAGCATCAACAAATACATTTTATACTGATGATGAAAGGTAATTTGCAAAATGATGATGTAATGCAACATCCAAGTTTAGCATCGTTAGCTGATTTTACTCTATGACTATTTATCTAACTGCTATTTTCTGTGTAGTAAAACAATTTTTTTTTTTTTTTCTAGAATATTCTTGTTTAGTTTGATTCAAATGAAGTCATAAAGATGAGGTATTACTTCATATTGTCACTTGTCAGCTGAATTTTCAAAAACTGGACATCCAGATCTACGTTTTTCATGGATAGCCTTGATCACATACAAGAATTTTGGCCATCTCTTTACTGCTTTGATTGCAAATCAATCCAGATTCTCTATGCGAATTGGTTTGAAAGATGCAAGTCGAAGTGGGGGATTTTATTCCCTATGTAGGATTTATCTGAGATGGAAACCAGCTTCTCAACTGGTGCGTGATGTGTGGATAGGTTTTTGAGATGTATGATATTGCTATCATGTAGTTCATGTACAATCTTTTGACTGGGAATCTTAATGAATTCCAAAGGGGCCTTTTGAACTGATGCCATAGCGAAAGCCAGAAAATGAGTTTTAGATCTTTGCGATTTTTGAGTTGGAGCTAATTTCCATCATCCAAGAAGACGACTCATTTTAGGAAGTCAAAAGTTTTTTTTTTTTTCTTTTGAGAGGTACCGCCAATTTTATTAGATCAAAGGAGGAAGAGACTTCCTCATAGCAAAAGTACAAGCACGACAAAAAAAGGAATCAAAATAAGCTATAGGACATGAAGCAAAAGGCTCAAGAAGCACAGCCCACGAAATAAAAACCAACTGCACTTCTGAACACCTCATCAAGGCTTAGCTTATGGTTCCAGAAGCATCTCTTGTTGCACTCGGCCCAGATCGACCATAAAACAGCAAGAAGCGATAATCTCCACAAGACTCCCTTTAGGGCATCACCACCCCTACGCCAAGCTAAGAATATGGCATCTATTGAGCCTAAAATCACTCAGCTACATGGGAACAAATTAAACAACCAACCACAGACCTCTATAGCAAAAGCGCAATTAATAAACAGCTGATTCACTTTCTCTGCTTCTCTGAGGCACATTGCAAATTGTCCACCATCAGTGCCTTGTTCTTCCCCACTAGCCATGCAATGGCAGTAACTCTGGGAGGGTTCTTGTGATAACAGATTGCTTTTGACAGGTCTTTCGCCTCTCTCACGACTGGCACATGAACTGCCTCATAAAATGAGCTAACCAAGAGTCTTCCTGACCTCTCCCATCTCTAGACCCAAGCATCCCAGTCAGAAGAAGACGGAGATTGATTCTGAAGCAACTCCAATGACCTGATTATTTCCTCTGGTTCAACATCTGACAAATTCATGTGACAAGAAGGGGCCCAAGCCTCCTGACCACCTGCAAGAATGAAGCTGTCAGCAGCCAGGTCTCCCAAACCACTTGAGCACTTGCCAAAGTAGCTGCATCAATCATATTGCCATCATCGTCTAAGCCTTATCCCAAGTTCCCAACTAACTGGGGTCAGCTACACGAATACTGTTCTGCCATTCCATTGTATCTAGGACCATATCCTCAATTAAACCATAGGTCATCAAGTCTTTTCTTGCTACCTCCACTCATGTCCTTTTAGGCCTTCTCCTTGTCCTTTAAGAGCCCTGTAAAAGAAATTGCATCAATACCTTTTGAAAATTTGGATTCTTTTCACTTGGAAATCTCTCTCTATCTCATCATTTTCTTCTAGTTATTGAACAGGTTGTTTACTTCTTGTTGTGTAAAATTTGGTCAGGTATACTGATACTAACAGATGACTTTGAGTTGAACAGCTTGAATTGAATCTGAGACTGTAATATGGCACTTTTGGTTCTGCAAGATTTGGTTGGGATGTTGAAACCTAGTGACTTTGAGCTGAATGACTTGAACCCAAGATTGCTATATCACAAGTGTTTCACACACTATTAGTGACTTGTTTGGCATGCCATTATAAGTGCAAATATTTCCTTACCGCAGATGGTACCAGCAGTTGGGGGAACTTGCTGTTTCCTATCAATTGCATGTTTTTTAGGGTTGGAACACTTACTGGTCATAAAATACTGCCTTTCGTGTGTGGATGCTGTTTTTGCATATACCGTGTGTTACTTGTTGTCTTTTATTCAAGGGAACATTATGTTTAATGTTTTATTCACAGGGACAGACATAAATATGTATGTCATGCATACATTTATGCACGTATATTTACATCAAAATCTTCTCAGTTTTTGGACATTTCATTGAATTTGTTTTATTTCAGACTTTCTCAATTCCGATTACTAATGCTTTGAACTGGTCTCCAGATGTGAGAATCCTATTTTTGATATTTTCCAGCTCCAGATTCTTTCTTTGGAAGTTCTAAGGGAGGCCGTGTATCCTTAAGACTGCCATAGTTCTGGTCTATAACAATAACCTTGGGTTGTTTGCTACTGGTTCATGAGAATGAGAATGCGCACATGCACAGATTTTCCTTCTCATATTCTATCTTAGGAACCTTGTTCAATTGGTAACATATGAGCTATATTAAGATTGCTCTAGATGCCTAAAATGACCAACTTTCTGTTTAAGGTTCTTCATCGTTTCTTAAGATTTTCAGTAGAGCTGTACATGAGTTGAACCGAGTCGAGCTTGGCACAACTCAGCTCGGCTCGGCCAGCAGCTAACCCCAGCTCGAAGTCGACTCTGCTCGGTCCTCGAGCCTGACCGGCCAGCTCAGTTTGGTTCGGTCAGCAGCTCGGGCCAGTTTGAGCCGAGTTTGAGCTGAGTTTGAGCCTGTGAGACATTTTCTCAAACACATATAATGCATCTTCAATCTCTCACAGAATGCAAAACAGTAACAACACCTTACAGGTATTTCATCAAACACTCAGGAGTAGCATAAAAAACAAGATATGAGGGCAGTTTTATAGTGTAAAGTTTTTTGTTTTTTTAAATTATTATTATAGCGATTTGTTTTGTATCCATTCCTTCCTCTTCACCAGCCGATTCTGCAGAGAATGTATGCATCCAAAACAACACTTTGTTGAGTCATTTCATCAAACACTTGGCGAGCAGCATGAAGATAAAAATAATTGAGTCATCGAGACGATTCGAGTTGAGGTTCGAGCCAAGTTGAGTTGAGCTGGGTCAAGCTCGAACTCGGCTCAAAATTTTTTTGAGCTCCAAAAACCAGCTCGACTCGGTCCGAATCCAATTTCGAGCCGAGGCAAGTCGAGCTTTTCCGAGTCGAGTCGAGTGAGCTGACCGAGCTAACTCGACTCGTGTACAGCTCTAATTTTCAGGCCAGATTGGATTCAACTCACCAATAGTGAAGTCTTTACCTTTTCCTTTTACACACTTGGAAGGCCCTTCTCGGTCATTGCAGTTTTTTACCTATGTCCATGGGCTTAAACTTTGTAATCTTCATATTGTTTCTGTACCTCTGTATGAACTGTTATCTGCCTCCTTAACTGCTGGTCCAGATTTGGGAATTTGAACAATTTGCAGTTCCTCTGTGAAATTGGACGAGTACATAAATTTGCGAACAACATTTGTTGGCCTGCTTTCATGCTTCAGGAGTTGCAACGGCAGAGGGTAGAGTCACCCGTGGGGGTTGATTTTCCCATGGTAATTTTGGACTCTAGAAGGGAGATATCTCAGAGCAGGTCTTCCAGTTTGCATCAAGCCTGTGGTTCTTCTAACTCACTCAATTGGAATGAGTATGCTGTTAAATTAAGCAGTGTACTCTGTTCTTTCCTTCTTGCTCCGGAAGACATTGAATTCCACTGTGGCCAAGCATCAGTTGGGCGGAGCGGGACACAAGTCTCTTTTGTGTATTGGGAGCTTTCAATAAAATGGGCAATGAAGGTTCTTCTTACTTTGTTTCCATGCATTAAAGCTTGCTCTAATCAGACTGAGCTGCCGAGCCATCTCAGGTGAGCTATTAAATCAAGCGGACAGTGTGTGTGTGTGTGTGTGTGTGTGTTTTAAATGATTCAATACCAAATCCGACATTGACTTAATTTGTCTGTTTTGCTTTTGATCTTTCATAGCTATTTTCAGTGTATCCATCTACCATCTTGCTACCTATCTATGTTTTTGTCTATAGGTTGATGTGGGGAATACAAGGAGAAGATAAAATAGAGCAGAGGAAGAGAAAAAAAGATTAGGGCTACACGTCTCTACCCCTCTTGCTTATATTCTTTTAAGTAGTGTTCGAAATATCAGTATCGCGTTTTGTATTGCATCCTTAGGATACAAATACGTATCGGTTATTGCACGGGATATATCATTTGTATCGGCTAATTTATCGCACTTTTTGGGAAACATGGGGAAAATGGGAAAAATGGTTGAATTTTTCAATGAAACTTCAGGGATTGTTTGAAAAAGACCTTAATACACACTTTTAAATGATAACATCTCAAAAAAGAAGTGCACCTAATAGGTTTCCTTTGTATAGGGTCTTAAGCTATGCACTCTCTAACTGAACTAATGCAAGTATGCAACTATATTCAAATTGAATGCATAGCATTAGAGTGTATGTGATGATCATTTCATCAAACACTCCTAAATACTTTGAAATTAGTCTCAATTGACAACTTGTTGAAGGGAAATTTCAAAATAAGAATAATATTTTAATAACTTTTTATCAAAAATAATTTTTACTTTTCAAAAATTGACAAGGACTTAACAAATCAGTATATCAGCCCTCATACATGCTTGGAGTGCAACATCGCTAGTAATTTGGGAGAAATTGGGGAATTTCGAATTTTCCCTAATTTTCCTCAAATCGGACCATTTACTCTCAAATTTCGAAATTAGTCTCAATTGACAGCTGGTTGAAGGAAAATTAAAAAAAAAACATGGAGAACAAGAAGAACCAATGGATATCGAAATCAAAGCTCCAACTCTGTGATTTTTTTTTCCATGCAAAACATGAAGAACCAATGAATTTGTAACCATTTGACACTGATTTAACATAATTTCAACAAAAAAGGGATTAAAATTGAAAATGCTCACCGGATCAAACAAGTGGGATATATCGGCACTACCTATGCGTTTCCTATCGCATAGGTGGGATCCAAGATATATCGTGGGATATATCGATCAATATCATTGATATTTAAAACATTGCTTTTAAGTATTATCAGTAAAAATACTGAATGGTATCCTAAGTAATTACAATGAGATAAGTGTACACTAAGTACACTGCACGTAATGTGGGAAAGGGATACAACTAGAGTGGGCCGCAAGATTATATGGCCATCTAGATGCACTGCACAATCGTATGGCATTATATTTACCAACATCAACACTCCCCCTCAAGCTGGAAATAGATGTCATCTATATACCCCACTTGGAATAGATGCGAGCAGACAGTGCGACCAGGAGCTTTAGTGAACATGTCGGCAAGCTAATCCAAAGACTTGACAAATGGAGTAGAAATTTCACCACTAGCCACTTTCTCATGTATGAAGTGATAGTTGATCTCAATGTATTTTGTTCCTTCATGAAAGACTGGGTTAGGAGGTTGCCTGATTATTACATAACAATTGTGTTGGTTGATTCCTTGCAATACCCATCTCCGACCACTTTTTGCTACCCACACATACCTGGATGAAGGGAAGATTTGTGCTTTAGCTAGTTTAGGTGGTTTTGGTAAGCTTGCTAGTTTAGCTAGTTAGGGAGGCTCGTAGACGAAAGCCTCTTTCCTTTTGGTAAGGGTAAGCAGTGAAAGTCCCTAGTATCCGCCCCCTCCCTTCAATAATGGTCGAAGATGTTAGAGTTTTCCATCAAATTTTAGCTATCAACATTCGGCCGACACTCCCACCGCGACACCCGGTTGGCAAACCGTTTCAAGACTACCCTACCGTTCCATAACAATTCTTTCATGATTTGATCTATACGCTTCTCCACCCCTGTCAAGGTTCTATCAAATATTTCCCAGCACCACCTTTATAAGTTTGACTCTTCCAGGGACTAATGGCCACCGTACCGATTGCTCCAGTTCAATTCTTCTTCGTTGGATTTTCTCTATGACTGTGTACCTGTCTTTCTTGCTTGTCTTTTTCCCGGGGACTTGATGAAATCGATTCTTTTTAGATATCAAAATATCACGATCACGTAATATCAATTTTGAGGCCTCGTCATCGAAAGTGGCTTCCAATTGCTCAGAAATTCTTAGCTATATGGGGGGCTTGGATGGCTAATACGAGTCGACTAGAAGAAACAACACTTAGATTACTAGATCCTGGACACAATCTTCATAGAGATGGAGAGCCCCCATGATATAGTGTAGACATATCATGCTCTTATACAAATAAAGTTCTCTCAATTTCACTTTGCCTCGGATTCTCTATAAAAAGGGAATGAAAGAATATATTCAATTAAATAATATGAATCGAAATAATATTCATATTCATAATTAAAATGAATAATAGAAAGATTTAATTAAATATTAAACATAGATTCCATTGATACAGAGCCAATTCCAATTGACTTATTGAACGTTCCCATTGATGTGCATCCCCAATTGCTTCAGCTTGCGGTTTGCTTATCTGTATTTTGATTTAGCTGCTTTATTGACGTGTCCTTGTCTTGCAAGTTATCCCTAAGAGACATCGATGTAGGATGATGGAAACTATCCTAGGATGCAAGATGAGAGATCAATTACAAATTAATTTCAGCAATCAACAACATGTAAAATCAAGCATATCCACGTAATAGATTTGGAAATTCAGATTTATAATACGAAGATCCTAGGTTATTACATACGTGTGGTGCACAAAAAATATAAAATAATTCAAGAGTGGCTCACTTGGAAGTAAGGACTTCTAATGTAGCATGGGTAGTGCAACAACCACTTGAATAGGTAACGATGCAAGCAAAATTCTGGTTTGGGAAAGTTTTTCAAAGAAAAATTTCAAATTTTCATTAGGGTTTTGGATTCATGGATGGAGATTTAGGATTAAGGTTTTTAGGGATTCAAAAGATCTAGGTATTGGGGAGGCTTGGAGTGAAATTAAAAGAGGGAAAACCCCAAACGGGGTCTCACACGTGGCTGCCCGTACGGATGCACGTGCGTGTGTGCGCGCGCATGTGCGGGTTCACACGTGGGTAGGTAAAGGGAAGAAAGGGAGGGAGGATTGAGTAAGGTTTTGATGGGTTTAGAAGGTTGTAATGGAATGGGGAAGGAGGAAGACAAGAGAAGAATACCTTTTGAAGAAGAGAAAGTGGAAGAGTGCACCTTGGGGAATCCACCACCAATCAAGCCTTTACCCTTCTATAATTTAATTGGAAATGAGGGTTTCTCAAAACCCTAAAAAATGAGGAGGAAAATTCCTTCACACAAGAAAGATTTTTTTTTTTTTTTCTTCTCAAATCTCTACTAGGGTTGGACGTCCACCCCTCCTCTGCTTTTATAATTAAAAATTCAGAATAATTATAACTATGACACTCACTCAAGTGAAATGGCTCATCATTCAAAGTAAGGAAACGAAATCACCTATTATCAATCTCAACCGTTAAATAAATCTTAAAAATAACAAAAAACATAAAGGTAACAAGATCAAGTCCAAGGAGCCCAGATCTGGAAGATCTGGTGTCCCGATGGCTTGATCGACAAGATCCAACGATTAGATTGACACAAAATAAAATCCCTATGACAAAAATGGTCTCCTAAGTAGCCCACGTGCATTATCCCAAAGCGGGGTCTTCCTGATGCGCATCCAATGCATATGGGGTCTTCAAAATGGCCTAGCGAGCCCCATCTGAAACTCGTCTCTCATTGTTAAGTGTCAAATATTGCATATTCTCCCCTATTTATATCTTGGTTTTATGAACATGATAATACTTAATGGTCTATTTTCTACATGATTGTGTTGCAAGGTAATCTGAGAGCTTGGATTGAAAAGAATGCTAAAAGCATGGATTTAATGCTCAAGAATCACCAAGCCAAAGGTTGGATCTTAGAAGACCAAAAATGAAGAATTCACATGCCAAAGATCCAATAAAATCAAGTGAGAAATGAAGAGAATCGAATACTTAAAGTGGAGAAAAGGAATTCTAAAAATTTGCCTGCTTCGACTAGCCTAAGCCCTGCTTCGACCAGCCTAAGCTCTGGCTCGACTAGTAAAAAAACTCTTAAGGAAATCATAAAAACAAGCTAAGAAAGAAGAAGAAAACTCTTGGCGGTGGCTCTCTACCCTTTTACTCAACTCCTTAAACCCTAAAAGATGCCTTGGAGCATCATAGGGACTCCTATTTATAGTTGGGGAACTCCAACTTTCGCACCGAGTTGGAAAAATCCGGAAACCGCCTCAAATTTACGCAGTTCACGTAAAATCTGTGTAACCTTAGACGAGTCGAAGGTCATCTTCAACTGGTCGAGGATCGCGCGATTTAAAAGATAATTGAACTTCATTGATTTCTAGTTGATTTTAAGGAATATTTTCAGTTTTCAATGGTTTGTTGTGACTCAAATTACAATTGAATCTACGATAGCTTTAAGTATCTTGTTTTCCTATTTGAGATTGATGGATTGGTAGATCCTGTTGTTCGCCATCGTCTCCAAGGCATGGTTGGGTGATGGAATCCCTTTCAATCCTCACAATCCTCACCTATTGAGAATTAGGTCAATGAAAATTCAGATTTGATTTAATTGATATATTTTCCAATTGGGTAGGATGTGACTCCAATTCCAATTGTGTTACTTGAATCAAGTCGGGTAGCATCTTAATTGCTACAAGTGGATCCTTGACACCCTAGTTCCCACCTTGAAATTCACAAGTTTCAATTACAATAATCACAATTATTCTCTCAAAGATTTCAGATTTAGTTTTACATATTCTTCTAGTTCTATTTCCAGTTACTTTCAGAAACGTATAAGTTTAGTCCCTATGGATTCGACCTCGGTCTTACCGAGATTATTACTACATCACGACCTTACACTTGGGGTTGTGAACACTCATCCACAAAGAAAGCTACGCTGATGTGGGTGGTCGTCTTCGTCTCTGGTATACTCGAGTAGGTCCTCTGATTTCCCAATCAGATTTAACTTTAGGGGCTTGTAATCGATTCATTCTAACACTTAGATCAGGATTAAAGCACCCTGAAGCTAATCGAACTAGAAAGGTCAGTTGTTGACTTGTTCCATATTTTTTGTGGATGTTTGTCTTCGAAACTCTTGCTAGTCAGGGCTCCCTGTTCACACTATTGATGGACCTTTCTCTTTAGGGCATTTGGCCAAGAGGTGCATAGGTAGGCATACTAGTTGATGTTGGAGACCCCATTTTAATTGTTCCATAGGATTAGGCGACTTGATGAAGTTACCTCGAATTGACTAGGGGTCTATTCATGGAAAACTTTTCTCACTTCTTTTGACCATAAGAGCTTTCTTTAACCGCACTAGCTCAAATATTGTGTGAACCAGTTGATACTTAAACATTTGACTGGGCAACAACATTGTTTCTTGCTCTTCCATGCAACAAAAAATTACCTCTCATCTATTTGTAGACCATTAGAAGGAGAACATGCCCAATCTGTATCAGAATATCCAATAACTTAAAAGATGATATTATATCATCTATACGAGATTCCTTGGTCACTACTCTTTCCAGATATCACAGAATTTGAGCAACTACGTACATTTGTGGGTTAGTTTCTATTCATACCTTTGTCTTTAAATAGATTGCCTTAATGTCTAACTAACTTATGATATGGATCCATTAGTGTTTCAGTTGGTTAGCACCAAGAAGGCGCTTTTCTTCAAGAAAATCCATGACATACTTCCTTTAAGATGGATTGATTCCCTTCTTTGTTCTTAGAACCTCTATCCCAATAAAATACCAAAGATGACTCAAATCTTTTGTTAGAATGTGATGTTGAAGATATCACTCACTGTTTTCAATTCCACTACTATCATTGCTTGTGACCATAATATTGTCCACATCAATGACTAAACACTCAACTCGAAGATACCTTTGCATACGAAAAATCAATGATCAACCAAACTTCGTTGTAATCCATATGCCTATATATATAACTTTGCTGAACTTGTCAAACCACGTATGTGGAGTCTGCTTCAACCTACAAATCACCTTCCTCAACTCACACAATTTCTCTAGCTCCTTTGAGCAACAAACCCAGGTGATTGCTACTTATTCTATGAGGTTTCCATGTAGGAAAGCATTGTTAACATCAAGCTGAAACAAGGACCCGCTGTGATTAATGACAATATACATGATAACATGGATGGAGTTGAGCTTGGCAACTGGGGAGGAAGTATCCATATAATCCATGCATAGAGTATAAGTATACCCCTTGGCAACTAAATAAGCTTTCAACCTCTTTACTATGCCATCAAGCTAAAAGTTAATTAATGCAGGGTCATTTTCACACCGGGCTCGAGTGGGGTAGCCTGTGGGATGCGGGGACACACTCGGGGTGGGTGGCCCGTGTAAAGTGGAACCCATGTGAAGCGGGGTCCACGAGGTGGTTCGCCTGAGTTCCTAACTCATGCGATGTGGGGCCTAGGCTATGAGATAAAGGGATTGATTCGCCACTCTCTATCAGTTCGAGCTTTTAGAGCAAGTGGCTAATTGTCCTACATCCAAGTGGTATTAAAGCGGGAGGTCTCGTGTTCGAGACTCCTCACCGGCGGTGATTCATGCAGGGGCATTTTCACACTGGGCTCGAGTGGGGTAGCCTGTGGTATGCGGGGACACACTCGGGTTGGGTGGCCCGTTTGAAGCGGAACCCATGTGAAGTGGGGCCAACGAGGAGGTTCGGTCGAGGTCCTAACCCATGCGATGTGGGGCTTGGGCTATGAGATAAGTGGATTGATTTGCCACTCTCTATCAGTTTGAGGGTTATTAGAGCAAGTGTCTAATTGTCCTGCATCATTAATGGTGTACACCCATTGACCCCCAACAACAGGCTTGTTGGCTGGAAAATTAATGAAGTTTCAAGTGTCATTCCTGTGAAGTGTGAAGAGCAACCTTCTCTTCTTACATAGCCTAACAACACTTGTTGATAGGACTTAGGAAAATGATAGGAAGAAAGAGATGTGGAAAATCTATGAAATGTTGGAAATAGATACCAATCAAGGTGTTCCATAACGGTAACGGTGGCTGTAACGGCCACCACCGTTACCGTTATGATACGGGCCGTAACGGCCGTTACAGCCCCCGTATCGGCCGTTACGGCCATTTTTTATTTTTTGAAAAATGCACTTCCTGGGCCGTTACGACACATTTTTCTGTAATGGCCGTTACGGCCGTTTCGATCCCGTAACGCGTAACGGTTATGACCGTTACCGTTTCGATCCCGTAACGCGTAACGGTTATGACCGTTACCGTTACGTAACAGCCGTTACGGCCGTTACGTAACTGATTTGGAATACCATGATACCAATAGAAGCAAATTTTGAATGTGATGTATGGTACAAGTACGTTTAACTTTCCTAAGAACAATGGGAAGGTTAGAAGAATAAGGAGGTATATAGGAAGAGACTGGATTGACACTCTCAACAAAAGATATGGTGGTCAGTGCTTCGCGATTGACTTCATTATCTCCCTGCTTTTGTTGTGACTCGTGAGTGTATTTTGAGTACAAGCTTATCATTAGAAGCAATAACAATCAAGGGAAGCAATGGACTGTATGGTGTTATCCACTACTGGGATAGGTACCGTAAAAGCAATTGGAAACTTACCTTCATCTAAAAAGAATGGAGCTGATTCAATGAAGGTAACATCTGAACATGCAAGCTCCGAAGATTGGACTATAAGGTCTATACCCCTTGGGGTTTTGGAATACTCAAGAAACACACATTTGATTGCTCGAGGATTGAACTTATCATGGTCTAACTGTAATTTACAAACAAAGCAAACGCATCGGAAAACTTTACGAGGCAAGCAAATAATGGAACATCGGGGAACAAAATTGCGTGAGGTGACTGACATTCTAAGAGATAGGTGACATTCTATTAATTAGATGAAACATGGTTAAGAATCACTTCAAAAAGTTTTGGAAATTTATATGAATCAATAATGCACATGCCACCTCAAGCAAATGGTTATTTTTTCTCCATTTGATGACACCGTTCTACCGTAGAGTGTGTGCACATGGTGTTTGATGCAAGATGCGACTCTCCGGTAAATACAAGTTAAAAGATTGAGATACACACTCTTTAGCATTATTTGAACGAAGCACACACACACATTAGAGTTAAACTAGTTCTGCCTTTTCATCCACTACTCCTTTGCTAGGAGAGTCTGGGATGGTATCCTTGATTCTTTTAAAGTCCTTGGGTGATACCAAGATCTATTAAGGGTCTGTCTCAATTGGTGTAATGGTGGTTTTGGGAAAAAAAGGTAGTTTGAGGTGGCGACTAGCCTTGCTAACTTGTCTTTGGACCCTTCGGGGAGAGGGGAACAACCGCTGCTTTCGGAATCATAGTGGTTCCCATTTGTATGTTCTTAGGAGGACTAGAATGTACATTTGGGAGTGGGCGGCCTGATTTTCTTGGGTTATCTATTTTTTCTTGTTGCTGCGTGCTTCTTGTTTAGCTTCAGCCTCTGAGCTATTTTAATAAATCTTATTGCTTCGTCTCCTGGTCATTAGATGAGTGGTAGAGACAGTGTAGTGTGTGTGTGTGTGTGTGTGTGTGGTGTGTGTGTGTGTGTGTGAGTGAGTGATCCAGGGTTCAATCCCTGGTGGTGTTACCTTAAAAAAAAATCTTGCTTCTAGAAAAAAAAAAAACTCATCATATAAATCTAAGTCATCTTTGTGTAATCATCAACAAACGTAACAAAGTATTTGTAACCTAATGTACTTGGTACCTGAATAATTCCCCAAGCATCTGAATGCACTAAAATGCATAGAACTAGATAATGCTTTTCCACTCACGGTGGAAAAGAGATTTGGTGATGTTTAACATGGGATGGTTAAGGAATGGCACTCTTGAAAATCTTCAAGGATTGATGACTTGGACACAAGGTCCATAATGACAATGGTGGCTGTAATGGGCACCACCATTACAACCTTTTATTTATTTATTTTTTAAAAAAGATGTTTTTGGGCCGTTACGGTTGGCTTTTTCTGTAACGGCCGTTACGGCTGTTTTGGCCTTGTAACGTGCAACGGTTACGACCGTTACTGTTATGTAACGTGGCCGTTACACAACCGATTTTGAATACCTTGCCTGGACGACAATGCCACTAGTAAGGGGAGGTATTGATTTGTGCTGTTGCGCCAACATATTCACAGTGCAGATAATAAAGTCCACCATATTCACACCCTTCACAAATGTTCTTCCTCGTCCTTCTGTCTTGAAAGACACAATGTGAGGGATAGGAGGTCACAAAACAAGTGAGAGATTGTTAAGTTTGCTAATTGACATAAGGCTAAAGGAAAACTTAGGTACATAAAGCAAATGAGACAATGAAAGTGAAGACCAAAGATGAACAATATCCACACCCACATACCTTGGATTGGGTACCATTTGCTAAGGTGACAAATGAGCTCAAAAAGGTTCCGAGAGAAGAAAATATAGTCAACATACTTGTCATATGATCGAATTGGGACACTAAATGAGTTTAACTTGATGTCATGAATGTGGTCGTGGAAGAGGAAGGAGCACCGGAGAGAGACTGATTCTTCATGTACTTGAAGTATTCATCCTTGGTGAGCGCAACCATGTCTCTAGATGTACCTTGTTGTTGTTTAGGCATAGGCCTCCACAACCAACAGAGGGGGACCGGCTACTTTCTTTAGGATGAGAGACTTGATTGCCCATGTTGACTTGCCATGAATGTCCTTGACGCAAGACAATTAACCACTTGCTCTAAAAGTCGAACTGTTAGATTATGACGAATTAATCCTTTTATCTCATAGCCCAGGCCCCACATCTCATGGGTTAGGACCTCGGCCGAACCCCCCTTGTGGGCCCCAAATCACATGTGCTGCCCACCCCGAGTGTGTCCCCGCATCCCACGGGCTACCCCACTCGAGCCCAGTGTGAAATGCCCCCGCATTAATCATCCCCAGTGAGGAGTCTCGAACACGAGACCTCCCCCGTGAGCCCCAAATCACATGGGTCACCCACCCTGAGTGTGTCCCCGCATCCCATGGGCTACCCCACTCGAGCCCGAATGTGAAATGCCCTTGCATTAATCACCCCCGGTGAGGAGTCTCGAACACGAGACCTTCCGCTCTGATACCAATTTGCTACACATCTCTCAATTGTGTGATTTGTAGGCCTCACAATGAGTGCATTTTCTAGGCCCCCATGACCTCTACCACAAGTTCACTACTCCTGAATCATTGTGATTATCGTGATTATTGTTGTGATTACTTGGGCTATCACTACTGCCACTCCCTCGTCCAACAGATGACAACAGAGTTGATCTATCTACTCCATTGGAACTGACGGTGGAGCCAAGGGATGCATGCTGAAGACGAGATTATACCTCATTAAGAGAAGGAACAGCTTTTTCTCCAGTATCTATGCACGGACAAGCTCATTTTCTGGTTTCAAACTGGATAGGAATTTGACCACATGAAAGTACTCATGTTGCTAAAGTTGTTTTTCTTGATCACTTGTAAGCAGCTGATACACATACAACTCCACTCCTCCCATGTGCCTTTGGGCTTTGAGAAATACTCACCAAGGGACTTGCCCCCTTGTTGGAATGTGAAGATCTCCTCAAATAGCTGATATGTACAGGAGATGTTCTTGTTTGACTAATACATCTCCTGTACCGTATCCTACACTTCTTTTGCAATATCATGAAACATGACGTTTGTACTAATGGAGGATAACATACTATTCCACTATCATTCTCATCCGGCTTCTTGATGATCAAGTATTTAAAATTTCCCTTTGCCGCACAGAAAATTTGTATAGATTTGGACCACTGTTTATAGTGGTTATTTGAGCTCCTAAAAAAGTCAGACAGAGTAAAAAAAAAAAAAACAGGTTTTTTTTTTTTTTTTTTTTGTTAATCTCTATCTCCATTAACACAAAGGCTCAAAAGAAAACACATGGACACGACTCACGGTAATAGGGGCTGAAATGTCTATAAACACATCCTTCAATCACACACTCCACAAAAGCAGCCCAACACACATCAGTAGAGCACGCACATGGCTTCACACGACTTCACAAAAAGAGGATGATCTCATGCACATCCTCCACGGCATCACATACAGGTCATAAGAGGGTTTTAACGGTAAATCGGAAAGGAGTTCCTCAGCACAAGATAATAGTGAATGCCAATAACAATGGAGGAGTTCTGAGAGGCGAGTGAAGATTTTGAGAGCCCTAATTGACTGATTAGAGCTTTGAGACCATGTATGTTGATGTAGGTAATACAAGAAGAAGAGAAAATAGAGAAACAAGAAGAGGAAAAAGAAATTAGGTCTACATGTCTCTAGCCACTTGCTTATATTCTTTGAAGTAATAAAACTAAAAAGGACAGAAGTGCTCCTTACTAATTACGATGAGATAAGTTCACATTAAGTACAGTACACATAATGTGGAAAAAGCACACTATGAACATGAGATACAATGCGAGTGGGCCACACAATTCTACGACCATCTAGATGGACCTTATAATTGTATGGCATCAGATAGCCCACCAACATCGACACTGTCTGTCTGTCTACCTATGTAAATATACTCAAACGTACATATACATAGTAAGAAAGATACTTGGACACTTGCATATGCTTCGTTTGCGGGTATCAATACGATATGATACAATATCGATACGGCTACCAGATACTTGTAGGATATATTTTAACCTCATCTTTGTGATATCTGTTGGATATTTATGTCTTCATTTGAATTTCTATATTGATGTGCTTCATATTGATTTTTTCTACAGGATTTTAGCCTATACATTGCAACATTACATCCTTTATGCATTTAGAAAGGTTCTTGTTTCCTCACCAACATTACTTGAAGTATTCCGGGAACAGGGAATATGGGACCTTATCTTTTCCGAGAATTTTTTCTATTTTGGATCTGCTTTAGAAGAAATTTCTGGAGACATCAGTATATCTTCGGACGGTTTTCCGCGAAACTTTGAATTATGCTCTAATTCATCTAAGGTTCAAGCAAATCCCAGTGAAATTGAAATTCTTCAAATGGAAGTAATTTCGTTTGTGGAGTTCGCTGCAACGCTAAATGGGAATGCACATAACCTGGTACTTATTCTTTCACTCCTCTATGATTCTTACTCTGTGATGAGAAGTTTTAGTATCTAAATTTGAGCCTTACGTATTTGATCAAAAGCATCCCTCATAGGTACCAGCTCTCTTCCTTGAGACTGGGGGGATGCTATCTGCACAATTTCATTAATCTCTTTAATTAGTAGATGAAGTGTTCTTTTCGTGCTTGAGGAGCTGCCTGGGTACCAGGAATTGCAGACTGACCCCCTTGACTTCCGGGCCACCATCTGGGACAATAGATGTTTCATGGAGGTCCAGATTTGTATAGAGATGACATTTTGTGTTTATGCCTCCTTCATTGTGCATTATGTCCCCAGTGTCTTAAGATTAGCTTATTGAAGGGAATATCTAGTATGGCATGTCCTGTGTTGTCATATGCTGAAAGTTTTTTTTTTTTTTTTTTTTTTCCATTTTTATTCTTCTGTTTCCTTTCAAAGCATTTTGATATGAGGACATTGTAGAAAAGAGATTTTACTCATAGATGTACTGAAATTACTTTTATCTTCCTTGATTTTGGCATTGCTTGACTGCTCTTATGTTAATGAATTGGACATGCAGATGCATCCATGTGTTTACTACCCATATGTTATTACAGTCCGCTTATGTTCTTCTACTTTTGCTATGATATTCATAGATTTTTTTTTTTTTTTTTCATTTACTACCAACAAAAAGTTAATCAAAAGAGAGAAGTGTACAACTATCTGTTAAGGTAATAGATAAATATTACCAAGTACCAATTACAACTGACGATCTAGGCAGCTGAAGAATTCGCTTCCCTAGAAACATGCCTAAAAGTTGGAAAAGAAGAAGCCAATAACTTAATCTCATTAATAATGAAGTTGTGGTTCGTGGAGAGCTGTTTGAGCAGGAAGCCTTATAGATGGCATCGATAGAGTTTCTTCCATTTTCTTGAAGCATTTCTTAATGAAAAAAATCTCCTGTGAAGGGAAGGTACAGCCAAGTTATTCCGTAACGGTAATGGTGGCCACTTACCATTGTGATATAGTCCATAATAGCCCCCATTACGGCCTTAAAAAAAAATAAAATAAGAAGAAGAAGAAGAAAACTTGTATCGGCCCCATAATGGCCTGTTATGGGGCTGTAATGGGCCTTTACGAGTGATTTTTCCTTAGTGGCCACTATGACCCGGATAACATGTAACGGTTGCAACCGTTACCATTACGTAATGGCCATTACAGCACACAATGGGCATAACCGATGAAGTCTTTAGGCAAGAGAAAGGGTACAACTTGGGAAGTCTGTGTGCAAGAGTGTAAATGTTATCGCAGTAGAGAGTGTGTGTAGGTTTATGTAATTAGGCCGAGTACTATACTCCTGCTCTATTATTAATAATAAGGGGTTTGTCACATTTGACTAACATCCTCTTTTGACACACAACCCCCCACCCCAATTCCTTTCTCTTCCTCTCATTGTCTTCATTTCCCATCTTCCTTCTTTTCATCCTCTTAATCTGGCGCACTCGTAGCAGCAAAGAGAAGTCAGCAGATTTTTGGGATCATTGCTAACATCAGCATGCCGTACGGTATGAGCTGGGCATCGACTCCAGTCGGATTGATCTGGTTTTGAAATAGGCCTGACCCAAACTCGATCCGACTCGGTACCAAGTCCAGCATGTCTGACTCGATCCGAGTTCGGGTTTGGCCTAGATTAATTTGAATCGAGTCCGACTTGGTCAAAAATACCAAGTCGGGTTGAGTTGGCACCGAGTCGGGTCGGGTGCAGTGGGTATCCATGGGCTGAAATCACAACTCAAAACCTAGATTCACTTGCCACAATTGCCGCCTCTCCATCAGCTACACGACATCTCAGATCTGAAACCTCATATTTGAGTTTTTAAAAAAATATATATGTACAAGTCGAGTTTCGGATCGAGTCGAGTTAGTACCGAGTTGGATTTCGGGTCGAGTCGAGTTACTGGGTGACTCGAACTCAACTCGGTTTGAGTTTGGATTGGACGAAGTCAACTCGATTTGGATCGAGTTGGATATGAACGAGTCGAGTCGTTCCGTGCCCAGCTCTACGTATGGTTGATGCTAGCACCTGTACAGATGAGATCTTGTTGGTGAAAAAAAAATTTCCAGCTTCTAATAGACTGTGATTTAACACAAATATTGGCAATTTTGTTAGGAAATGAAAGAAACACACCCTTCAATTTGAAGAGGAGACTAATTTTACAATTTAATTCAGTTGGCTGTATATATTATTGAGATCCTGTTACTTTCTCTAGCTGCGAATCTCTCTTGTCCACACCAGCTAGATGTAAGAAGACACTTGGGGATCTTCAAGAAGAAATGTGTGTGGCACCTACACTTGACTTTCTTCCATCTGCTAGAAATGTACTATTTGTAAGCGCTGCAACTTTGTTTTATGGCCTAAAGAAATCACCGTGGGCCTGGTTTGAATACTTCAGAACACCATGCTCCAACTTGGTATTTTGAAGGATGTCTCTCCTGCAACCCAAGAGAAAGATGCTTTAGTTTGGCATGCCCACAGTTCTGGCAGATTCTTGGTTAGATCTTTTTACTGTCTCATTAGTGGTGGGCCTCGCAGCCTTCCCTTTCCATTGCTAGTTTTATGGTGCCCCTCCTCGGGTGGCAGCCTTCGGGTGGTTGGTTGGCAAGAAAAGGGTGCTTATCATTGATAATTTGCAAAGGCGATCTCTCATTCTCCCCAGTATTTGTCTCATGCGTATGGAAACGGCAGAGTCGGTGGATCATCTTTTCATTCATTGTTCCTTTGCTTGCATGGTTTGGGATCATTTTCTGGAGATCTTCCACATTGCCTTCTTTTCCTCTCATCTTCCTTTCATCCTCTCTTAATCTACATTCTACTATCGCCAACCCGAGTGTCCTCCCGAAGATGAATTCTCTTCTCGCTGCCATCAATGAATCTCACACCCTTCAAAAATATCTTCCCTGCTTTTTTTTTTCTTCCTCTCATCTTCATTTCCCATCTTCTTTCATCCTCTCTTAATCTACATATCTACTTTTGCCAACCTGAGTGTCTTCCCAAAGATGAATTCTCTCCTCCCCAAAACAGAAGAAGCAGCTGATCAAGAAGGTAAGAGAGTTGGTGAGCTGAATCTGCTGGGGTTGCTCTGATAAGTCAAAACAGGCTGCCCAATAAAGAAGAGTGGGGGAAGGGATGGAATTGAGTCTGTTTCCTGCTGTGAGCAGTCTATGTCAACCAACATTGATCTAACCACTCGACCTTATCATCTGGGATGTAATTGAACCACTATCCATCCAAGGTGGGCCTTCAACTCTTCCACATCTCGTGAACCTTTTGTCTGTCAGAAAGCTAGAGAAACATTTCTTCCTCAAATTCCCTAGCATTTTTGAACAATTGAACAACAATCCATCAAAGGTAGGCCTTTTGGGTATTTTTGGAGTAGAATCCCTGGAAGAATTCCACAGTTTTCTTCCAACTCTCCCACAACATCTATGAACCTCTCGTCCAACTGAAGGCTAGAGAAACAATTCTTCCACAATTGTTGCCATGTAGTTGTCTTATTTAAATGTTCAGTCGAATGTTTACTTGTGTTAGTCGATGTTATCGTATATTGTACATTTGTACTCAAATGCCCATGTTTGTTCAGAGCTGTTCAAGTCATAAGTGGACATGGCCTCTTATTGGTGAGGACAATGCAATCTATGCACCATTTGGTTAAATTGTCACGTGAGCTGTAAGTGCTCATCACATGACAGGTGTGCATTGGGCAACGGCTCTGAATTGGTGGAAATGTGTGCGTCACTTGCATTTGCGGAAGTGCGCATGTAATGCTTGGAAAAAAAATGAATACTAGAGTTTACCAAAATTTCAGAAATCTAACTGATGCTGGAGAAGACTATGTTTCTATATGCTAGAGTGCTAATGAATATATTGTTTATGATAATGAAAGATGATGTAGCCAACGACATTACTCTCATAGAAAAGGTTGGCATGCATGTAACAAAGGGAAAGAAGAACAAACTGATTCCTTTGATGATGTTGCTAGAAATGCAATGACTATAGATGCATTAACTGAAGGCTGGGCAATCCTGGAGAACAGTCTGAATCTGCTCCTGGGTGATGACCGCATTATGACCTACTGTGTGAGACTGATGGTGGTGACCTTACCTTTGTTATGATGACTGGAGTTGCAGAATTAAAAATCCTAACAACATGATCAAATAAGAAAATTCCTGGATATGAATACAAAATGACAAAGCCCTTTTGGAACCATTATTGCAAGTGCTTGGGGGACTTGGGCCTTTCCCCTAGTTTTCACCCTATTGTTTTCACTTCTCTTCATCATTTCTTCATTCTTCCTACACCACACATCTTTACCAATGGAATCAGCAAATAATCTGGAAGGACGTATGTGTGAAACCTTTGTTACGTGTTCACTGTTGGAAGGGCCATTTAATGGTCTCGTGTAGGCTCTTGATGTTGTTTTTTCCTATATTTGCAAAGGATTTGGGATTTGATAAAATCATTGTAGCATGTTCTTTGTGTGTTTTTCATTTATCCTGGCTTTAATAATTTCATTCTGAAATTTATGAACCTTTAATTTCTTCCTTCTTGTTATGGCAGCCAGAATGTTCAGCTCTGTTGGATGCACTTGAACAATCTGCTTGTAATCCTGAGATTGCAAGTGTTCTTGCAAAGAGCCTGCAACGGATCTTACAACTTGCAGGTGAACAAACGCTTGCCTCTTTTAGGACATTGGATGCCAGTGCTCGTGTGCTTAAAGTAGCTTGCATTCAAGCTCAAGAATTGAGAAGATTGGTAAATTTAAGCCCTCCAGCCGAGAGTGAATTCCATGAAGGGGTTCTGCCAAAATATTGGCAGATCTCTACTTCTGCCAAGACTGCCAACATTTGGATTAAATGTATGGAGGACTCCCTTGAGCTCTTCACTGAATATCTTGTCATCGCAGATGATGCAAGAGGTTTGGTTTTGCATAATTCCAAATGTATTGATTGCTTGTTTGATCTGTTCTGGGAAAAGGGGTTGAGAAAGCATGTGCTGGAGCATGTTCTTGGGTTGATGAAGGTACTTAAATTGTCCTAGTTTCCCTTGGATGTGTTGTACAATGCTCAAGGTGAATGGTTGTACAGTAATGTTCATATTTTAAGTTTTGCATGGGAGTCTAGTGAGGTCCATGGTTCAGTGATCCAAACTTTTGATACTAATGGTGTGGATGGCCTATAAAGCTATAGTCCCTCTGATCAGAAGGATCCTAACATTTCAATAGGTGGCTAACAAAAAAGGGGTTAAGAAAGAAAATATGACCACTTTTCACATTTGAGCCAAAAAGAAGGAAAAAAAAAAAAAAAAAAAAAAAAAAAAACATCCTCCAAACATGGGATATTCCAGTCTGAGGGATTTTTTGTGAATGAACTATCAACAACGAGGCCCATCATGTCAACAGTTTGGCCACTTAACCTGAGCCCACTTGTATGAATTGAGATCCCAAATGGCACTGTACAATCTTTTGGACTGAGCATTATATAATAACTCTTTCCTTTTTAATTTAAAAGATTTTTCTTTGTAACTAAACAATTACTTGCAGCTACCTCCATGTTCGGAGGAAGATCAAATTGCGAAGTTGCAGTTATGTTCTAAATATTTGGAAACATTTACTCGTGCAAAGGAAAGGGAGAACAGTTTTGCAGAATTATCAGTTGATCTGTTGGTTGGCATGAGGGATCTGCTTCTGATTGATCAAATGGTATGCAGGTCTTTTTAATCCTTAATCAAATGATATGTTTTCCAGCATTAGGTTTTTGTTTTAAGTTTGATTCTTACTAGCACTGCTATAAGGCTAGGTTTAATGGAGTAACTTCTGAATTTCTGTTGTTAAGTACTATTTATCCACAAATTATCTGATAGCAAACAAATTTGCTTCCTCAGTACTATCAGGCTTTGTTCCGTGATGGAGAGTGCTTTTTGCACATCGTCTCTTTGCTAAATGGCAGCCTTGATGAGAGAACTGGAGAGCAGTTAGTCCTGAATGTCCTCCAAACACTGACATTTCTGCTTACTGGAAATGATGCCTCAAAGGTACACCTAATCTTTTTACCGGATCTGAGATGTGGTCTATCATAATTCATCTGAATATCCACTTCTATTCCACAAAATGAACAAATTTTGTTGCATTTTAGTCTGCATGTTACTTTCGTCATTCTTCCCTTTTCTTTTGGTTCCACTTTTACTTTTCAACTCCAAAAAAGGTGAAAAAAAATCATGCCCTTAAAAAAAAGGCGAACAATGGTGGTGTAAAATGAAAGATGGCAAATCCTCTGCATGCTTGTTTCAGCTGTCTGATTTTGACAATTTATGAATCATTCCTAAAAAAGAATTCTCATGAAAATTTTCGTGAATTATTCATCGATCATGCCTTTAACTCTTCATTAACTTGTAAAAAACCCAAAGCATCATCTTCATCACCAAAGCCCAAGTTCCACAAACCCAAATAATCAAGTAAAGAATTATTTGTTACCTTTTAAAAAAAAAAAAAAAAAAAAAAACAAACATTCCTGAATTTTCTGGATCTGTGTTTTTCTTTTTTCTTTTTTACTTTTTCGTAGAAGTTCCTTGATTCATGAATAATTCATGAATTATTCATTAACTAATCAGCTACTAATTGCACTACTCTGCAATGCTGGATTTCGACAAATAATATTGTTGTGTTAATGCTTCTTGATCCTTCGATACACTCTTTTATTGTCATTGAATCTCCATAGGCAACGCCTTCCAAAAAAAAAAAGAAGAAGGAGAAGAATTTCCATAGCTGATTACAGGAAACTCCTTTGGCATCACATGTGATGAACAGATCTTTTTCAGTTGTATAGTATCTTGAAATCCTCTTGTTTCAATGCATACCGTTTCTTTTTCCTTTTTCTTTTCTATTTCTTTCTTTCTTTCTTTCATTCTTTTTTACTTTTTTACTTTTTAGTTCATTATTTTCATTTTAATTTGTGCAGGCTGCATTTAGATCACTTGTTGGTGTGGGTTATCAAACACTGCAGAGTTTGCTTTTAGACTTCTGCCAGTGGAGACCAGGTCTGGGGCTTCTGGATGCTCTACTTGATATGCTTGTCGATGGGAAGTTTGACACCAGAAGCATTCCTGTAATAAAGGTACCTCTTCCAACAATAGTACCCCATTTGGAAATTTCCACCTCTGTGAATGCTTAGTCTCATCTTAACAATAACAGCTATCCACGTTTTGCTCCGTTGATTATTTTCTTTCCAAATACTGCCCCTGGGATTTATATTTCTATAGGCCACATGAGCATGTAATTGAGTACAAGTTGTCCTTGACGTCAGTTTTTTTGTTCCCTTACCCCAACAGAATGAAGATGTGATTATCCTTTTCCTCAGTGTCCTGCAGAAGGTTTGTGTGCTACTTCTTATTTATGTCAGTTTGTTCTTTCTTTGACTTTATATCATTCTGAATCACTCCTTATTATCTGTTCATTATGATTGGGCAGAGCAGTGATTCGTTGCGGCATTATGGGCTTGATGTTTTTCTGCAACTGCTAAAAGATTCCATCACCAATCGTGCTTCGTGTGTCAGAGCAGGAATGCTAGGTTTTCTTCTTGATTGGTTTTCCCTTGAAGATGATTATGACATGATTTTCAAAATTGCGCAGCTAATTCAGGTCATTGGTGGGTATAGCATATCTGGAACAGATATACGTAAGATATTTGCTCTTCTCCGCAGTGAGAAGATTGGGTCTTGCCAGAAGTATTGTTCATTGCTGCTGACCAGCATTCAGTCCATGCTAAAAGAAAAAGGCCCTACTGCATTTTTTGAGCTCAATGGGAATGACTCTGTATGTTTTACGATTGATCTGATTCTTTCTTTCCCTAAGCTACACATCTCATGTTTCTCTAGCATAATTCTAGATGAGCACTTACTTTATATGCGTACATCACATGCAATTACTTTTGCATTTTGGGAAAAGGAAGATTAGCTGATGGATTTTATTCTCTGAGTGGCTGTGGTGACTCTTTTTTTTTTTTTTTTCTTTGAAAGATGAAGCAATTTTATTAAGGGCAAAGGCCAAGAAAAACAAGACGCAAAACAAAAAGAAAACATGAAGAAGCAAAAGAAACAAAACCTAAACACACCCTTAGTGAGCTCACTCCATGATATACAAAGCGACCCAATTAGAAACCCCAACAATAGAACCCCTTAGATTAGGGAAGCCGTGGTTGTTTCTTTTGAGCCAGATAAACCATAAAATGGCGAACATCGCAATCCTCCACCTTGCAATTCTGAGCGAAAATCCTCCCCCCCCCCCCCCCAAAAAAAAAAAGAAGAAGAAGAAGAAGAAGAAAAAGCACGGAACAAACGTTCTACCGAGTTAGGCATCACTCCAGCTCACGTTGGTAGATCGAAGAATGCCACACCACTTGAGAGAAGGAGCAATGGATGAACAGATGATCCATGGACTCCTTGGCGCTCAAACAAAGGCATGCATTGGGCAAGATGTAGGCTTCTTTGTGTAAATTATCAATGGTTAAAACTTAAAACTCAACTCTTCCTTGCCAGCCATGCAAAAGCAGCCACTTTTAGAGGTGCTCCATAAGACCAAACACAAGCAGTGTGACACCTAGCTCCTTTCAGGTCGAACTAGGATAACATCGAGTAGAAAGATTGCACCGAGAACACACTGTTCTTGATGAACCGCCACACCAGCGAGTCTTTCTCTCCCAGGACAGGTAAGATCCCCTGCAATAGAGACAGACCCACTGGATTACCAAATTCTGAATTGTTCAAATCCCTATGACTTGGGGGGAAGCCACTCCCCCAGGACCCTGAGCAGAGAAGCAACTGGCAACAGAGATACCAGTCTCCAGACAGAGATTGGCCAAATAAGGGAAGGATAGTTTGAGAGGGGCATCTCCACACTAGACATCCTCCCAAAATCTAACCTTGGACCCTCTCCAATGGTGTAACTCAACCCTCTATCCAGCAACGGAGCCACACCAGTCACCGATCTCCATAAAAAGGAAGCCCTGTATGGGGAGAATTACTTGATCTACCAGCCGAAGGGGGAGGTTTCGTACTTGGAAGCAATCAATTTCCTCCACAGTCTGAAGTCTTCTACCCCAAATTTCCAAATCCACTTGCCTAACAAGGCTGAGTTTACCATCTTCAGATGCCTTATCCCCACACCTCCTTCAGACATGAGTTTACACGCCTCGTTCCAGTTAAGGAGATGGATTTTCTTTTTGACCGCTCCACCTTCTCATAGCAAATTTCTCTTGAACCTATCAATCTGGGCCAAAACTGAAAAGAGACAAGAAGTGAAGAAGGTATTCCTACTCCTACCAACCAGGGAGAGGAATTTACTTTTCCAGGGTGACAACTTCCTCTCCATTCTCTCCACCACCCTGTCCCATAAATGCAAAGCAGGTTTACCCAAGCACAACGTGAGACCCTGATAAGTGGAGGGGAAAGAGCTAGTCTAACAGCTGAAAATCTTTGCAAGCTGGGCTACCATTTCCTGAGAGATATTCACCCCAAGCAGTTCACTCTTAGCAAGGTTAATATTAAGACCAGAAACCACCTTGAACCACTTGATTGCAATCCACAAGGTAGCTACTTTAGATTCAAATGCCTCACAGAAAAGGAGGGTATCATCTACAAACTGAAGATGGTTAATAGTATGAGGGATATTAGCAACTTTAAAGCCTACGAGACTTTGTTTGTACTTCCATTAAATGTTCTTTTAATCCATGTTTTCATGTCTCTCTTTTTTTTTTTTTGTTAGAGACGACCAACAATGCTTGTAAGTTCCTTAGTTACTGGGTTTTTTCTAACACATTCTCTGAAAATTTTAATGTCTTGTTATTGGCTACTAGCCTGCAATAGCTTATACAGACATAATTCAACCATAGAAGAATATGGCTGGCTGTCCTGCTGGAGCTAGATGTGGCATCATAGCTCTTGATGGTGGAGAGAATTTTGTAATATGCGCTGCTGGTTTGATGATGAAGACATCAACCAGCATTGCTATCAATAATGGGAAGGCTTTTAGTAGTTCTCATGTCATGTTTTAAGTCGTGTGTCCTTTATGCAGCTGTGCTTATGCAATCAATCATGTCAAATAATTGGGCTGTAATCAGCATTGCTACTGGCAGTCTCCCAACTTTGGAACATTGACAACATATCAAGTCGCAATATTTAATCATTTATAAAAAGAATACGGAAATACTATAAATTAGTAAAAATAATTATAGGAAGAATATTATATAAAAGTAACAAGAGGTCAGATATTTTCTTTGAAGTTGATGAGAAGTGAACAAAAGAGGAATTTCAGCCAGCCTCTATGACTTCAAATTCAGGAATGGAAAACGAAGCGAATCGTATCCCTTTCTTTCAACTTCACGAGCCTTGTCTTTATTGTTCTTCAATTTTCTTTGAATTTCCACAAACTTTAAGGGTTGTGCATAATTTAGGATGATAAAGGTGATGGGCAGGAAAAAAAAAAAAATTCAGTTTTTGGGGTTGCCTTCAAATTTTCCTGTTTCATTTTATTAACTCTTATTACCCTTTTTGTTGTTAATACTTAATACTGATACTATGAATTACAGCTGACAGTTTTGTTTCTGTTTCGTGTTTCCTTTCTTGTAGGGAATCATAATAAAAACACCTGTGCAGTGGCCTTACAATAGAGGCATTTCTTTTTCATGTTGGGTCAGAGTAGAAAACTTCCCTGAGACTGGAATGATGGGCCTCTTTAGTTTTCTCACTGAAAATGGGAAAGGGTGCTCTGCTATGCTTGGAAAAGGCAAACTTGTAGTTGAGGTATAAAACCTTTTCCCAGTGGAAAATGGGATATTGCTTTCCACTAATTTATATGCATGGATGACAAAGTTATGGCTCTATCATTTTCTTTATTATGATTATTGTCAATGGTGTTGACTATGTATCTTTTGGGCCTCATTAGCATTAAAGGTCTCTTGACACCAATATTGAATCATTTAGACATAAGTTTTAGTGCACATGCATTTTATTTATGTTGTACATATTTGTGTTTATACATGACTTCGCGTAGTCACTAGCAGTGTTTGTAGTATCTGTATTGTTAGAAGCCTCGCTTAGTGGGGATACGGAAACATATATTGATATCAGAGGGTATTATTACCGATACCCAAAAATGTATCGCTGACCAAGGGAAACATTGGGAAAACATGTGGAAAATGGTGGGTTTTTTCAATGAAACTTTAAGAGATGCTAAAATACACATATTTGCATATTTTATAGGGTCCTAAGGCATGTGCTAAAATAAACATGTGAATAACAAAATTGCACCCATACAAAATAAATTTTCCATTTCATAGGGTCCTAAGGCATGTGCTATTGTAAAAAATCAGTGCAACGGTAACCAAATGAGTTAATTTCATACCAATAATATCATTAGAAACATAATAATCACTAGGCCTACTAGTAGGAGGGAACGCAAGAGTGATCTGGGCCAAATGTTGATTAGGCGCAATAGAGCTAGAGCCCATCTAACTATGGGATTGGAGTAGCTTGCAAGAGGCGGGAAGGACGCCAAATGTCCAGCCGAGGGGCTATCCGGAGGAACCAAAGGGACACATGTCCTAATCTCTTGCCTCAGAGGACTCACACACTAGAGACCATCAAGACTCCCAACACGTGCTCCTACCCTACTCTGGATGCTCGCAAGACACGCTCCTAATACCCTCTTTCTTTCCTTCTCTACCTAAGTCCACTCCCCTTCCTTTACCTCACACCTAGACTCAACCACTCTACTAGGAATGGTGTACCGTAACAGCTGTTATGAGGGTCTAAAGGCCATTACATAAAGGTAACGGTGGCAACCGTTATTAGTGTTCGAAGCATCGGTATCGCTACAAGTTTCGTTGGCTAGGGATACGGAAACAATATCAATATCACTGATAATATCGCTGATAACCGGAAATGCAGGGAAACGTGGGAAAAACGGTGGAATTTTCAACGAAACTTCAAAAGATGTTAAAATTTACATATTTGCATATTTAGAAATTTAAAAAAAAATAAAAATTGCAAAAAGAACGCATACATAACAAGTTTCCATTTAATGGGGCCTTAAAAGCATGTGTTGTTGTAAGAAATCAGTCCAAATCCCATCCAGCCTATTTAACAATCCAACCTTCCATCCAAACATCTATTGATATTGTAAAATATCAACATCACATGATAGTTTACCAAGAAATCATCAACAATTGGAAAGAAAACAAAAGATTGTGGTCTCAATATCGTGCATATTGCGAAATTGATAATATAAGTATTATTAATATTATCAATGACAAATTGAACATTACAAACAACCATGTGCCCATGAAAAAAATAAAAAATAAAAAATTCTAATAAACAAAATTGCAATGATATCAATATGTTGGTGATATTATTGAAATATCGTCGATACACTTATTATACAAGCATTACCTAGAATTTACATAGTCGAAAATATTGGCAATATTGATGCATTGGCAATATAAGCAAAACCTAGAATTTACATAGCTGAAAATATTGATGATTACATTAGCGATATTGATACGTTGGCGATACTTAGCGATACATTGCTAATACCTGTAATTTCTTATACTATTAGCGTTATCGGTATCGCTACCAGTGTTATCGGTATTGCTGAGCCGGAGATAAAGATAATATCGGAGATATTTCGATAGTATCAGAGATAATTCGAACACTGACCGTTACGCATAACAAGGTCGTAACGGTCATTGTTTTCATGTGTGACCGCGTATGCGCATATCCAAATGCATATCGCATATGCAACTGGCACATATGCGAAAATATGCGATGTATGCGATCATATACAACATACGCGATCGCAGATGGGCCAACGGTTGGTAAATTATTATTATTATTATTGCAAAAAAAAAAAATCCTATAAAAGGGCTTCCAAACCTCCACCATTTGCAATATTCTCACTCCAAAACTCTCTTACTCTCCTCTTTTCTTACATTTCTTAATTCCAAGTGGTCTTAATCTCGTTCTCTTCATTTCCTACTTCCAAGTGGTCTTATTCTCTCTCTCTCTCTCTCTCTCTCTCTCTCTCTCTCTCTCTCTCTCTCTCGGAAGTTGGAAGATCAAGATTCAAGCACTTGATGTTTAATTTAGAGTTTAAACTTGATGTTTAATTCAGAGTTTAATTGATTTTATTTCTCTCAAATGTATTTTAAATATGTAAAATTAGTTATCTATTAACTTAGGAAAGTTTCCCTTAATTTCTTATATTTTTTTACAATTTTTTTTTTTAAATTTTCAAAAAAATAAAACTAGTCACAGAAGCGATTGTGCAATCGCATATGCGCATAGGCATATGCGATCGCACGTGATCGCATATGCGATTTGACAACATTGGTAACGGTCATCATGGGAAAAAAGACCCATAACGGCCATTACAGCCACTGCAACAGCCCGTTATGCCCCCCGTAAAGGTGCCAATCAGTGTTTTAAATATTGACGATATCAACCTTTATATCCCACGATTTATCTTGTATCCCACCTGTGCGATACGAAATGCATAGGTAGTGCTGATATATCCCACCTATTTGATCCGATGAGCATTTTTTATTTTTGATCCTTTTTTTTTTTTTTTTTTTTTTGTTTAAATCACATTAAATCAGTGTCAAATGGTTACAAATCTATTATTCTTCATGTTTTTCATGAAAAATCATGGATTTGGAGCTTCAATTTTGAAATTTGGTGAAGATGGGGCAAGTCGCAGATTTTTTTTTTTTAAAAACAAAATCGAAATTTCTTGATTTCTAGCAAATCAGTTGCAATCTTTGTATCCATACACAAAATCAAACATGTATGTAACCTGATCTAGTGATTCTTCTTTTGCTTTTGAATGTATTGCTTATGTTACCCTACATGTCTTCTTACGTTTATAAATTATATGAATGAGCTTTAAATATACTTGCATCAGTTCAGTTGGACAATGCATGTATTAAGACCCCATACAAAGGAAAACCCTATTATGTGCACTTTTATTTTGTAATGTTTTGATTTCTAAGTGTATATTGACATCTTTTTCAACAATCCTTGAAGTTTTCATGAAAAATTCGACCAATTTCCCAATGCTCCCATGTTTCCCAACAACAGCGATACATTACGCGATACAACCGATATATCCCATGCGATAACCGATATGTATCTATATCCCAGGGGTGCGATACATTATGCGATTACGATATTTAAAACATTGGTGCCAATATTGGTTTTCGGTTATTTTTCACGAGAAAAACACCCATAACAGCCTGTTATGCCCCCTGTAAAGGCCGCAACGGTCCATTATGGGGCTGATACTAGTTTTCAGTTATTTTTTTTTCAATAACAAAAAAAAAAGAGAGACTATAACGGCCATTACAAGGGTCGTAACGAGTAACGACCATTACAACCCATATCGTAAAGTTAACGGTGGTGGCTGTTACAGCCACCGTTACCGTTATGGAATTACCTTGCTACCAGGGCCCTCAACAACAACCTCTTTCCCTTTAGACTGGTGTCTAGCTTTGTTGCATAAATTGCTTGTGGAAGATCTCCGGCTTCTGGAACCATAGGCAGCGTATCTCCGCCCAGACCTGATATCCTCGAACTGCTTTGTCCTAGAGGAAGAGCTACCTTGATACCTATACAAAAGGCTTGACGAAATCGCCTCATCTTCGTCGTCGCTCTCTCTCTCTCTCTCTCTCTCTCTCTCTCTCTCTCAAATCACTACAGGAAACACCTAGAGCATACATATTTGAAGATCATTGAACGGGGAACAATGGGCCATCTATTTACACCGAACATGGTTCATCTTGTTATTCTAAGTGTCGAATTTTCTCTTAGACATGATGGAGCTGATTAGTAGACTTAATGATGTTTGTGTGGGAGGGCCTAGAATTAGATTTCACACGTGTACTATTTTGGTAACTGTGCCGCAAATTGTCCTCAATTATCTCCCTGCACTAATTACCTGAGCAGATTCATACTTGAATATTTACCCACTTCCTTTTCTAATTATATAGCATTGAATGCATCTGTTGTTGGATAACGAGGAGCTACAAATGATTAAATGGTTTTGTATGTGTGTAGTTTATTTTATTTATGTATCTATTTATTTATTGTTTGAGAGATAATGTATGTAGTTTATAATTTGCTCTCTTGTTGAAAGAACTTAAAACTGCTTCCAAGCTTGTTAACGAACTTTATATTTGATGAGTGTTGTTTTAGTGTTCTTGCTGCAAAATCATTCTCAATAAATGACCAATGCATATGATTTTGCAGTCCATCAATCAGAAACGACAGATTGTTTCTTTGGATCTTAACCTTGTTCAGAAAAAGTGGCATTTTCTTTGTATAACTCACAGCATTGGGAGAGCTTTTTCTGGGGGAAGCCTGCTGCGGTGTTTTATGGATGGTGATCTTGTATCCTCTGAAAAATTCAGGTCATCCATACATTTTTATCATCTTCCATTTTGTCATTTCCTCTGATTTTCTCCTAAAAGTATTCACAATAGTTATCCTATCATCTTACCTAGCATGATAACTTCATGATGATTTCTTGAATTCGCTTTCATGTTCTCAGGTATGTGAAGGTTAATGATGTTTTGACACGTTGTTCAATTGGAGCAAAAGTAGTTCCTCCTCCAAATGAAGAAGACAACTCTCTGTTCCCAATGAAAGATACATTTCCTTTTCTTGGTCAGATTGGTCCGGTTTATATGTTTGGTGATGCCATTTCTTCTGAGCAAATCAGGGGTATATACTCCCTAGGACCAAGTTACATGTATTCTTTCCTTGATAATGACATTACCCTTGCCTCTGATGGTCCACTTCCCAATGGAATTCTTGATGCTAAAGATGGTCTTGCATCGAAAATCATTTTCGGTTTCAATGCACAGGTCACCTTCCTTTTCTGGAGATAATGACTATTGCATAATATGATTTCTTGTTGGTCCATTAACTGACTGAAAATGAATATTTGGCCTTTATTTTTGCAGGCCAGCGATGGTAGGACGTTGTTTAATGTTTCCCCAATGCTTGATCATACATTGGATAAGAATTTGTTTAAAGCTGTGGTTATAGATGGGACTCAGTTATGTTCCCGCCGCTTGCTGCAACATATCATTTACTGTGTTGGGGGTGTTTCTGTATTCTTTCCACTCTTGACTCAGTTTGATAAGTCTGAAGAGCCAGAAAGTGGACATCTTGAATATACATTGCTTAGATCTATTACAAGGGACAGACTAGCTACTGAAGTTATCGAGCTCATCGCTTCTGTATTAGATGAGAATCTAGCAAATCAGCAGCAGATGCATCTTCTTTCAGGATTTTCAATCCTCGGCTTCTTACTCCAATCGGTTCCCCCTCAGCAACTTAATTTGGAAATTCTTTCAGCTCTGAAACGCATGCTTAATGTTGTGGGAAACCGCGGTAAATATTAATTGGCTATTCTTCCCCATCTCTTAATAAGCACATCATGGTCATCATAATAGCCTTGTCCCATCTATTTGGGTTCGGCTATTGTCAATAAACCTAAATGATCATCGGGAAGCATTCGTTTCTCTCTACATATATATAGTTTTCCATTCTCTTCCATGTAACAATCAGATTGACTCTCTCTCTCTCTCTCTCTCTCTCTCTCTCAGGCATGTCAGAGCTAGAGAAAGATGCTATTTCGAGGATATATTTGAATCCCCATATCTGGGTATATGCGGATTACACAGTACAACGTGAACTGTATATGTTCCTCATCCAACATTTTGAAAGTGATCCAAGAATGTTAGCAACTCTGTGTTGCCTCCCTCGGGTTATTGATATAATACGCCAATTTTATTGGGATAAATTGACAGGTCGATCTGCTTTTGGGAGCAAACCACTTTTGCATCCCGTGACTAGACAAGTGATTGGGGAGAGACCAGGTCAAGAAGAACTTCATAAGATCCGCCTTCTTCTATTAAGTCTTGCTGAAATGAGTTTAAGGTAAAATAATGTGCACTATAATTTCTCCTAAATGTGCATGTTTACATTTCCTACATGTATGTTTCAGCCATTTTTGTTTTACTGTCAATGAAACTTACAGCTTAAGAAACAATTTAGCCACCTGGACCACACTGCAACCTGTAATTTTTGGCAGTTCAAACCAAACAGGTCGAATAGACAGTCTGACCAGTTCAACCCATGACAAATATATATTAAAAAAAATAGTAATTTACGATAAGGCCTGCCAGTTCGCTTGCAGGCTCCTGTTTGAGGCCTAAGAAGGCATTCTTAAGTTTACATACAAAGTCTGGTTTCATTTCTACTTTAAATCCTTTAGGTTGTAACATATATACTTCTTTTAAGTTGCCATACGGAAATGCAATTTTTTTTTTACGCATCTAATTGCTTTAGAGGCCACTTCTTAACAGAGGCGGCTACTGCAAGGATGGTTCTGATGGTGGCCATTTTGGCGACTGGACTAAAGGTTGATTCATAGTCAAACATATTCTTTCAAATAACAATTAGCGACGAGTGTAGCTTTTTATCTTTCGACTTCTCTATGCATGCAGCACAGTTGGAGTTGGCATTCTTTTCGTGTGCATAAAATTTGGCAGTGGATTCAAACACCACTCTATTTATTTTTACTTTTACCCATAAGAGGTTGTGCCGGAAGGTCCAACGGAGCGAGATAGCCAAACTGGATGCATTGACCAATTGGACCAACCAGTTCAAATGGTTTTTGCCTAAAACGGGTTCCTAGGTGTCATGACCTGTTCCCATTGTTGATTCCAGTCCAAACCAGTGTTTTAAGTATCGACGATAGCATTTGATATATCCCACATGCGCGATACGAAACGCACAAGGAATGCGATACTGATGGGGACATCACACGTGCACGCCCCCCCCCCCCCCCACCACGTACGTACGCATGGAGGAGGGCCCCACCTTTGATCTGGATTGATGACGACATCCAGGGAGGGCCTCCTAGTTAGAAGACTGAGTTTTGGTTCGTTGGAGTGGGCCCGGTAGTCAAGTAAAGCCCATCATGGGATCTCATGATCGTGGCCCACTAGTTTGATTAATCTTATATTTTAGGTTTTGCTTATTAATGTTATTTAGAATATCATGGACGCTTTAGATTTCTTTGATTAGTTTTTATTTTGGTTTACTTCATCGCCAAGTTATAGGTTGCGCACATGGTGCGAGTTTTGGGGTATAGGGTTTTCTTATGAATAGGCACCCCTTGTAGCTTTTAGAATTCATCGAAGTTTAATAAAAATTCTGCGTTTTCCTACTCTGAGTTTTTGAGTTGTGGAAATCCAATTGGGTGCGAAGCCCTCCCTTCATCGAAAGGCTAACTACCGTGGTGCGAAGCCACATCTATCCCGATTCGCCCCCATCATCTACCATCTCTATTTCTTATCTCCTACCACCATCCGTGCTTCAAATATGTCCTTTATTGCAACAGTTTTCCTCTTTACAGTAGAATTCTAGATTCTGGCTTTATAGGAGGGCTAAAACTTCGGCGGAGCACCACGCACAGCCCGTAGCTCGGATCGACCCAAAACTTGGGGGTTTTGGAGCCCACCCCTGGCCGACCAAACTCACGGCGTCGGTTTCCAGGCATGGGACCCCCTCGCACGTGCGGCCAGGCCCTTGCGCACTTGCATCAGGTCTGGCCCGCTGTCCACACGCGGGGACTGTCTTCTGGTTTAGGTTTTCTTCATATTTTTCCCTCTCATACCTGTTTTTCATAACCCTAACCCTAGATTGTGTTATCTTTAATTTGTTTGCCCTTTTCTTACCCTAGGGTTCCCTGAATTGAAATTGGTGAATCCCTTGGATTAGGGACTGATTGTTGTGCATGTGTGGATGATTATTACTTACCTTTGAGTATCGTTTGGTTCATAATTTTTACTGATCCAGCCCTAGCCTGTGTAGACTGGGATTCGTGCAGATTCCCCTTGTTTGAATGTTTGAGCTTTTGTGTAGGATGCGAAACTATTATGTGATTGTTTCTGAATTAGTATGATTTAAAGCCTGATATCTTGCATATCATATTTAATTTTCATGTCCTGCTTCAAATTTGGTATCAGAGCCAGGTTCTTATAAGGGAATGCATTACATGTTTAGGGTTTAGTTGGTTATGTCCATCACACATCAATTCTCATCATATATGGTTGTTTAGAGATCCATAAACCCTGACATAAGCTGCTGAAATTTTCTGTTATCCCCTCATTTGAATTATTTTAGAAATTAACTCAGCTTTCTATTTCTATTTCTAGGATTAGAAACTTTCCTTTTCGGTTTTTTATAAACTAATTTTTTAGAAACTTTCTTAATCTGTTTTTAGAAACTAATTTCCTTTCCTTTTTTTTTTTAGAAACTAGTTTACTTTCCTTTTTCATTTTTAGGAACTAACTTACTTTCTAATTTTAGAAACTTTCCTTTTTCTTTTTTTAGAAACTAGGTTGTTTTTTTTTTGAAACCTTCCTAATTTGTTTTTAGAAACTTTCCTTTTTCATCTTTAGAAATTAGGTTGCTTTTTTTAGAAACTTTCCTAATTTGTTTTTTAGAAACTTTCCTTTTTCCATTTTTTAGAAACTAGGTTGTTTCTTTAAATAAAAAAAATATTATATTTTGACAACTATGTTATTGAATTTTGGTAGCGTTGGTAGTTTTCCTCATATAGAGTCTCATAGGATCATTTAGTCCCATTTAGTCGCATATAGTCGCAGTAGAAGGTTCTTAGGTTGAGTTAGCAGTTGTATGCCGACACGTACGGGTCGTGGTTTCGGCTTGTACCCTACACTAAATATGGAGCAATTGCAAGATTCAATAAACAAGCTGACCCAACAGTTTGAGTCTTTGGGTAAGCGCTGGGAACAACATATGGATTAATGCTTTGAACAACTTGATGTGCGCATTACCCAACTAAAGACCTCTGCCAGGGCAAACCCCACTATTGGGGAAGATGCCCAATCTCAGGCAGGTGATCAGGAGGATAGACCAAGGAATGGAGGTGGCCAAGGAATCAGTTATGAGCGTACACCCGTGCACCCACCCCATGAGGGACATCAAGACCACTATTTTGAGTGGCACAACATGTACGACCTTATGGCTAGAGAGTGCACCAGAGGCTAGTGTAGAGTTACCCACTAACGCCATTCCGGTAGTGGATGAGTTTCGTGATGTCTTTCCTGATGATCTACTGGATGAGTTTACCCGTAGGAGGGATATAGAGCACACCAGAACATGGGACACCGTACTACCTATAGCCAAGTTTGTGTTTAATAGTTCTTTCGATAGGTCTGCAGGTTTGAGTCCTTGTGAAGTCGTTACTGGTTATAAACCTAGGAAACCTATTGATCCTGTCCCTATGTCATTGTCCCATTGTCCCATAGGCCGTCAGAGTTTGCAAAGTCTTTTGCGCATTACATTCATTCATGGCATCAAGAAATCAGGTAGAAGATCATGACTAGTAATGAACATTATTCACTTTTTGCAAACCAACATAAATGTTTCAAGGAATTCAATGTAAGGGACTCTGTGATGATCCGCATCAGGCCAGAGTGGTACCCTCAGGGAGCCGTTCGAAAATTATACGCGTATGGTAGATCCTCCACCCTTCATGGGACTTAGTTTCTCATTCAATGTGGAGGATCTAGTTGCATTTCAATGGACCATTGATGCATTGTCCAGCCTTTCGCTTAACCATCCTGATTCCCTAAACCTTTCCTTTGATCCATGACCCCCTCTTGACCTACCTTCCTAGCCTCTACGTCCCATACCTACCCGTCTCGACCCATTTTTTCAGCCTCTACCTCCCATACCTACCCTTCCTGACCCATTTTTCCAGCCTCTACCTCCCATACTTACCCGTCCCGACCCATTTTTCCAGCCTCAACCTCCCATACTTACCCATCCCGACCCATCTTCCCAGCCTCTTACCTCCCATACCTACTCTTCCCACACCCAGAGAGGAAATAGAGGATATTCTCGACCATCAAATAGTTTCAATGTCAGACGACGGGTTTCAGAAGTACCTGATTAAATGGAAGTCACGCTCAGCTTCACACAGCACGTGGTTCACTGAGGAGGAGCTTCAGAGACTTGATCCTGACATCTTGGAGCGGTTCAGGAGTTTTGTTTTGCCAATGACGAAATCTTCGCAGCCGGAGAGAGTTGATGAGGACATCACACGTGCATGCACAGACACACCCCCTACGTACGTACACATGGAGAAGGAGGGCCCCACCATCGATCTGGATCATTGACGACATCTAAGGAGGGCCTCCTAGTTAGAAGACTGAGTTTTGGTTCGTTGGAGTGGGCCCAGTAGTCAAGTAAAGCCCATCATGGGATCTCATGATCGTGGCCCACTAGTCTGATTAATTTCATATTTTAGGTTTTGCTTATTAATGTTATTTAGAATATCATGGACGCTTTAGATTTCTTTGATTAGTTTTTATTTTGGTTTACTTCATCGTCAAGTAATAGGTTGCGCACATGGTGCGAGTTTTGGGGTATAGGGTTTTCTTATAAATAGGCACCCTTTGTAGCTTTTGGAATTCATTGAAGTTTAATAAAAATTCTGCGTTTTCCTACTCCTCTGAGTTCTTGAGTTGTGAAAATCCAATTGGGTGCGAAACCCTCCCTTCATCTATCCCGATTCACCTCCATCCTCTACCATCTCTACTTCTCATCTCTTACCACTATCCGTGCTTCAAATATGTCCTTTATTGCAACAGTTTTCCTATTTACAGCAGAATTCCAGATTCTGGTCCTGCAGGAGGGCTGAAACTTCGGCGGAGCACCACGACATCCTGTAGCTCGGATCGACCCGAAACTTGGGGGTTTTGGAGCCCACCCCTGGCCGACCAGACTCAAGGCGTCGGTTTCCAGGTGTGGGACCCCCTCGCACGTGCTGTCAGGCCTGGCCTGCTGTCCGCACGCGGGGACTGTCTTCCGGTTTAGGTTTTCTTCCTATTTTCCCCTCTCATACCTGTTTTTCATAACTCTAACCCTAGATTGCATTATTTTTAATTTGTTTGCCCCTTTTCTTACCCTCGGGTTCCCTGAATTGAAATTGGTGAATCTCTTGGATTAGGGACTGATTGCTGTGCATGTGCGGATGATTATTACTTACCTTTGAGTATCGTTTGGTTCATAATTTTTACTGGTCCAGCCCTAGCTTGTGTAGGCCTGGACCCGTGCAGATTCTCCTTGTTTGAATGTTTGAGCTTTTGTGTGGGATGTGGAATTATTATGTGATTGTTTTTGAATTAGTATGATCTAAAGCTTGAGATCTTGCATATCATATTTAATTTTCATGTCCTGCATCAGATATATCCCACATGTTCGATTCGGTGAACATTTTCGATTTTCGGTCCGTTTTTCCGTAAATAATGTTAAATTAGTATCAAATTGTTACAAATCCATGATTTTTTATGTTTTGCATGAAAAATCATTGATTGTGAGCTTTAATTTCGAAATTTGGAAGAGATGGGCCAAGTCGCGGAAAATTGGAAAAAAAAAAAGGATAAAAAATTCCAAATTTCTCGCAAATCGGTTGCAATCTTTGTGTCCAAACATAAAATCAAACATGTATGTAACCTGATCTAGTGATTCTTCTTTTGCTTTTGAATATATTGCTTGTGTTTCCACACGTCTTCTTACATTTATAAATTATATGAATAGACTTTGAATATAGTTGTATCAATTCAGTTAGACAACTCATAGATTAGGACCCCATACAAAGAAAATATATTATGTGCACTTGTTTTTTGTAATGTTTTGATTTATAAGTGTGTATTGATGTCTTTTTTTAACAATCACTGAAGTTTCATTGAAAATTTGACCGATTTCCCTGTTTTTCCCCATGTCTCTAACAACAGTGATACATTATGCGCAGTGTTCGTATTGTTGGCAAAAAATCGATATTATCGCCGATAATTTCGGTATCGCTGGACTTGTGATACCTAAAACCCAAAAAATCGTTTCTCTTCCAAATATCAGCGATATATCAGAGATAATGTTGATGACAGCGAAAATATCTACAATCTAATTATTATATCTCTGTATATTGCCTTAAATTCAAAAAAAAAGAAGAAGAAGAAGAAGAAAGCAAAGAAAAGAAAAGAAAAAGTGAGAGATATTAGATTAGATAGATGGAATCAAATAGAACCATACCTATGGAAGGAGAATCGAACGGAGCAAATAATGCTAAGGGAGAATCAAATTGAGAGCTACCTGCGTTGCGGCGGCCGCCGCGGAGGGAACCTACATCGACTTTTAGGGTTTGGAAGGAGGGGTCGAAGCTCTTTTGCTTCTAACTTTACTTTTTAAAATTTTTCTAAAATATGCGTTTTTCACCATTTAAAAGCATGGGTCACCACTGTTTTGAATGAAAGTAAGACTAATAGTTTAAGTAACTTTTAATTTACTTTTATAGTGTGAGTTTCACTTCATGTAATAAAAGTGGTTCACCACCACTTTACAAACAAAAAATGCAATTAAAAAAAAAAAAAAACTAAAAAATTAAATAGAATGGGATAGTTAGGGCCGCGGATTAGGTGCACTCGAGCCTAGGCCTTACCCAAGATGGTGCAACCCTTATTGTGGGGCCCACCATGATCTATGCATTTTATATCCACGTTGTCCTTCCGTTTTTCCAAAACGTTTTGGGGCATGAGCCCAAAAACGAAGATCCAAATCTCAGGTGGACCATAGAACAACGGTGATTGAATGCCATACCATTAAAAACTTCCTAGGGCCCACCTTAATCTTTCCATAATGTTTATTTGTCATCCAACCTGTTGCTAAGGTACATAAATCAAGGTGGGGGGCACCGTCTCTGGTGAGGCCGAGGCCGCACCTAATCCATGATTGGATGGGATGGATGGGATGTTTGGATGGATAGATGGGATGGATGTTTGGATGATTGGATAGGATGGATGCTTGGATGATTTAATGCGATGGATGGATGGATGGGATGGTTGGATGATTGGATGGGATGGTTAGATGGATAGATGGGGTGGATGTATGGATGTTTGGATGATTTGATGGCATGGATGGTTGGATTATTGGATATATGGGATGGATGGATGGATAAATGTTTGGATGATTGGATGATTTGATGGGATGGATGGATGTTTAGATGGATAGATGGGATGGATGGATGGGATGGTTAGATGGATGGTTGGATCATCGTGCATATGTGTTTTGTTTAAATTATATGCTTATTTATGCATGGTTGTAAATTGTATTAATGCATTATGCTTGTTAATTGGTTTAATGAGATTTGAGTGATTGTTGTGCTAGTATTGAACTGATTTCTTATGACAGCACATGCTTTTAGGCATCTCCTGAAGTTTCATTGAAAAATTACATCGTTTTCCTATGTTTTTCCGGCATTTCCGGTTATCTCGGCGATATTATTGGCGATAACAATATTATATCTTTATCTCTAGCCAGTGAAACTTGTAGCGACACCGACAACTCGAACACTGATTATGTGATACAACCGATATATCCCATGCGATAACCGATACTTATCCGTATCCCAAGGGTGCAATACATAACGCGATACCGATATTTCGAACACTAGTCCAAACCAATACAACCATCCCGTCTGATTCTGGTTTTGAAACACCGCTTTTTAGTATTAACCTTCATCTAAAATTTTTATTCAAAGATACTCGGTTATGTGCAGGCAGACTATTGCAGCATCTGATATAAAAGCCCTTGTGGCCTTTTTTGAGAGAAGTCAGGATATGGCATGCATTGAGGACATATTGCATATGGTTCTTCGTGCCATTTCCCAAAAGCCATTGCTAATGTCTTTTCTAGAGCAAGTCAATTTACTCGGTGGCTGTCACATCTTTATTAATCTTCTTCAGAGGTATGCAACCCCTCACCTCATGGTTCAGGTTTCAATATTGATTGCATCTGTGTTCCTTGTTACATCATTTCATTCAACACTAAACTTGTTACTAAAATGAAGGTTCCAAACAAGGTAGTTATCTACTGGCTTATGACATCCATGACCACATTTCTAATTCTTTCTTGAAGTCATGCTTTAATTATTTTAGTTTTTTTACACATGTTGTTTTGGAGAATATTCTCCTATAATCCATTTGTCCATGTGACACTCTTTTCACTACATGGCAGCTAACTCTGTTGTTATTCATCCAAAAACAAAAAACAAAACAAAACAAAACAAAACAAAACAAAACAAAAAAAAAAAAAAAAAAGGAAAGAAAAACAGTTGACTCTAGTGTCGGCCATTTCTTTTGATCATATGTTTCCTTGATTTACTGGACCTTATTGTAGCCAATGATTGTAAGACTCAGATGCGTCCGATGTCATCATAGTCAGCTCAGATTCAAGGGTATTGATCCAGTTTGATACCATGATTCCTCCCTGCACTCAACTCAGGGCCAAAGGAATCTATCTGAATCTTCGAGTCACAAAACTATGATTGTAGCCATGACTTATTGTTTATTACCTCTCTGTCAGGGGATGGTCATGGCAAGTATTTTTTTATTTTTTATTTTTGTGGTGATTCTTTTGTAAAATTGTCTAGGAAATTCTATACAAACAAAGAAAATGATACTTTTGAGAAGCTTGTACGTGTTACTGGAACAGCATATGAACGCCAAGCTGCTAATTAGACATGGATTACATGTAAGGGCAACAAACCTAACACAAAGCATAAAATAAAGTATCTGGGGAATCCTGAAATACTGATTCTCCTCATCTACTCTTGTAAAAAAATGTGCTAAAATATAGGCATGTCCTCCCTTTAACATATAATACATAAAAGATATTGTAGATCCTAATAGTTATTGGTATCCACGAAAATATTGATTCTTTGATTAAATCCATCAATCTTAATGAAAAAAAAAAAAAAACAGAAAATAAATTATTAAGATACTAACATAGAGATAATTGAAATAAAAATGGCAAAGAGAAAAGCATTTAGGAGCATTTGAACATTTGATAAATTTATTTCAATGAATGTGAGCATAGCATGTTGACTGTTTACTAGTATCATGGATGATAACTGACTAGAAATGATGTAGCTTTGTTTTGTTGCACAACTTAAATGATTGGGGCAAATTTTAGGTCAATTTCTTGCTCATTGAGGTGTGCATTTGAATTTTGAACATGCTAAGATCTCATGTAGGAGATAAAAAAACGAAGGAATGGATAGTAATTTCAGGTAATTGATGTAGAAATGGGATCAGAATCAATTTATATCATTGAATTGATCTAACGAATTTACCCAAACTCAAGTTTTAGTTTGAAACGTGTCCCTCCAAGAATCCAGCCTAACTTGGCCATGCATTTCAAATGTTTACAAATATTACCTTACATTGTATTTCACAGTTATAAGTTATATTGTCAAAATATTGTCAAATTGTGTTCTTCTATACAATGTTATGCAATAGCTATATATTGCCACTGATGAACTTTGATATAGAAGAAAGAGTCTGTTTTCGATCTAGGATGCGATAAAGCCCCAAGCCCTGATGGGTTCCTGTTAGCATTTTTTCAAATCTTTTGGAAGATTGTCAAGGGGGATGTGCTGGCTTTTGTGTTTCAATTTCTTGAGACAGATGAGTTGCTGAAGGAATTGGGTAGTTCTGTTATTGTCCTTATCCCCAAAATTGAGGGGGCCTCTTCCCTCAAAGACTTCCACCCAATCAGCCTTATTAAAGTTATAGCCCATAGTTTTAGGTTGGTCCTCCCTAAGGAGATTTCTTCTCAGCAGATGGCTTTTGTAATTGTAACCAATTGGTAGATTGTTGATTTCTCTCTTTTGTCTCATGAGTGTATTGACTTGTTGCCATAGGGCTGGCTCGAGAGGTATAGTCTATAAGTTTGACCTTGAAAAAGCTTTTGGCCATGTCGACTAGGATTCTATGCTGGGTAGGTTAGGTTTTGGGGTTAAGTGGCGTGGATGGATGCGTGCTTGTGTGTCCTCCGCCCATCTGTCTGTCCTTTCAAATGGGTCCCCTTTTGGTTAATTCCAAGCGTCTAGGGTTTCCATCAAGAGGACCCCCTTTTCCCTTTTCTAGTCATCGTTGTTTCTGAGGCTCTCAGTTGGATGCTCATCAGAGGGCAATCGGTGGGTTTATTGTAATGGTGTTTCCCCAATCTCCCATCGTCAATTTGCAGATGATGCTATGGTCTTTTGTAAAGCAGAGGAGGCCAAGGTTGTTAACGTCCGTAAATTTTTTCCAATGTTCTGAGTTAGTTTCTGGGCTCAAAGTTAATTTGCCAAAAGTGAACTTTTGGGGTTCAATTTGGAGGGTTGGGAAGTTGCTTCTCTGGCAGATATGGTGGTTTGTCATGCTGGTTCGTTTCACACAACTTATTTGGGCCTCCCTCTCTGTCTTGGTAAACCAGCTTCCTACCTTTGGGACACTGTCATTGAGAGGATGGAGTGAAAGCTGGCTCCTTGGGAGGGAAGCTGCTTTCTTTGTGTAGCAGAATTACTCTGATTAAATCTGCCCTTTCTAACCTTCCCATATATTTTATGTCTATCTTTCGATGCCTAAGGCCATTCTTCGAAGGATTAGTAAGCTGTGCAGAAATTTTCTTTGGCAAGGGGGAGACCAGCAAAACAAGCTCCACCTTCTTAGCTGGGACGAGGTGTGTAGACATTTTGATGAGGGAGGGACTAGTTTACAAATTTTGGAGGATGTCAACTCCGTGCTTTTGGGCAAATGGGCTTGGAGGTTCATAGTGGAGGAGGATAGCCTCTGGAGAAAGGTTATAGTGGAGAAATATGTTGCTTCTAGCTTGGGTAGATGGACCAAGTAATCGTCATTGTGTAGGGATTCTTTTGGCTGGAAGTCTATCTCTCATATGGCTCACAAGGTTCTTCTAGACACAGGTTTTTCAGTAGATCATGGGGACAAAGTGAAATTTTGGGATGATGTCTAGCTGGGGTCTCCACCCTTAGATCCCCCCCCCCCGGTAATGGTGTTTCATGGGTTTCTTCCATGTCCTCGGAACTGTTGGATCCTGAGATCAATGAATTGGCTAGGCTGCTAGCTCTATTGGAAGGCGTTCAATTATCTCCAGACATGCTGGACACCCCCAACTGGTTGAAAGACAAATCAGGTGTCTTCATGGTTAAATCTTTTCTTAAGGTCGTTCATGGGATGGGACTAGACGCGTACTGCTCCTTTACATGCCCTATCCGGTGCTACCGTGTTCCGCCAAAAGTGGCAGCTTTTGCGCGGTTAGCTGGCAGAAACCTAATTCTTACTGTGGATAATCTCCGTAATTGAGGGATGATGTTGTCTAATGTCTGTCTCTTCTGTAAGAAGAGTGAAGAATCAGTGGAACATCTTTTTATCCTCCATTCCTTTGCGTCAGGGGTATGGGATAGCATCCTTTCAACTTTTAAAGTCATTTGGGCCATGCCGTCCTCTATATGGGAGCTCTTTCTTTCTTGGCATGGGGGCAGCCCTTCTCCTGCAGATAAATGGAAATGGCGGATTGCTTTGCTGGCAGTCTTATGGTGCATTTGATGGGAGAGGAATGATAGGTGTTTCAGGGACAATAGCCATTCCTCAGCTTATGTTGTAAATAAGTTGTTTTCTTTGGTAAGGGAATGGGATCCCTGACCTGGGGTTGGGGTGTTGTATCTTTAGCTTTCCATTTTTCCAGTTTTTCTGCGTTTCTGTTTTTGCCCTTTGTGCTTTTCTAATAAAATTCATCCTTTAATTTTTTTATTAATTTTTTCTTTTTTCGACATAGAATACGTAAGAAACGCCACCTAGCTGCTCACAAGTCAATGCTGCCACACTGTTAATTGATCTGTCTCAGATATCTGTACTTCGGTTTTGAATATCAAACTCGAAGTCTTTATTGTTTCTGATGTCTCTAACCTGTTGAAGTTGAATAGCAGTGCTGCAATCATTTGATGTATCTTTTCATGCACTGCATTCAAGATGACTTTTATTGCAACCATTTTATGTATTTTAACTTTTCTTATTCATCTCAGAGAAATGGAGCCAATTAGACTTCTGGGTTTGCAGTTTCTGGGAAAGCTTTTGGTTGGTGTTCCATCTGAGAAGAAGGGACCAAGATTTTTCAATCTTGCTGTTGGACGACCCAAATCTCTTTCAGAGAGCCAGAGGAAAGTGCATACAAGATTTCAATCAATTTTTTCTGCAATCTCTGATAGATTGTTTATGTTTCCGCAAACAGACATTTTGTGTGCCACATTGTTTGATGTGCTTCTTGGTGGCGCTAGTCCAAAACAGGTAATTTGATATTAGCTTCTAGCTTTCCTTCAGTCAATAGTAGTAGCCATTTCATTTATATATATATATATATGTATATATATATATATATATATATAATATATATATATATATATATATATATATATATATATATATATATATATATATATCCATATCTCTAGCTTAGCGATATCGATAACACTAGTAGTATCAAAAATTTCAGGTGTCGCTTGTATCACCAATATTTTCGACTGTGTAAATTCCAGGTGTCACTGTATCGCCAGTGTATTGGCAATATTTTGATAATATCGGTGATATTTCGATAATATTGTCAATGTATCGATATTGCCAAAAAATTATTTACTAAAAAAATTCCATTCCAATTTTCTTAATGGGCGCATGGTTGTATGTTGAAATGCATGTTTGTATGTGTGTGCATGCATGGATGGATGGATAGATCATGGATGAATGGACGTATGGTACCTGCATTTGTTTTTTATAAACTCATTTTGGTTACTATTGACTGATTTCTTAAGACAACATATGTTTTGAAGCCTCTATTAAATGGAAACTTATTATGTATGCATTATTTTTTGCAAAATTTTTTATTCCTAAATATGCAAATGTGTGTATTTTAACATCTCTTGAAGTTTCACTCAGTGTTTCAAATAGCGCCCATAGTGTACACTACGTAGCGTAGCGTGGCTGTAGTGCTATGTAGCGTCCTAAATAGCATAAATCCCCTGTAGTGTACACTACAGGGGTCGTAGCGTACGCTACAGCTATTTAGCACGTAGCATACACTACAATGTACTATTTTACTAATTTTTAAATTTTTTTCATGTTTTATTTATATATAATGTTGAGGAATGTGACACTTGTATTGTACTTGATACTTTTAACCTATGAGATTTTTATTTCTTTTCATAATTGTGACTTGTGGTTTCAATTAGACATTATTAATTAAAGTGGTTTGCTTAGAAAGTTGTTGATGTGATAACTATTTGATTTGGTTTATATATGTGGATTGGGTTTTGATAAACGATAACTAATAACTTGTTTGAACATGCTTATAATTGATAAAATGAATGATCTTTTAGGCATTTTTATATATTTTTTCCTTTTTTCCACCATTTATTATATTTGTCCTATTTTTAAATTAAAAAATAGAAATATCGTGTAGCTTACGCTACACACTATAGAGGGTTGAGCGCTACGCATCACGCTACCGCAGTTTAAAACACTGGTTTCACTGAAAAATTCTACCGTTTTTCCCATGTTTCCCCAAATTTCCGGTTATCAATGATATTATCGATGATAATGATATTGTTTCCATATCGCCAGCCCGTGAAACTCATAGCAATATACTGATAACTCGAACATTGTACACACACACATATAGTAATAGCAATCTGTATTGTACTGTTCGTTTAAAAAGGAAAAAAGAAAAAAAAAAAAAAAAAAAAAAAAAAAAAAAAAAAAAAAAAAAAACAGCAATCTGTAATGGAAATTTAATTCTAATTGTCTGGATGGCTTGGATCTCTATAGGTTTTACAGAAACACAGTCAACCTGAAAAGCAAAGGAATAAAAGAAATGGATCCAGTGGCTTCTCTTCCCACTTCTTTCTTCCTCAGACTTTGGTTCTCATTTTCAAAATTTTGTCAAGCTGTGAGGATATGCGTACAAGAGGAAAGATTTTAAGAGATCTACTTGATTTGATTGACTCGAATCCTTCAAATACCGAAGCTTTGATGGTATGCACATTTCTGTTTTGGTGTATGGTCTGAATTTCTGATAATAGCACCTACTTACATGAATCTTTTAAATAGGAAAATGGGTGGATATCTTGGTTAGAGACATCTGTGAGGCTTGATGTGTTTAAGAACTACAAAGCCGACTCACAAGTTCATGCTGACGGTTCTATGAAAAACGAGCAGAATCTCGTGAGAAGAATATTCTCTTCTGTTCTTTCCCACTATATATGTTCTGTAAAAGGTGGCTGGCAGCAACTAGAAGAGACAGTGAATTTCTTACTGCTGTTGGACTCTGAACAAGTACGTCAAAAGTCTCCTGTCATGTCATGCTTTGAAACTCAATTACTTGGTATTTTGTAGCTCCTATTCTGATCTTGACTGTCTTGATAATTAGTCAAAGGTTTATTCCGCTTCAACTATACTCCTCTTAATAGCATCAGTAAAAATAACTACACTCATCTTGACATATGCAGGCAGATCATTCACACCAACACTTGCTTCGGGATATTTTTGAGGATTTAATAGAAAGGCTGGTAGCATTATCATCTGAAGAGAACATTTTTGTCTCCCAGCCATGTCGAGACAATACATTATACCTGTTAAGACTGGTTGATGAGATACTTATTAGTGAAAGAGGTCATAAGCTTCCGGTATTCTACATACCCCTTGATGGTTTGATTTAGATGCTTTTTGAGATTGAGTGAAAGTTTTGTTATGTTAGTATTAATCAGAAATTAGTTCTCCATACTAGCTATATTACTAGTATGAAATAATTGCTCTTTTTGTGCACAAAAGATTGCCAGATGTGAGTTGTGACTAATATGAGATCTCCCTCTACATTTTTTATTTCTTTTGGTAAAATTTCTCGCAGTTTCTTGAAGGTAGTTTTCCCTCTGGTATTTCCCCTGATCACCTGGAATTGGAAAGCCACAAAGACATCAGCTCTGCATCAGTTGAGGCTGTACAAGGAGAAGTTGAGGGCCAACTTATTAGGTCGGTACAAGTACAACTTCGTCATTTTAAGTTTGTCCTTGAGATTGCGAATACTCTTTTCTCATTTCTCATGATTTATTTTCTTCAGATATGTGTCCTTATTCGTCGTATAAGTTCCCTAGGTTCATTGTATTTGATGCTGTGTTTTGGACTGTTACAGTTGTCTATTTCTATCATGCCTAAATCCTTCAAATCCCCCAAAGTACACATATTGGATTTGACAGAAGGGGGTTATGGGCTCCATTCCAGATATGGCTTTAGCCTTACTTGAATATTTCATATAAAAAAATTTGTTGATCTATTTTAAAAATAAATTTAAAAGTAAATTATTAAATCTGTCATTATGTCCCCACACCCTAGGATATGAGAGTGAAGTCCTGCATAGACCTATACTTGTATTTGAAATCCATATTCATACCCAGTGATTTAAATGTCGATATTATCAGCCGACCAATACTATCAATATCGCATGTGGCCAATATGATATACAAGAGGAGTTATTAAATTCCCCTATATCGCATAAAATGTCACAATGTCGTTGACCATATGTATCGTCGATACATATGATGCATTGCGATACATTGCGATATGTATCAGTGATACATTGTAATACATTCCACTATCGGAAATCCGAAGAAAAAAAATCACAAAAGCCTCACAAAAAATATATCTCCCAATTTTTTTTGGGGGGAATATGTTTTATATTTTTTTAGAGAGAACAACAATTTATTAGAAAAGCAAGCCAAGCGCACTAAAGAATACATTACACTTGGATCTCCCTAATAACGTTGTAGACCAGAGAAGTTCTATTCTGGAAGCACCTCCTATTGCGATTCCCCCAAATAACCCAAAAAACCCCCAAAATGAGCAGCCTCCACATCACTTTACCCACTTTTCCCACTCCATGCCAAGCCCACAAAAGCTCCACACCCAAACTTAGCATCACCCAGGCAAATATGGAACACCTCCAAAAAATGGTCCCACACCTTACAAGTAAATGAACAATGAATGAAGGTGATCAACCAACTCCGCCACTTCCATACACATTAAGCAAATGTTGGAGAGAATAAGAGATCTTCTTTGCAAGTTATCAATGATAAGCACTCTCCTTCTTTCCACTAACCAACCGAATGCTGCCACCCGAGGAGCTCCATAAAACCAAGAATGATACGGGAATGGATGGTTGTGAGGTGCACCATGAATCAAGTTATAAAAAGATTTAATTGAAAGCCAACTGGAACTCTAGACATGCTAAATCAACGAGTCTTCTTCTTGGAACACGAGAATCATGTTCTTTAAAAGACCAAAAAGCTCCATGATCTCTTCATCTACATATTCGTCCTACAAGGGTGAGACCACACCACCGATCCACCGCAAATCGATTAGCAATCCTACACCAAGATATCTCTATTCAAAGCGGTAAGAGGGAAAATTAGATAGAGTGTCCGATCTTCGCACCTAAACATCGGTCCAATAGCAAATCTGACTCTCGGTTGAATGGGGACTCTTTCCATTGGTTCTTTCTACAATATAGAAAAAAGCGTCGAGCGGAACAAAGGCGAAGCGTCCTTTCCCAACTCCTTCGAACATAATTGCCAGTTCTTGTGCCCTTTGATTGGGCGGCTAAGTCTTCCCTGAACTGATTGTGACTGTTCTTGATGCAAACCCGAAAGCTACCAAGATTGCCTATGACTTGCCCCAACATTGCAAAATGACGGTTCTTAGCTAAGCCTGAATGGACAAAAGAATGTGGGTCAGTGTCTCACTACCAATCAAGCCAAAGCAACTCAACTTGAAAAAGCTACTTCTTCGACCTAGTCTCTATCACGTGGTAGTAGGGAGGGAAAAAGCATATACGCCGCATCCCTGTTTCTCGCCAAGAATATTAAGAGGTCAAGGTGAGCTAGCTTTCAACGGTGGATCTAGTGGAACCGCCGGGGGGAGAAGGGAATTGATGGAGCGAGTTAGCACTAAAAAACCGGAGGTTGCACGCTCAAATGAAACACCAACTCGTATTCGCTTCGTTCGACTGGAACAACTTCCACGAGAGCCTTGGATCAGACATTAGCTCGAGCCCATTTCCTTGCTATTATAAATTCAGGCTTTAGTGCGGCTTTAAAGTTGTTGCTTGCTGGCTGAAAATTCATTGCACACTAGCGCATTGTAGTTTTTAAGCTGGGCTCCTGCACGCTACTTATATTATAGTAGCCAACTTCAAAATGCTAGCGTGTCGTCACTAGATCGGGGCTTTTCGTCACTAAATTGCTCGTGATAGCTTAACTCTACATTGCCCGATGTGCTTGTTGCTCTAGCGCGTGTACGTTGAAAAGTCGTATGTTGCTTGCTACATTAGATGTTTAGATCTAAAGAATCCATGCTTCTCTCGGAGCGAGACTCCATCCAGAACTCAAAGAAGAATGAGCTAGGCGACCAACGGGCAAAGAAAGGGGCAAGCAGGGCCTCGTTGAGATGTTCTTCTTTCAAAGCGTCTTGCCAAGACAGCAAGGGCGCCCTTCTAGGGTGGGGTGTTTCCTTTCAAATGACAACCAATATCATAGTTCTCATTGAATCTAAACTTCAGTCGATTGATCGGGGGATTGTCAAATCCATTTGGGGTTGTAGATTAGGGGATCGCACTGCTCTCGATTCCTCTAGGGCTACCATGGGTATCTTTTTTTACGTGGAACCCTTCCCTTTGGTGTAAGGAAGATAGTTGGGTGGGGTCTTTCTCAATTAATTTGGTATTCCGTGAAATCTCCTCTGGTTTTAGATAGATCCTTTCCGAAGTCTATGACCCAAATAATCCTTCCTTTTGGGACAAGTAATCTCGTCTTCGACAAATGGCAGTTAACCTACTGCGTTGATGGTGACTTTAATGTCATTCGTTTTGCCCATGAGAAATTGAATGGAGGTAAGGTTACTCGAAGCATGCGGGATTTTAGCAATTGGGTCATCAAACATGGTATGGTGGATCTCCCGATAGGAAGTATTCAATTCACTAGGTCTAATGGGCAATCCCCTTTGGTGATGTCGTTACTGGACATGTTTATTGTTTCCCCTGGTTGGATCTAGAAATTCCCCTTGTCTTGTCAAAGAGGATTGCCAGACCTATTTCAGATCATTTGCCCAATTCTTCTCGAAATGAATGAGATTAATTGGGGTCCAAGACCCTCCTGCTTTGACCTTTCTTGGCTTGAGGTCAATGGGTTTCATACCCTAGTTTCTGATTGGTGGTTTTCCTTCCATTTTGTAGGTCATGTTGGCTTTGTTCTTTTAAAAAAGATGAAGCTACTGAAATCTAAGCTAGTTATTTGGAAGCGTGAGGGTTTGTACTTTCGGGAGCAAGAGATGGATGCTCTTCTGGGGGAGATCTAGGTGATGGACATTAAGGAGGAAGCGGGAGCCCTGTCGGATGATGAAATCCTAACCAAAGCTAAGTTATCTTCCGGTTACTCTTTTAGGGTGAAAGACCTTGAGAGAAAATTGCGTCACCACTCTAGAGCTCTTGGGCTTAACAAAGGTGATAAAAATACCAGATACTTTTATGGTATAGCCAGGGCTAATTGTATCTCTAAGGCTATCATTCAATTCTTCTCAAATATGTTGCCTGATGATGGGAGAGCTAGGCCATCCTTAGACAACCTAACCTTCAAAGCTCTCTCATTTGAGGAAGCGTCCAAATCGAGGTGCCTGTCCAATTGGAGGAAGTTAAGGAAGCAGTTTGGAACAAGGAATGCCAAATCGGTTACATATCGGCCGATACGTAACGGTAACGGCGACGGCCGATACGCGATTCGGGGTCGTATCGGCCGTTACAGTTTTTTGTACCCGTATCGGCCGATACGGGCCGTTACGGGGCGTAACGGCCGTTACGGCCGTAACGCCCGTAACGGGCCCGTATTGGCCGAAAAATGGAAACTTTTTTTTAATGGTTGTTTTGTTGTATTAATCATGCCATATGATGTGTTAATCATAGTAGAACATGTTAATGTGCATTTTACAGATTTGGGGTGTCATTTTATATTTTTTTTTTATATTTTTTTCTATTTACGCATTTATTTTGGCCGTTTTTTTGAAAATTCGAAAAATCATTTTTTAATGATTCTTTTGCTGTTTTAATAATGTCATATAATGTGTTAATCATAGTAGAACATGTTAATGTGCATTTTACAGATTTGGGGTGCCATTTTATATTTTTTTTATATTTTTTTCTATTTATTTACGCATGAATTTTGGCCCCTTTTTTTAAAATTCGAAGAATCAATTTTTAATAGTTGTTTTGCTGTTCTAATCATGCCATATGATGTGTTAATCATAGTAGAACCTGTTAATGTGCATTTTACAGATTTGGGGTGCCATTTTATATTTTTTTTAATATTTTTTTCTATTTACGCATTTATTTTGGCCCTTTTTTTGAAAATTCGAAAAATCATTTTTTAATAATTCTTTTGCTGTTTTAATGATGCCATATGATGTGTTAATCATAGTAGAACATGTTGATGTGCATTTTACATATTTGGGGTGCCATTTTATATTTTTTAAATATTTTTTTTTATTTACGCATGAATTTTGGCCTCTTTTTTTAAAATTCGAAAAATCAATTTTTAATAGTTGTTTTGCTGTTTTAATCATGCCATATGATGTGTTAATCATAGTAGAACATGTTAATGTGCATTTTACAGATTTGGGGTGCTATTTTATATTTTTTTTATATTTTTTTCTATTTACGCATTTATTTTGGGCCTTTTTTTGAAAATTCGAAAAATCATTTTTTAATGATGATTCTTTTGCTGTTTTAATGATGCCATATGATGTGTTAATCATAGTAGAACATGTTAATGTGCATTTTACATATTTGGGGTGCAATTTTATTTTATTTTTTTATTTTTTTCAATTTACGCATTTATTTTGGCCCTTTTTTTGAAAATTCGAAAAATCATTTTTTAATGATTCTTTTGCTGTTTTAATGATGCCATATGATGTGTTAATCATAGTAGAACATGTTAATGTGTATTTTACATATTTGGGGTACCATTTTATATTTTTTTAAATATTTTTTTCTATTTACACATGAATTTTGGCCTTCAAAAATAATTGCAAATACTTGAATGTAAGATATTTTCATATTACATTCATTGTAATCAGTGTTTTAAATAGCGGTAGCGTGATGCGTACGCTCAGCCCTCTATAGCGTGTAGCGTAAATACGTAGCGTGTAGCGTAAGCTACACGATATTTCTATTTTTTAATTTAAAAATAGGACAAATAATAAATAGTGAAAAAAATGGAAAAAAATATAAAAATGCCTAAAAGATGATTCATTTGATCAATTATAAGCATGTTCAAAAAGTTATTAGTTATCATTTATCAAAAGCCAATCCCATACATAATCAAATAATTATCCAATCAACAACTTCTAAGAAACCACTTTAATCAATATGTCTAATTGAAACCACAAGTCACAATTATGAAAAGAAATAAAATCCATAGGTAAAAGTATCAGTACAATACAAGTGTCACATTCTCAACATTAGAAACAAAGAAAACGTGAAAAAAATATAATAATAAATTAAAACGGTAAAAAATACATTGTACTACGCTACGGACGCTACGCGCTACGTAGCTGTAGCTTACGCTACGACCCCTGTAGCGTCGCTACAGGGGATTTACGCTATTTGGGACGCTACGTAGCGCTACGCTACGCTACGCTACGTATTACGCTACCGCTACGCTACGGACGCTATTTGAAACACTGATTGTAATATATCTATCATTGATAGTAGATAGTTAGAAAACGAATATATGAATTTTGTAGTCAAATTCAGGTTATCGGTTCATATTCATCAGACAGTCCGATACACAACTTCTCACCAAAGAGTGGACCGTTACACCACCATAAACATGTTCCAATTTATAATGAATGCATATTTAGAATGCTTAGAATATTCCGGATTTAATCCATATTTTTTCATATTTTTTTGGCAAAAAATTTTTTTGTGCTGTTACAGGCCGTTACTCCCCAGTATCGCCGTTACGCCCCCATATCCGTATCGGTTTCAGAGGGCACCGTTACGCCAACCGATACCGATACGGGACACCTTGGTTTGGAATTAGGACAGGATAGCCCGAATGGTTTTCCTTTGGCCCTTTTTCAATCTTTATGGGATCTGATCCATAGGGATCTCTTTGCTTTTGTGGTCGAGTTCTTTTACTCTGCTCGGTTTACCCCGGAGTTGGGCCTCACTTTCCTAGCCCTAATTCCCAAAGGCTCTGTCACGAATTATCTAAAGAACTTTAGATCCATCAGTCTGATTGGGAGCCCCTGTAAGATTGTTTCTAAAATTTTAAGCCATAGAATTAGACCGATCCTGGAAAGAGTGATCTCACCTTTCCAAAGTGCTTTCATATCCGACCAGCAGATCCTCAATGGTGCTCACATAACCCATGAGTGTTTGGATTCTTGCCACAGATCGGGCACCAAAGATGTGGTTTGTAAATTGGAATTAGAAAAGGCCTATGACCAGTTTAATTGAGATTTTTTAAATTATATGTTAAGCAGAATGAGCTTGGCGAAAAATGGAAAAGTTGGGTCCAATGTTATGTGTCTTCGGCCTTGTTCTCTGCCTTTATTAATGGCTGCCCCTTCGATTTTTATTTTTTTTTAAATCTTCTCGAGGCCTTCGACAAGGGGACCCCCTTCCTCTTTGTGATTGTTTCTGAAGCTCTGAGTAGAATTCTTTCTCCGAGCCAGGAGGTGGGTCTCTTCAAAGGTTTCTTTTGTGGCCAATTTTCTAGAACATATTTCTCATTTGCAGTTTGCAAACGACACCATTATGTTATGTGAGGCTAAGGAACATATGGTGTCCAATTTAAGGGCTACTACCTGTTGGTTCGAACCGGTCTCTGGACTGAAAATTAACTTGTCCAAATCTGAGATCCTTGTTATACATACATCTTAGGAAGAGCTCTCCTCCCTTGCTGACTCTTTTGGCTATGGCATAGGAGCCTTCCCTTCCTCTTACCCAGGTCTGCCTTTATGTCTGGGCAAGCCTGTGATTCATCTTTAGGTTGTGGTTGTGGAGAGAATGGAATGTAAGCTCAGTCCTTAGAAGAGAAAATTACTTTCTTTAAGGGGTAGACTTAGACTTATTAAAGATGCCTTACCCAATATGCCTCTCTACTTCATGTCTTTGTTTAGATGTCCAAAGGTGGTCCTTAATCGGATAGATAGACTTAGGCAAGTTCCTGTGGCAAGGTGGAGCCCCCAATGACAAATTTCATTTTCTAAATTGGAAATATGTTTGTCTTCTGACTAGTGAAGGGGAGCAGGAATTGGGAGTCTTGACCTGTTTAACTCTACTCTATTGGGAAAAAGGGCCTAGAGAATCAGCACTGAGGAGTCTAGCTTGTGGCGTAGGATCGTCACTAACAAGTATGGGTCTGATTCCCACGGATTGGTGGACCAAAGACTCGTCCTTGCACCGTGTTTTCCATGTGTGGAAGGCTATTTCTAGGGATGATCCTCTTGTGTTTCATGGTGCCAAATTTGTTATTGGGGAGAGTTCCGGAGTTAGATTTTGGGAAGACTGGGTGTGGGGACTCCCACTCGAGTGGCTTTACCGGAAGGTGGTAGAGTTTGCACCCCCCCCCCCCCCCCCCCCCCCCCCCCCCCCCGTCCGTCGTAGTAATCTTCACGATTCTGAAATTGATGGCCTGGTTCTACTCTTATCTTGCTTATAGGGCTTACTCTACTAGTCCGACTGAGAGGGACTTGCTGTCTTGGAGCCTTGACAAGTTTGGGAGATTCTCAGTCTGTTCCCTCTTCTTTAACATCATTCCGTCTGTCTTTGAGGATAGAAGTCATTGTTCCTCCATCATGTGGTCTCTTGGTGCTCCACCCAAAGTCGCTACCTTCGCGTTGCTTGTCGGCAAGAAGAGGATCCTGACAGTTGATAATCTCCATAAAAGAGGCTTGATTCTCCCCAACGTATGCATCTTATACTTCTCTGCAGAAGTATCCGTGGATCACCTCTTCATCCACTATTTGTTCTCCAAGATTGTTTGGTCAGGCATTCTCTGATCATCTAGCCTATCTTGGGTTATGCCTCAGTCAATTGAAGTCCTCTTCTGGTCTTGGCATGGAGACTCGGGTGGTTGCTTGTCCTTCCCAAAATGGAGACATGCTCTCTTGGCTCTATTGTGGTCCCTCTGGCTTGAGAGAAACAACAGGGCCTTCCAAAACCAGCAAAGTTCAGCGAATAGGGTGCTATGTCGGGCCTTTTGTATGTTATCTAAGTGGGAGTGTTGAGGCTTTTTTCTGGGTTGGGTTGTATTTTGTTTTTTCCTCTCTTTCTTTGATTATTGTTTTTATGTTTCTTTTCTTTTTTTGTGTTGTGTCTTTCTTTGTTGGCCTTTGGCCTTAATAAAATGCATCATCTTGCGAAGAAAAAAACCCATCTTCACTCATTTCTTTTCTTTTTTTCTAATAATGAGCTTTTGATCATCGCATGTTAGTTTAGTAGTTGGCTTGTTTCACGAATGGTTTGATTAATAATTTAGCCAACTACGAACGCTAGATGGTTTCGTATGTAAGTTGACTTTGTTTTATTGTTTTAGCTTCGGTTTACTTTTCGTTTTCTTTTGAAATTTGAAGTGGTGTTGATTTTGATTGCTTAAAAAAATCAACATATATCTATTGATATTAGTTACATATCTAATGCAGATTCCTTGTAAGTGTTTCTTCTATGTAAATGAAACTAGAGGAATGTGTGAACCTCATTTAATTTCCTTTTCCATTGTCCATAGAATGAGGTGCATCATATTGCGGATGACCTGGGTTTAAATCAATCAAGAAAATTTTGACGTATTATTTTTTTGACAAATTAAATTCTTGATCTTTGCCCAAATCTTGTCTGAATCTTAACCTCATTACCAACTGCCTTGCTAAATCCTACTTTACAACAATGACCCAAAGTGATGTTTACCTCAATCTGTTGAGAACTTAGTTGCAAGCAATGTTCGAAATACCGATACTATCAGCCGATATTATCGTTATCGTTGCATAGCGAGACGAAACCCATCCGATACCCCCAGAAATTTTTTAAAAAAAAACCAAAATTCTTTTTATCGTGCGATATATCGCACAATATCGCACGATTTCTTTGCAAAATCACCGATATTAGCGATACTATCGTGTTGTATCCGCAGATTTACCGAAAAATCAGGAAAAACAGGGGGGGGGGGGGGGGGGGGGGGGGGGGGGGGGCAATCTTTCTTTGCAAATTTACCGGAAAATCAGGGAAAAAAAAGGGGGGGAAATCTTTCTTAAGTGGAGATTTCGGTACCTGGGAAAGAAAATTGAGTGATTGGAACCGTGGGGCCACTCAGGGTTCCAAGATGACCGGAACCCTATTCCTGTTGCAGCGAGAATGGCTTCGGAAGCCTTTTTTGAGGACGCCATCTTCTTTGAAAGGTGGGAACGAGCAACGCTTTGAGTGGCGGAAGCGGATTAGCTGGTGGTGCACTACAAACCAGCTATATAGCTGTTGTACTGACGTTAGCAAGTTCTGTGGGTCCCATTATGAGGTATACATTGTATCCAAACCGTCCATCTATTTGGCGAGCTTGTCGTAAGTCTTGAGCCGAAAAATAAGACAGATCTAAAGAACAAGTGGACCACACTGAAAAATGCAGTGGGAGATTGAACATCTACCATTGAAAACCTTTTGGGGTCACAAAAGTTTTGGATCAATATGATATTTGTTTTCCCTCTTAATCCAGGTCTTTGTGACCTTACGAACATATTGGATGGAAAATAAACGTTATGGTGGGCCCTACAAATGTTTTAACGGTGAAAGTCATTATCACAGCTGCTATATGTGGTGTGGTCCATTTGAGCTTTGGATATGATTCATTTTTTGGCTCATCCTCTAAAATGATCTCGCAAAATGGATTAACGGTGTGGATATAATAAATACATCATTGTAGGCCATGTAATTTTCATCTCCTTTGAACCGGTCGTACAATTTGGAGCTCGAGGAGTGTCAGCGCTCGTCTTCGCACGACACGTACCCACAACAGCTATATAGCTGGTGTGTGGTACACCAGCTAATCCGCTTCTGTGAGTGGCCATGTGATGTATGGGTCTTATCCACACCGTCCATCCATTTTTTTTGTATCATTATAGGGTATAAATCCAAAAATAGGCAGATCCAAGGCTCAAGTGGAGTACACAATGGGGATTAAACTCTTACCATTGAAAACTTTTTGGGGGCCACAGAAGTTTTAGATGGAGTTGATATTTGTGTTTTCTCTTCATCTAGGTCTACGTAACTTTATGAATAGGTTGGATGGTAAATAAACATCACAATAGGCCCTTGAAAAGTTTCAATGATGAGAGTCATTATCACCGCTGCTTCCTGTGGTGTGGTCCACTTGAGCCTTGGATCTTCCTGATTTTTGGGCGTATACCCTAAAATGATACGAAAAAATGGATGGACGGTGTGGATAAGACCCATACATCACAGTGGCCAATCAAAGGTACTGCCCGTTCTCAGCTGGAGATGGGCTGTGGTAGGACGCAGTTTGGGTAGTTTTTTAATTGATGCGCACAGATAGACAGGCGTGTGTAATGGGCTCTGTGGGGTCTGGTATATTTTTTATCCAAGCCGTCCATCCATCTTTTCATATAATTTAAGGACATAATACGAAAAATTAAGTAGATCGAGATCTCAAGTGGACCACACCAAAAAAAACTGGTGAATGACCGTTAAAAGTATTTTATAGGCCACAAAAGTTTTGGTTTACACTAATCTTTGTATATTTCCTTCATTCAGTTTTGATTGACCTTATCAACGATTTGGATGACAAATAAAACATTAAGGATCTACTTAAAGTAGGCATTGATATATTTTTAATGGTGAACGTTCAATAATCAATGTTTCATGTGGTGTGGTCCACCTGAGATTTTACTTAATGTTTGGAAAAACATTCTAAAAGGATCCGTAAAAATGAATGAACGTAGTGGATATATAACATATCATCAAAGATGGGCCCACATAAATGTATGTATTGTATATCCATTTTGTACATCCATTTGGAGAGATTAGTTTAGGTCATAAGACAAATAGTAGGTCAAATCCAAAGCTCAAGTGGACCCCACCACACAAAACAATGGGGATTGAACTCCTACCATTAAAAACTTTGTGAGGGCAATAAAAGTTTTCAATCAAGCTGATATTTGTGTAATACATTATATTTGAATATAGTTGACTTAGTTCAATCAGATAATGTATGGCTTATGACCCTATACGAAGGAAACCTATTGTCTGTACTTTTTTTTTTTTTTGAGATGTTATGATTTAAAAGTGTGTATTAAAGTCTTTTTTAACCGTCCCTGAAGTTTCATTGAAAAATTCAACCATTTTCCCAATGTTTCCCAATGTTTTCCAAAAAATGCGATAAATTATGCGATACAAACGATATATCCCATGCGATAACCGATACGTATCTGTATCCCAAGGGTGCGATACATTGTGCGATACCGATATTTCGAACACTGGTTGCAAGAACCTTCTACATATGGTCCACTCCTGCTTCCCAGGCTTGCACTCGCTAAGAATTTTGAAGCAGCTGTGCTGCATCCTCGCACCAAATGAGCTCTTGCCTGCTGCTTCACACTTTATGCAACTATGTTGTGATTGTTTTGAGAGTAGTTCAACAAAACAGGATTATGCTGTCCATTATCATGAAAATTGAGATCTTGAGTGGATTTTTTTTCTTGTTCAAAAATGGTGGGTTTGGTTCTTTTTCACTCATGTTAATTATTGTAGTAATCAACATTTTACTTTTGTGTTCATTTGCAATGGAGAGCCAATCATCACTTAAGATGCTTGAGCTTATCATGGTTTATGGTGTAAAAACACATGGGCATGCCATTATTTTACATGCCAATGTTATTGCCTTTTTTCTTACTTTATGATTACTGTTCTTCATGGCTCATGCACCCATTTATGATCTGGAACCATGTCACTTGCAGATATCCACAGGGCTTTAAGCAACCTTTCTCAGATGAAGATGTAATGGAAGATGGGTGGTGGAGTTTATATGACAAAATGTGGGTTCTTATTAGTGAGATGAATGATAAGGGGCCAAGTAAGATTTTCCCCAAAGCTTCAACTACAGGGGGGCCCTCTTTTGGCCAAAGAGCACGTGGCTTAGTAGAATCATTGAATATCCCTGCTGCTGAAATGGCAGCAGTAGTTGTCTCAGGAGGAATTGGCAATGCCCTGGGCGGAAAATCAAATAAATATGTTGATAAGGCTATGCTATTGCGAGGCGAAAAATGTCCAAGAATTGTTTTCAGACTAGTGATCCTATATCTCTGTGAATCTGGTCTAGAACGAGCATCAAGATGTGTGCAGCATTTCATTTCACTTCTTCCTTGTCTTCTCACAGCTGATGATGAGCAAAGCAAGAGCAGATTGCAGCTTTTTATTTGGTACGTTTTTCACTATAGAATCGTAATGTTATACATGATTTTTTTCCTTCAAAATTGATCATGGAAGATTCTTTCTTCGTTGAGGTAAATGGAAGAATCATAGGTTAATTGCATGACTTTATCTTATACGGTTGTATCTTCTCATACTTGTCTCAGGTGCTTGCTCATTGTGAGGTCACAATATGGAATGCTGGATGATGGGGCCCGTTTTCATGTTATATCACACTTGATTCGAGAGACTGTTAATTGTGGGAAGTCCATGCTTGCCACTAGCATCTTAGGAAGAGATGATTCATCTGATTCAAGTAGCAATATGAAAGAAGCTGGCTCCATTGACAATTTAATTCAAAAAGACCGGGTTCTTGTTGCGGTATGTCACAAACTTTTACATGGTGCCAATTTGTGTCTACATTTTGTATCATGTTTATTAATTATTGGGATTTTCCCTTGGAAATTATCCTGAACATTTGAGCTGAGCTATCTGAGCTGTTAGCCTGGATGGCATTTATGGTGCAAATCACACTATTTATTCCAAAATGTTACCTGTTTATGGTGCAAATTGTGGTGTTTGTCTTCTCCCAATAGGACAGTTTACGTTGGTACCCACCAACATCCTTTTAAGCTGGCTCTGAATTAGAGGAGTGAAGTGTCTTCATATCTTATTTCCTTTTAACTTATTATGTTGATTGCATTCACTGTTTTAAATATCGATGATATCGGCCGATATATCCCACGATATATCTTGTTTCCCACCTGTGCGATACAAAACACATAAGTAGTGCGATATATCCCACATGTTCAATCTAGTGAGAATTTTTTATTTTCGATCTTTTTTTTTTTTTTTTTCAATAAATCATGTTAAATCAGTGTCAAATTGTTACAAATCCATGATTTTTCATGTTTTGCATGAGAAATCATGGATTGGGAGCTTCGATTTTGAGATTTGGAAATTTGATTTTTTTTTTTTTCCCCCAATTTCTCGCAAATCGGTTACAAACTGTGTCCAAACATATAATCAAACATGTATGTAACCTAATCTAGTGATTCTTCTTTTGCTTTTGAATGTATTGCTTGTGTTTCCACACGTCTTCTTACATTTATAAATTATATGAATATACTTGCATCAATTGAGTTAGACTGCGCGTAGATTAGGACCCCATACAAAGAAAACCTATTATGTGCACTTGTTTTTTGTAATGTTTTGATTTGTAAGCGTGTATTAATGTCTTTTTTAACAATCACTGAAATTTCATTGAAAAATTCGACCAATTTCCAATGTTTCCCCATATTTTCAACAACAACGATACATTACGCGATACAACCGATATATCTCATGCGATAACCGATACGTATCCATATCCCAAGGGTGCGATACATAACGCGATACTGATATTTCGAACACTGATTGCATTATCTATTGGATTAAATTTTTCTTCAATCTCGTGCTTTAAATGTTTGTTCAGGTTGTTGATGAAGCAAAATACATAAAAACTTCAAAAGCAGATCGCACAAAGCAGTTGCAGGAGCTTCGTTTTAGGATTGATGAAGCTGCTTCTGCAGAGCTTACCCAGAAGAAGGCCTTCGAAGATGAGATCCAAGCTAACTTGATCGCCATACTCTCTTCAGATGACAGCAGGAGAGTTGTTTCCCAGCTTGCATATGATGAAGACCAGCAAATTGTTGCTGTAAGATACAGTTTTCTATTCATTGTCATATTTATCTTTGAAATTTGTGTGGACATTGCACTTGTTTTTGCTTCCAAATGAAGCTTTCATCAGCATGCACAATAATAACCAATATATTATCAACAGGAGAAGTGGGTACATATGTTTCGTGCTTTGATTGATGAAAGAGGTCCATGGTCAGCTAATCCTTTTCCAAATAGTACCGTGACACACTGGAAACTTGATAAGACAGAAGACAGATGGCGGAGGAGACTAAAACTGAAAAGGAATTATCATTTTGATGAACAGCTCTGCCTGCCTCCTGCCACTGCCTCTTGTAATGACACCAGCCATATCATCAATGAAGGCCATTTTCCTGAGAAAATGAAGCGCTTTCTCTTGAAAGGTATACGTGGTATTACAGAAGAGGGAACCTCAGAACCTTGTGAAACAGAAACTGAGTCAAGTGGGCAGGCGGTCACTATTCACAGTGATTCTTCAGATAACCAGTGTTCAGAGTATGTGAAAGACTCCATGGATCAGAAGGATATTGTCCAGGATATTAAGGATCCTTCATCAAGTACAACAGATACAGAACCAAGTGAGGTACGAGAGATTTTTTTTTTTTTTGAAAGGCGAGGTATGAGTGTCATTGTGAAGTATCTTTTTTAAGGAATTGTGCGATCCTCAACAGAATGTTATGAATGCTTTTGTCGGGGATTGAGTTTGTACATGTTGGGGCCTATTGTTTGGTGGTCAGATCATTGATCTGACAGGCCCCACAGATGATGAACCGTTCACCAAAAAATCTCCCATACTGGAACATTCTAGCTCTCAAACTATGGCTTAGTCCATTAAAATGTGGACTGTTGCTGCATTTATGTTCTTGACTGATTATTTGCAGAACACCAATTGAGAGTTAGATTCTCTTATCATGAACCCATTAGATCTACAGTTTGAATCTCAAATCAGTGGGCCCCTCTAGGAGCCAAGGAGGATATTCATATTCTCGGGTTGAGTATCATTTAGTTCCTGTGATTTCATATGGAAAATAATAACAGCCTGTTTGGATGCATGAAATTAGACAATTTATGATTTTAAAGTTCATCAATTGGTATCTTCATGAAACTGTAAGTTCATTAATTAGCCAATTAGTTGTTGGGGGTTTTGCTTGTCAAATTCATGATTTTCTAGATTTGTCTTTTGGTTGGGCTTATCAAATTTACATTTCAGGAGATAGGTAACAAGTCCCATGAAATCACATAGGATTGGACAATTAAAACCATCCAATCAATGGTCATCGAAATTATTAGTCGAAATCATAATATAAAAATGTTCCGATAATGGATCCAAGCCATCCATTATGCATTTCATCTTTGATGGGATAATTCTAAACATCCAATCAATGGTTAAGGAAAATAGATGTCCACATAGATTAATAGTGAAATGTTTGATCATTAATCTTGACCAACATATGGGTCCCACCTCTAATTGCTAAAACCACTCCAATATGATGATCCTAATGGAATGTTCGAAGTATTGGTATCACGTTACGTATCTCACCCTTGGGATACAAATATGTATCGGTTATCGCATGGGATATATTGTTTGTATTGGGCGATGTTTTAAATATCGACGATATCCACCATTATATCCCACGATATATCTTGTATCCCACTTGTGTGATACGAAACACACAGGTAGTGCCGATATATCTCACATGTTTGATCCAGTGAGCATTTTCAATTTCTGATCCTTTTTTGTTGAAATTATGTTAAATTAGTGTCAAATGGTTACAAATCCATTGGTTCTTCATATTTTGCATGAAAAATCATCAAGTTGTAGCTTTGATTTTGATATCCATTGGTTCTTCATGTTCTCCATATTTTTTTCAACATTTTCCTTCAACTAGATGTCAATTGAGACTAATTTCAAAGTATTTAGGAGTATCCGATGAAATGATCATCACATAAACTCTAATTTCGAAATTTGAGTGTAGGTGGTCTAATTGGGAAAAATTGGAGAAAATTCAAAAATTTCTCAATTTTTCTGAAATTGCTTGCAATGTGGCACTCCAAACATGAAAACAAGCATGAATAAGGGTTGATCTATTGATTTGTTAAGTCCTTGTCGATTTTCAGAAAATAAATATCATTTTTTAATTAAAAATATTTTTTAAAAAAATTCAAAATTTCCCTTCAACCAGCTGTCAATTGAGACTAATTTCAAAATATTTAGGAGTGTTCGATGAAATGATCATCACATATACTGTAAATGTTATGCATTCAATTTGAATATAGTTGCATTAGTTCAATCAAACAACGCATAGCTTAAGACCGTATGCAAAGGTAACCTATTACGTGCACTTCTTTTTTGAGATGTTATGATTTAAAAGTGTGTATTCAGGTCTTTTTTAACAATCCCTGAAGTTTCATTGAAAAATTCAACCATTTTCCCAATGTTTCCTCATGTTTCCCAAAAAGTGCGATAAATTACTCAATACAAACGATATATCATGTGTGATAACCGATACGTATATATATATATCCCAAGGGTGCGATACATAACGCGATACCGATATTTCGAACATTGGTATCAGGTAATGGATCACACTTTTTGGGAAACATGGGGAAACATTGGAAAATTGGTTAAATTTTTGCATGAAACTTCAGGGATTATTAAAGCAAACCTTAATACACACTTTTAAATCATAATAACATCTCAAAAAACAGTGCACATAATAGGCTTCCTTTGTATAGGGTCCTAAGCTATGAGTTGTTTGACTGAACTAATGCAACTATATTCAGAGTGAGTTCATAACATTCATAAATGTAAAAAAGACATTCATGAAATCACAACCAATTCAGTCAAAAGCAAAAGAATTAGAATTTGAGAAATATACCTATGAATGATGTGACTGGTTGTGGCCTACACCCACAGAGTTGTGCGGTGGCTTGTAATCATCATCTCCATCAGGGCTAGGAATAGAATTGTTGCTCCACAAATCGACAATACTATGCCCCGATCATAGTAGAATGGTACTAGTGAAGATTCTCTCTGACCTTGTAGCTAGATTGTGGAATGCTCTGGAGGTTGCTAGTTATGTCGGATTCCGGATCCGCGGGAAACTTAAACTTCTAAAAGAAAAAATCAAAGTCTGAAAGGAGGTGTGGGGGGCTAGAGAATCTGAATTTGATGACATGGCTACGGAAATTCACAAATTAGATATGGCAAAGGAGACTGGATCTTTATTAGAGGAGGATAAAGTCAACAGGGAGGCCCCGTTATACAAGAACGCTAGCAGAGCCAAAGAGGAAGAAATAAAATGGCGGCAACGATCGAGAGCCGTTTGGCTCGAGGGAGATAAAATACTCGATACTTCCAGTGCATTGTGTGTGTTGGGGCCAGATGCAATCGAATTAGCAACTTGGCTGTACACAATGAAACAACTTCGGACGAAGGTAAGATTTGAGATTCCATTGTTGCCTTCTATTGTAATATCCCAAATTTTCATGGCCAGAGTTTATACTCGTCCCCAAGAAAACCGGGTGTTAATAATGTATAAATTGGATGCTTTAAAAATCGCACTTTTTTTTTTTCATTTAGATCACATTCGGTTACATTCATGAAGGTAACCATGCACGAGAATAAAATCGACTATATTTATTATTTCATTAGAGTAAAAGAATTCAATAAATTATCAAATGCCCTCTCAATAGGAGCACATTACATTATCGAGTTTGTAGCGGAAATATAAAAGTAAATCATAAAACTATCTTCTTATTCATTCAGTATAATCTTCCATAGGGAGATGGTCCTCTAGGTCTTCAATCTGTACATCACGTGCATCATTTGTACAGTTGGAGAGAGTTAATGCCCTACTCATGGTGATAGTTATCCTTTAAGAATAACAATAATTCAAGAGATTTATAAAAGTAATGTAGGGGTTCTGATAAGTCTCGTACTCCACCACTACGAATGGTATCAGTATGCGCAACCAATATATATATGAATGCATGCCTAGCAAAGTGTATACGGCTCATCATATGTAGTGATCATCACAATGTGGAATATAATTCATAAAAAACCCGGCTAGCCCCGCATTCTCACACTACGGAGATTCGTCGGCATGTCCAACGCTACTGTGGATTTATGTGAACACCTCCAGACGGCACAACACATGAGTCGGATGAATTATGTGACACGATTTGTTCATGGAGCAACTATTTGCGATATCCAATCCCGGAAGTGATGTAACATGCATTGCGAATTACTTACATCGATTTGTGCACCACTACCAAAACCCATGGAATTACGCGTCGACCAAGAGAGTCTCTACCTAGAGCGCATTATGTCCATGATAAAAAATTTGAATCACTAGTTGTGATACCTTTAACACATCACTTGCACTAAAGAGGAAATAAATTGAATTATGGGAGTTCTGAAATTCTAAGACACATGCCCAAGCCATAAATGGAGGTAGCACAAGGCTAACATAATAAATGAGAAGAGTAGCAATAAGCTAACTCAATAAAAGAGGAGTAGCGATAGGCTAACTCAATAAAAGAGGAAAGTAGCAATGGCTAACTCAACAAAAGAGGAGAGTAATAATTGCTAACTCAACAAAAGAGAAAAGTAGCAATGGCTAACTCAACAAAATTGGTAAAGGGCAAGGGCAAGGCTTGTATCCATGACCTCACATAAATTTATAAAGATCACGCATAATTAAAATTATACATTAACCATAATTCTCAAAGGATAAATAATTAATGATGGTAAATCAAATAATTGTAGGGAGGATTCACGGTAACACGGAAGCATGTAAAGGGCAAGATAAATCATATCAACTCAAATTGATGTAAGCTTAAAGGAATATCTCACCTTAGCCTTAGATCTAAACCCTAAGTAGATATCCATATAGGAAAGCTTCTACATGAAAAGCTTCCACATGAATCACGACATCGCTTGAGCTAGAGGGAAACACTTTACATATGGAGAAGGAAGAGGGCGTCTAGGCTTCTCCTTCTCTTTCTCTCTCTTTCTTTTTCTTTCTCTCTCTCTTCTTTTTCTTTCTCTCTTTCTCTCTCTCTCTCTCTCTCTCTCTCTCTCTCTCTCTCTCCTTCTTCATTGGGCGTGTGAGTGGAGAGGGGAACACACACCCCTTTTTAAAAGGAGTGGGCATGTGAGAGGGGTGTGTTTCACATCCCACTTGGATTGGGTTTCTCCAATTTTTCATTTTCTGATGATCTTTCTTTAAATCTAATTCGTTCATTATGTTAGGGTCGTCGAATAGAGCCGAGGTATATGATTTTCTTGGTGATTCGAAATTTAGATGGCCTACCTTGATAATTCTCTTAACGGGTACCAAAACAAACTTGATCTCAATTAATGGTCCACACTTAATGATCAGGGCCCAATTTTGGTTGATCAATGGTGGAAAAAATCTAAATCTAAAATTTCACCTTTTGTACAAAAGGAAGAAACTGGCTTCAACCTTCAACGGTGTAGGATCATAGATCGGGGCCTAAATTTTGTATAACCTCGTAGTCATATGAGACCAAAGTGTGGTCCAAATTTGAGTTGCGATGGATGGAAGGAAGCGGTTAAATCAGAAGATCCAGATTTATAAGGAGTTGGTATGCCTTGACAGGATAAATTCGCGCCTAAGGAACAGCCTACCAAAGTGGGGTCTTCATATTTTACACTTGGTCTATATGATGGGCAATCCAAGTCGTTCACATGAAGGGAAATATCCTACTATGACTACCCACGAGGTTTCTTCACTCGGTGGACACCAAAATCAACGGTTAAGGGGCTGATTTGTTAATTGAGTCACTTTTACAATGATCTAAGGGCTGAAATTTGACATGTATGGTTAATTTATGATACATAGGCACGGTATAAAATTTCACATCAAACGGATCGTGGGGACCATGTGATCTAGAATTCAATGGTATAGGTTAATGGCATTAAGTATTTATGATTTTGCCACCTTTTATTTCTACAACTTCCACCATCTGTAAAGTTGGACTAGATCCAAATGCATTGAAATTTGATAGACATTCTTTATTTTTCATTCTTTTTCCATCGCCCCATTTTGGGCCTTAATCGCTTACAGATGACCAAGATGTCTTTTTAATGGGCTATATACCGCCCCGAGGTCTAAATCAATGCTTTCATATATCTAATAGAGAAGTCAGCCGGTAGTTGCGGCATATACCTTACGATCTTCGAACTGAGTTGTTCATTCTGATATTTAGGCGGCCCGTTTGGCGGATCCAAATATGATGGACGATCAGATGACATGTTAAAAATAGAAAAACTTGATGGTTAGTACTCTGATCATGTATGTAGGTGGTTATACAGTCGGTTTTGTAAACGGATTAATACAAGTAGATTTTTGGAGTGATCAAGAGGTAGAACATGTATACCGTTAGATTTAAGTGACTTGTTCACATGTGTAAGCTTCTCAGATTGTAGTTCTGATGGTGAGTTAAGCATATTCATAGGTGGTGAACAAGATGAACGGATCAGAATCTCAATTTGATATAAGTACGAGCGGATGCAAATATCAAGTAGTTAGTTTACTATGATCAGGTGGTCCAAACTCAAAGTGGACTGTCAGATATCTTTACCTATCGATAGATAGTTAACTGAACGGTTGGTTATGATGGACAAGTGGGAATACTTGAACAGATGATGATCTTGTCTTAAAATCAATGGTCGGATGGCTTGATCTATGAATGGAGATTATTCTCAACAGTCAGATTTGTGTTGGAGAATAGATGTGAGGTTAGGATAGTTAAATTGGTATCGTACACATGTACATAATAAGTTAAATTTCATGGTAACACTCGAGAACTTTCAATACTCGGGTATTGAAAAGTTCGGGGTGTTACAACTACAATCAACTATTTATGGGGAAATGTGGAATAGACCACGACTGGATTTTTTGGACTTTGATAAACTGTTTGAAGAGGATGCCAATTTCCTTGAATCCCCATTTTCTTTACTTGAGGTCAAGGCGGCCGTTGATTCCATGTGTGGGAACAAAGCTCCAGGCATTGTTTGAATTATCTATGATATTATCGAAGTATCTCCGATATTATTGCTATCTCCAGCTTGGCGATACCGATAACACCGATAGTATTAGAAATTTCAGGCATCAATAATGTATCGCTAAGTATCGCCAACGTATCGATATCGCCAATAATTTCAATTGTGTAAATTCTAGACGTCGCTTATATTGCCAATGTATTGATATCGTCGAAATTTTCGACTGCGTAAATTCTAAGTAACGCTTGCATCACATGTGTATCGGCCATATTTCAATAATATCGCCAACATAAAGATATCACAGTTTATTATAAAAAATTAAATTTCATTTTTTTATGAGCACATTGTTGTAAGCAGTTTTCAATTTGTCGTTGCTAATATTGATAGTATCTCAATATTATCGTTATCGCAACATGTGCGATATCAAGACCACAATCTTTTGTTTCCTTTCCAGTTGTTGATGATTTTTTGGCAAAATATCATGAGTTGTCGATATTCTGCAATATTGATGAATGTTTGGATGGAAGGTTGGATGGATGATTGGATGGTTAGATTGTTTCTTACGACGACACATGCTTTTAAGCCCCCATTAAATGGAAACTTACTGTGTATACGTTCTTTTTGCAAACTTTTTATTCCTAACTATGCAAATATATGTATTTTAGCATCTCCTAAAGTTTCACTGAAAATTCTACCGTTTTCTCCATGTTTTCCCACATTTCCGGTTATTAGCGATATTATCGGCGATATCGATATTGTTTCCATATCCCCGGCCAACGAAACTTGTACCAATACCGATACTTCGAACACTGGCTCCAAGCCCTGATGGTTACCCCATTACCTTTTTTCAGATTTTTTGGTCTATCCTCCAGAAAGATGTCATGTAATGGACTTCCTTCTTGAGTTTCACAAGCGTAGCAGGCTATCAGTTGATTTGGGAGCTTCTTTCATTGCTTTTATGCCTAAGATTGGAGGGGCAGAGCAACTCAAAGATTTTCGGCCAATCAATTAAATAGGCAGTCCGTACAAGATTCTAGCTAAGATCTTAGCATCACATTTCAGAGGTGTGTTGTCCAAGGTAATTGTTGAAAATCAGGGAGCATTCGTAATGGGGAGGCAAATTCTTGATACTACACTCATCGCTTATGAATGCATTGATTCTAGGATAGACAGAAGCAAAGCGGCATCTTCTGCAATTTGATTTGAAAAAGGCCTATGATCATGTCGATTAGGGTTTTTTGGATCACATGGCTTCGAAAGGGGGAAGAGGGGGGTTTGGTTAGCGGGTTCAAGTTCATAGAAAGTGGGATGCAAATCAACCATCTTTAATACACGGATGATACGATTCTTTTTTGCGAGGCCAATGTAGTAGCGATGGATGATCTTAGGAAAATCCTAGTTTGCTTTGAAGCCGTTTCGGGATTGAAGATCAATGTTGCCAAAAGCAAGTTGCTCAGGGTTCATGTTTCAACGGAGGACCTTCAATCTGTCTTCATTTTTTGGGTGTTACGTAGGATCTTTCCTATCTACAAACTTGGGCCTTCCTTTATGCATTGGGAAGGCTACAAGGCATTTGTAGGACAGTGGTGGAGAGAATAGAGAGAAAGTTGGCTACGTGGCAAGGTCAGTATATTTCCTATGGCGGAAGACTTACTCTTATCAAAGCGGCTTTTTCAAACATGCCTTTATTCAAGTGTCCCAGCTCGGTGTTGTAAAGGCTGAAAAAGCTTGGAAGGAGTTTCTTTTGGAAAGGGAATGAGGATGGCACCTACTTCGCTGGGGTGTGGTATGGAAGCCAATTTCGAGGGGGGAGCAAGCTCTTTTAGGGAAATGGTTATCGAAGTTTGGTACTGAAGAAGGTCAGATGTGGAGGGAGACAATAGCTAGTAAGTATGACACCGATGAAAGTGGTTGGTGTGTTAAAAGATCTTCCTTTTATCGTGCATCTAGTATTTGGAAAGCTATAGCGTCGATAGAGCACTTAGTCCGCAAAAACATAGCCTTTGCTATTGGGAATGGGAATCGTATTCGATTTGGGGCAGATGTTTGTTGTGGGGATAGACCATTATAGGAAGTTTTCCCATCGATTGTCGCTCTTGCTCCTGATCGAGGCATTGTTGTATCTCGTTGTTTCTCTATTTCCAAAGGTATGGTTGTGTGGTGTCCCCCTTGTCATCGGAATCTCATGGATGTCGAGACATTTGAGTATATCGAATTGCTTCCCCATCTCAAGCCTATCTCCTTCTATTGATCAGGATGCATGGATATGGAAACCGCACCGGTCCAGGGAATTTTCCGTTTGCTCCTTTAAGACCCTGACAGAGCCTAGCAGGGCCAACGAGCCACACCATCTATTTCATCATTGCTTCTACGGTGCTCCTCCCCATGTGGCAGTTTTTGTGTGGTTGGTTAGTCGAAAAGAGTGTTGATTCTTAATAATCTTCAACGAAGGCGCCCAATTCTCCCAAACATTTGTTTGCTATGTATGGCAAATGCAAAGTCTATGGATCACCTATTCATCCATTGATCTTTCACTCGCAAGGTGCGGGACTTGTTTCTTGCAGAATATCAGGTTTCTTGCGTCATGCCAAGTTTCGTGGATATGCTTCGATGGGCGTGGCATGGTTGCAATGTTGGTAAAGCCGGGAAAGGTAATGAGGGTATTCTCATTATGGCTATTTTTTGGGCTATGTGGAAGGAAAGAAACGAGCAATGTTTTAGAAATGGTGGGATGTCAGTGGAAAAGAGTGATTGAAACAGCTAGAGCTTTAGTGACTAGTTGTGCCCCTTACACCAAGGGAGCAAAGATTACTCCTCTTTCTGCTAGTGTGGCTTTTTAGTTCAACGGCGTTGTTGCATTTCGTGCTTTCGTCATGGCTATCAATAAACTGTCGCCTTTATTAAAAAAGAAAAAAAAAAAAGAAAGAAAGAAAGAAAGATATTCTTTGACATAACGTTGGTACTCATCCTCTCCGAACTGAACCAATACGCCCATTTGTGGGTACTGCGTAATCGTCACAGTCTGTGGCTAATAGGGATCTAGCATGGGCATAAATGAAACTCATGGGTATTCATACTACTGCCCATATCCCTGCCCGTATGCAGAAGTGAATTCTTGGCCGTAATTGAAATACGATCTGCCGTAACTTTTGGAGTTGCTCGTCGCATATCCACTCGATCCGTATCCATACCGTGGCATAGAATTCGAGCTACTTCCTGTGTTTATGATCCATATACATACTATGGCATGAAATCGAGCTCCCCTCCATCCATGATCCAAATCTAGAGCTACCTTGTTTCCCACAACCATGTATACCCCTCATGGATATTGTCAATATCTGCTCTAATTCTGTTAGCTTCTGGGTTTCCTTCTTTAGTAACTTCTTACATGTGTATGTGTTTTTTAATGACAAGTTGGGGTTGTAGTTCATCTGGACGAGAACCATGGCCAGTGTCCTACATGTTATGATTAAAATCCATCTCCCTAGCAAATGGGCTAAGAGGCTTCTGAGACTTAACTCCCGGGATGCGACTCATTCCCGCCGCCACCATCCCCGTCGTCTCAATCATCATCATCGCTACTGTCAATAGAGTCACCATCACCCTCACCATCATTGGCTAGTAAATGGATGATCCATATTTATCATACCATAGAAATTTTTAATCATCATCATCATATGGGCCCACCTTTGAATCGCCCATCTCTCTTATAAGCGAGCATGACCGTCCATTACATGGAACCCACCATCGATTTCTAGTCCTCTTAACATCACTTTGATCAAATGATCCTAATCATTTGATCAATGGTTGGGAAAATGGACGATCTATATTAATTATAATAGAGGAGGTTCAATTTTTTATTTGGGCCATCCATGGCATGGGCCTACCTTTAATTCCCATTCCTCTGAACAGTCATCTTTAATATAATGATCTTTACCATTCAATCAATTGATAGTAAATAGATTGTCCATATATATTATACTTGGAAATCTCCTATCCATGACCAGGACCCCCCATCTTGTGGGTCCCACTTTTCATTGTTAATCCCTCCAAAATTCAATTTTGATCAGATGTCCTAACCATCATTGATCAGGGGCTAGGAAATGGATGATCCATATGTATTAATACCAGAAAAAGGTTTAATTATTATATGTCATGTGGGGTCCACCTTTGATTGCCCATCAATATAAAAATACTTAGATCCAATGATGATAACCATCTAAGCAATGGCTTGGAAATTTGATGGTCCATGCTAATGGTCAAAGATTGGATCTTTCACCATGTGGGGTCCACTTTGATTGCTCATTCATCTCAAACATCATTGGACTAATTGGTACAAAATGGATGTGTATTGAGGGTGGAGAACCATTCTCAAGTTTAAACTTTGAAAGCCCTTGATTTCGAATTGGGATTTTTTTTTTTTTTTTTTTTTTTATTTCCAAGTTCATGATTTACGCACCTTTTGCTAATTGGGTGATTAGTGAATTTATCAATTAACACCAACCCAAACACATTGAGTGCCAAATTCATGAATTCAGTGTGCATCCAAACAGGCCCTTAATGAGTCCTATGACATCCCTAATGACTTTGTTCCTCATTTTCTAGGTTCTTTTGTTCATTCCATGCGTGCTTGTAACACCGAAGAGAAAATTGGCTGGACATTTAGCGGTCAAGCCAAATATTCTTCATTTCTTTGGGCAATTCTTTGTGGAAGGAACTGGAGGATCATCTGTCTTTAACAGGTTTCGTGTTTTATGTAATCCTGATACTACCAAGTCACAGAAAGGGGTCATGAATTTTGATGTGGACTTTGAGAAAGGCAATACTATTGATAACATTGGCACTAGTTCTGACACTATGCTTCAAAACCAGCCTAATAAAATGAAGCGTCATCGCAGATGGCATGTTTGCAAGGTAGAAAACTGTGTAGCTTTATTAATGTCTGGATTTTCTTACACTTCTGCTGCCTCCAGCCTTGAATTTCTTCTGTTTTTTTTTTTTTTTTTTTTTTTGGCAGATAAAAGCTGTCCACTGGACTCGGTATTTACTACGCTACACGGCAATAGAGATATTCTTCAATGATTCTGTTGCTCCCGTATTTTTTAATTTTGCATCCCAAAAAGATGCCAAAGATGTTGGAACACTGATAGTTTCCTCAAGAAACGAATTATTATTCCCAAAAGGAAGTGCCAAGGATAGGAATGGAGTTATTTCCTTTATTGATAGACGTATAGCACAGGAGATGGCAGAAATTGCTAGGGATAGTTGGCGGCGAAGGGACATGAGCAACTTTGAATACCTAATGATACTTAACACGCTCGCAGGAAGATCCTATAATGATTTGACTCAGTATCCCGTCTTTCCTTGGGTATTGGCTGATTATTCCTCTGAAAAACTCGACTTTAACAAGTCCTCAACGTTTAGAGACCTTTCAAAACCTGTTGGTGCATTGGATTCGAAGCGTTTTGAGGTGCATTTTCTTTCAGCTCTTGTTTAGGGGTGGCTAATGTCATCTTGTCAACTTAATAAGATGTTGAATGCACTCATTTCTTCAATTCGTTTTGGTGTCACCTAATTGTTTCACTTTATGCTTCATACAGGTTTTTGAGGATAGATATCGTAACTTCTGTGATCCTGATATTCCAAGGTAGTCATCCTTAGCTGGTATTGTGGCTCATTCTATTACTTCTACGAGATATCTAGCTTAATGCTACTTGATTCAGTGCCATGTTTATAGCAATATCCTTCTGTTTTATTTTGCAGTTTTTACTATGGGTCTCATTATTCAAGCATGGGGATTGTGCTTTATTACTTACTTAGGTTAGAGCCTTTTACAGCTCTGCACCGTAATTTGCAGGTATCGTGATTCAGATAGTGAGTTCTTTTTTATCATTGACTTGATCAATATAAGCTTATCTTCCAGGGCTCAATATGTTATGTGAGATGCCAATTTGTTCTCTTTTTTCATTTTAGTTGCCCATCTTAACTACTTCCTGATATTTCAATTTACTGAATGGAATTATAAATTTTGTACAGGGTGGTAAGTTTGACCATGCTGATCGCCTTTTTCAAAGCATTGAGGGCACATATCGGAATTGCCTTTCTAATACAAGTGATGTGAAGGAGTTGATACCCGAATTCTTTTACATGCCTGAATTCCTTATGAATTCCAACTCTTATCATCTGGGTGTGAAGCAAGATGGTGAACCTTTAGGGGATGTTTCCCTCCCACCTTGGGCAAAGGTATGTAAGTCTCATGTAGCAATATCAGCCAGTGCCACGAAGAAATCTGTTTATCTAGTGGGATTGATTCGCCATGCTCTAACAGTTCGTGCTTTTAGAGCAAGTGGTTAATTGTCCTGCATCAAGAACATTCTTACATACTCCTGAAGAGCACAAAAAGACTGTACGCAACACACCCACACACTAACATTATAAAAGTACATTTGCATTATCTTTCTATAAAAATGTCCACTGATTCGATAATGACAACCATGGTTGAAATGGTGTCCAAGTTGACCCGTATGTTTCAGTACCATTTACCCATTTTTGTGATGGTTACCTGATTATTAATCAGCCATACTTGGGCTTGGGCTTGGGCTTGGGCTTATGCCTATAATTAATCCGGCACAGGCCAAAGATGCTAGGCCTGTAATGGGCTCCCTCTCCCTCATTCTCCAGTTACTATCCTTGAACAACAATGATTTATATAACCAACTAATTCTGATTCAACAAGTCAAAAGTCTTGATTATTTTTCTTCTTCCAGGGAATTGTTTAAGGATTATCTATAAAAAAAAATCTCTCTCACAAAAACTATATAGACGTTTTAAACTTTTAAATGGCTAAATAAATTGAGTAGAAACCATGAAATGGAAAATTACAAGATGCGTGCCATTCTGACAGTTTAGGTGATTTAATGCCTTTAAACAGTGATTCATACAACCAACACTCATAGATTCAAACTATAAGTCAGTCAAACACATTTCAGAAAGCATCTAACTAGCTGTTAGGTTCCTATATGTATCAAGCTTTCAGCTACTGAGTTGAGATGATGTGAGCAGTTCCCATTTCAATATGTCAGTAATTTTTTCTTACTTGAAACATCATCTTATATCAAATTCAACATAGCCTTCTAATCAGTGAATTGTTTCTTTTGAGAGACCTAACTGAAACTTTTCTGATAGTGACCTTCAAAAAGTGAACTGAATTTGAAATCAATGACACAGGGCTCCCCTGAAGAATTCATACACAGAAACCGAGAAGCCTTAGAAAGTGAATATGTAAGCTCTAATCTTCATCAGTGGATCGACCTAGTATTTGGTTACAAACAGCGTGGCAAGCCTGCTGTAGAGGTATGCTTTGATGACTTGATAACATAATACTAAATGGAGAAAATGCAAAATGTTAAGGTTGGTTTTGGAAGTTACCTGTTTTTGCACTGAGTGGAATTGCAACTGGCCCAAATTGTGCTTCTAAAAAGTGGTTTCGGAGACTTGCCTAGAAAACCGAAACTGGTACGAGTCAGCCCCACTTCTGTTTCCGTGTGGTGACTCGTTTCGTTGGCTACCAAAAGGGAGACAACCCTGAGTCGGCTCTGTTTCAGATGATATTTAGAACCATTCCGAAATGGATATTTTCCTCAATTTGTCTGCATGCCGCATTGAACTCATCTGCTGTTTGAGAACTTTTTGACGGCCATCTCCATTGTGCATAATGTGGAATGGGGTTCCACACTTTCTAAAGAAAAGCATATTTCAAAAGGCAAGTTAGTGCCCATTTAAATAGGCACAATGTGCACGTGTCCCTTCCAAACTCCACCTAAGAATTTCTCAGAGATTAAAATCCACTAACATTCTCCAAATGTTGGATTACAGGCGGCAAATGTATTTTATTACCTAACATATGAAGGTGCTGTTGATTTGGATACCATGGAAGATGAATTGCAACGATCTGCCATTGAAGACCAGATAGCAAATTTTGGCCAGACACCAATCCAAATCTTCCGTAAAAAACATCCTAGAAGAGGGCCACCAATTCCCATTGCCCATCCTTTATATTTTGCCCCTGCGTCAATCACTTTGACTTCAATCATTCCTAATACAACTTATCCACCATCTGCTGTATTATTTATCGGCGTGCTGGACTCAATTATTGTCCTCGTGAACCAGGGCCTAATCATGTCGGTCAAGATGTGGTTGACAACTCAATTGCAATTGGGTGGAAACTTTACCTTCTCTGGTTCACAGGTAGGAGAATAGGCTGTTAATCTGATTAATGGCTTGTATTTTCTTTTTCTTTTTTTCCTTAAATATTTTTGCATATGAGAACTTTTTTTCTATATCTTGGTGTTAATTACTTCTTTCCTGAGGCAGATTCACGTTTTTGCAGGATCCCTTTTTTGGAATTGGTTCTGATGTTCTTTCCCCTCGCAAAATTGCTGCTCCCTTGGCTCAGAATGTGGAGCTTGGAAAACAGTGCTTTGCTACATTGCAAACACCATCTGAAAACTTTTTGATCTCATGTGGCAATTGGGAGAATAGCTTCCAGGTTATATCCCTGAATGATGGCAGGATGGTGCAGAGCATCCGGCAGCACAAAGATGTGGTCAGCTGCGTTGCAGGTATCCTTCTTGCGGACCATACATGCTGTTTGGTGCATGGTATTAGATGGGATTAGGTGGTATGGAATTGCATTTGGTCCCATGCAAATGCCATCCGGTGTTTGATAACAATAGGAAGTATTGGATTAATCCCAGTATCACATATTCCAATACCAATGGTGTGTATTGCAGGATTTCTGGTGGATTTCAAAATCTACTACAACTGTGGGCCCCACGTTGACGTGCATGTTTTACCCACACTGTCCATCCATATGCACCCTTTTACAAGTGACATTCAAGCTGATATGCGTACAGGTGACCGACATCAATTGTGAAATGTGGTCCATTGATTAAAATTCCACATTTTCCCAAACGTGGTATTGGAATCAAAAGAATGCATTACACCATGCCTAGTAGATGACATAAACACGGGATGGAATAAAATGAATTTCATGAAATTGGAGACAATCCCCCACCAATAGCATTAATTGCAAAAAGGCATTTCAATCCCTTGCAATACACCTTAATCCCGTGCAGTGCGCCAAACCGGCCTTATTTTCTTGAATCCTCTTGAGTTGAGCTTTAATGAGGGCCCTGTTTAACGGAATACCTGCCAGCATTAGTACCATGGAACATTCACATTTTGAGTTTCCATAACTGGCACGGTATCTTGTCTTCATTTTAGGACTTTTGAGGGGGAAATGTTTGTGGTTTTGCCATTATTTAATTCTCATCTATGACACACACTACTCAGCATTTTCAATCCTTTATGTAATTCTTATTTGCAGTATATATACTATCTTACTATAGTACATGTTAAAGTATAATCTTTTGCAGGAAGTGTCTATTTCACTAGTCTGTTATTTGAAACAAATTGGTTGCTGTCAACCCTTAATGTGTTTGACCAAAGTCCTATGCTGCAGTGGCATCTGATGGAAGTGTCCTTGCTACTGGAAGTTATGACACCACGGTCATGGTATGGGATGTATTCCGTGGCAGAGGCACAGACAAGAGAGTTCGAAGTACACAAACTGAACTGCCCAGAAAAGACTATGTCATCGTCGAAAATCCCTTCCACATCCTCTGTGGTCATGATGATGTCATCACGTGCCTATTTGTTAGTGTGGAGCTTGATATAGTTATCAGTGGGTCAAAAGATGGGACCTGTATTTTTCACACCCTGAGAGAAGGAAGATACGTAAGATCCATTCGGCACCCATCTGGTAGTCCCCTGTCAAAACTGGTCGCATCTCAGCACGGGCGGCTAGTGTTTTATGCTGAAAATGATCTCGGCCTCCACTTGTACTCAATTAATGGAAAGCACATTGCCAACTGTGAATCCAATGGCCGCCTCAACTGTATTGAACTCAGTAGTTGTGGTGAGTTCCTTGCCTGCGCAGGTGACCAAGGACACATAGTTCTGCGATCTATGCACTCACTTGAGGTTGTGAGAAGATACGATGGAGTTGGGAAGATGATTACATCTCTAACTGTGACCCCAGAAGAATGCTTCTTAGCTGGCACCAAGGATGGGAGCCTCCTCGTATATTCTATAGAAAATCCTCAGCTCCGAAGAAGTAGCCTTCCGCGGAACATGAAGCACAGACCTTATACAACAGGATGATCCAGATATTTAAAACTACAGCACTGAAACATTTATTATCAGCATTGACCGATGATGTGACCCCAAGGTATCCTGTTTTTACTGAATGTTCAATTTTTTTTTTCGATAATGTCATCTATTCCTTCTGGTTCAAATTGCTCATTCCTGTTTGTGTAATTCGATGCCCCAGTACAGGGAGGTTGGTAATCCCAAACCCACATAGATCCCAAGCCCTCTGCAAATGTACTAAGTTGGCACATGGATGGCACACCTAAGTCGTCCATCCAATAGTCCCCACTGTTTGGATGCCCTGGACAGAACATCAGGCGGTCTGCTCATCTGGTTACTGAAAAAATGAACAACCATACGATCGAATTGATGGGCATTGATTTTATTTTTTTTTAACACCGTGGTACAGTTGATGAGTGGGCCTGTCTGATTTTTTGGCCAAGGCATGCACATGGCGAAACTGACCTGATGGAGGGCTTGGATCTAGAGCATGTGGCATCTTTGTGCATGTGGTGATATGTGCAGATTGGCTGTGATCCACGTGTGGAAATGGCATACCTAGCATATCAGATAAACATAAGGACAAAGACATGTCTATTGTAGCGGGATCATTTCTTCAATGAGCACCTCTGTCATGCATATGCAGTGTCCAAAGTATTATTATTGCACTATGTTTTGCACCTGTGGGATTCAAAGATATCATGGAGGGAATCACTCTAAACATGCGAGAGAGAGAGAGAGAGAGAGAGAGAGAGAGAGAGAGAGACCAAATGTCAATGATATCACGGCAAAATACTGCAGGATATACTGCAGGATATTTGTGAAATATTGCAAATATCATGATGTATCAGAATGATACATGGGAACTTTCGAAATGTTGTTCATATGATGAGTTTAGCTGAAATGAGTTTATATGGATGGGTGGCAAGACAAGGATAAAATTGGAAATGAATGCATTCAGGGGAATTTAGGAGTAGCACCAATAGGCTAATAAGATGAAGAAAAGTATATTTACAAGTAGCACCAAAAGGTAATAAGATGAAGAAAAGTATGCTTAGATGATTTGGTCATGTGCAACAGAGCCCAAGAACTGTGCCAGTTTGAACGAGTGAGTTGGTACAAGTTGAAGGCTCTAAAAGGGCAAAGGGAAGGCCCAAAAGGATGTGGGTGGAGATAGTAAGAAAAGATTGATGACCTGTCGTCTAACTGAAGTTATGGCCCCTTGATAGAGTGGAATGGTGGAAAAGGATTCCTGTAGCTGACCCTATTTAGTTGTGACAGGGCTTAGATGATGATGATACATGGGAAGTTTCATTATTTGTAGTTGGTTTTGTATTGCTGACCTTTGATAGTGAAAATACTGGCTGATATATCAGCCAATACATTGAACGCTGCTGTCATGTTAGATCTCATGCACTATTAATCCCATAATACTCCAAACATCCAGAAATGGGTCGATTGCAAGGCCTAAGGTATCAAAAGATCAAAACATGAGTCCTTACATCGATACAACATTTTGCTGCATTTTCTGATGAATGCAGTGCGTGAATTTTATGAACATGGGGATTTTACATACTTTATTTATGTAAGGTTTAGTTCTTTTCTTACTGACAAGCATTTCAATTTTCAGCATCCATTTTTAGTTGGAGCTCTGCTAAGCGTACACGTGTGTGCTTATGCTTGTGTACATGCCACACACGTGCCAGCATGGCACAGGTTTGAGTCCAAATCCATCCATCAGGTTGGCCTCTACATGTTTTGCCAAAAACAAATCCGGTCCAATCAGTATGTGGGCCCCAATATTGGAAACGTTTTGATGGCTTAGAATACTTAAGCCAAGTTTTCCTGAGCCGTACATTTGTTTTGCAAACTGTAGCCCACCTGACCAGTGGATCAACCTAATTCTTGGGCTATGGCATCAATATAGTTGTGCTGTTCTGATGGATAGATTGGATCTCAGACCTATCATCCCTTGCTGGCACATGTGTGGCATGTAGATGAGCTTTATTGCACATGGTGTGGGCTTAGCAAAGCTCTTTTAATTAACATGAAATTTCAGATTTGGCATCTCATTTTCCTCTCATTATTTAACCATGTTCTATGCGGTTGTTTCAGTTTTCTACTCTGAGAGCACCAACTCGGCATCAGCTTGGGCCTGGTCAACCCTGGACATTACTCCAGGTTGTATTTGTGTCGGACAATCTGTTTATCGATGATGCCCATCTTGGTTTCCAGCTTCTGTTAGGAAGATTCTTGGTCAAGGGTGCATTTGGTTGCACTGAATGTCATATGAAATATCATGATAGTTCATTATTCTTCGGTCTAATTTGGTGCAGAATATCATGAAATTTTGGTGATATTTTGTGCAGCCAAACACAACCCGAATGTTTTATTTTTTGCCAACCTTGTCATCAATAATCATTGATTTGGCACCTGCAACCATAAACATCAAGCAGTTGGATTTACATCATTTGTAGGTTCTACCCACCAGAAGTGTCCCTTGGTATGTGCTGTGAGGTTTGACATTTTTATTAGCGCACTAAGTTTGCATTTGGATGCACTACTGAATTGAATAGCAACTATTAGTTGAAGAAAGTGGAAATAATGAAATTTTAGTTTCCTCAGCATTCGAATTGAAAGTTTGGGCTCCAAATTGCTACTCCATTAATTCAAGTTGGGCTCAAAAGAAATGTAATTGCAATTTGGGGGGCTACTTCATCATTGTGGATGCTAGGAAATGTCATTAATCTTGGTGATTCCACTTCATTACAATTAATGTTCGCGACCTCCCTTGTGCATGCAAATACAACCTAAGGACCTGTTTGGTTGGCACTTAAGAATGAGTTCATCACATTTTTGTTAATATCAATCATGTATTAGAGATCATAGTTTATATAAATTGTTGGTTATACTCTTAATCCCTACCCAAAAAAAAAAAAAAAAAAATTGATCTCTATGCATAGTTTTGAATTTACAATTAAATAAAGAGGCGCACAATCTAGTGGTACTGGTACCACCATGGTACTGGTAAGATGTGAGGCCCAGTGATGAGTCGTCCATAAGATGTGTCTCCTCAGAAAACCACCAAAGGCCAACAATCAGCCCAATCCAAAACTCATATAGGCCACGGCATAAGAAACATATTGAGAGGGAACTCCCACTATTGATTACTGGGGGGTTCCACCATGTTGGTCTATATAATCAAAGGCTGTTCAGACGCTTCATCCAGTCCAGATGAATGGTCAGGCTGAAATTCACGCTGTTTTGCAACTAAGGTGGACCCCCATGACTTTCAAGGGTGGGTGTTGTAGCCCATCTCGTTCCCTTATCTGGGCTCATCTTAATTTTGGACCGGGCTTAGTTTTGAGTCCTAGGGGTTTTCTCAGGTGACAAATCTTATGGATGGGTTGGATTCCATTAACACGTCACTTGGGCCCCACTTCTGCCTGGTACCACTGTACAGTTGTACAGGTACCACTGGAGCACACCCCTTAGATGAAATGAGATGAACTCATTTTTATGTGGCCACCAAACAGCCCCTAGCTAATCTTCATGAAGTCAAATCTCTGACAGTTATCCCGTGTGCTGAAAGACTTGGAGATTCAGCTGCACTTATTTTCATTTATTATTTCTAAAATCGCCTTCTCTTCTCTCTCTTCTCCTCTAGCAGGAAAGGCGTCCCGGGGCAATTTACGGCTGTGCCAGTGTATATGCACACGAAAAACTCCCCTAAATCTAGCTTCTGCCAGCTGGTTGGCTTGAAGATCTGAAGGGCATTCATAAAACATCATCGATGTAGCAGACCCCACATTCTGTTAGTGTCGCCCAGCCCCCCACACTGGGGTGCCCACATGATTCTTTCTCATCTGTATATTCTGTACAATATGCGTCGGGGTCCCGTATGGCCAATTCAGGTGATTGAATTCGATATTTTCTAAATACGACTGAATTGGTCTCATGTATGAATAGGGAGATACGTGTTGTGTTACAGCAACGGTGAAGGTCATCCAAGTCATCTTTGCTGTTTTGAGATGGAAAGGGTCTCTTTTGAATTGGTTTTTGTGGCCTGTCTGAGGTAACGTCAAACACTTCAATTTTCAAGTGTAAATGCTGCACTGTACAACCTGTGGCTAATGCCAGAAACCCCTGTATTTTTTTTTTTCCAGAGTAATAAGCCTGGGCAATAGGATGGTTCATTGGTGGAATGGTGGTTTTTGCAAGTCATTTGATTGCCTAATGCCCCTTTGGATGTCTCCCAAGGGTCTATTTCAACGCACCCTCAAAAAGGGACAGTTGACGCCTTGAATGATGTTTTGTTTGGATTGTGCATCTGGATGCACTTTTTCTGCAAACCCGTCTCATCTTCTAGTGGGCAATATAGGTGCTAAAACAGCAAACTCAATGAAAACCAATCAAATCGGTTTCTGTCGAGTCAACTGAAAAGGCAGGCGTCGAAGCACCTTTCGCAGAAACATGTCCAAACACACTCCAAGAAGGAGGCTTGGTTGTATATGTTGGTGGGCCACTTGTGTTTAGATTTACTGAGCATTGGAGATGATGGGATTGAAAATTTCATGCACTTGGAATAGAACTTTAATTTGGCGGAAGAGCTTTTCCAGCGCCTTAGTGGGTCAACAGGTCAAGCTGCCCATTTAAGAAAATAGGCTGGGCTGGGGCTTGGGTTGAGCCCTACCCGACTGACCCCTTCGTATAAGCTATCGATGACCTGGGTTAGATGCCCTTAACTGACCTGGCCCAAAACTCAAAATAAACATGTAGGAGATAAATGTAGACAGATACTAGGTATGGGTCCTTACTCTTGCTCCAGTGGTAGACTCTTAGGAGTTTCAACACCTGGCCAAGGGTTCGAGTACCCATAGGTGGTGAAATCCCACCGGCGTGAGTGTGTGGGGGGGGGGGGGGGGGGGTGTGGTGTGCGTGTGTTAAACCCAAAAAAAAAAAAAAAAATTGTGTAGTGTATTTGCCAACTAATTGGGCCATGCGGATTGTATACTGAGGAAACTCTATAGGGCCCGCCGTGATGTATGTGCCATTTTTACCAGATCATTTTAGGGCATGGGACCAAAATTGAATCATATCCAAATCTCAAGTGGACCACACCACATGAAACAGTGTGAATTGAATACTTACCATTGAAAAATTCTCAGGGACCACAGAAGTTTTGGATCAAGCTGATAATTGTGTTTTCCCTTCATCCATGTCTGTCTGACAAGTAAACATCACTGTCGCCCTAGGAAGGTTTCAACGGTGGATGTCATTGGATGTCATTATATCAGCTGTTTGTTGTGGTCTGTTCAACTTGAGCTCTGGATATGCTTAAATTTTGGGCTCATGCCTTAAAATGAGATGCAAAAACGGATTGCCTGTGTGGATGAGATACATACAATTACAGTGGGCCCTACAGAGTTTACTCAGTACGTGAGTTAGGTCATGCCGGATTGGGTCGGGTTGGGTGGTTGGCCGAGCTCGTGCTTGATGAATTTTTTAAGTATGTTGGATCGGCCACATGCTGTGGGTTTGGTTCTGCCGGATTTCTTGGCCCGTTTACCGGTAATGGCCCATGGGTTGGGTGTGCCGGAATTCTTGGCCCGTTTAGTAAACGGGTTAGAAATGCCCTGCCCAATTGCCAACCGTTTGTCTAATCTCGTTCTGGGCATGGAAAATTTTCAGGAGATCCTTCTCCGCATAGGAATTTCGCGGGAGATTTTCAAATTTCGGCATTTTTCCCACCATGTTATGGTCTAAATGTTGCTGAAAATAAAATTTTACAATATCTTTATATATATATATATATATATATATATATATATAATATATATATATATATATATATATAGGTGCAAATGATTTATTCTAGCTTTTAAATTATTATTTTTTCAGTTTTCATTTAAAATTGTGAGAAATTAAAAATAGCTGAGATTTTGAAAATCTCTTGAGATTATCACAATATATTTTTAAAATATGAGCCATATGTCAAAATTAACGTTTATTTATTTATTTATCTTTGGAGAGGGTTGAAGTCAAGAATTGTGGGGTCCGAAGGGAAGAGAATGGCGAATCCACTCAGTAGGTGGCTATGCCTGTACTTTTGAGTAAGATCAGATGAGGTTCGATTTCGATGGTTCAGATTACACGACAAGTAGACTTGATAATTAAGATTTAGTATGGTGAGATTTAGCTTGTGGTCAGATGTCATCATCGCAATGTGAAAAAAGGTATACTTTTTTAGTATAGACCCGATGTACTATCCACCTTTTTTCATTCGACCCAAAAATACTTAAATAACCAAACTAGACCTCTATGCATACGGACGAACTCAGAAAGATTAAAAAACCATGGCCTTTTCTATCTGCTTTACCTTAATAGGGAGAGATATTTTCGTCAAAAAATCTACCTCCATATCCTTAAAATCCACTTTGGTGAGATAATTTTCAAGCGGCGAAAAAAAAATGACATAATAGTGTTAATTTTTTTCTGAGAAAAATGAGAGTTATTTAATACTCTTGCTATGTATGGTGTTTGATATTTATGTGCTTAGCAATTGTACACTTGGCATATATTAACTTGAACTAAACAGACTAAACTGTTTAATCCACTGCGCTAAGTTACCCTCCAAAATTCAGATTGGCAAAACAAATCTAACCACTGATTTGTGGACACTTGTTTGTTGAAATGACACCGTTCGTTACATTTCTAATAACCCCAGTTTTAATTTGAACATTTTTATCTAAATTACTTGGATGCTAAGTATAAATTTCTTTTTAAAGTATTTTTTAAGTGCCTGTGCATCGTGCATTGAACTCTGCTAGAGTATCCAAGTTTTTTCTCAACAAAGAAACACCTACTCAAGAAAACCTTGATGCTTTAGCAGTGCAAACACTAATGTAAACCTTCTTAACTTGATTTAGATGGATCACATACAAAGGTGCACTTATTCAAATTTTTTAATAGTATGAGCGGTGGATATTTGATGGACGAAAGAAATAGAAAATTTACAATGGTTTTTTAATCAATAAAAAATGTCAGTTAAATTGATAATTTATCCACTTTAGTTACCAAATTTTGTCCCATTTAAATTAAGTAGAGCGATGCATGTTAGATTTAGAATTTTGAGTGTCCATATATCAATCATCGTACTTTGCCCATATCAGAGTTGGGGCAGGCAAATAACTTTTCAACATCCTTTACATGGGTCATATCTCTGATAGCATCAACATATGACCCAATAAAATCCCATCACATTGGGTTATTAGGGTATTCTGGTGATTATGTCATCTTGAGGAGAGATAGATTGGATAGTAACATGACAGGGTAGGATTTGATTGGGCCGGATCCTTACTTTTGCTCCGGTGGTACTCTCAAGAATTTCAACACCCGATCAAGGGTTCGAGTGTCCATGGGTGGTGAAATCGCACTGCAGCTTGAGTGTGTTGGGGTGTGTGCATGTGTTTAAAAAATAAAAATAAAAAGATTTGATTGGGCCATGCATCTTTCACAGCAACCTATTGCCCAATCAATTCCCATGATGTCATGTTACTATATTCACTTTCCATCATTGTACCTTTCTCTTCTATTGCTAGTATAGTTATTTTATACTCTTGCAATATGTTTGCCGGATAGGTGTTAATGATTGTACATTATTATAATCAAGGGCTTAAATAGCCTAAGTTAACATGTTTCGTAAGTTCTAAAGGCTTTTGGTACATTAGTTAGGTTTTCAACAATTGTTATTAGAGCCTAATGCCAACTCTATATCATATATTCAAGTCGCGGGAAAAAAATACAAGTCCCATAAGGGATTTAGAACATAATGAAAGTCTGCTGTTATAGCCTGAAAAGACTATTTAGATAACCAGAGTGCAGCCGCCGTTAATAAAAAAAAATTGGTTGAGCCGTCTGAAGCTCCCATTTTTGGAACAATAGCATTGGAGTTTTTAATTGATTGTCCAGTGCATGTGTATCATCCATCACACTCTGCCGGAGTATTGAGGTTTTTCCCAGGCAGGGGAATCAAAAACCCCCCATGAGTTTATTTTATTTTATTTTATTTTTTTCTTCTTTTTTTTTTTTTTTTTTTTTTTAACACACGCACACCCGTCCCACACACTCACGCTGGTGACAGGAAAATACAAATATTGGCCTGATCCAAAACCTCTGTGGGCCCAATGTGATTTAAATTGCGAGCGTCCAGTCACCACTATTTACTATAGTTTAGCCCACTTAGGCATCTTATCTGTCCGATTTCCGGCTCTCACCCGAACAATAGCTGGCGAATCTGATGAACGGACTGGATTTCACACGTATTTCACCGTGGGCCCACGGGATTTTGTCTTGCAAGAATCTCACGTCCG
>JAJHSJ010000010.1:5231023-5439337 GCA_021015155.1 Magnolia officinalis
GAGGGTCGAGTGTCCATGGGTGGTGAAATCGCACTGCAGCTGAGTGTGTTGGGTGTGTGCATGTGTTTAAAAAATAAAAATAAAAGATTTGATTGGGCCATGCATCTTTCACAGCAACCTATTGCCCATCAATTCCCATGATGTCATGTTTACTATATTCACTTTCCATCATTGTACCTTTCTCTTCTATTGCTAGTATCGTTATTTTATACTCTTGCAATATGTTTGCCGGATAGGTGTTAATGATTGTACATTATTATAATCAGGGCTTAAATAGCCTAAGTTAACATGTTTCGTAAGTTCTAAAGACTTTTGGTACATTAGTTAGGTTTTCAACAATTGTTATTAGAGCCTAATGCCAACTCTATATCATATATTCAAGTCGCGGAAAAAAATACAAGTCCCATGAGGGATTGAACATAATGAAAGTCTGCTGTTATAGCCTGAAAAGACTATTTAGATAACCGGAGTGCAGCCGCCGTTAATAAAAAAAATTGGTTGAGCCGTCTGAAGCTCCCATTTTTTGAACAATAGCATTGGAGTTTTTAATTGATTGTCCAGTGCATGTGTATCATCCATCACACTCTGCCGAGTATTGAGGTTTTTCCCAGGCAGGGGAATCAAAACCCCCCATGAGTTTATTTTATTTTATTTTATTTTTCTCCTCTTTTTTTTTTTTTTTTTTTTTTTTTAACACACGCACACCCGTCCCACACACTCACGCTGGTGACAGGAAAAATACAAATATTGGCCTGATCCAAAACCTCTGTGGGCCCAATGTGATTTAAATTGCGAGCGTCCAGTCACCACTATTTACTATAGTTTAGCCCACTTAGGCATCTTATCTGTCCGATTTCCGGCTCTCACCCGAACAATAGCTGGCGAATCTGATGAACGGACTGGATTTCACACGTATTTCACCGTGGGCCCACGGGATTTTGTCTTGCAAGAACTCTCACGTCCGATACCCCCAACCCCCTCTGAAGATCCAGAGCCGAAACCCCAATCTCTCTCTCTCTCTCTCTCTCTCTCTCTCTCATGGCGCTGTTGCTGGGAGACGACGGGCGCGGCTACGAGCTGGCTCGGAATCTGGAAGCCTGCGGCGTGTGGCGGTCGTGGCTGGGAGAATCGAGCTACACGACCTTCCTCCATTTCCTATCATCTCCTTCTTCCTGGGATTCCTTGTTCAACGGCAGCAGCAGATCTCAGCTCCACCTCCAGCTCAGGGCAAGAGCTCTCCTCTACGACAAAGCGTCCGTCTCTCTCTTCCTCCGCTCTTCTTCCTATCCCTCCGCCGCTCCTTCCAAACTCAACCCAGCTTGTAAGTCAGTCTTTCTTTCTTTCTCCTCCTCCTTGTCTTTTTACGCACGATATCCAATCGGATTTCTATTGAAAGTGGGTCCAATCCAACGAACGAACATGCCCAGTGGGCCGCATGCGGCGTTCCGTATTTGTAGACGTGTGGAGTGTGGACTTTCCTGATGGGTGGATCGGATTGATTGCCTACAACCGTCTGTACGCTGTGGGCCTTTTCTGTCTTTTCATGCCTTCCTGAATTCTTGTTTCCACCTTTACCCTTGAGATATCTGATGTTTTCGGGGCAAATTGCTTGTAGAACGTAAAAATGGGTTGTCCGTGGCCACTGATCGGCCCTCCTTTGGGCCATGACATGTTCGTGGTGGGACCCGCCTGATGCCTGCAGGTGGTTTTCAGGGTAGTGCCTGCCTGATGCATGGCCGGTGTATGTGTCATGAACCCCCTTTGCATTTCTTGTTGTCTAATGAAAAGTGGAATAGCCAAATTATAGTATCCTTATCTGTATTGAGGGTTCCAACTCCAAGTTGCATTTGCATTACTTTCAAGATGGACTTGAAAAGATCAGTCTTAAAAAAACCCAAACAAAACAAAAACTGAATTTGGAAGGAATGTGACTGCATTTTGGGAGCTCTTCTCATTATGAATATTGGGAAATATGTTATAGCAACTTGGTAACTTCCTTCTGTTAAATTTGATTGTTCACAGTTTGGTTCGTTCGACCATCCAAAAGCAACTTTAGGATTTCTAAATAATGAAGAATTATGTGATCCTAGACTTGGATGTAGTTATGTCAACTTTCTTCTGTCTGTTACCACTCAGGTGGTGATTAAGAGAGCTTATTTGAGGGGACCCCTTGAAGCATGTGTGCACTAGGTTATCATCAAAGTGGCGATGAAGGGAGAAGGGTTCAGATCCTTCTCAGGTCATCTCTCATTGGCTGAGAGTGCCATGAGAGGTTCTCTTGGGACTCTCATCAAAGAGGATTCTTGAGGGGGGCTGTCATCACTGGTGGGTGTAACAGAAGGTTTATGGCTTTCATGTTTACTCTCATGGGAAAGTCTGACTTGGGTACTCAGGCAGCGCTCCTCTAAGGAAAGAGAGACTTCCTCATGAAGAGGATGGTTTATTCTCCCATATTTCCCATGGATGAGACTTGGGTGTCACTCTTTTGCTTTAAAAAACTAGGGAGATAGCTTTCTGAAGATGATGGTGCCAACTCCTTGAGAAAATGAACACCGACAAAGCAAAGGAGAGGAACAACTTTGGATGGGAGCCGGGCTACCCATGATGTGAATAAATTCCACAAAGTATCCTAAATTCATTGTGATTAAGAACTGATTAGGGAGCTCAAATCAAAAGACACCTATCTCAGTGGGACTCATCCTCGATCCTTACAACTCAGCTATGAAGTACCATGGATCTTATAATGTGGTGTAGACACACACTAGGCTTGGTGCTGGTGAACACCCCATTAAAATCATAAGACACATAATGCTTCTAGATCAAGGAAGAAACTAATTGTAATGAAGTTCCACGTACTATATTGGAAGTTTGAATTACATAAGAGAAGATGAAATGACTATGAGCAAGCTGAATAGTTGTCTAGTCTTATACTAGAGATCACCACTCTCCTCTCAACACACTTTAGATTGAAAGTTTGAATCATGCAAGAGAAAAAGATGCAATGACTGTGAGCAAGCTCAATAGTCCTCAAGTCTTATACTAGAGATCAACTCCTACAATAGAAAAGATGCAATGATTGTGAGCAAGCTCAATAATCATCAAGTCTTATACTAGAGATCCCCCCAAAACACACTACTGTAGTCTGTAGAGAAACAAGAGAACTTGCTCAAAGAAAGTATCATTCAACTGTGTCTTATTCCATACACTCCATGCCTTATTTATAATAGGTGTTTACAAGGTTTCCTCCTTGAGAAAATCTCTAGCATAATCTAAGGAATCTAAAAATAGAATTCTTTGCTAGCCAAGATCTTTAAATAAGAAAACCCTTAAACATGAAAATCTAATATACCTATTTCTTAGCATAGAGATATTTTTCCCAACATAGAAATATGAAAGGAAATTAGCAACAAGCTAAAAAAGGAAATTGGGCCTTTTCCTGTGCACATGTGTGGGATGTGGCGTCATTACATCAATACCCCCTAGCTTGGAAAAACTCTTCTTCATGGAGTTAATGGATGTACTCCTCATAAAGCTCTAGGTTGATGTGCTTGAAATTTTCTGTTGAGATCCATGTGCTGCCAGTACTCGGTCAGCCCCTTCACTTGATGAGAAACTTATGATACACTCCTTGTCGTGTGGAAATTATCTACCATCCAAGTCTTCAATTATTTCTTCGAAATGGCGTGATATCTTGGGTATCTAAATGGCTCATTCTTCCGTGTTGGCCTTCTTAATGTCCAAGATAAGGTCATCTGCATTGAAAATGGGGCTGATCTTCATTTTAGGTGGAAGCTCAATCATGCATTATCACCTAGCTTCTTAAAAAAATATGTTAAGGACCCATTTTTCCGGAGTAGAGCTTGATGTAATGGCTTGTTGGAAACCTCTCAGATTTGAGCCGTACCATGACCCTATCCCCTTCTTGAAATTGTGCAAAACTTTATCGAGTATTTGCACAATTTTCCATACTAAATGTGATCTTCCATCTGACTTCTTCATGTATCTCCTTAATATGCCTTGCAAAAGCTTCGACATCCTGGCTCGATCAAGTTGCAATAAGAAATGTGACTAAATCGATAGGCTGTTGAGGTGACATACCGGTTGCAATTTCAAGAGGAGAGTCCCATAGTGCGGTTCATGGAATTGTTATAGGAAAACTCAGCTTGTAATGACATGATGTCCCATAAACTGATGAGATCACCAACCAAACATTGAAATAGATTCTATAGACTTTAGTTGACGACCTCAGTTTGTCCATCTGTTTGCGGATGATAAATACTTGAGAAATTTAGTTTAGCTCCCATATTAGACCACAAAGTTCACTAGAAGTAGCTTTAAAAGTTAACATCACGATCAAATATAATTGTCCCAAGAATACCATGCAGACGAACCGCTTCATTGAAGAAAACATTGGCGATATGTAGAACATCTGATGTCTTCTTTTAAGGGATGAAATATGCCATCTTAGAAAACATGTCAACCATAGCGTAAATAAAGTCATAGCCACATTGAATCTTAGGTAATTCGAGAATGAAATCCACACTGATCTCTTCCCATGGGGCATTCGTCATAGGCAATGGAATATAAAGACCAGTATATTGCTTGCTACCTTTGCCTAGCTAACACACTTGGCATTGTCGAACAACAACATCTTTCTTCCAACTTGGGCAATATAAACAATCAACAACTAGGGCTGTTATTTTGTCAATTCTAAAGTGACCACCGAGGCCACTTGAATGAAACTTTCATATCATAAGCTCTTGCAAGGAGACTTTAGGAAGAAGGAACCTCATTATCATAGAATAAGTACCCATCATGCAAGTTGTATCATGGGTATTTGGTGCCTGAGCCTACAGAATATTGAAAATACCTTCTTAAAATCATCATATGTTGCAATCTGTTTTAAGTTCCTCGAACTCAACAACTAAAATCGATAAGGTAAACAATAGATGTGATTTTCGACTGAGAGTGCCTACTACCTTATTTTCTACGCCGTATCGATGCTTCGGTTATATGTGAACTCTTGAATATAAGTACTCCACTTTGCGTGCCTTGCACTCAATTTCTTCTGGAAATTCAAATAACAACGCCTCATAATTAGATTAGAACACAAACTCCTGATGAATGAGGTAATGTTACCAATGTTTCAAGACCTGTACAACAGTGTAAAACTCTACGTTATATGTAAAATACTTCTTTCATGCCTCACTGAGTTTTTCAATGAAGAAGGCCATCAGATGTCCTTATTAACTAATGATGCATCCTATGCCTACGTGGGTGATGCAGGACAATTAACCACTTGCTCTAAAAGCTCGAACTATTAGAGCATGACAAATTAATCCCTTCATCTCATAGCCTAGGCTCCACATCTCATGGGTTAGGACCTCGGCCGAACCCCTCTCGTGGCCCCAAATCACATGGGTACTGCCTCACACGGGCCGCCCACCCCGAGTGTGTCTCCGCATCCCACAAGCTACCCCACTCGAGCCCGTTGTGAAATGCGCATTAATCACCCCGGGTGAGGAGTCTCAAACACGAGACCTCCCCCATCGGCCCCGCCCACCCCGAGTGTGCTCGTGCATCCCACAGGCGACCCCACTCGAGCCCAGTGTGAAAATGCCTCTGCATTAATGGGTGAGATGCATTAGAAACAACTTCGAATACCTTCTCAAAATCATGAAGCCTAAGAACTAGAGCTTTCGTTATTTTTCTCTTGATTTCCTAAAATGCTTTAGTTGTTGCTTTGTTCTACTCAAATGGATTGACCTTCATACATTTAGTAATGGAAGCCACGTTAAAGCTAAAATTCCGAATAAACCTTCGATAAATGGTCGCTAGTTCGTGAAAACCTCGTGAATATTCGTGGGAGTCAACAATAGCCCTTATCTTTCTAGGATCAGCCCTCAAACCTGTTGAAACGATGATCCCTAGAAAGACAGCGCTGGAACTAATGAAGGCACAATTCTTCAATTTTATGAGAGTTTCTTGTGGCATAATACTCTTATCACCCGACAAATATGAATGAAATGATCTTTGCGTGAACAACTATAGATGAGGATGTCGTTGAAGTACACAATGACAAACTTGCTCGTGAATGGCCATAAATCTACTCCATCAACTGCACGAATATACCAGGTGTGTTTGTCAAGCTGAAAAGGCATGATTAGTCACTTGTATGATCCATCTTTTGTTTTATAAGTTCCATTCATCCTTAAGATGAATTCTTATTTGGTGATGCTCACTTCGCAAATCAATATTCGAAAAGATTCTAATATTTTCCACCATGTCTAGCAAGGTGGAATTAGAAAAATGGTACTTTGTCATTAACCTTTTGATGGTGCGGCCGTCAACACACATCCTCCAACTACCATTTTTCTTTGGCGTCAACAACACTAGCACCGCACACAGGCCGAGGCTATCACAAATAGAACCCTAGGTTAGCAATTCTTCCAATTGTTAACAAAGTTCCGCATGCTTTGTATTATTCATTCGATGTGTTGGGAGATTTGCTAATGGCGCTTCAAGTACCAAATCAATCGTGCGTTGAATGTCACGCATGGGTGGAAGCTCAGTAGATAGTTCGTTAAGGATCAAATTCTGATATTGAGATGGAATGTCCTGAATCTCAGGTGATTTGGACATAAAACTTTACCGGTTGGATCGGTCTTGGATTCACATCCTACCAAGCATACATTTTTTTTATATTTTTTTTTTCTGAGAAATAACAACAATTTTATTAAAAAGGCCGCAAAAGTGGACAAAGAAAACAACACTCGACCAAAATTAAGAGAGAGAGCCGTTAGGGGCAAGCTTAACAAAAACTACCAAACTAGACACCAAATGCTTAACTTTGCTCACAACCTCCCCTACCAAAGCATAAATGATTCCTTGTTCTTGACTTTCCTCCACGAATCGGGCCATAATCAATACTGTGGAAGTCGGCTTTGCCTCTTTGGGTTCATCATCTCTCATAAGGTTGAGCATGACGAGCTTTCCTTTGTACGTGAAGCTATACATGTTTTTGCGACTTTTATGTGTCGTATAGCCATGGGTGCCCTAGCAATATACGTATGACTTTCATTGAAATGATGTCACGCCAAAGTTATTCTTCACAGACCCAAGGAAAAGCACATGATGGGGATGAAAATGTCATTCACCTACGCAATCTTGTATGGCTTAGGATGTTTTTGAGTTTTCAGCTTTAACTTGTCCACCATGCTTTACGAAACCACGTTCATACTACCACCTCTATCAATAATGACCTTGACAACCTTTCCATCCCATGACACTCGATGTATGGAAGATATTGGTTCTCAACCAGTCTTTTTGAGCCTCCACTTTTGGTACCGTTATAATCCTCTTGACCACCAATGATAACTTATTTTCCTTAAGGCCATTTATGCCTTCCTTGAATTCCTGATCCTCACCTTTTGGATTGAATTTCATGTTCACCTCCAATGTTCTCTTTGTACTATTCACCCTCTTGTCCCTCATAGAATTGGGGATTGTGAGAGGATTACTCTGTCGCATAATGTCCACGACCACCACACTTGAAGCAAGGGTTGGTTGACCTCTTCAGAGTTGCCGCAACAGACTTTCCTTTTGTGTTAACGTTACGAGAAAAGAATTAGAGGCGGGGAGTTTTGACCAATTTGGTAATCCCAAGGAAAATTACCGCGGGGTGCGACTATTGTAGATGTGTTGTGGAGCCGATGGCAGTAGGGCGGTGGATGTATAACTTCCATCTTGAGGGCTATTGCATCTTATCACCACCATCTACTCCTGTACTTTTCAGGCCATCCGGTACACTCCATCCACATGGTTGAGTTGAATGGTCACTAGTTCTCTTTGAATGTCGAACTGTAGTCCATTGCAATAATGCGTCACTTGTTACTTTCCCATCTTCGTTAAGTAGCAACGAATCACCAATTCATAATAGCATTATTTATTCTTCCACAGTCAAATTTGTCTTGCCACAATATGAGGTGCTCCTAGAAGTCATCTCATAATCCAACAATAGAAACCTTTGCTTCAGTCTCGCCTTCATTTCCTTCCAATTGCCTACAAGAGGAAAGCCAAATCACTAAAAGTTTTCTTTAACAGTGTACCATTAGTCTTGGGCTATGCTCTTTAAGTTTCAGGGCTTCAAAACCTAGCTTAATGACTTCTTCCTGCTTCATTGACTTTAGCGATGTATTGAAAACCCCGGTATCCAAATTACCATTATAATTGGGAATCCCAATCTTGACATGCTTGGCGGGATTAGCAATGCAAACATTTCGCCTCCTTGACCAGAATTTGGATAGTCCTATTGGGGGTAGTTCTTTCCTCTTGTTCCCAACTACGCAAAGCGATGTTATTGGATCCCATAACCCAACTCATACTCATCGTGGAAGTCAACATTTCGACTAGGCTATCTTGGGTCAACATTCTCGGATTCCAGGTCTTCCCTGAGATCGTTTATAGATGTTTAACTGTCCACATTGACTCCCTTTCTTGCTTCTTCAAGAACAATAACTTATCCTTCGAAAGTATCTACTCTGGTTGTGAAACAAGACTCTATTTCGTCAAATTGTTTCATACTTATTGTGAAGTTGATCCAATCGCATCTTGAGGTTAAATAGTCATCTAAGGACTGTAGCCATCTCTCTTATGGTGTTCATATGATAGCAGATGTAGCCACACTAGTTGAGAATGGCTTTGGGTGGGAGGGTTTTTTTTAATTATTATTTTTTTTATTTTTTTAATCTTTTGGAAAAAGGAGAAAAGGGAACAGTTTGGGTTTTTTTTTTTTTTTTTTTTTTTTTTGAATGGGGCAGGTTTTGGTTGGGTAGGGTTTGATGGGTTATTATGGGCTGTTTACTGGCTCAACAACGGGGATGTTTGGTACTATTTGAGATAGAAATAAGGTGATGGCTTAGGTGAGATGGAGGTTGTATATGGTTTGCGGTGATGGGCTGAAATAACAGGCTACTTTAGGGAACTGTTCTGAGGACAGGTTCGGGTTGAATATCAGGACATGATTTAGGGAAGAAGATGAGGACATGAATATAAAAGTAAAAGAGAAGAGAATCCCCCAAGAGTAAAACCTTTTTTGATACCAAAATAGTGCAACTAGATCAAGGAAGAAACTAATTGCAATGAAGTTTGTTAGGACCTTGGCCCCAATGTTCCAACCAGTTGAGCTAAAAACTTAAGCTGTTAGCCAAAGGCGGAACAATAGTTTTATAGCCAAGTCGGGAGATCGATAAATGTCGGTGTAACAATTCATTCACGGTTGGGGTGCTGGCCCATACCAACAAAGTTCAACGTACCAGTTAGAATGACAGAAGAGAAAATATGCAATGACTGATTGTGAGCGACCTCAATAGTCCTCTATTCTTATACTTGAGTATCACCACTTCCCCCCACACTACATAGTCTCGAATCACACGAGAAAAGATAGAATGACTGTTGAGCAAGCTCAAAAGTCCTCTAGTCTTATATTAGAAATAACCACTCCCCGTCAACACTCTAGTGTAGATAAACAAGACAACTAGCTCAAAAATATTATTTAACCGTGTGTTATTCCATAGGGCTATGACTTATTTATAATGAGAGTTTATAAGGTTTCCTTGAGAAAATCTCTAGCATTTTCAAAGGAATCTAAAAATAGAAATCCTTGATAGCCAAGATCTCTAAAATAAGAAACCCTTGAACATGAAATTCTAATAATATTTATTTCCTAGTATGGAGATATTTTCCTAACATAGAAATATGAAAGAAAGGAAATTAAAAAGAAAAAAGAAAGAAACTGGGCCTTTTCCTGTGCACACATGTGGAACGTGCACGTGTTGGATGTGGCACGATTGCATCGACACGACATGGTGTGGACACACACTATAGGCTTGGAGCTGTTGAACACACTAAAATCACGGGCGTTTGGCAGATTGTCATTCACTGTCTAAAGCAAGCAAAAGGAGAGCCAATTGGTTAGTTCACTAAGGATGGAGTTTTGGGGCTCTTTCCATATGGCACAAGCTGGTCTGTGAAGGGCAAGCAAGTAAATCTCCCAATTTAGTTGAGCGGGAACAGAAATCTGCTTGGGGGTAGGGATCTACTGGGACCTGCTACGTAATACCAGGAGAGTCGTGCTAGTGGGGAGGGCTTCTACCTCTTAAGAAATGCCGAGCTAGCTCCCATCCACATGGCATGAACCTGTGCATGGTGTGGGTTCTCAGGAGCAAAGAACTATTCTTCAGAAGGGCAGGGGCCAATGCAACCTCTGCCGTGCGGAACATGAGCACCCTGTTTTGAGAGGGATTCAGCCCAACTAATGTGGTGTGCAGGTGTGTGGTAACCTTCTTAAAGGGAAGAGGCATGCCTTATAGGTGTTGTGTTTTGGGGGAGTGGTGATGCAAAGGCATCTGTTTATCCAAAGGGGTCTATAAGAACTGCACTGCTGGTCAATTGATGATCAAGCCCAAAACAGGGGAAAGATTGGGCTGTGGGACCCATAGATCCAATCAGTTAATAACAGATTGGAGGGTCCACAAATCTGATCAGCTGCTTTTTAAGGCTAAATATTCAAAATGTAGTGTGTAAAAGGGGTTCTGTGTGTTGTACAGCCCTAAAAGGCTCATGCTGTTGTGTATATGCATATTATTCGAGTGATATAGGCACTTGTTGGATAGTTTCCTAGTTTAGTTTGCTTTCCCCTCTTTTATTCATTTTCTACTACTATCTGAGACTTTTTTTTAATGGATTATTTGAGAGTTTGAATTATTTAGGAAAGGCTTTTTTTGGTCCAATAGAAAATAAGCCAAGACTTTTTTTATGTTTGTCAAAGTCTGTACGAAAGGCTAATTTACATGTATAGCCACATGTATTTAATATGCAATGCATAGGTCAATTGAATGAAATCAAGTTTTTCTTGATTTCTGTGATCGGAATTACTCTATAAGTGAGACTCTTCTAGCATCCCGTGAGCAGTGTTACCTGTACACATGGCATGGGTGAGAAATCCTGGCTTGTGAAGTGTCCAGCACGGCAAACTCCAAATATCTTGGCATGGGAACACTTTTGTGCACAAATAAATAATATTTTCATAAACTAACAAAATTGACAATCAAATAAAATAAATAAAACAATGAAAACATATAAAACAAAGGAAATTAGAAAATGATATTCACATAATTCGAGTAAAATCCAATTATTTGTAATCCAAACTAAGAAAATTGACTACCAAAACATTGAAAATCATGGATAAACATCTCAAGAAAATTAGAAAACCCCAACAAAAATAACAAGGCTTGTAGTTTTTTGTTATATACAAAGCTTGTGGTGTTTGTTACACGTTTCATGTTACCTATAATGAAAAATGAACTAAAATCTAGGGAGTGAGAGGAAGTCTTTACTGATTAGTTGCTTCAACAATTATGTTTGGAGGAAGTCTTTAATGATTAGTTTCTTCAACAATTAACTTTGGACACCTCACTAGAGGTATCCAACATGCCGCACTTTCTGATGACATCACTGGGACACTCTGTCCGTACAGATTTTGAGGTTCCATGTTGTGCTGTCGTGTCATGTCCAGGAGTGTCCAAGTGTCCCTAAGTGTTAGCAAGGAAAAATCCCTAAGTGTCCCCAAGTGTCCAGGTAACACTGCCCCTAGAGGTGAGACTCTTTTAGGTTATTATGAGGCGAGACCCCATATATCTGTCCATCTTCTTCACTATTTTTCTCTATTTTCTGCCGAAATTAAAGAAAGCATCAAGCTTGTATCATCTAAACATGGAGTTTGATCTTCAAATTACTACTTATTCAACTATTTTCCAACTAGATACAGTTCCACCTTAGTTGCTCCATTAAATGGGCTTTCCATTCTGCTTTAAGAAGTCAGGTCCTTTTGGCTTCTACCAAGTAGGATCCATGGGTGTTCTTTGTGCTTTATGTGACCAAGAAACAGTTATTTTGAGGGAAGACGTCTCTTTGCGGAAACGTGTGGCTGCAAGACCTCTAGCTTTGTCAAAATTTTGAACCCAACACTGATAATATACACAATATGCTTGAGTTGTTAGCTTATACGAGTGGGCTATATGGTTCTGTGATCCACACCCTTGGTCTGTTGGGACCCTCTACAGATTGGCAATCCTTGAAAATTATCTGGATAGGGAGGTACTGAACTTTCAATTCATAGCCTGCAAATGGATGGTTAGAAAGTGACCATCTGCATTCAACCCAAAATATAGAAATAAAAAGCATCAGTGGCTAGTCTCTTCCAATCAGGGATAACTTTGCAGCACAGTCCACCTGCATGAGACCCAACCGACCAACAGTCTGGATCACTGGACCATGGGCCAACGTGCACAAACTTAAAATGTGATTATATTGAGCAATCTTGGGTCAAGGATCATACAATTCTTCTTGAACCATTTGGTATTACACTAAGATGAGTTTGGCACTTAATTAGATTTATGTTTCAGATCTGCAGTTACATGGCGACGATGTGTATTTTTCCTTGGAAGATGAGTCACAAGATGGGGCGAATCAAGAAAATGTTGTTCCGTCTAGTTTGGTACAATCTAAGGTTTGACTTCAGATTTATGATTTATCTGATGAGTTTTACCTGTGTTTCATTGTACAAAGATTCCAATTGCAATAATTAACATGTGACAAACTGTTAAGTGAATTATCTCAAGATTGTTCCAGCAACAAAAATTAGTTGCCTCTCGATATTGTTGCTAGCATTCTTGTTTCAAGTCCAACTTAAAATCAACCAAACACAATTCATATCGTGATCAATCCAACTTTGGTGATTTCACATTGGTGTGGCTTAATTGTTCCAATTGTAATCAATCGTACATCTAAGACAACCTTAGTGATGAGGACATCACATTACGTACACCTTTACGTACATATCAGAGGAGGCATTACGTACACCTTTGCGTACGTATCAGAGGAGGAGGCGGGCCGCACCGATTTTTTTATGGCTAAGTGAGTACCCATGATCATGTTGAAGACCCCATGTGCATGTGCGAGCATCTGGAAGACCCCACATTGGGAAGATGCACATGGGTTGCTTTAGGGAGTGATTTGGACCGTCGGATTTGAGGGATGTGACGATTGGGCCGTTGGATCGCATGGATTACATGATCGGGTCATTGATCGTGGACCATTTTCATCATCATAGAACATAATTATGTTTTAGGATGTAGTTTATGATTGATTTATGCTTTGGACACCCTATGAATGATTTTATTTGATTTTTTTATTAAACTAAGGTTATTTTGATAAAAAATCACTAAACAGGGTTTAATTTGTAATTTTGGACAAGGTCTTTAGGCTATATACAGAGGATGGGTGTGTGACCTCCCCATTGCTTGTTTTTGTGATATTAACAAAAATAAAATAAAAAATAAAAAATAAAGAACTCCTTTGTTTTCTCCATAATCTTTATGTGATGTGAGGATGTCTTCTATGTGATTTGGAAAGAAGATCGGTGTGAAGCTTATCTTCATCAACGGAGGTGCGAGGCTTCCTTCTACCCCCACAATCACATCCCTTTATCAACAATCAAGGTACTTCTTCAAGTTTCTTATTTCCTTCTTCTCCCTTTCTCCAAATCCATCAACAACCTTCCTTTTCTTCTCCTTTATACCTTCTTGACAAGCCGAACCATAAAATCCCAAAACCCAACCTACCTACCCCACACGTGTGACTGTATGGCCACACTTGTGAACCCATAGGGCTGGCCATACGGTCCCACCCTTGTCCCTTTGGCCTTCCTTTACCCGTACAACAGAACCCTATCTTCTCTTGTCCAAACCCTAACCTTAAACCTAAAAATCTCAAATCTTCCAATTTCTCCCAAGTTACCAAACCTTGGATCTTCAAAACCCAAATCCCTACATCCCCTACATCCAAAACCCAAATCCCTACATCCCCTACATCCAAAACCCCAAATCCCTACATCCCCTACCTAAACCCTTTAAGGCTTTAATCCATTTACCCAATTTACCCAATTAACCCTAATTCCAAGTTTTCCCCAATTTCCCTAAACCATAATCTCAACCAAGGTAGTATTGGACCTTCTTCTTTAAAATATGCTTAACCCTATGCTATTTGGATGTTTCTACATCCATTAGATCCTAGTTTCCCATGTTTAATGGTCTTGTAGGATGATGCTTGGCAACCTAGGCTTAAACTATGCACGATCTCTTTTTAGAATCTTGGTATTTATGATGATGGTAGCAAGCTTTGTAATTTTACTTTAATTTTGCTTATTAATCTCTCACGTTAATTGAGTTCATGCATTGGTCCTACATCACTTAGATTTGATTGGGAGGTATATCACTTTAATAAAGTCAACAACAAAGGCAGATTTGCCAACATCTCTGTTCATTCGAACCTTGATATAGATTTTTTATTATCTTGTGCATAGAATAGATCTGGCATGCAGACAATGGTACGATATTGCTTTTTTTTAACTGTGTTCTTGTTTTATCTTGTATTTATCTCTACCCTGTAACTGTTTATTTCTTGTCTTTCTATCCATCCACATTGTTTTGTTTCAAGGAGACTATCTGAAGCAACATCTTCTTTCCTTTGCTTATATAGCAACAAGAGGTTTGTGAGTGCCACATGCGCCTATCTTCATGCCAACCTACATCAAGTGCATGTACCTATGTCCATTACATTATGACATCTGAGCCTCTCATTATCCAATCAAGTGGACCCACTGTGTTCATGACCTAGAAGAGCACTTAAAATTGTTCAACACACCAGTGTTTGTGATATCAATAGTATCGGTCGATATTATCGGTATTGCAGTTGGGGGATATGAAACTGCCTGTAAGTTTATGGATTTCCGAATATCAATTGATATGTCGGTACAATGCGATATTTTGAAAATATCGCCCATATATGCTTATTCGTATGGATGATACCATATTGATATCATCAATAGTATCTAATGCAGGACGTGTGATTTAACTATTTGGATGTGAAGATTATTAACAGATTAATCGAGGCAAATTAAATAAGATAACATGCTATCCTCCCGTGATGAAAAAGAGTACCAAAGAGGCAATAAAATTTAGGTTTATGTTAAAATCACAATACCACACAAGCATGAAAACCTTAGGTCCCATGAGAGATTGGAACACTCACACTTAGCATAGGCATAGTTCAGGTTCAATGGGCAGATTTGGCCAATTCAAGGTTAGGAAGTTGGGGAAATAAGGTTTGGGGATTTAGGGTTAGGGTTTCAAAGGGAAAACAAAAGGCGAAAGGGATTGGGAATGCAAACTGTATGGACAGCAGTACGAGTGAGTCCGTACGGTCGGGTATGGCCATACAACAGTACTTGATCGGTCAAATGGAGGGTTAAACGGGATGTTTTGGGATGGGTTAGGTCGTTGGTATAAGGTTCAGAAGAAAGAAAAACAAAGATGGGAATGGGAATTGTCTATTGTTGGTGAAAAAAGAAGAGAGAGCTAGAGAGAATGAGAAAAGAGAGATATACCTTTGATGGAAGAAAATGAGTGGAAAGATTGTTTGGATTCACTCCTTAGCTTCACACCAAATCAATCCACCCATACACAGGATGTTTTTACTTCATCACAAAGTAAGAAAAGAGATTTTATTATTATTATTATTTTATTTTTTTTCATATGCTTGCCATGAGGCTAGGGCTGGACATTCAGACCTTAAATAGTCTCAGAAAGGTCTTTTTACAAAAAGACGCTCTCAGGAAAGATTTCTTAAAAAAACCCTAATATCTAAAATATGTCCCATGACGCCATAAAACATAAACATGCTCATCCTAAGCTATGAATAATTGACAAAAACATAAAATATGCTAATCCAATGCTCATGATCAAGATCACAATGATCCAACGGTCCGATCGTCAAGTCCTCGCGATCCAATGGTCAAGACTCCTCAACTAAGCAGCCCACATGAATCTTCCTAGTATAGGGTCTTCGAAGATGCACAATCATGCATGTGGGGTCTTCAAGGCCTCAGTGTGGCCCACACGGGCCCGTGTACAAGTCATTGAGCCAAAGTAAAGGTTGGGCCCATCTCCTCCTCCTCCGATACACTCTAAATGGTCGGATGTCCTCGTGAGTATCAATAATGTGAGAGGAGCTTCGATTTTTCTCAAAAAGAAGAAGAAGATGAAGAAGAGAATGATTAAAGAGAGAGAGAGAGAGGACATACCTCATACATGTTCTTCCTCTCTCTCTCTCTCTCTCTCTCTATCTCTCTCTCTCTCTCTCATGCACCTCGTCTTTTCAAATAAAAAGGTTACCAGGTGTTCCATCATATTTAAAAGGGTTATTTAAGGGTTGGCGGCTTAGGCAGGCCCTGTTGTGATGTTTATTTGAAATCCAACACGGCTGCTAGGTGCATCACCCCATGCTAGGCCCAGGGCCTAAAAATCAGCCCCATCCATGATTCAGGTGGACCACACGATTGGAAACAGTGTACAGGGCAATGCTCACGCTCTAAATTTTTTCCCTTGGTGTGGCCCACTTGAATCATGGATGATCCTTATTTTTGGGTAGAATGCCTAAATTTTGGTGTGGCATGTAATGGTTTTTTTTTTTAAGATTCCAAATTTATTGAAGCCAAAAGGCAAGAAAAACAATAGAAAGACAAAAGTGTCTAATGGTTGGAGTGGATTTCATATAATCATCATGGTGGGCGGACCTCTCTCTCAATTGTTTCTTTTGGTGTGGCCCACCTAAATCATAGGTCACCCTATTTTTTTTGGACTTGGGCCCAATGTTGTCAAATCGCATATGCCATTGTATGCGATCAGCATATGCTGTTCACATATGCGATCGCACAATCGCATATGCCATGGCATATTTTTTTAAAAAAAAAAAAATTAAATTAAATTAAATTTTTTTAAAAAAATGAAAAAAATCTTTAAAAAAATAGGAAAAACTTGCCTAATTAATACACATGATTGGATTGAGTTATTTTACTTATTTCATTATAGTTTGAGTGTTTCATTAAGTTATATATTAATTACTTATATTATATTATATAAATTTTAACAAAACAATCAAGCTACATTAAAAGAGAACTGATTATTATAAACTTCGAGCAGAGAAATTTTACTGATAAATGGATAACTTGAAACAACTTACAAGTTATAACTTACAGCTTAATTTACAAAAAGTAAGCACAACTTGTAAAATATAAAAAAAAAAAAATACTTGAAGTAATTGTAGAGAGATTAGAGTAAGAGAGAGAGTAATAGATTTAGAGCTTTGGAGTAGAGAATAGTGAAAATGGAAGGGATATGAGTGCCTATTTATAGGCAAAAGTTCTCCAAATTGAAAAAATAAAAAATTTGATTCCACTCTGATTATTAGGAAATATGCGATCGCATATGCAGTATGCGATCGCATATTTATCGCATATAAAAGTATGCCATGGCATACTTGCCAGGATCGCATATGCCATCATGGCATATGCGATTCGATCCACAATATGCGCATATGCGATCGCATTTGACAACAATGCTTGGGCCTAATGTGAGATTACAAATCTTATAGTCGAAACTCGAAATGGATTTCACATACGTCATCATGGTCATCCACATAAAAAATCACTGGTGGGTGACTGGACGTCCCTCTTCCCAACTGTTAGAGAATTCAGCTAATATATTAAAAAAAACAACTCACGCCTTTGATTTTGTATGGGCCCACCTTGATGTGTATTTGAGATCCACTCTGACCATTGGATGTGTAACCCACGTTAGGCGTGGGGCCAAAAATTTAGGCTAACCCGTGATTTAGGCGGGCCACACCAAAGAAAACAGTTTACAGAGAGATATCAACAGTTGATTTTTATAGGGCCCACTGATGATCATATGAAATCCACTCCAACCATTAGATGTCACACTAAAATTTAGGCATGAGACCCAAAAATCAGGCTCATCCGTGATTCAAGTGGGCCACACCAAGGAAAACAATTTGGAGGGTGAGCATTACCCTATACGTTGTTTTCAATTGTATGGTCTACTTGAATCACGGATAGAGCTAATTTTTGGGCCTTGGGCCTAATATGGGGTGACGCACCAGGTGGGGTGGATTTCACATAAACATCATAGTGTGGCCTAGCCGAGTTGTTGACCCTTTGCTCACCAACTTCCCTAAACCTTTTTTGAAAAAGGTACCAGATTAGGAGGGAAATTGTATGATACTCTGGCAACACATAATACTTGATACGCATGCACTCAGAAATTGTACACGTGTTACATATTAACTCAAAGTAAACCAATTTAATTGCAGAACCCACCGTCGCTAAGTCACAATCCCAAAATCAAATTGTTTGAACGATCCTAACCTTTGATTCATGGACTTGTTTGTTGAAGCAAGACTATTGGATATTTTTCATTCTTAGTTGTGAAATAAATGTCCACCAATCTCGTCGTTAGATGAGGAAATAAACCTAATTTTTGAATTATGGGACATCATTTAGACAATTTAATTTCAATTATTTGTACACCACATTTGCAACTTTTAAAAATAATTAATTGGTTGTGTTTCATATATGTATTATTAGATTTATAAATTATATGAATTGATTTTGAATATAGTTGCATCACTTCCGTCAAACAGTGCATAGTTTAGGACTCTATACAAAGTAAAACTATTATGTGCACTTATTTTAACATCCCTTAAAATTTCATTGAAATTTTTTACTAATTTCCCCATGTGTCCCAACATGATGAAACACTACACAATATATCCGATATTTCCCACGTGATAACCAATATGTTTCCATATCCAAAGGGTGAGATACATCCGTCGATACCGACATGGAAAATATTGCACCATACTAATAATAATAATAATAATAACCTCATACTCCACTAGTACACTCACATGCACAAAAAAATAATAATAATAAAATAAAATCTCCTACACCCTCCCAAGCTGGAGCATGGATATCGCAAGTGCCCAAACAAGTCTTAAATCACTAGAGATAATAAAACACGACCACACAATATGGCAAATCCCCAGGATTGATGGAAGGTGTCAAGCTAGGTCCTTAAACCACTAGAGGTCATAACACACCACCACGCTATGTAACCGACATCCAACAACCCATTCTATGGTGGCACTCACTTTAGCCTATATCCAAGTAGCCTTTCCACCTTGTGGTGTATCTCACTCTTGCTTCCAGCTAGCCCTTTACACTTGTGGTGGCTTTCACTTTGGTCTTGGCTTCCCTTTCCACAAGTCATCGCTTCTAGGATTCAGACAACGAACGTGTTGTTGGCTCTAATTCCATGTTAGATTTCATGCTAAAGGGTGAGAGAGAGAGAGGTGTGGGAGAGAAAATGATGCACAGAAATTAGTTATTTCTCTCCTTGAGCATTTCACTTTGGTTTAGGTTTCCCTTTCCACCAAGGTAATTGTTACGCATTAGGGGGTTATAATAGTTGTAACGGCCATTACAAAAAAATTGACCCATAACAACCCCATAATGGTCCTATAATGGCTGTAACTGTCCCAAAATGGTTCGTTACAGGGCCAAAATAGGCTCTTTTTTTTGTTTCTTTTTTTTTTTAAATGTGACGACTGTTATGGCCCGTATAGTAATGGTAACAATGGTGGCCATTATCAAGGTATTCAAAATTGGTTACGTAACGGTAACAGTCATAACTGTTACATGTTATGGCGTTGAAACGGCCGTAACAACTGTTACAGGAAAAAAAAAAAAAGGTTGTAAAGGCCCTTTAACTGTCCTGTAATGGTTTTTTCAAAAATAAAAAGAGTCGTTACCGTTTTGGAACACCTTGGCTATTATGGCCACCATTACCTCTATGGAATACCTTGCTTTCCACATATCGCCATTTCTATGATTCGAACATTGAACATGATGTTGCCTCGAATTCCATGTTTGATGACATGTTAAAGGGTGAGAGAGAGAGAGAGAGAGAGAGAGAGAGAGAGAGAGAGAGAGAGAGAGAGAGAGAGAGAGAGAGAGATTATCTATCATTTTTTTTTTTTTTTGAAAGGTGAAATTTTATTAAACAAAAGACAAAAGGAAACAAAGACAAAGCAACCAAAAACCAACAGAAAGGAAAAACAGAAAAGCAGAGTTCCTAGAAAAACTAGGAACTAAAATACAACAACAGCCAGCTCCTTCACTAGATCAACCCGCAAACCACACTATCGGGCCCAATCTCGCAAAAACTGAAGAACCCTACTGAAAACCCCTGCCTCCGCTCCTCTTGTTGCGGAAACAACAAGAAACAACATGGTCTACTATGTCACTAGACTCACCACTTCTATGATTTGGACAACGAACATGGTGTTGGCTCTGATTCCATGTCAGATTTCATGGTAAAGGGTGAAATGAGAAAGGAGAAGAGAGAGAGAGAGAGAGAGAGAGAGGCGTGGAATAGAAAATCATGTAGAGAAATTAGTTATTTCTCTCCTTAAGCACATTTCACTTTGGTCGAAGTTTCCCTTTCCACAGATTGCCACTTCTATGATTCGAACACCAAACTTGATGTTGCCCCCAATTCCATGTTAGATTATATGCTAGAGGGTGAAGGGAGAGAAAATGATGTAGAATTATCTCCTTAAGCATCTTATTGATAAAGCCCCAGAAAAAACAACACAGTATCCTATAGGAACACCTAAAAGTGTACACCACACAAAATAATAACCCCATGCTCCGCACATACACCCACATCCATACACATGCACATGCAATCTCCTACACCTACGAGTATGAAAAATGGATGGGTAAAGAGAAAGAGCCCATTGCCCATATTCAATACATGTAGGGACCACCTATGAGTGAACAAGCCTGATTTGTAGGCCAGGACTTTCTGCATGGTGGGATCCCACAGATGGGTGGCTTGGGTGTTAGGCTGTTAGCATGTTGCACAGTGGCATAAGTTGGCGTATGTTAGTGGAATCCAACAGATGAGTGGCTTGGTTGTTGCCCATGTTGGCGTATGTTCTTGCATTAGGTGTCCATGTAGAGAGGTTCACATGGGTATAGTAAATCTCAAATCCACAAATATAGGATGACTTTGATCCTAAGCCTCTATAATGGGGACATCACGCACACACGCACACGCACGCCGCCCCCCCTACGCACGTACGCCAGGAGAAGGTGGGCCCCACCGTCGATGTGGATCGATGACGACGTCCAGGGAAGGCCTCCTAGTTAGAAGACGGAGTTTTGGTTCGTTGGAGTGGGCCCGATAGTCAAGTAAAGCCCATCATGGGATTTCATGATCGTGGCCCATTAGTCTGATTGATCTCATATTTTAGGTTTTCCTTAATAATGTTATTTAGAATATCATGGACGGATTAGATTGTTTTAATTAGTTTTTATTTTGGTTTACTTCATCGCCTAAGTAATAGGTTGCGCACATTGCGCGAGTTTGGGGTATAGGTTTTTTCTTATAAATAGGCACCCCTTGTAGCTTTTTTATTCATTGAAGATAAAAATAAAAAATAAAAATTCCTACGTTTTTTTCTACTCCTATGAGTTTCTGAGTTGTGGAAAAATCCAATTAGGTGCGAAGCCCTCCCTTCATCGAAGGGCTAACTACTGTGGTGCGAAGCCATATCTATTCCAATCCGCCTCTATCGCCTATCATCCATACTTCTCACCTTCTACAGCCATCCTCGCCTTGAATCCATCAGTTTTTGCAGCAGATCTTCTCCCTACAGCTAGTTTTCAGAATCTGGCCCTGCAGGAGGGCTGAAACTTCGGCGGAGCACCACGCACAACCCGTAGCTCGAATCGACCCGAAACTTGGGGGGTTTGGAGTCCACCCCTGGCCGACCAAAGCCAAGGAGTCGGTTTACAGGTGTGGGACCCCTTGCATGTGCGGTCAGGCCCCTGCGCACGTGCGTCAGGCTTGGCCCACTGTCCGCATGCGGGAACTGTCTTTTGGTTCAGGTTTTCTTCTTATTTTACTCTCTCATACCTATTTTCCATAAACCCTAACCCTAGATTGCATTATCCTTAATTTATTTGCCCATTTTCTCACCCTAAGGTTCCTTGAATTGAAATTAGTGAATCTCTTGGATTAGGGACCGATTGTTGTGCATGTGTGGATGATTATTATTTATCTTTGAGCATCGTTTGGTTTATAATTTTTTACAGATCCAGTCCTAGCCTGTGTAGGCCTGGACCCGTGCAGATTCCCCTTGTTTGAATGCTTGAGCTTTTGTGTAGGACGTGGAATTATTATGTGATTGTTTTGAATTAGTATGATCTAAAGCCTGAGATCTTGCATATCATATTTAATTTTCATGTCCTACACCACTCTATTACTACTAGACATGAAATGTTCATCCACTGTTCTTTAGACAGGTTTCCATGCATAACAGATGACTATAGAAGTAATGTATGCTTATTATTTCGTAATTTTGCATATGTGATTTCACTGGAATTGTTTGCGGGTGATGCAGACACAATCCAGAGCAGCATTTGGTCTTGGTAAACTGAGCGAACATTCTTTTGATCGAGCTTCTGGTGTCGGGTCTAGATATGGTGAGCCTGAGGTTGAAAATGTATTGCCAGTGACATGGTATGACCAATATGCCGAAAAGCATAGAACTAGCAGACAACAAAGACTCCCATCTGGGGACAAAGAACCACTCAAGCGGACACCTGAGGGAATGTCCTCATACCTTCGACTTCTTGAGAAACATAAGAGAAGGCGACAAGCATTCAAGGATGATCAGTACATGGGATTTGCCAATCCCAGTTGGGGTAATGGATCCCATATTCATCCAAATGCTGTTTCAGATGCAAATAATGCAATTGAGGATGAAACTTCTTTCTTCCCGGAAATTATGTTCCCATCTGACTGCATACCCGATAGCGCGCTCCCTCGCAGAAGTAGGCAGGAAGACAATCAGAAATTAGAGTTTTACCGTGTTCTTGATAATTTACCCCATGGTACAAGCCGGAGTGCTGCAATGATTGAGAGGTTTGGTGTAATGCCGGATTACCTTAGGATGGGATTGGGGAGAAGTAACAGAGGAAAGAATGGGCCTGAAGGGAACAGGAAATCTCTTAGCCAAGAGCAAGCATCTCAGATGACTCAAAAGGTACTAGCTCGTGTGCTGGCGAACGTTGGCATCGAAGGTGCAACTGAAGTTTCTATGGAAGTGCTTTCTCAATTTCTCAGCTGTCATATCAGTAAACTAGGCAAAATATTGAAAGTCCTCACTGATAGTTACAGAAAACAATGTTCAGCCACAGAACTTATTAAAATGTTCCTGCAAACAGTGGGATATGGGTGAGATTACTTTCTATTTTGAACATGCTCTACAGCTATATCTGCATGTTATTTATGCATTGGTTTTTTTCTTATTTGGTGTGCATACATGATACGTCTAATTGGGTCAATTCTTTTCATCTTCTTTGTTGTACATGTGCCCCATTATGCCCAAACCAGCCTATCTTTCTATCCATGGCGCATAAACTTGGGAGCCACCTGATGAACATCCTCGTCCTACACCAATGTGCTACATCGACGTGTCTTCTGAATCCTAGTCTCACAAAAGTAGCCATCACATTTCTCAAGAAAAGAAGTAAAAAAAAAAAAAAGGCAACCTTGTCTTTTGGGTAGAAAATTTGCAACTAGTACAGTCTTATACTGTGGTCCAAAGAAGTGAATGTAAAAAATAGCTCTACTGCTACTGGCATTATTGCTGCATAAAAACACCCCGTTTTCTAAAGTTTCCATGCACTTGTACTGCTTCTAGCATTATTGCTGCCTCTCTGGTTTACCGCAAACTTTGTAATAGATATGGATACAGTATGAATTCCCAACACTCTCAGATACCAGCAGGAATCAATTCTTGTAATCCTTTTTTTTACCATAGTTCTAGAACTCGGTGACTCGACTTGAACTCAGTCGAGTCAACTTGACTCAGCTTGAAATCGGGCCATCTCTATGAAACTCACTGACAAGCTCAACTTGGTTCAGAGTCAGCATGACTCATTGAGTCGGCTCACCTAATTGGTTAACTTGACATGACTCAGCATGACTCGAACTAAGTCACTCGCCAAGTTGATGCATCTTTAAATAAGAATGTATAGTTTGCTGGTGGGAATCGAACTTGGGACCTCAAACACAGGAAACCACATCTACCAGCAGGCCAGTGGCCCAACGCTGCTTTGGTGCTTAGGTTTGCCTATTTCTAAAATCTTACTATTCAAACTACCTCTTATTAGAAAAAAATTTGTTGATAATTTAATTATTAAATATCGAGTCAAGTCGAATCGAGTCTTTACCCAACCTGACCAGATATCGAGTCAAGTTTTCGAGTCTTTAAACTATGTATTGTACAGAGAAATGTTCAGATCCATCTGAATGGACAGCAATGTTATTGTCCAATGAGTTGCATGCATCTAACTTTTCATGTTTACAAAGTGTCTGACTGCTGAAAAGGTTAAACCCTACTTGAAGATCATTGGGCGCACATTTCAGGCTGATCCATTGAGACCCACCGAAAAGGTTAGCCAGCTTAAAGAAACATTAGACGCAGATATCAGGCTGATCCATTCATCAAGTGACCCACGCTCTGGAAAACCGTAGAAAATAAAGGATGGCCGATGGATTGACTCAATGCACATGTGGACCACCTGATTAGAACAGCCTGAGCTCTGCACATAATGATCTTCGAGGTGGGGCTAACTGGTGCAGATGTTTCATGCACATGACACGTTGGCTGCTAGTGCTCAATGGCTGGTAACTCCTAGGTCCATTCAGAAAAACAGAAGAAGAAGAAGAAGAAGAAGAGGAAGAAAGAAAGAAAGAAAAAAAAATTCATGGTCCATTTGGATGGATCTGAATGTTAAATGTTAATATTTGGAAAAATAGGAAGTTTCTAGTGTGATGTTATTTTTCTTCTTAGAGTTAGTGGAGATCATTTTAAAATAGACGACAAATTAGGAGAAAGAGGGAAAGAATTCCCAGTACAGAGGGAAGACCTGAGCATGGTTACAAGAAACCTTTAAAAAAATTCCATGTAGAGACAATTAGAAGCTCTACTTCCATGAATTGTCGTGAGATGCAGTACATGATTGTTAAATCATTTTATCTAGATCGTTGATACTACCAATTCAGTGGATCCATTTCATTGGCAGTGGGATATTAGGCTGATGCTTCCCTTATTTTGTTAATTGAGCATGTGTTTTGTTTTATTGTTGTTCTTTCTTTCTTTTTTGTATGATCTTGTTCACTTGTTTGACTTATAGTTATCTGGTTCTTGCACATGCAATCTCTGCAAGCTGCTATTGCAAATGAGTAAAATATTTCTTTTTAAGTTGTCTGAATATGCCTACCTTTTTTAGAATACGAATTTGTCCCACATGCTTCATTTAGTTGAACTAATTGTCTAAATCTTTTCCTTTTGACTTTCATCAGGAATCTTGGGGCTTTATCAGATCAACTGATGGATGGTAGCAAGGTTTTCTCTCACCAAACACAACAACATGTACGGGGACCTCAATCACAGCATCAGAATACACTCCTACAAGCCCAGCAAGTAAGGTTACCTACTTTTTCCTGTCAAGCTGCATTTTCCTTGTGAACGTGACATATATAACTAGGTATGTCAACAGTTCAGGTTCAGATCAGTTTCTGGCATACCCGTACACAGATCTTACCTGAGTATGTATTGTTTCAGTCGTCCAGGTACCACATTGGGGTACCAGAGCTGTATCCAATCAGATTGGGGTACCCTTCTTAGGGTCCTGGCTTCAGGTCAGGCTGGGTTTTATTAGATCTTAATTGTCAAGTTATTATAACATATTACAGATCTCGGTTTAGTTAATTAATATATGCAATATTAATATCTCGGTTTAGTTAATTAATATATGCGATATTAATATGCACATGTGTACCCTTCTTAGAGTCTCTCTCACGATTATCGGTTGGGTTCTATAGCTTGACAGGACTTTAAGAGAGCTGGCTTTGGAAGACAAATCAAGGAACTGGGACTCTTCATAGTTGCCTTGATTGAGTTTTTGTGGAATCGTTGCTGTATTCTTAGATTTGTCAGTCAGGTTGTTTTAGTTCCGGTCTGTAAATGGGGTTGAGTAACAAGAAGGTTACTCAACCTGCTTGCTTGTATTTCCTGTTGTCTTTCTCCTTTAGAGGGCTGGCTGCACCAAATTTCATGAAATACAGCACTATTTTGCACCAAATTAGACTGACTAATCATGAAATTTCATGATAATGAAGCTAAATGCATCATTGCTAATTTTTTTGCTTTTCAGAAAAATAAATCTCATGCTTCTTGGCACCCCAGTATAAATATCAAATCCAAACTGTACATTGTGTCCACAGAGTCGAGTACTTTCAAGCGCTGAATTTTATAGTTCTGAAGATAAGAGTTGATTTACATTATATGTATGTGTGTGATGTTTGATGTTTCTTGCTGTTATCTTTTACTTGTTAATCTAATTTTTGGTGCTGGATTCTTCAGATGCAAAGACATATGTCGTCTCAACTGCATATGTTTCATCCCCAGAACTTGGCTTTGCAGCAGCAACAGCAGTGGAATAAACTGCAACGGCGCCAACCATCCACTCCTCGAAGTGCTGCTGGTTTGACTTCCGAGAAGGACAGGCCCATGGTGGAAGTCAAGATTGAAAACACATCAGAATTGCCAATAGATGGTACATTCGGTGCCATTAATAGACAACAATTTCAGCTTAGGCAACAGCAGATGGCCATGGTCAACTCCCATGCTCAATCTAGCCATCAGTTCAAACAGTTGACATCTCTGCAAATTCCTCAACTCCAGACACAGTAAGACTCCAAAGTCTTTGTTGAGATTTAAGATTTAGTATGCATATTCCTTAGTAAATGATAATCAACCATACAAACCCAGATCACTTTGGAGCATAGTTCAAAAACCCAAAAACTTGACTCGATGTCCAGCCATCAGGTTGACCCAGAGGCTCAACTGGACTTGACATCGATATTTAATAATTAAATTAATAAGAATATTTCAGTGATAATGGATATTGAATATGTGTGATTATAAAAATTTGAATATAAGGATACTAGTGAATTTCAAGTCTTGTGGGTAGCAGTTGGTTCCTCATGTTGAGTTTGTGGGTTCGAATCTCACGCACAACACATTAGTTTTTATTTAGAAAAATGATAACCCAGTGAGTGACTCGATTCAAGTCGTGCCAAGACGACTCAACAAGTCTGCTGAGTCGTGACCGAGTCAAGCTTGCCAACAAGTTTCTAAGTGACTGAGGTCGGAATCTCATCAAATTGAGTTGACTTAGCTGAGTTACGGGTGATAACTGAGTTTTAGAACTATGCCGTGGAGATGGACCTAGACCATCTGGTTAGTGGGACCACTCTCTTGGATGAGCCATGACCTAATAATTGCGTCAAGGGAAAGTTTATCAGATCCATCAATTCTTTTACCAAGTCAGGAAAGAGCAAGGGTCAAGAAAAAGTCCGTGCATGAAATGGTTAGAGAGCCAATTGCTAATATTATATATGCTGATATAGTGCGCGCGTGTGTAGAGAGAGAGAGAGAGAGAGAGAGAGAGACTCAAACTGAACCAGTTTGACATACGACCACTTTGGTAATTGATTATTAATTAATGTTATTACTGGTAATAAATCTGGGAATAAGCAAAGGGAAAGGAAAAAGGGTCGGCAGCTCAGGTAGGCCCCACCACAGTGTTTATGTGAAATCTACCCCGTCCATCAGGTGCGCCACCCCATGTTAGGCTCCAAGGCCCATGTTAGGCTCCAAGGCCTAAATATCAGCCCCGTCTATGATTCATGTCGACCACATGATTTGAAAGAGTGTACAGGGTAACTCTCAGCCTCCAAAATGTAACCCTTAGTGTGGCCCACCTAAATCATAGTTGGGCATGATTTTGGGCTCCAGGCCTATATTTTAGTGTGGCATCTAATGATTGAAGTCGATTTCATATAATCATTGTGGTTGGCCCTGTTAAAATCAAGGGTGGATGTCTCTCTCCCGATTGTTTCTGTTGGTGTGGCCCACCTGAAGCAAAGGTCAGCCTGATTTTTTGGCCCTAGGCATAATGTGTGATTACACATTCAATGGTCAGAGTGAATTTCACACACATCACAATGGGCCCCCTAAAAATCAACGGTGCCCGTCTCATCTCCCGGCTGTTAAGTAACACCTTAGAAAGGAATTTTAGGGGACGCCTGCCCTTGTATTTTACGGGGCTCTCTACAATGTGTATGTGAGATCTATTCCAACCATTAGATATGTAATCCCACTTTAGGCCCAAGGCTTAAAAATCAGGTTGACCTGTGATTTAAGTGGGCCACAACCAGGGAAACAGTTGAGAGGGACGTCCACCCTTAATTTTTACAGGGCCTACATTGATGATTATATGAAATCCACTCCAACCATTAGATGCCACACCAAAACATATGCCTGGATCCCACAGCTCAGGCCCATCTGTGATTCAGGTGGGCCACACCAAGGGAAATAATGTAGAGGCTGAGAGTTGCCATGTACATTGTTTTCAATTATGTGGTCATCACAGATGGGGCTGACTTTTGGGTCTTGGGCTTAACATGAGGTGAAGCACCTAGTGAATGGGATGGATTTCACATAAACCGCCATGGTTGGCCCCACCCGAGCCGCGACCCCTTTTTTCCTTCCCTTTATTTATTACCATTAATTAGTTACCAATTACCAACTTGGTTGTATGTTGGTATTGCTAAATGGTGCTCGACATAAACCACCATGGTTGGGCCCACCTGATTGATGCAATTTTGGCATTTTACTAAATGGTGCTTAACACAGGCATGATCCATTGTCTTTCATTAATGGCTCTAAAAGTTAATATATTTTCTGATAGATTGTTGTGTGCTTTTCATTGTTGGTACAGAAGCATGTTCAGTGCGAGGACACCACCAGTGAAGGTAGAGGGCTTCCAAGAATTGATGGGTGGGGATGCAACGTCAAAGCATGATTCGGAGGAGCACAAGTTAACCTCCCCTTCAAAATAGTTGGGTATGCCCTTGCCCCTTCAGTTATTTTCCTGTTTTCATATATTCATTTCTGATGGCTTAGATTAAAATGGCCCACTCCATAGTATTTAGAGGGCTTGCTTTTCCACCTCCATCATGAGTAGGATTAAGGTTGTAAGGTGAGAAAAAAGATACATGCAAAAGGTGTAGTAATGGACTATTCTGCTTGAGTTGTAATCTAGGAGTAATGTATAAATATCCATTGTTACATGCATTGATGCTCTCTTCTTCTTTTTTTCATTTTTGGTGTTAAAGTATTAAAGAGATCTAGTAAGCCCACATGTGCTGGTATTGTATACTGTTGTGAGATCCATAATGTCCATCAAGTGGGTCCCCACATGGGTCCCCACATGCAGATGTTCTGGCCCAAAATTCAGGTTTGTCCGTTGGTCAGGTTGGCCACAATTCATGAAACAAATGAACGGATGAAGAAAGCTTGGCCAACCTTTCTCCAAGCCACCTGCCTGTTTCTAAACAACCGCTTGCCTGACAAGTGGACCAGTGTGATTTTTTTTTAAAAATTTAATTTAATCACTTGCTGAACAGATTGAATCTCTCACCTCTGCATCATGCTGGGATGAGTGAAATGTACATGGGCTGCCTCATGCACACATGGAGCTTAAGCAAATCTCTCTGACAATAAGCTTGTGGAGGCAGCAACTTTGTTCGACCAAGATGACAGGAAGACAATCCGGAATTGTGGATTGATGGTGATGGAATTCTATCAAAGATAATCTAGCATTGCTTTGTGGTGTCTTGAAGATCGTAGGTGATATCTATGATGATGGCGGTTTTACGGAGAGGTCCTGTCGAAAGGCCCATCTAGGGTGCTAGATGAACTAAGTGGAGAACAGGCTGAGAAATGGGGGAAGATTTATGACTATCTTGGACAGTTTTTAAGAAATTTAGACAGATTTCATTCTCTTTTTTTTTTTAAATATTAACTGTTCTCAGGATTTTGCCTCGAAAACTGATTTTCAGGGTTTTGTAATCAAGCATTGTTAAGCCCACACGCATGTGCAATAAAGCTCATGTACACACCACACTCGTGCCAGCATGGCATTATAGGTCTGAGATCAGTCCATCTGTTAGACTGGCACCACTATGTTGATGCCAAGAATCAGGTTGACCAACATTTGCAAAACAAATGAATGGCTCCGAAAAACTTAGCTGAATTTTTCTATCCCATTTGCCGAATGTACCAGAACGATTTTTGGAAAAGCATGTACAAGGTCAAACCAATATGATGGATGGATTGGATCTCGCACCTATATATCACCCACACACATGTTCCATACCCATGAGCTTTATTGCACACTGGCGCTTACCAAAGCTCTTTGTAATCTTTAGTATCATATCTGGTATTGAAGAGGCTATGTTTTTCTATGTTGGAAATTATTGGGGGAAGAGAGGGTTTGTATCCATTTTGAGACGTTTGCTATACAATCAAAGAAGGATTTCTGATCATGTAAATTCAATTTCAGCCCAAGGACATTATGGTGACTGTAACGAGGGTCTGGTTGCAGTTCCATTTTCTGCCTCCCTTTTTTTTTTCTAACAGGAATGACGTTGGACTTGGCCCAGATACACCTACTGGCACCATCGCGACCGAGAGAGAGCCCAAGTCAACTGGTTGGACCACCGTTTAAGCTCCACCCAATGGACAACTTACAACCTGTTAAGCGCATGTGACATCCAATCCGTTCAATAGATTGGCCCCACCGTGATGAACTCTATATGAAAAAAATGAGCCCTATCCACTCATCAAGTGAGCCATACCATAGAAAATGGTGTATAGCCATTGATAAATAGCAAAATATATGTGTTCTCCACTTGATGAGTGGATAGAGCTGAAATTTTTTTATTTTGATATGGAGTTACCCATTGTGGGGCCAATCTATTGAACAGATATGGATGTCCCATGCACTAACAGGCTGTAGTTATCCACTAGGTGGACAGTAAAACCGTTGTCCAACCGGGCAGGAAGACGTGAGGGATACATGGCAAGGATGTGGTGATCTGGAGTGTTGATATGGTGACTGGCTGTGTGGATGATGGGCCAATCCAAAATTTGCAAATTGAGGTGAGCTTTGATGGTTCACTGTGGACTGTTGGTTGGTCTAACTGACCTTTTCCTTTTTGTAGTTCACTAAATGGATGGCTATGGATATCTATTCCCCATTATTTTTGGTATATGGCCTATCCAATTGATGGTCCACAAGAACAATGGTTATGATTACCGTGGAGGGTACTGCATGAAAGTTTTTTTTAGGCAGGATACGATGCATACTAGCATCCGGCATAAATACCCTGATAATTCTAAAATGAGCTTTAAAAATAGATGGAAGGTGTTAATAAAACACATACATCATGGTGGGCTCACGGAGAGCATTTCCATCACCGACTTCGTCGTGTGGACACGTGAAAATAAACCTATGCTTAATTGAGAAGGCCCTACTAATTGATAACTAATAGGGTTGCAATATCAACCGTTGATCATACTTAGGCAGGCCCCCCATCCGTTTCGCCAGCTCAGTTTAGGGCATGAGCCCAAAAAATGCAACAAATCCAAATCTCATGAAGCATTGGTGACTGAACGACCAAAAAATGCAACAAATCCAAATATCAGGAAGCATTGGTGACTGAACGCCCACCATTAAAAACTTCTTGGGGGGCCACGGAAGTTTCGTATCAAGCTGATATTTGTGTGGTACCTTCATCCTGGTCTGTGTGACCTTATCGATAGATGGCAGCTAAACATTCTGGTGGCCCCCAAAAAGTTTTTAATGGTGGGCATTCAATCACCATTCTTTACCGTGGTGTGGTCCACATGAGATTTGGATCTATTTAATTTTAGGGATCATCCCCTAAAATGAGCTGTCAAAACGCAGCTTGGATATAAGACATCCATCATAGTGGCCCCACAGTCAGGTATCAGCCGCATCCATAAATGTCAAAGGCCCTTCGGAGAGATCTTTTCGAATCCTTTCATTTCCTTAAATGTGCCCTTCCTAGAGATTTTTCGAATCCTTTCATTCCTTCTTTCAAAATAGAAGCAATAGATTCCCTTCTTCCTGGAAGTACATTTGTAATAAATGCATCATTAAATAACTCCTCTCTGATATTTATTTGGAAATTAAACACAATAACATTCAGCCCCAAATCAACATCACCCAAGCTGGTTGGACCTGAGATACAGCAAACAGCACCAAATCAACAGCGTGCACACACACACACACACACACACACATATATATATATATAGAGAGAGAGAGAGAGGGAGAGAGAGAGAGATTTAAATTTTCAATTTATTTACTAATTTACAAGAATATTTATAAATATTTTATTTTCGGCGAGATTTCCCAATAATAGCAAGAGAAAACCTTCAAAATTTGAAAATCTTCCAAGAAATATCAGGCCCAAGAAACTGCAAATACCAAGTTTTCTCACTATAATTGACAGTGGTCTTAAATGCACACCCCATCATGAATGGGCCATGCTGCCAAAACTGTAAGTATCGAACAATCATGTCCAACCATCCTTACAGCCAGAAAAGTGACTATTCAAATTTTGCTTCACGCAAGTTCCTCAAACAAAATTGCATTACACCAGCTACTTCTCTTTCCTGAATTCTAATGTTACACACTAACAGTTACAGTTATGTAACTTATTACCTGAAACTAAAAGGATGAAAAACTCAAGTTGAAAAAAAAAAACACTGAAGAGAACTCCGAACGGATTTTCCTGATAACAAAATTCAAGAAACCCCATTTAAAAAGAAGAAGAAGAAGAAGAAGAAGAAGAAGACTCATTTCTCATCATACGCTCACAATATTACAGGAATCTTTCCTGCAGTGGGGAAAACTGCAAGGACGAATTTGGGTTACTTCTGTTACTTTTTTTTCTTTTTTTTTTTCTTAGTTGGATGCAAGCATCTGAATCATTCATCAACTTTTCCGCTTCCTTCTTCCACAAAAATGATCCAGTATTCCGACCACTACAGCGCCAGTATCTTTCTGCAAAACCAAAGGATCAGGATAGATCAAGGAACTGAATCAATAGATGCCTTGGAAACTGTTCCATCTATGTTTCAGTCATTCCACCAAAATGCGATTCAGACCCCATGCTTCTGATGCTTTTTAACTTTCAGAAGTAGTATTCCACTACGAAGAAGAAAATAAGTGTGTGCAGCATATCCAATCTAGTAGCAGAAGTAGAAAAATAGGGATGTGTGTATCATCAGGTGGGGTCTAAATGGTTGCTGCCATTTCCAAATACCAGATGGTTAGGCAACCTTAAAGAGTGGTAAATATCACCAATATACATGCGGTTACAGTAAGATGATGCAATTCAGAGATGAAATATGCCTCAGTTACATGGTCTTCAATGAGATACACGATAGAACAGCTTGAATTTCAAAGTTCAAATGGATGTGAATGATTGAGATACTTTCGTGTCATCATTTACATGCAAGCTGAATCAAGCCAGGTTATAATTATGTGCATCTTGATGTTAAACAAATAAATAATATGTGCCAAACAGACGGTATCATACAGACATGTGAATTTATCCAATATATTTTGAAAAAGAAAGAAAGGGGGGAAATATGCTAAGAAGAAATGGTATATTTCCACATGCTCTTTCTAATTTTCAAATGTAGAGAGTTTCTTTTTCATATGTTAATATCCATGTACCTTAATTTTGCAATGCATGTTGGATACATGCAGCCGTGTCCGGACTGGCACAGTCACTCTTTACCCCAGTTCATTGCCTCTATGCAATCAGGCAGGATATTTCACCTTATCAGCCAGCGGCCACTGGTATCTGGAAGTCGGTGTGGACCTTTTCTTTTAAGTTTAAATTGGCAATGGTAGCTTCCTCCTTCATAAATGCAGCATGCATTCAGGTAGTGAGGGGTTTGTCTTCACCTCGTGCAGCTGCTTCTGGATTCCCAATAGGAGGTCCATAGATGAAAGGAAAGGAATTCAAGCGTGCATGCCTTTTGTAAGGTGACAAAGAGGAGAAGACAATCATCTTCATTTCTCCCCACACGAAAACAACGAGATTCTTCTCTTTTCCCCTAAATAAATGAAAAGATAAAAAATTTAGGTTGTAAGCAGCAATCATTTAAAGCAAAAAGCAATACATTTGACTAAATTCCAGATAGTGGAGGCTCATACCCTGCTGGAATGGTCAACAAAAAAGTATAAGTAGCAGGACAAGTAACAGAACTGTTCTTCTTCATCCAGGTTTATGGGAGATCTTTTGTGTGGTAGAGTTAACAGGTCTTTTTTGGTTGGCAGCAGAAATTGTGTTCAAAAGAAACAAGAGCATAAAAAATCCATCAAGAGAATGAATAGGAATCACCAGTGCAAACCCAACAAAGACAAAGTTGAGAGCAATGTCCAAGAGTAAACAAGCATTATGAAGGTACCCATATGCATACAGCAGCAAATAGGAGCAAATGGTTATTCAGAATCTTCCACTCCGGATTCATGGAGCATCATGTGAGTATTGTATCCTGGTGTAGTTTGAACAGTCTTGTTCTACAAAATAATATAGAAGTCAGCACTCATCTGCTAGATAGACACCCTTGAATGCACAAGCTTGTTGCCTTAAACATTAGGCATGCATAGCTGAGAAACTACACACAGCTTGCATCACCTAATAGATGCATGAAACTAGTTAGAAACACATAAAAGGGGGTGTGAATCCATGCACTTCTTCACCCTATGAATCAAGGATCTCGGCCGTAGTAACTTTCACTCACTACATCAGCGACACAAATACATTTGAGGGGCACTATAGCATAAGAGCCCGGTGCTGGAAAATATCTTGGGAGTATCACGCACAAATTTCCCAACGTATGTTTAATCTTTTGAATGGCCAATACATTCTTCAAAATGATTTGTTCTGTTATTTTCCATAAAACTTTGCTTTGGCTTTATTATTGAAAAGGATGAAAAGATCAATGAGGATGTTTCCAATAGGATTAAAGCTGGGTGGATGAAGTGGAGATGTGCCTCTAGAGTGTTATGTGAGAGCCACATGCCTATGAAACTTAAGAGAAAGGGTTATAGGACAGCTATTGACTGGCCATGATTTATGAGGCAGAGTAGTTGGGCAGTTAGAAGGCAACACATGAAGAGGATGAGAATGTTGAGATCGGCGTGTGGAAAGAAAAATTAAAATTAAGAACGAGGTCATTCAAACAAACTAGGAAGAGGTCATCCAGAGGCTGACACGCTTACTAAAACCTTCTTCCTCTGATCTTTATTGAAACCATATGAATGGTCCAAATTTTCCAATAAAATATTCGACAATTCTTCATATTTGATGCATGCATCTAATCACAGTCCAAAATCACAGGGCATGTACACAGTTTTCTTTTCCAGTGATTCATACACAGGATCATTTAGTATACCATCATCATCTAAACCTTATCCCAATTAATTGGAGCCAGCTACACAAATCCTGTTCAGCTATTCCGCTATTGCTCGAAATGTCAGATTGTCAGGATTCATGAGAAAAAGGTGTGGCCAAAGTTTGACACCAGCTGCCAACCTGATGTAACCCTCCTTTATCTGGGCCTGGGACCAGCAATGAGATTGAAGTACAAAACTGTCACTGGCAGGATTATCATTTAATATTATAGTTTTCATTGGAAGTTAGGCTTCACAGCTTGATCTTTGCTGTTAGAGTATGCACTGACTTAGTCAATATGATCAGTTGCGAGAATCAGGTGATCAGTTACCAGAATCAAGACAGTTCAGCAAATATGCAGCTGGCACTGATTATGTTGCAACACCTGAACCACCTGAACCATCTGCACATTTTTCTCATTCTGTTAAACCATAATCTGATTGTATTCCTTAAAATTCTCCAGTTTGTTGTATGTAATCTTCTATATATTACGATTGAATACAAAGTGAAAAGCAAGCAAATCAGTTCATAATATCTTCTCTCTGATTTACTTCCTACACTTTATAATTCTTGCAAAATCAGAGAATGTTTCCAATAGGATTAATGCAAGAATTAATGCAAGAATTATAAAGTGGAGGATGTTTCCAATAGGATTAATGCAAGAATTAATGCAAGAATTATAAAGTGGAGGAAGTAAATCAGAGAGAAGATATTATGAACTGATTTGCTTGCTTTTCACTTTGTATTCAATCGTAATATATAGAAGATTACATACAACAAACTGGAGAATTTTAAGGAATACAATCAGATTATGGTTTAACAGAATGAGAAGAATGTGCACATGGTTCAGGTGGTTCAGGTGTTGCAACATAATCAGTGCCAGCTGCATATTTGCTGAACTGTCTTGATTCTTGTAACTGATCACCTGATTCTCGCAACTGATCATTGACTAAGTCAGTGCATACTCTAACATTTGCAACCCTCTGCAGATCAACCCATTCCATATGCCTAAGCGTAGTATTGATAAAACTACACAAAATAGTTAATTATGTAGCACTGACAACAAGCAGAGAATTCATAAAAGCATCCCATGCCAAGCAAATCACTACATCAAAAAATAACAGCAGGAAAATTCTTGTTTTATCAATCACACTCCATATCTAATGTAGATGATTTTGTAAATCGAATGCAACAAATAATGCAATTAAGGGACTCCTGCATCGTGTGCATTGGCATAACACGGTCACTTGAAGTCTTCAACAGTTGTGATGGACTCATTAAATTTGTGGAATAAATTTTTTTTTAAGGTTCAAGTTGTACAATACAGAGGGCAGAAACTGAAAACTGATTATTTTTGTAGACAGAAAGATGAAGAATCTTATATCAATTGAAAGAAGAAGAAGAAGAAACTTGAATGGAAGCATAAACTAAGAAGGTAAAAAAGTCACCCGTTATTAAATATGTGATGACAGATACTCGGCGCACTGCAGTTACTCATCCCTCCGAACTACTGCAGAATCTCCACTGCCATAACGCAAGCATGCTTTCCAGATGACTTGAGGCAGCAAACCCATTATTGAACTGTCTGCCATTTCCTTTAGCAGATCAAGTGAAGCAATGGTGCAAAGCTTAGAAGAGCAAGATACAAGATTCAACAAAAGAACCTTTGTATGATGCAAGTGCATCCAGTACCTCCATCTTCAACTTGTCCCAAGGGAAGAGATCTCTTTTGGCCAAAGATGAAAGCAGCAAGGAAGCACATTCAGTGATAAGAAGCCCTCTATTCAACTCTATTGTACGTTTTATGAACAATTCTTTTCAACAGGTAGTTCCTTGATCAGCAAATCATATGTTTGAGAACTGGGCTGACAACCCTTTTTCTCCAAGATATCTAACATCTCAGAGCATCTATCAACATGGCCCTTTTTAAGAAGACCATCAATAAGAATTGTCCATGCTACTTCATCACAATTATATCCACATCGAAGCAAACTACAGAAAGCTATTTTAGCCCTTTCAATGTTTCCTTCATCACAAAACCCACAGACAAGTAGCCTGTATGATTCCAAATGCGGCAGATGACCACATTCAAACATTACATCCACCAATGCTAATGCTTCCCCATACTTTCCCAACTTGCAGCAACAATTAACAAGTGAGGTGTAGATATCCTCATTGGGAGATATTCCTTTTTCGTTCATATGACGAACCAACAGTTGAGCTTCTTCCAACCTCCCCTCTTTGCAGAATCCTGCTGTGAGGGCATCATAAGTGTTGGCATTAGAGTGCAACCATGTTCAGTCATTTTCTCCAACAGCTTTAACGCAGTCTCTATATTCAAAACCTTCCACACATCAACAGTATCTACAGAGGAGCCATCTGCAGCAGAATCGGCACTTATCCCATCACTTAATTTCTTGAACCCCTTTTCATAGAAGAGATGCTTAACCAAAATGGAAAATGTTTGATGATTAGGCTCACATCCCGAATCCGTTAATCGCTTGAAAACATCAAAAGCACGTTCAATCAATCCCATATTTCCACACCCATCTATCAATGTGGTATAAGTTACCAAATCTGGGTGAACCCCTTCTGTATTCATTTTAACCATCAAACTCTCCGCTTCCTCTAACTTTCCTTCACTGCAATATGCGCGAATGAAGGCAGTGTAAGTGCAAGCATCAGGCTGACATCCTGAAGAGACCATTTGCTCAAAAATTCTATAAGCGTGGTCGGAATCACCTCCTTTCAACATGTCATCAATGAGAATCGTATAAGTGACAGCGGTGGGCTCCACTCCCATCTCCACCATTTTGTTTAGCAAAGCTGCAGCTTCATGAATTTTTCTTTCTTTGCACAGGCCATCCATCAATGCATTGTAAGCATGAGAGTTTGGCAAGCAACCCTCATCAGCCATTTTCTCAAACAGCAAATGAGCTCTATCAATATTCCCAGTCTTGCAGTTCCCATCAATCAAAGCAGTATATATCACATCATTTGCCTTCAATTTTTTCTCAGTAAGAGAATCAAAGAGAGCATGAGCTTCTTCAATCCTCCCGTCTTTGCAAAGGGCATCTATTAAAGTAGAGTAAGTCCATTGGTCAGCAACCAAATCATTTCCAACCATCAAATCAAGCAACCTAAAAGCACTACCTATATGACCCTCCTTACATTGCCCATGAATTAACGAGTTATACGTAACCAAACTCGGCGATAAACCTCGCTCAAACATCTTATTCAATAGCCCCATTGCCTTGTGTACTTTCCTGTCATTACAAAACCCACATATCAACTCGTTATAAGTGCGAGCATTAGGTTCACATCCGTTCAATTCCATTGAGCCCAAAACTGCAAATGCAGAATCCAACTTTCTCTCCTTGCAATACCCATCAATCAAAGCATTGTAGGTAACCACATTGGGGACCAAACCCTTCTCCAACATCTCATTCAACATTCCCTCCGCATCTTCAAGCTCATTCTCCTTGCACAAACTATCGATTAGCACCGTGTATGTATGCACATTCGGCTCACAACCCTTATCCAACATCTCCCGAAACAAATCAAATGCCTCACATCGCCTCCCCAGCCCGCAAAGACCCGCTATAAGAACAGTGTACGTGCGGACAGTCGGGCGACATCCATCATCCCCCATTTGAGAATACAAAACAAAAGCCTCATCTATCCGCCCGCCCTCACACAACCCATGTATAAGCACCGTATACGAAACCTCATTCCTCCGACAACCCTTTTGTGGCATCAACCAAAAGACCCGATATGCACCATCCAAATCACCGCTCCGACAGTGCCCCAAGATGAAAGACGTGTACGTAAACGTATCCGGCACCAAACCATCACGCAAAACATAGCTCAAATACAACCTCGCCTCAACAAGATTTGCTTCCTTGCAATGCACATTAATCATCGTATTATATGTATAAATATTCGGAGCAATCTTGTCAGCCAAAACCTCTGAAAAAACGTCCTTCATCACATCGATCATCATGAACCTTGACAATGACATCAACAACATGTTGTAGCATCTAAGCGTCAATTTGAATTTAAAATCATCAATACCTTCTCGATTCATCCTCCGGACGAAATCCACTACGAAGCACATGTCAGCGGCGGACGCGCAGGATTTGATCATAGAGATCCTGATCTTTTCAGCAGCGGACAGGAACCGCGACCGGATGAGGAGAATGAGGAGGGAGGCGTGGGACTGGGCGTTGTGGCGGTATCCGGGGCGACGGCCAATCCAGTCGAAGAAATCGAGGGCGGTTTTGGCGTCAAGAGGAGGATTGAAAAGGGCAGAAACGAGAGATGGGGTTAGAGAAGGGGCGATCTCTCTGAGGGAGGGGTTCTTCTGCCAGCCAGGGCGGGAGAGGATGGAGAGGATTTGGTTATTTATAGAGGAGGGTTTGGTATCTATGGTTAGGGTTTGGGAGAGAGAGGCGAGGGAAGAAGAGGGTTTTTTGGGGGAGAGGAGGAGGAAAGGGGCTTTGAAGGGGGTGAGATGGAGGAGGAGGAGGAGGATGGGCTGACCTGGATTAATCGTGGCCGTCGATCTTATCATTGTCAGGGATCGGACGCTGGGGAGGAATCCATGCATGAATGTGGTGGTTTGGGGAGGAGGTGGAGGAGCTGCAGAGAAATGGTGGGAGGAGTGGCCTGTTTTTTGGTAGAGCTGGAGTAGGGGTTTGCTAACGTGCGCAGGTGGCGTTGGAGGCGGAGGCGGAAGCGGATTGCGTACCGAGAGAGAAAATTCTGTGGGGCCACGGTGATTTATTTCTTTTATCCACGCCGTCCATCCGTTTTATCAGCTAATTTTAGTGGCTGACCCCAAAATCGAAGCATATCCAAATCTCAAGTGGACCACACCACAGGAAACTAGTACCCAATCCATGGTGGGGAGGTTTAGGGCATGAGATCCAGACCGTTCATCGGGTGGATCGCACTTTTTATGGGTGGTAGTTAGGAAATCGGATCTGCCAAGTCATCAGGTGAGTCACAAATGTACGTTGGTTTGTGGTTCGCTGATCGAGTCCTCTTAATGTTCCATTTTTCTATACTTTTGGTGGCCCACCTTATAAATGGAGAAGACTCAGCGATGGCCAAAAATGGACGGTTACGATCTTCCAATGAACTGGATTCTTGTTTGAGGTCAATCAACAGTGGGGCAAGTAGACAACGATCACATGAGCACTTTGAGTGGGGCCCACCTGTGATGTGCACATGGAATCCAGACCGTGAGTCTATTCTGACTCCTCATTTTCACCGTTGATCTCAAGAATCATCTTGATTCAAAACTCAGGTGGGCCACACAATGAAGCAATGTACAATCACTTGTAATACCTATGCATTCCTGTGGTTTGGCCCACCTGAGTTTTTTTGTTATCCCTTCATCCTGATGGGCCTCAAGTGATGACTGAGTTGGATGGAATGCAAACAACACGGTGGACCCCACATTCTGTCTCTGGAAGTTTCTATGGTGGTCATCACCCTCCCTCTCAGAATGTCCCACCGTTCCCTTTTGTGGGGACCCAGATGAGTTAGGAATCATGATAGATTTTGGAATTTAGGCCTAACATGGAGGGAACCGATTGGCTACTCCCCCTGCCACCAGCCAGTGGCTGGCAGTCGGTGCTCTGTGTGCCCCACCATGATGTATGTGTTTAATCCATGCCGTCCATCTAATTTTCTAAATCATTTTATGGTATGAGACCAAAAATGAGGTATATCCCAATCTCAAGTGGACCACATTACAGGAAACGGTTTTGAGTGAATCATTAAAAACTTTCTGGGGGCATAAAAGTTTTGGATCAAGCTGATCTTTTTTTTTCCCTTCATCTGGGTCTGTATGACCTAATCAACAGATTGGATGTCAAATAAACAGTACGGTGGGCCTTAGGAGGATTTTAACAGTGGATATCTAATCACTATTGTTTTCCTATGGTGTGGTCAACCTGAGATTTATATCCCTCTCATTTTTTGGATCAAGCCCTAAAATGATCTGCAAAAATGTATGAATGGCATAGATGAAACACATACATCATGATGGGGCCCACAGAGCACCAACCACCAGCCACCGGGCTGGTGGCAGGGGGAGTAGCCAATCCGTTTCGTAACATGGAGGCACATCTAATGGAAAGGTTAGGTGGAACACAAGTAGCGTTGGGCCCCACACAGCTCGAGAGTACTCGCATCGTGACATAGCAGCTAAGCCTTGAGGTGTACACGAACCGATCCTTGATTTTTATATTGCTCTGAAGGTATACCTGTAAAACCAAAACCATTAATGTTGTCTCAAAACCATTGATGTAGCCTGAGTGGAAGATACCACGTTTCAACATTGAGGTCTTGGCATTGATTCCCTAGTGGGGCTGGCTAACACTGAAGTGTGATCTAACGGTGGGTGTACTAATAAGCTAACAAAAAAAAAAAAAATGTTGTCTCAAATACAATGAGATTTTGAAAGTGCAATTCTGAAGTTTGTGAAAATGCTGCAATGGTGAACTTGGCTCAATCTTAGCTTGAACTCAGCTTAAACTGCCTGAGTTGCTGACCGAACCAAGCCGAGCTAGCCTGTCAGGCTCGAGGACCGAGCTGAGCCGAGTTCGAGCTGAGGTCAGCTAGTGGCCAAGCTGAGTCGAGCTGAGGCCAGCTCAACTCGATGTACACCCCTGGTTAAGCCTAAGAAATTAGTCCGGCTGCCTGGTCCTAAATTGATAAAATCCATATTTCTCATTGAAAATTATGTTGTTCTTGATAACTGTGATTGATGTAATCCTTTTATTCTCAAGGCATATTTGGATACAACTTATGTTAAGTCATTCAGTTATTTTATTTAGAAAGTAACTAAAGATTGTGTTTTTTTTTCTTTTCCGTACTTCTATTAGAAAATTGATTTTCAACTAATCTCATTCCGTTTTTAGTTTATCTATTAAATATCTAAATTTTAATATTTTATTAGAAGTTTTTTTAATCCCTTTTAAAGACATACAACCTAATAAAGTAAAGATTGTCACGGGCAGTAAAAAGGTCATAACCTTTTTCTTTTCCATAATCAAGCCTTACGACGAGCTCGCCAAATGAATGGACAGTTTGGATATAACACATAGGTCACGGTAGGACTTACAAAACTTAGTGACGTCAACACACCTCCTGGGTCAATGGTGTGTGTGTGTGTGTGTGTGTGTGTGTGGTGAAGGAATGCTCATCTGTGCACCTTCTTATGTAAGCACCCATAAGCACTTTTGCATACATGTTATGGGCATAGAATCTAAATAGTCCACATGATGCATCACCCCTTGAAACCTTACAAGCCTGACTTTCAGCCCAATACAAAACTCTAGTAACCCATGGCAAAAGGAAACAATTTCCTCCCTTTATTTGCATTTCTCTTTACTATGGCTCACTAGAGTTTTGGATTAGGCTGGAAATTGGGCCCATAGTGTTTCAAGGGATGCTACATCACGTGGACCATTTAGATTTTGTGCCCATGACACGTGTGCAAAGGTGCGTGGTGAGCATTCTTATATATATATATATATATATATATATATATATCTATAATATATATATATATATATATATGTGTGTGTTGTGTGTGTGTGTGGTGTGTGGTGTGTGTGTGTGTGTGTGTGTGTGTGTGATGTCTCGGAAAAATTCGTACAAAGATCGAGTACCACATCTGGCAGAAATCACTCAGGACCAAATCCTTTAGAAATTAGATAAAATTAACTAAGTGTTAAACTAGATTAGCTAAGAAATTCGCTGAAACCACTTTAAATACGAATTGCAAGACCCAAAACTTGTAGAATCATCGACGCTACATTACCCTATAATCTAGGATCAATCTCATTATCCAGTTGCTCTTGGGAGCATCACGAAACTCCGTATCGGACCTGGACCGCACGTCGAAAGTCCGATTACCGTGAAACTAAACGATTATGACCGCCTTGCTGGGCTTGACAACCACCTTGGAAATCAAGTCCTGACTGTGTCCAGAAATGCATAACTTGAGCCCGGAATATAGTGTTTGAGGAACGTGAATATCTTTGGAAATAAAATTCAAACTTAAGTAAATTGAGACGTGTCGCTTGCGGGCCAAATATAAGGATTCATACCATCAAAATCTGGCCCAAATACTCCCTCGGATCAGGAGAAATTTTTCACACATGTCAGTACACTTGTGGCCCTGATCGAGTACCAGTGATTGTTGAACTGAAACTGGTCCGCCACGGTCGATTCACAAATTCGATCGAACCGAAAACTTAACTCGACCTAGATCCAATGTCAGGGAGCTTAAGTTCGACCGCACGCAGAAATAGGGCCTCCAGAAGTGCTCCGCTGGATCGAAACAGCCCATATTTGGCTATAACCTATGTATACCATGGCCTTGAGGCCATTCCCATCAGTTCTGGGCCTTAAACCCTCTCTCTCTCTCATTCCATACGAATTTGAAAAACCTAGGAGAGAGAAGAGAGCAAAGAGATAAGGAAAAAGAGAGAAAGCGGGAGAGAAAGTGGGAGAGAGTTCCTGGGATTCAATCTCATTGCTCCACGTGCTTAGCTACTGCTTCTGTATTGCTATTCCGGCGATTCCGACTCCGTATTTGGATAAGAAATCCTAACCCTAACCTGTTTTCGAGATTTAAATAGAACATATGGTGGAATAGCTAACCTATTCCCTGCTATATATAGGTTATCAATCCGCCGTTGACAAAGACTAAGTGTCTAAAACGAATCCGATACGCGTTTACCGGCGTAAGGTGCGGACTATAAACGTTTAGGTTATGGTTTTCAAGGCTTTTAATGCCGGTTAATAATTTATAACTGATGTGGGTGTCATTTCACATGCTAAATGTGATGCCTGTTTCACTTTACAGATATATATGAACTATGTTGCATATAGTGTATTCCATGTGTTTATTGATATGACTGAATGAGTACAGAATTTGAATTCGTGTTTGCCATGATTATTCGTCGTGAATATATGGCCTTTATGCGTGTGACAACTCCTTGGTCAAAGGATTTGTCCTAATTCTTATTATCGTCAACATATGTTACGTATGTTGTAGTGTGTAGTCTAAGTGCTTGTAAAAATGTCTGAAAAGATATGGGATTTGGATCTGTGCTTGCCATGATTATTAACTATGAATATATGCTTGTTGTGTATGTGGCAACTCCTTTGTAGAAGGGCTTGCCAGGATATATGTTGTAACTAGTCTAATACATGTATGATGAACTGTGTAGTCTAAGTGTTTGATAAAATGCCTGAATGAGGAAGTGCTTGTTTAAATGTATGTAATGAGGGTATTGAAATGAGATTCTCAATTCCCTTATCTATGGTTACAGTTTCCTTTATGTGATCTATCTTACTACTTTGCGATTTATGAATGAAAGGCCTACGTGTGGTTACATGTGTAACATGTGTATGTTAAAATGCTCAACTGACATGTATATTTAGATTTGGTTGTCACATGTTGTCATTGATTTTCACTTGTGAATGTTATCGTTTGAAGTGTGATTGGGACTACTACGTAGTCCAGGCAATCGGTAACAATTTCTGGTTAAGTGGCTGAACTAGTCTCGCCACATTGGACACGTTCGATGAATCTGAGGCGTACGGTGATCGTCGACAGTGATACCTTGTCGGCTAATTCAGCGTACGCTCGTACCAGTCGAACTTGTCTAATAAACCGATTGACTTATTGTGTATTTACCATGTATGGACACTACTGCTTGAACCTAAGGTACCCTTTACCAATGTAAGGACCCATTTCAACCATGGTACCACGATTCGCTAAGACTCATAAGCCGGCCATGGTAGTATGGGACACCGTGGTCGAGCTGTCGGCCTACGCTGGGGTGACGAGCCTCCCCATAGTGACCAGTGAGCAACCCAGACTCATGAGCTGAATACGGTGGTATGGGACACTGTATTCGAGTTGTCGGTCTGCATTGGCGCAGCCTGACTGTGGTCCCCAGTCGAGTCGGTGACGAGCCTTCGAAAATAGACTGTCAGTTGGTAGGGCATTGGTGGAGTGACCTCGAGTATGAAATAGGCCTACCCCGGTGCAGCCTGGCTGTGGTCCCCAGTCGGGTTAGCGACGAGCCTTCGACAATAGACTGTCAGTTGGTAGGACATTGATGGTAATGACCTGAACTTGCCTATCGTATGTGATTAACTAGGATTGACGACCCTAAATGGATCATTGTTGGGTTAATGATATAAAGGGCGGTACCTTAGCTTCCCAATCCTGTTGTATGAAAAGGACTAATAAGAACTTGGTAATCACGCTCATGCACCGCACTGCATGTGCCGTTTGACGTTAAGTAGAGAGCACTGAGGAAGTGACTGACATGCGCGACAGTTAGATGAAGATCGCAGAAGGAGTGTAGGCGAGGGCATGCATCATTTATACATACTATTCTTGCATTAATCAAAGTACTTAGGGATGTGTGATTGTATTGCTTTATCATTACTGCTTGACTGATTTGATAACATGTTAACCTTTGCTTTATAGTTCCACTGAGTTGATCACTCACTCCCACGTTACGGGACGGTGTTGTACACACCAACCAGACTCTGTCTTAGTTGCAGGTGGAAGCGATGCCTACGAGGCGGAGCCGGACTATGAGGATGACGAGGAGGCATTCTCTTTCATGCAGTTTTCAAGCGAGTTCATGTGAGTCATGGCCTGATCGACAGGGACTTCTGGGATGTTGACTAGATGCCCTTACACTTGCTATTTTTCTTTTTGAATCACACATGTATATTCATTTTTTGTCCATTTTGGGAAGTATGTATGTATATATTTAACCTGGTAACAAGTTCACACTCTGGATACTTACAACAGTTTATATACTTTATATATCTATCACAGTTCTTCCGCTTGCGTAATTTAACTGTCTCTGAAGTATGATATGTTGTTTTAGTGTAATCTCACTCATGTTTAATGCACTAACACGGACAACATTTAATCATCATTATCTATGTTGCATAAGTGATGCGTTGGAACTCGGGAGTGGAGTTTATGCTCGACCCCCGATTTTCAGGGCGTTACAGAGTGTGTGTGTGTGTGTGTGTGTGTGTGTGTGTGTGTGTGGAAATGATACCATTGGGTTAACCTCACGGGAACTTCCCTTGAGGTTGAGCTATGTGGGCCCCATGGTGATCATACTATTGTGGAGCTGAAATGAAAACTGGTGGTGGTGGTTGGGGTAGGCGTGCGGCTGGCAGTGGGAAGAGAAGAGAAGAAAGGGAAAGGGAAGGGGGTGCGTGCGGTCGAGTAGAAACTCTAAGGTTTGTTTTTTATTTTTTTTATTTTTAATTTAAACTTAAAACTTATATTAGTATAATATAATATTTTATATATATATATATATATATATATATATATATATATATAATATATATATATATATATATATATATATATAATATTTATTAATCGAGCCGAGTCGAGCTCGAGTTCGAGCTTCAAGTCAAGTCGTTGAAATGCCCCTGGTCGAACTTGGCTTGAACTCAACTCGAGCTTCAAATAATTAGCTTGGCTCGGCTCGAATCGGCCATTCAAGCTGAGTCAATCCGAGCTGACTCGAGCCGAGTCGAGCGAGCTTTTCGAGCTAGCTTGACTCGTGAACAGCCCTAGATGTGGCCCACCCAAGTCATGGATTAACTTGAATTTTAAGCTTGTGGCCCACTATGGAATGGTGCATTTGGATGATGAGGTAGATGTTTGACACATCATGGTGGCATCATGGTGGGGCCCACACAGCTCAACCTCATGGGAAGTTGCCATGAGGTCGACCTTATATTACCCCCACCCACACACACACACATATATATATGGGAAATGGTACCATGAGGTCAAGTTGTGTGTGCCCCACCGTGTTGTGTGTCGAACATCTACCCCATCAGTTAGATGCACCATTCCATGATGGGCCACGGGATTAAAAATCAAGTTAATCCATGACTTGGGTGGACCACACCACATACAACAGTTGAGAGGGGTTACCCTCCCATTAAAACATTCATAAATATTTATTCTGCCCACCGAGATGTGGTTCACAAATCCGGCCCATCCATTGTGTGTCCCACTTGGATGAGGGATCAGGCCAAGTTTCAGTGCATCCGAAACTTAGGTGACCCCACGAAGTACTTTTATATGTTTTAGGCATGCCTTCACATGGCTTTAGATGGTATGGCCCACCTTAGTTCCGTATATGTGTGATTTTGGGGATATCTCGCAACCTAAAGGGTACCCATCAAATGCACCGTGTTGATGTTCGACACACATCACGGTGGGGCCCACACATCTCTACCTCATGGGAAGTTCCCATGAGGTTGACCTCGTAGTACCATTTCCCACACACACACACACACACACACACACACACACACTATATATATATATATATATATATATATATATATATATATATATACCCCGAGATTTGGGACATGCAATATGAATGGCCCTCCATGGACATTCTCTAGACGAGTAGACTAGACTATTACCATGGTTATGCTTAAGCATGAGGGGGCTAATGAACTGTCCCATTTAGCATGTATTTGAAATTGACAGTCATTCCACAAAGATGTCTTCAATCATCTTCAAGCAAGGAGGCTTTCAAACAAAAGCTCATGATTTAAATAACAATAAGCGGTTTGATGACTTCATTGTTTTGATTCGTTTGCATCTATCAAAGACGACATTAGAGATCATCACATGGTGGGCTACAATCTCACACATCTTCGAATCAAATTTCAACCCTAAAGAGATCCCAAGTACATGCACAACTCACTTTTAAAAGATCAAATGGCATCTAAACAGCATAAAAGTGATTTTTATTTGAAAACCTAAGCAATTCAACTATTGAACCAGTCCAAGAACACACAAATCTGATACCACTTGAGCAATTTACAATCTATAAAGTACACCACTACTCCGGGTGGTAAATCCCATTAAACTCGCAAATCATATAAAGATTTATTATTATTATTATTATTATTATTATTATTATTATTATTATTATTATTTGGGAGGGAGGCTCCACCCATCATAATTAGAGGTGTACACAAACCGAGCTAGCTCCATTAGCTCCTTTGACTCGACTAGCTCCTTCGACTCGACTCGAAAAAGCTTGATTTGACTCGGTTTGAAGCTGAGTTGATTTTTTTAGATCGAATGATTTTTTGAGATTGAAAATGAGTTCAAGCTGAGTTCGAGTTGGCCCCAGCTCGACTCGACTCGAATCGAACCCAGCTCGAATCGAACTCGGATCGACCAGTTAAGTGACTCAATTACTTTGATATTGATGTTGCACACCAAGTGTTTGATGAAATGACTCAAAGAAGTGTGGCTGGAGGCAAGGAGGGTATGCATATGAAACAACACCCTTTTTTTCTTGATTTTTATGTTGCTTAGAAGGTGTTTGATAAAATACCTGTAAAACCATTGTTGTTGCCTCAAATACGGTGAGATTTTGAAGGTGCAATCCAGGTGTTTGTGAAAATGCTGCAATGGCGAACTCGGCTCGAAGTGGCCCGAGCTACTGACCGAACCGAGCTGAGCTGGCCAGTCAGGCTCGAGGACCGAGCTAAGCCGAGTTTGAACCGAGGTCAGCTAGTGGCCGAGCCGAGTCGAACTCAGGCCAGTTCGATTCGATGTACACCCCTAATCATAATGGCCCCAAATGCAAAAGAATGATGGACAGATTGGATGTACCATACACATTAAAGTGGGCCCCACACATTGCAAATGCGTGTGAAGGTCCACAGCACACTATATGCCTTCAATCAAAAATCAAGCGCTGGGAATTAACAATGACTGATTTCATCATTCACTTTTGAAATCAAATGGAGAAAATAGCAAGGATAAAATGGAGGAAATTCATATCATTTACAATAATAACTAATGATTACTCACTTGACTGCATTTACAAGCAGCAAATTGAAAACAAACAGCCACAAAGAGAATGGGCCATGTATCTCTTGATTCCTAGTTTTGTACTCTCATTGGTTGAGACTCGGTGTCAACCTTTAATGAGTTCAATTGAATCTGAATCGACTCTTTCAAAGCCTTTAAACCATGCTCTCAACAATCACACCATTCATGAAAAGTGAGAAACAATTATCCAGAAGAACCTAATCTCTAACTCACCTTAGCATTGATACTGGATCTCCTATCATTGTGATTTCTCCATGTGGTTCCTATCTGATGGGCCTTTCTAGATGGACACTCGGGATCATCTAAACTCCAAGAGCTGCCAAAGAGGAAGAGAGATCTCACCCGTTAACCGCTCCGAGGAGTTTTACTCACGTGGAAAGAGAATAAAACACATGAAGCTTCACTCAAACTGCCTGCATTTCATTTTGTTCAGGCCACAGCATGTGGTGCATATTACAGTTGATCCAGATTCTTCATCTGGTGGGCCCATTGAGGATATACGTTGCTGCAAGGAATCCCATCATAAAGATGAAGATGACAAAAAAAAAAAAAAAAGATGAATTATAACTATTCAACCATTTCCAAGCAGATGAGTGCATAAGCATCTCCTAAGATCCCATTTCCAAGATCCCAACACAATTCAAACCCACTTTCATGATCGCATTTTGAAGAGCTTGCGGAGATTCCCGCCGATTGCTTTCGGAGTGTCAGAGATGAACAAAAGATCAGCAAATGAAAAAGAAAAAAAAAATACATCTGACTGTTGAGTTACTCTATTAGATAAATCAAATATCCCATTCCCTTTCCTAAAGCTTCCAAAGAAGTCCAAATAGACCAACTACCACCAAATCCTGACAGGCCCTAGACGTTCGGTGCCAAAACTCCCACCTTAATTTTACACAACATTCGGAGCAAGCCCACCAAACATTTCACCGGTTGAAATCAAGATCAGTTATAGAACAGTGGCAGTTCAAATCTTCACCTGTCCCATCCAGGTGACCATAGCAGCTGGGCATGAGAATCCTGGAGCAACAACCGTCAGCTTAGTATGAAAGCTTGAAGAAGGCTCTGTGCTGCTTGCGTCTGATCAGGTGTCCCAGATATGATGACCATCCCATCTCTTGTACCAGGACGCGGATCATGCACTATGACTTTTGCACCGGAGATCTGATAACAGGGTCCATGACATTGCCAAATGAGGAAATGGGAAGTCGCTTAAATGGGCAAATATTATCAGAATATACGTGAATTTGCAGGCTAGGAAACTAAGGGGTCATTTGGAATCCTGTAAATGGGGCTAACTGTAAATGATCTACAGGTAAATGGTTTGCAGTCTGTGTTTGGATGCTGAAAAAATGCCTTTAAATCATTTACAGCTTTCAGCCTCGTATGATTTACAGGTGAAAAGCTGTGATTTCATTTACAAGCTCTCCATTTACAGCCTAACAGCTATAAATGGAAAGATTGGCTCTCCATTTACTGGACTGAAACAATTTACAGGCAATCCAAACACAGACAATCATTTACAGCTTACAGTCAAACAGGACAGTGATTATCATTTTACCACTTAAACCATTAACAGGCATCCAAACAACCCCTAACAATCTTGATTTACATGGAAATGAGGAAAAGACGAGACTGAATATTAAACCTCTAACATCAGAACTAGTCAACTTCTTAGTGTAGACAAGTAATTACTTGATAGATTTTGGCAATATCACCGTATTTCAGCCAATAGCTTGTCTTGCCTCAAGTGAGACTATTGCCCCATTATACTTTGGGCTTGATGGAGCACTGAATCGATACTTGTCCACCTAGTGGATCTAATCCTTGGGTGGCCCACCGTTGAAAAATACAATGAGAGAACATCCTAGCTATCCAATATGTAGCCTCCAAAGGACGGTAAAATCTTTAGCCTCCAAACGACGGTGAAATGTGAGGCTAGGACCCACCAGGCTGATGGTCAGGGTCTGGATCCACCTCCCCGCCAATGGCATGTAAGGCATTCAGTGACATGCTTGAGGCAAGACAAGCTCTGATAAAAGCAAGTTGGTTTTATGTTATCGTATGGCCCATCTGAATGACTGATGAGTGTGTGTGTGTGTGTGTGTGTGTGTGTGTGTGTGTGTGTGTGTGTACAAACATAGCCTGGATGCATGGGGGCATTTTGGTCATTTTGTGTTTATCCCTTGTTAATAAAATATGAGAGGGGTGTGTAATAGGGTATCAGCATTTTCCCCTTCCTATCTTCTTCTCCTTTCTCCCATTCTTCTCCCTTTGATGCCATAAACTCTACAGTTCCAAAAGGCAGCTTCTAACAAAACCACCACAGGCATGCAAAGTAGGGTTACAGCTCAGGCATGTTGGGCCAGGTTGGGGGTCAACCCATGCCCAAACCAACCTTAAGAGGACCTAACCATCAAACTGACCCAACCCGAGGTGCCCGACCCAAACCCAACCAAGTTCCATGGTCCTGAAACAGCTCCTAACGTCTCCTTTGAATTACTAGTATATATCCAATGAATTTCATTTCGCGCCGGAAACTATTCTAGGAGAAGTTCGAACACATTCCATTCACGCATTGATCGGGCTTGGTTTGGTTCACCCACTAGTGGTTCCTAGGAAAGTCAATATCTCCATTACCTAAACCATTGTTTACCGTCTTTGCACTTCCTCCATATGCAACGCAACCCAACCCAACCAAAATACATGTGATTATTCCCAACCCAACCTAACCCGGCCCAAATTTGCTCAACACGAACCCAACCCAATTTCAATTCAGGTTGGCATTTTCCAACTTGAACCCTTGCCGAGGACCTTGACAAGCCTGACCCAACCCTTATCCGAACTCAGGCTGGGTCGATCAGGTTTGGGTTGACCTGAACCCTAGTTGTAGCTGTAGTGCATTTTTGGAAGCATGAATGAGTGTTTTCAATTTTTATTTATTTATTATCGGCATTTAATTTTAAAAATGCTTATGGAAAACGCAATGTCAATTTGGTATTGTAACAGCAGAAAGTAACCTTTTGGATGAAAGAAGCCAAGCGAAATACTAGTTCAGATGGAAACAAGCAAAAAAAAATATGACAGTGCTGTGGTCGTGGACACACCTGTCTTATTCGGCTCAGGTTACTACCATTTTCACCATAGACAGCACCAATAACATGCTCAGGAACTACAATCTCCATAGTAGTATTCATTACGATAGCAGATTTACTTCCGCTGCAAATCCAACCATATATCATACAAGAAGAAAGTGAATTGTTCAGAAATGTCAGCATAAAAAGCCAAATTCCTTTCAAGCACACACATGTTTCTTGGGCATGCTGCCGCCGCCCAAAATGATAAAGAAATGGTAATGGTTCCCAGCAGTTCTTATCCAATTCCAATCTTGGGGATCTTTTTGCTGACGAGAGTTTAGTGAATCCTGCCAGCTGCATTTTTGGAGATGCAACAAGCTGCCCCACTTCCCCTAAATGCACAAACGGGGATGCGAGAAGGCCATCACACACATTGTGATTTTCATTAGAAATGGTAACCAAATCAGCGACCACAAGATTTCAAGAATTGTTTCAGATCAGCTGAAATGCATATAGCAAAAGGCGTATGTGGTGATTTGAAAATAGGAATTATATTTTCAGTATCTTCTGAAAATCAAGATGAACAACTAACTCCTATGAAAGTATAGGATTGTCTTAACCTCCACAGTAACACAAATGGTTCCAAAGAATCCATTTCATATTATACAACACGAATAAGTCAAGAAACACCCATTTGTTAATCGCTAGGAAAAATGACACAGTTCAAAGTAAACACAATCTTGTTAGAAATAGGCAGAATGATAACCATATTACAAATTGTAGGATTCCACAATAACATAGATGCAAAGATTCAGTTTCTGCTGTCATCTTATATGTCACTGCAAAACCCATTTTCTGAATCTAAAAAGTGGCACCATCTAAAGTAGAAACCTTTGTCAAAAATAAGAATTCAAAATCCAACTTAGTTACTTCTTCTCACTGTGACAATCATCAATAAAATGACCAGTCACAGGACCATGAAAAAGCAGAACCAGCAACCTCTGGGAAAATAAAAAATCAACCACTTAAAACAGAGTTGATTAAGAGATGGCATGTTTTTTTCCTTTTTTTTTTTAATACCTAATTTTTTTTGCCAAAAAAAAAAGTGAAGGGGGATCAGCCCAACTGAACAGATAACTCCCGAAATACAAAAGGCTTTTAAGGAAACAAACCCAAAGGATGATTCTCTTCCTTAACAACAGGACTAAGCAAGGCCCACTCCAAAATCATGGATTGAATATTCTTTCTAAGAAGGGCCACCGAGGTGATATTCTCTTCAAAAATCCTTAGGTTCTCTCTTTTCAAATGCCTCATAATATTCTGTAGGGCATCATTTTCCACCAAATTCCCCTTTAGGGGAGAACAGGCCTTGTCCCAACCAACTAGCAAGGCTAGAAAGGAAACATTAGAACCAAAGCTAAACCAAAGACCTCCCTTTTAGCAGTTTTTTCTCATATTTCCTTTGGCTTATGCAAGGAACTTGGATGTTTTTGAACGTTTGATGAAAAAAGTCAATCTTAGTGTGCACTGAGTTTATACCTGCCAAGTTCCATCCCGCCTCTCAGGGATGGCAATGTTCTTCCAATGTCCGGAATCGGGATGCTCCTGAGATCCGGACCCCCAACTGCCTGCAACCAAACCACCAATGAATTAACAACATGATTTTCTCTCAAAGGAGTCTCACTGAAACAAAATAATATACAAGAATGCTGTAAATTCCATTGAAAAAAACTATCCAAATGTTGGAATTCATTTCTAAACAACATTTTCATCTAGAAATTGCAGACTCCAAATTTTAAATTCGGGTTCAATTCGATGGTTGTGGGTCTTGCCACAACATTTTCAAGAACTAATTCAAAAGAAGAAGCTTGGTTCAAGACTAAAGTAAACTTCACACAATCAAGGGCTGAATACAATGCCACCATGGTTTCCGTAGATAGAGAAAAGACAGAGCCCGGAGAGAGAGGAAGTGGTGCAAGACGTGGGTCGTGGAAAATAGGGGCAGAGTAGCGGTTTTAAAAGGGAGTTCAACACTCTGGTAGAGTGTGTTGTTTGATACTCAGGCACTTTGAAATAGTACACATGGTATACACCAACTCAATCAAACTATCCAATTTGTAAGATTACTTTAGATAGTTCGACATATAAAATTCACTGGTTAACTATCCTAATTAGCCAATTAGAAAGTCAAATCAATTTAATATTTAGTTGAAGAATCATGTAAATCAGGGATCATCTTTGCATTGTATAGTTTAAGTTCATAGTATCTCAAATGTACAATTTATTAATGCTTGTGTATCAATCACCATGTTCGGCAGAGTATCAAAGTTTTTCTCATCATGAAGGAAAACAGGAAAATTGGCTAGGAGATGCTTCACCAAATTGCGTAAATCACCTTACATTTAGGGCCCCTTTGATAACTCTTATCTAATCAATAAGAGCTAGAGAATTAAGACTTTGTTCTAGTCTTCTACATCTTCTTTTACAATAAGCACATTTGGTAAAATCACTTTTTAAGAACTAAAAAAAGTACTTATTTAAAATAAGCATGTTTAGCGAAACATTCAAATAAGAGCTTTTTCTAAAGGTGGTTGCTGTCATTTTTAAAAATTGCAACAACTCCATTTTGATCAACATGGACTGTTTGTTTTTCTAGCTATTGATTAGATGGCTAAAATCATCCAATCAAGAGGAATGGGCAACCAAAGGTGGGACACACTTTCGATGTAGGTCATCCATCATGTAAGGCCCACTTTTGATGTCCACCGTCCATCATGTAGCACGTACCTTCGATGTGGACCATCCATCATGTTGGGCCCCCTTGGATATGGGTCATCCATCATGTGAGACCTTGAATGTTAACCATTCATCAGGTGGGGCACGCTTGTTTAGGAATGTCCATCATGCGGGGCCACATTTTGATATGGGCCATCCATCATGTGGGGCCCACCTTTGATATGAACCGTCTATTATGTCAGCCCACCTTGATGCAAACCATCTATTGTGTAGGGCCCCGCCTTCAATATGGGTCGTTCATCATGAGGGCCCTCCTTCAATCTCAACCACCCATCATGTGGGCCTACCTTCTATGTCCATCGTCCATCATGTGGTTTGATGTGGAGAAGAGGCAATATAAGATATTCTTAAAAAAGTTCAGGGCCACTTTTTTTTTTTTTGAAAGATGATGCAATATTTCAAGTCCAAAGGCCAAAAAAGAAACCAAAGGCAAACAAAGAAAAAGCAGAAAGGATACAAAACAAAACAAGAGGGCCCAAATAGGATAAGGGAAGGAGCCTACCTGACAACCAAAAACCTCAGCTAACTAGGACACCTAAACCTAAGAGATATTAACACCTAAAAGCTCACTCTTGGCCATATTCATGTTAAGGCCAGACACCACTTTGAGGGAAATTAGTAACATGAAATAATGCAGGGGCATTTTCACATCGGGCTCGAGTGGGGTAGCCAGTGGGATGGGGGGACACACTCGGAGCGGTGACCCATGTGATTTGGGGCCCACGGGGGAGATCTCGTGTTCGAGACTCCTCACCGGGGGTGATTAATGCACATTTCACACCGGGCTCGAGTGGGGTAGCCCGTGGGATGCGGGGACACACTCGAGGTAGGCGGCCCATGTGATTTGAGGCCCACGAAAAGGGTTCGGCCAAGGTCTTAACCCATGCAAGGTGGGGTCTGGGCTATGAGATAAAGGGATTAATTCGTCATACTCTAACAGTTCGAGCTTTTAGAGGAAGTGGTTAATTGTCCTGCATCAAATTGGTATCAGGGCGGGAGGTCTCATGTTCGAGACTCCTCACCGGGGGTGATTAATGCAGGGGCATTTTCACACCAGACTCGAGTGGGGTAGCCCGTGAGATGCGGGGACACACTCGGGGTGGGTGACCCATGTGATTTGGGGCCCACGGGGGAGATCTCGTGTTCGACCGTCAACTTAACCTTTAGAAAACATCTTATTAAGGGCTTCAGCCACCACAACACACACACACGCGCACACACACACACACACAAAAACACACACACAGAACAAACGGAGAACTGTTAATCAACATAGAAAATTCAGCAGAAGAAACAAGGGATTGGATCCATTTCCTCCACTTAACCCCAATACCCAGACGAGCCAACATATAATCCAAAAAGGACCAATCTACATGATCATGAGCTTTTTCAAGGTCCAATTTACAAATTACACCTTGAATGCCAGCCTTAAGGCAAGAATCCAAACATTCATGAGCGATCAGAGCACTATTGAGGATTTGCCTCATAGCAACAAACACACTCTGGAAAGCTGAAATCAACTTGCGGAGAACCACCTTGATTCTTTGACTTGGAATCTTACTGATAATTGTTTAGGGACATCTAAGAAGACTGATGGGTCTAAAATTCTTAAGACTATCTGCACCTTCCAACTTAGGAATAAGGCCAAGAAAGCACAACCCAACTCAATTGCAATATGACCAGAGTCAGAAATTCTTTGGCAAAAGCCAATAGATCCGACTTAACTAAATCCTTGAAAGATTAAAAAAGGATCACGGAAAGTCGTCCAGAGTCTCCAAACCCAAGGCTTTACACCTCCCCATATCACACACAGCTTCCTTAATTTCCTCGATTCAGATAGAAACCTCAAGAGCATCAGCTTCCTCCGAGGAGAGAATCGAAAGCAAGATTATCAAGATTAGGTTCCAAACGCCCTTCATCCAAAAGCAATGATTCATAAAACTTCACAATGGTTTCACAAATACGACCTTCCAATCTAATACCATCAACCATAAGAGAGGAGATTCGATTGGCCCTAGCTATCCCATGAAAATATTTGGTGTTTTTATCACATTCTTTTAGCCAACCCACCCTTAGCATTAGCACCACTTGATTTTCTCCTCTTTCGGCCCCAAACCGATAGTCAGTGAATAACTTATCTTTAGTAGCATGCTCGGCTTCAGAAAGCATACCTCCCTCTTCCTTAATATCCGACACATGGATATCATTCAACAAAGAATCCATCTCGAGCTCCCTAAGATCGAACACTTCCCCCACTTCCAAGGAATAGCTTTCAGCAACTTCAACTTTTTGAATAACTTGAAACTTGCATGATCCTCAACATCAAAGGAAGACCGCCAGTCAGAGACTAGGGTATGGAAACCCTTAAACTCAAGCTAGGCCAGCTCAAATCTGAAAGGTTTAGGTCTACAATTAATTTCTTCCACCTCCAACAAGACAGGACAATGGTCCGACACAAGTTTTGAAAAGCCTATCTGACAAGAGAGGGGAAACTTTTGCACCCATTCAAGATAAACTAAAAACCTATCCAATAAAGACATAGCAAGTGAAGTTTAACCATTAGACCAAGTGAATCTCACACCCCCCATCAGGATGTCCACTAGATTAGGCTTAAGGACTCAATCAACAAAACTGCGCATGCTAGCAAAGACCCAACCCCTATGAAGCTTCTCATGAACAAAATGAATGACATTAAAAGTCCCCCTCAACACACCAAGGGAGTTGCCATCTTTCAGAGACAGAGAACAGCTCCTCCCAGAAAAGAGGATGGAGAGAAGGACAATTCGGACCATAAACTCCAAAAAACACCCATTTAAAACCAAAAGAGATCTCCAAGAAAACTACACTGACAGAAAAGGACCCCAACAATCCTTCTTACACAGAAGAGAGGGATTCCACAAAATAATAATACCCCCCGACGCCCTACTAGACCCTAGACTACCCAATCCACAAACCTACAACCCAAATAGACTCCACAATACCCCTATCAACAAACTACAGCTTAGACTCTTGAATGACAATAATACTGCGTTTGAACCATTTGCAAATAGATTTGACTAGGACACGCTTCTAGGGGCATCCGAGCCCGTGAACATTCCAAGACAGGATCTTCATTGGACAACCATACTGACCCCTCTCACTATGAGGAAAAAACAAACTGCCCTTTCGGTCAACCGCGAGATTAATAAGCTCACTTACTAGACATCTAGCATAACCTTTAAACTTCCCCGCTGAAAAGCCGAATACCCCTCCATTCCATAAGCTGGAAAAAGGCAACATAATCCTCATCTCTCTCTCCAAAAACCACCCCAAGAAACCTACCGACATGACAAATGGCCTCCCTAACCCACCTCTTCCCCTTAACAAAAGCAACCAGACCGTTCAGATTTTCGGAAGAAAGAACTGAAGGGAGCATATTACCAGGGGGATATGAATATCATCTAGACATTTTTTTTTATTTTTTTTTAAAGGAGCAAATTGAAGGGGGGAAATATCCAGAGCGTTATCGCATACTCGAGGATCAGAAGGCTCACGCTCAACAAGCACAGACCCAACCCGTTGATTCAAGAAGAGGAGTGCGGGGTATGGAACAATTCCAATTGAATAAGGGAAAATAAGAGGAGAACTACAAGTGGGAAGAAAGACCGACTCCCCCACCTGAGTTAAATTGGGCTACTCACACGATTCGACAAAGACTCGCGAATGGACATGATGCAGTTAACACATAATTCCGCTTCTCAAGGCCCCTTGCTAGCTGGCAAAGAATTAGAGGAAGCCAAACATGTGTCACTAAAATGTATTGAGTCATTATAACTTTATAACATCTCTCCTCGACAAGAGCCACACCACCCGTCTTAATAGTCGTATCGACCTTCTCAAACCTGAGAGAAATGCATTGGACTCTCTTTAGCTTTTGAGGCGATGGACAGACCGTCATATCATCAAAACCATAAAAAGCAAAGATCCGCTAGCATCAGCATACCATCAACAAGGCCACCTCGGTCGAGATCTCCCTCTCAAGGCGACATGTAACCACTTCACTGCTCGAGGCAAGCATCGAAGCGTCGATTGCCTTTATTTAATGCCTGAGGATCTGACAGAATTCACCTCACGACCAGTTATCGCCCATCAGAGACTTTATCAACCGAGAGAAGAGCGGGTGGCTGACCCTCTCCTCTCAGGATATGCAAAGGCCAAGAAACAAAACCCCATTAGGCACACGTGGCATCATCTGGGACCTATCATCAAATGAGGCCATCTAAGAAGGAAGCTCAAGCCTCCATGTAGCAGGCTCAACTCTGATACCATCTAAAGGCAAGAAACCATAATGTTATGACAAGCAGATGGATAGAGAGGAGCCACCTGTCACTCGAAGGGAATGTTTCGGAGCACACGTGGCCTCACCATCAAGTCGAAAGGAGACACGAGTTGGGAGCACAAATCCCGTCTCACACAAGTGTCTTGAATGATCAAGACCACCACGAGAGAATGGCATGCAAATCCTAATCCACCTCAAGTCAGTGTCGTTAATCGCAATCACTTCCCTGAGACAGGAGCCAATAGCCACCAAGGCCTTTTCAAACCAAAGCTCTAAGGGAACATCAACGAGACAAAACCAGACATCAAAACATCTAAACATCGACCAATCTTCCCGCCTACAGAGCGAAAGGACTAGACCGCTTCAATAGAATTGACCGGCAGGAACGACTCTATCAGTATTCTCCAAAGGGTGGAGAAACACCCAAAAAACAAAGTCAGACAGTTGCCAGAGAAGAAAATCTTCCTTTGATAAACTACAAGAGTGGATCAGCCAAGAGATTAGGCCAGAGATCGAAGAACCCACCTGCATCTTCGCTACTAAACTCCGTTGAAGAGCTGACCTAATTTTATCTATGACTTGAGGAAGGACTTTGACCTCAGCACCTGGAACTGGGACTGGAGAAGACTCCTTCGGGGAAGAAGTCAGAATAACTGTCGAAACTTCAAACTGACTGAACGGACCACCCACCTAGGAAGGAACCCCCCACAAGGGCCTCCTTGAAGGATACCTAACCCCCACCCTATAAACCACCCTTCGCAATCAATCTTGCCAAGATAGTGGAAATAATGGGAACCGCCCTACTCCCTGGCTTCCAACCTCCCTAGAACATACCCTTACCCCCCTTCCTCTCCTAGTTCACTACCACCAAACCAAACTGAGCTCTCTGAGCTCCAATCTCCTTTCCATTGAAACTTTTTTCGTTAATACCCTCGATAGCTCTACGAAGCTCGTTTTCGCTTTCCATCCTCAAAAAGGCAAATTTTCGGATGAAAAAAGACCCTTTCAACCTAGATATAACCACCTCCCAACCTTACCATTCCCAAAAACCCAAAATAAATTTATCTCCATCCGCTCCTCAAGGAACCGGTCAACATAGATCATCGATAAGTCCTCAAGTGACACCCCTCTTACCCTATTAATTCTACCATGATCTATCTTCCTGCCCTTACCCACCGAAATCCAGCGTCCTCCACCAACTTCCCAGTCGAAAACCACCGTTACTTCTGGCCCTTCGAAAGTTATCTCTTATCCTTTGGACGGATCCCTACCTCTCCTTATCCCCCTACAACTTCTCTTAGAACCAATCTTTTACCCAACTTAGAACCACTCCCCTTGGACTAGGAAGCTCTCCTCCGGAGCTAGGATCTCCTACGATTCCCACTCGACCGATGGCTTCTCTCTCAATCCTTCTCAAATGCTCAACTATGTTCTCTAAAGGAACCCTGACCACTCCCTCTCTCCTTGCCCCTCGAATCATCTCTAGAGAAACCTCTTGAGCCAACCCTTGCACTCTCTCTAGAGTCACACCCCCGAGCCTCCCTTGGATCTTCATAAAAGTTCTCTCTAATGTCGTCTCTCAATCTCTCTCTTTTCAATCACTTCTTGAGTCGTCTAGTTGATTGCCATAGAAATCGCCTTGGAGACCCCTCAAGCATACATGGAGAAAACCTAGTGGTGAAAGCGCGGTGACCCTAAAGCAACCTTTAAATGTCTACCCGCTTCAACAAAATAAGCTCTGTTTTTAAAAGTAAACTCTTCATACCTAATGAATTAAGAGGTAAAATCTCTTATGTCAAAAATTAGTACATGTAAAGTTAGACCATTACCAAACAATCTAGTTTTGGAAAACGATTTATTTATTTACAAATAAGTAAATATGCTTTACTTGTAGAGATGTCAAACAGCCACTCAGTCTTAATGCCCTTTCATATCCTTCAATAATCATAGTTTTTAGCAATTCATAGAACTAAGCAAGTAAAAAAAAATTGCCAATGTACCCATATTTGCCTTCTTTTTTTTCTTTTTTGAATGATGTCCTCACTCTATTTTTAGTAGAGTAGAGACATCACATTTTCTGTCAGACTTCACCCCAGCTTCCCAAACAGGAAAGTGACACCCATGATAACATGAAAAGGGGAAAAAATGAGAAAACAAAAGGCTTACCTGTGACGGCCATAACTTTGGGGATGGAGGACGGTCAATGTTGCGAGAAAGTCCAAGGTGATCTATACCATGGGTTAAAGTAGTATGATAATCAAGCCTGTTAGAGAAACCCAATGATGGATACAACCTGGGAGAGGTAGGTTCCCTTGCTCTTCCATAGGAAGCAGTCTCCGGAATGGTTGAAGGGTAAATACCAGCTCCAGAACCATTCATGGCTTTAGTGGGAAGAACATTCTCACGCAATCTACCAGTAACATGAAATAAAGCATCCTGAACATTCCCAAAGTCACCATTAATCTGTAAAACCCATCCATTTCATGTCAGTTTAATTGAAATTGATTGCCTGAACCTTCCAAAAGAACTGCTACGTAGTGTCAAAATTTATTTATTTTTTTTAAATCCCAATAACAATGGCAGCCAACTCTAACGCACGGACCACTAGTGAGGAAAAACAATGTCCATGTGATTGGTGTCAACAAGAACCTCCATCTTTTCATTGAATTAATACAACATATGCAAGGAAGCATGACATTGAAGAGTTGAGATAAAAGAGCAAACAGTATCATTTGGCAAAAGTTTTTTTCTGAAAATTAATTTGGCGAATGTTACTTCATCATCCGAAAACACAAGCACATTCGGGTACATTCACTCAAAAGTTGCTTGTTTGTCAACTTGGAAATAAACATAATTTGCTAAACTAGAATTAACTTGTAAGGATCTTTTATTGAAAAAATGGAGGAGATATGTAAATACTTTCTCGTGCTTCTGTACTTAACAAAAATAAAGACACCTGCACACCTGTACCACTTCATCATTTTCTGAAGCACATTTCGGGACCTGATCGCCTCCTATTATCCGGATGCCTGCACCAGTCACCTTCCTCATTTCTGCTATCACTGTGCCTCCTTTGCCCATCAAGCAACCAATTTGATTTGATGGTACTAGAAGCCGGGCAGAAATATGTGCTCCCTTTCCTAAGCCCGAGTCAAGCCCTTTTTCCATGCCTGCCTCTACAGATCTAACAAAAACGCGGACAACAGCATTTTGTGCTGGGGAGTATCGTGATTCTGGGTCCTGCACAAGAATGATGAATGCCCAGAAAATAACAAATTTACAAAAGCACATACAGTTATGAAACAGACCAAGCCATAGAAGAACCTAAATACGAAGTGGAAATATGGTATTATAGAATATTAGAAGCAGCACAAACCTCCATAGCAGAAACGGTGATGACACGCTCCTCTGACTCAGCTACTGAAGATCCAACACTTATAGAAGCGCCAGTTTCATTCTGCAGTGCCTTGACAATGGTCCCTCCCTTGCCAATTACACCCCCAACTTTATCATTGGAACACAAAAATCTAAATGCAACTTCTTGCTGCGCCTTTTTTTGGTCCAGCATAGATAACCCATCAACTGGGGTTGGCAATGGACGACCTCTGGCAGCATAATCAACATAGCCACCTGGGGTAGGTGGTAGCAACGAACCCCTATGCAAGTGATGCTCCCCCTGGGCATCAGGAAAAGCCCCATGAGGAGCCGCTACAGGTCGGCTCACAACAAGCTGTGCTCTGTCAGTTGGTGAATTTTCTTGGATGCAACGGGAAACAGCAAGAAGTGCTTTTTTAACAGCCCCAGCATCTCCTGTAATCTGAAAAAAAAAAAAATACATATTACATATATATATACCAAATTAGGAATTGATAAAACTTGATAAATGGATATGGGAAACAAGGAAGACAACACATGTATGTACTAATTTAGCATGATTCAAACCAGTGTTTTAAATAGCGGTAGCGTGATGCGTAGCGCTCAGCCCTCTATAGCGTGTAGCGTAAATACGTAGCGTGTAGCGTAAGCTACATGATACTTCTATTTTTTAAATTTAAAAATAAGACAAATATAATAAATAGTGAAACAAAGAATGAAAAAATATAAAAATGCCTAAAAGATGATTCATTTTATAAATTATAAGCATGTTCAAAAAAGTTATTAGTTATCATTTATCAAAAGTCAATCCACATATATAAGCCAAATTAAATAATTATCACATCAACAACTTTCTAAGCTAACCACTTTTATTAATGATGTCTAATTGAAACCACAAGTCACAATTATGAAAAGAAATAAAAATCTCATAGGTTAAAAGTATCAAGTAAAATGCAAGTGTTACATTCCTCAACATTAGAAACAAAGAAAACGTGAAAAAAATAATAAAAAAATAAAACAACAAAAAAATGCATTGTAGCTTACGCTACGCGCTACATAGTTGTAGTGTACGCTACGGGGGGGATTTACGCTATTTGGGACGCTATGTAGCGCTACGGCCACGCTACGCTACGTAGCGTACGCTACGGGCGCTATTTGAAACACTGATTCAAACTTATCACTCAATACTCTTGAACAACCAAAATGATACAAACTTTATCTATTCTTGAAACTTTATGGTTCAAACTTATCACTCAATACTGTCAAACTACCAAAATGATACAAACTTTATGTATTCTTGAAACAGCACAAAAACTTTATTTATTCTTGAAACAGCACAAAAGTGGGTAAAATTTTGCAGAAATATGGATAATTTACAATGGATATTATCCAAGGGGAACTCTAATGCAGGGGCATTTTCACACCGGGCTCGAGTGGGGTAGCCTGTGGGATGCAGGGGCACACTCAGGGTGGGCGGCCCGTGTGAGGCGGGTGGCTCGTGTGAGGCACACCCGTGTGAGGCGGGTGGCTTGTGTGAGGCGGTACCCGTGTTAATTGGGGCCCACGAGGGGGGTTCGGCCGAGGTCCTAAATCCTAACCCATGAGATGTGGGGCCTGGGCTATGAGATAAAGGAATTGAATCGCCATTGTCTAACAGTTCGAGCTTTTAGAGCAAGTGGTTAATTGTCCTGCATCAAATTGGTATTAGAGTGGGAGGTCTCGGGTTCGAGACTCCTCACCGAGAGTGATTAATGCTGGGGCATTTTCACACCGGGCTCGAGTGGGGTAGCCTGTGGGATGAGGGACACACTCGAGGTGGGTGGCCCGTATGAGGCTGGTGGCTCGTGAGAGGCGGGCCCCGCCCGTGTGATTCGGGTGGCTCGTGTGAGGCGGTACCCATGTGATTTGAGGCCCACCAGGGGGGTTCGGCCGAAGTCCTAACCCATAAGATGTAGGGCTTAGGCCTATGAGATAAAAGGATTGATTCGCCATGCGCTAACGGTTCGAGCTTTTACCTGATTTTTGTGCTAGGTGCATGTCATGGTGGGGACAACCTGTCAGATGGGTTGGATGTCATCCACACAGCACATGGTACCCCCAACAGCTCAGACCACCATCAATAGTGGATTAGTAGTGGTACCGGTACCATGCGTTCGCTTCCCATTATCCATTGCATGTCTCGGCTTTGGTGTCGGCCAATACATCATCATCATCTAACCTTATCCCAACTACTTGGGGTTGGCTACACAAACCCGATCCACCATTCCACTCTATCAAGGTCCATAGGCTAAGCCGGAACATAGTCATCAAATCTTTTCTCACTGCCTCCACCCCGGTCCTCTTGGGTCTTCCCCTTGCCCTTTTACAACCTTCAACCAATTCACTCCTAACTAGTGTAGTTCTTGGACTCCGTGTCACATGGCCAAACCATCTAGGCCTACTTTTTCCTCATCTTATTACCTTATAGGTGTTACTCCTAAATCCCTCGAATGCGTTCATTTCTAATTATATCCTTCCTCGTCTTGCCAATCATCCATCTCAACATCCACATTCAGCTACACCCATCCTGCCAATATGTCGTCCCATGCTGCCCAACTTTTCTGTCCAATAATCCCAAAAATATGATCCCCGCATTATCAAATGCTTAATATTTTCAACCTTGGCCTATGGTTCACCTTAGTCATCCAATGCAAAGATGCTACAGCAGTGCATAAGAAAATAAGACATGAGCTGGTGTCAAAACATGAAAAGGCCGTTACACCTCTTGCTTTAAATGACATTTTTTTATTTTATTGTATTTATTTACTTATTTAGTAATAAGTAACAAATTTTATCACCGTAAAAAAAGAATACATCAAACTAAGGCAGAGATTTCCCAAAATACACAATGAAGGTCTATAGGCTTAAGCGAATAAGCTTGATATGTAAAACACAAAGGAAAAACATTTGTTGTGCAGCAAATAATGTCCAATTAGCAACAGAATTGATAAAAAGTTATAAAGAACATTCACATATCCCCCTTTTTGTCTAATTCTGTGTACGTTCAAATATTCATGTATAGTGGTGGTGCTTCTTCTTTTTTTTCTGAAGGATAATTGATTTTATTTTATTGGTGAACTGCTAAGACAAAAGTGGATGCAGGAATGTATATTGGTCCTTAAAACAACATATAGAAAAATAACAGGAAAAAAAAAAAGCAGGTGTCATACTATGAATTCAAAAAAAGAAGCAGAAGATGTGATAAACTAGAAAGGCGAGGGAGTTCTAAAAAGAACAGGAAGTCATGCAAACTCTTATCCGAATTTCCCAAATGATTCTGTCATAGATCTTGCACTCAACAAGAGGGACTTCCCCCACCAAAAAACTGAAAGATTACTTCTATTTATTTATTTTTATGAAAGATAACAAAACTTTATTGAGAGACCGGCAAAGCAAAAGCAAGGTGGGAAAGAATACAACCCACGAACAAAACTAAAGACCAAAAAAGGAGAAAGATTGACGGCATTTGTCATCTCTACAATGGAAGCACATCCCACCAATTCGTCCTTGGCCTTCCTAATGACTTCATCCATGGAGGCACTCCTATTAATCTGTAGGGATATTGAAATATCTCCTACAAGGCAAGACTGAATGAATCAAATATTTAAGCTAATGCACAGATTGGAAATACTGATAGCTCCATATAATGTTGTCATTCACTTTACTCCCTACCTAAACACTCTCATTGTCAAACACGATGTGAGTTATTCCAACAAATTGACCTTTTGTTCTTCACTTCTTCTCCTAAGTGAGTAATCAAACCCACCAATCATAAGACATAAATATAATATAAACGCAACCAACAGATGAGCTTCACAATGGGTTGGGCTTTTTTTTTTTTAAGCAACTGAAACTTCATTAAGAGAAAGAAAAAAAAAAGGGGCAACAACAAAAGGAAAGAGAAAAGAGGAAACAAAAGAGGAGAAAAGAAAGGAAAAGGGGCAACGCTGCTGAGATAGCAGACAGCCCCTATGAGCCTAGAAAAGTAAAATCAGAACATCTTAGGTTGTTTACATTAGAAGCCCATTCAATCAGCAGCTTCTTAACCCTAGAAACGACCACCGAAGTAGATGAGGAAACGTCATTGAAGCAACGATTGTTCCTTTCCTCCCAGATAGCCCACCAGATTGCAACGATGGCCATGCGCCACATGATAGACTTGGCCTTCCCAATATTGAGCCCATTCCAAGAAGAGAGCAGAGAGGCGGCCGATCCAGGGTTGCACCAGGACACCGAAAACTTCCGACAGAACTTGGCCCGAACCTTAGATGCAAAAGAGCAATGAACCAATAGATGGTTGACCGATTCAGCGTTCCGCATACAACACAGACAAATGTTCACTAACTGCATACCCCTCTTAATCAGATTATCAACTGTTAGGATTCTGTTGCGACCAGCTAGCCACGCGAAGCATATGAACTTAGGAGGGATGGGATATTTCCAGATGAAAGGAGAGGCCGCTTGCACGAGAGAAAGCATAGGGCGTAAAGCTGAATATAGAGACTTAACAGAGAAAATACCCGACTTCTCTAGCTGCCAAATAAGCCTATCAGGATGATAACTGAGGGGAGCCGCTCGAAGGATGTACGCCATGAGGGCTTCAAACTCCATGGCTTCGCTGTCGTCTAGATTTCTAGAGGTTCTGATTTCCCAGACAATGTGGCCCGACGAGACAGAATAGCAATTGATGATAGAGATGTCTTTGTTCGGGGACAGGCAATAGATCTGCGGAAATTGAAACTTGAGGGGCCTCTCTCCAATCCATAAGTCTTCCCAAAATCGAATTGAGGCGCCATTGCCCAACTCGAAGCAGCTATTCTGAATGATTGGATCTTTCACTTTAAGAATCCTCGTAATAAGACGAATTTTTAGGCCACCAATCCCCATTAGACGAACCATATTTTCCTCTGATAATTAACGCCCATAGGGCCTCCTTTTCCGTAGCCAGTCTCCAGACCCATTTTGCTAACAACGCAGAGTTCATCAATTTCAGGTTCTTGACATTAGCCCCACCTTCCTTGAAATTCCTACAGACTTCGAACCAGTCTAGTAAGTGAAATTTCTTCTGGTTTTCGATTTCGAACCACAAAAAATCTCTTCTAATTTTATCAATACCCTTGAGGACCTGTCCAGGACACCGAAATAGGGACATAAAAAAGAGCGAGAGGCTCGACAGGGCAGATTTAATGAGCGTCAAGTGACCGCCCAAGGAGAGGTAGCGGCATTTCCAAGTGGCGAGGGACTTATGGAACTTAGAGATGATCATGTCCCACATGAATTTAGGCGGCCGGCCCACAGTGAGGGGGAGACCCACGAAGGAGGTGGGGAAAGAACCGACCTGACAGCCAAGGGCGTCAGCGAAGGCCTGCAACGAAGGAGAGGGGACATGGATACCCAACAGTTTGGATTAGGACATGTTGATCCTCAATCCAGAAACCGCTTCGAGGCAGCGCAGGGTAGTAAAGAGGTTGACGATGCAATCCACAGATGCTTCCAAGAAGATGAGAGTGTCGTCCGCAAACTGGATGTGCGTAAGGGGATTGAGTAGACCGGGCATAGCGATTCCACGCAATAGGCCATGCTCCTGCCCTTTGGAAATCAAAACCGACAACGCCTCTGCAACGATCAGGAACAAGAAAGGGGAGAGCGGATCTCCCTGACGCAGGCCTCTGGAACTTTTGAAGAATCTTTTAGGGGATCCATTAAGAATAACAGAGAAATGAGCGGAACTGATACAGGCCTCAATCCACCTTCTCCACTTGGCCCCAAAGCCCATCCGACGATGCATATAGAGCAGGAAATTCCAGTTGACGTGATCATATGCCTTGGCCACATCCAGCTTACAGAAAATGCCCATAGATTTAGCCCTGTGACAAGAATGGAGGACTTCATTGGCGATTAGCGCACCATCCGTGATCTATCTACCCTTTATAAAAGCATTTTGGTTACTCGAGATCAACTTGCCGATGACTTTCAAAAGCCGAGATGAAAGAACTTTGGCCAGAATTTTGTACGGGCTCCCAATCAAACTGATTGGTCTAAACTCTGAGAAAGAAGAAGCTCCAGCCACCTTAGGGATGAGAGAGAGAAACGATGCACCTAGTCCCTTCGATAACTTTCCTCTGGAATGGAACTCCTGGACGAAAAGGAGGAGGTCATGGCGAATCGACTCCCAGAACGTCTGAAAGAATCTGATCGGAAATGAGCCTGGAGATTTGTCCCCTCCCGAGGCATCGACCACGGCTTTGATCTCTTCCTCAGTAAACTGAGCTTCCAGAAGCTCGTTATCGGCTAAATTTAGGATCTGAAAGGGGGCGTTGTCCAATCACGATCTCACCCAGTTCTCAGCCGACAGGAGATTTTTGAAATGGGCGATGGCAAGGTCCTCGATCTCCCTTTTATCATCAACTCAACTCCCATTGTCGAAGATGCTGAGAATAGCCTTCGATCGAGCGTGCATGTTGGCCATGTTATGAACAAACTTAGTATTCTTATCGCCCTCTGCAATCCATCTCACTCTGGATTTAATTTTCCACGAAGCTTCTTCTTCCAGGGCTATATTGGAGAGAATCTGAATTATGGCGATCCTCCTGGAGAGAGATTCAGGCAGCGAAGGGCTAACTTCCGCCGCAGAATCAATACGTTGGAGTTCATCCTGCAGCGCGGCTACTTCAGCTTCCATATTCATAACCTCCTGCTGGCGCCACTCCTTCACTTTGGATTTAAGCAGCCTGAGTTTACACATAATTTTGTGGCTAGCGAAGCCCTCTACCTGAAAGTCGGACCACCACTCCTTAATCTTCTCCCCCAAATCATCAGGCTGAAACCACGAAGAATTAAACCTGAAAGGTTTCGGGCCCCAGTTATCATCAACTACCGAGAGGAAAATTGGGCAATGATCGGAAGTAGTTCTTGGCAATGCAACTTGCTGGACAGAGGGGAAAACCTCGACCCATTCGGGGGAGAGGAGGAATCTATCCAACCTGGATAGAATGGGTGAAGCGCGGCCATTGGTCCAGGTGAACCTGGCTCCCGAAAGCAGCAGGTCAATGAGTTGGAGTTGGATCCACTCGGAGAACTGAAGCATTGCGGGAGGCGGTCTTCTTCTTCTGGAGTGATCTTCTGCAAAACAGGTGGCATTGAAGTCCCCTACCACACAGGAAGGCCCTGAAAAGGCGTGGCGAGCCTGAGTTAACTCATCCCAGAACAGAGATCTGGCAGCGTCAGTAGTAGGCCCATAAACAACCGAAATAAGACATAGAAAAGGAGAAAACTTATCTTGCATTTTAACTGTGATTGAATAAGACCCCCTAGACGATGTCAGGAGCTCCCATTTAGATGGTTTCCAAGCAACCAGGACACTTCCCGAAGTTCCCTCCGCATCCAAGGAGAACCACTTAGCATCATTCGCACCCCACAAAGTGGCCAGCAGGCTATCCTTAAATCTAGAGACCTTAGTCTCCTGGAAGCACACAACGTCAGGATTCTTTGGAGATATCGTCGCTTTGATGAGGCTCCTTTTGTGTTTGGAGCCGACCCCCCTAACATTCCAAGAGATATTCTTCATTGGGCGACCATGCTTCCCTGGTTGCCCTGCCTCCTGGAGGAGACTTTAGAATCTGGATAGGTGTTTAACTGGCGATCTGCGCCTTTCTATCGACCTACCTCTGTTTTCTATGCACTGAAATAAAGCCACATAATCTTCCAGCCGATCGCCGAAGGACAGACCGAGAGATCTCCCCACCTTACCCATAGCCTCTTTAATCCACTTTTTGTTTTGCAGCTTGGAAATTAGATCCGCTATCTCTCTTCCCAAGGGTGAGGCTTGAAGCGGAGGATCAGCTATCATCTGGGGAGGTCTTCACCTGAGATATTATCATCGAACAACGCAATGGGACCCAATTCCATGGCGTTGGCAGAAGGGGATCTAGAGAGGGAAAGGGAGGGAGGAGAGGACGTATGAGATTGATACTCAAATAAATTGCCAAGGGACGAGTCTCTCCCTACCGAATCATCATCAGAATCCGAGAAGGGAATAGGTTGAGAGGAACAGAAGGGATTCAGAGTGGTAGATAGGGACAGAGGGAAGGATGGAGATGTTGGGAGTGACGGCGGGAAGCGATGGGCAATGGGATGAGGGTCGAGTATCAGTAAGAATAAGAAAATTGACAGTCAAGGGTGTTGTAGCTGGGGTTGGGTCCAGACCCGAACTCGGGTCGCACATGGGAACGGTATTCAACTGCTCAACTACATGGCACATGCCCCACATGTGGTGTCAGATGTCCCTCAGGAGATAAGACACGTCTAGCATGGCGTGACGGAGACGCCCGACTTCCAGCAGGAGATGACACGCATCCTACGTGACGTGAGGGAGAGGGAGGCCAACTGAGAATTGAAAGCTTCTAACGAGGTAGGACTGCTAGCCGCTCAGACCGGAGGATGCGCCGATGATTCTCCCGGATAAACGGGTCTTTTTCTGTACGTAGACCCCGAAGCCCGAGCCCCCTTGCTACGCATCTCCAAATGAGAAGCAGAAGTTAGAGAGCGAGGTGCTTGATGTGAAGCGTCAGCAGGAGAAGGCGGCCAAGATGGTTCCAGCACTCCACGTGTCTCTGAGCGATCAGAACAGCAGGCCTAACAACGTTTTTCGACTGCGTCGTTGGCAGGCTCTCGCAGCAAAGGTCCGCGGGAGTATGGGACTTGTGCTCGCACATCAATGGAAGACGGGTTGGTCTCCGACGGTGCTGGCGGAGGGCCTTCTCTTATGCGCCAGAGATCGCCCCACCTAGGAAACTGATCGTCCAGCGATTCCTTGGTCACCGAGAATTCTAGAGGCCGATCGTCAATAATGACCTTCACCGAGGAGGGTTGCAGGGCACCTTTCTTCCTCCGAACTCTGATTCTGATGACCCCGACCTCCTCCCCCAATTCGTCTTCGGATCCACTTCAAGATAGGAGCCGAGATAAGCCGCCACGGCAATGAAGAATTCGTCGAACCAGAGCTCCAATGGGATGCCCCAAACCTGGAACCAGACGTCCTCCATACCAAAGATGGAAAAGTCCTCCCACTTCATGACTCTTGCTACCGGTCCTCCTGAATAAAGGTGACCGGCCATCAGCAGCATCTCTGGATTAACTCTCGGACAAACCTTAACCCATAACTCGTTGAAGCCCAGAGGTTTAATTTGGTAGTTTCCCAGTCGGAAGCCCATGGTTTCCACTATCCAGTCCCTCACTTGAGAGACGGAGGCCCCTTCCTTACAGAGAATTACGATGGAATCCTTGAGATTTTCGCTGGCTCGAAGGAAATGTACCATGTTGACCACAATGGCTACATCCAGTTTGGAGGGGGAGACTGAAGGAATAGGGTGGGGGTTCAAGATGGGAGGAACGGCGAGGGAGGTAGAACGGCTCGATGAGGGCAGGTTAGGGATTTGATGTAGGAGGGCCTCCTTAAATGTGGTCGCCTCCAACGATTGAGGAAGGGAAGGTGAGGGTGAGGTTGAGGGAGGCAGAGGGAGGGTCTGGGGTTTTGGCCGATAGGCTTTAATGGCGGCAGGTCGAGACTTATGGGTCTGGGCAAAAGTGGGACCGAACCTCACCCTTTGGACCAGTAAAGGGCATCCAGCGAACTTAACGCCATGCAACATACCTACAGCACGAGCTAACTCGTCCTCAGATGACATTCGAACCAGAGCGAAGCCTCTAAACGCACCTGATTCCCGATCGCGCAGCATAACCACATCCATTACCGCTCCGACGCGCCCAAAAACTCGTTCTATATTGATATATTGATCGGGAGCCACCCCTTCGGAAATCCTTTGACAAACAAGGTCGGATAGTCAACTCGATTCCTTACCGAAAGAGGTTCGGAAGAAACTTTCCAACGAGGAACCACAATCCAACCATTATCAACCTGGGCAACAGGTTCCGCCTCAGCCCGAACAGAGTGTCCATGTGGAACATTATTACGACCAATACTGGCTGATGCTGGAGCATGACCGATTGATTTCCCGGAATCGTCAGTGGAGGAGTCCCCCCATCGACGAGCACTCGCAGCATTTTTCATCGCCTTCGTCATTCACCGCTCGTCGTCGTCGTCGTCATTCACCGTTCGTCGTCATTCAATGTTCGTCATTTGACTTGTATTCCAACTTGCTGAAGAGACATGGGGAAAAATGAGCGGCTAGGATTAGCTAACGAGATTTGAGAGAGTGGGGTTTAGGCGGAGAGATATAGGATGGTGTTTGGAGCGTCGATCAAAAATCAAAAACTTTTGAACAAGGCCGGCTTGCCAGGCAGGACCAACACAACATCCAAGCCTATAACAATCCCAAGCCCGCTCGTAGCAGGGCCTACGGGGCAAAGCAAGTTACCTCCAAGCTTGCTCCACTAGATGGCTTTGGATCTAAATTGGCAAAAAAGATTATTACATAAAAAAGGTTTTCTTCAAGTCCTTAGCTACTAAATAAGTAGGGTGACTTAAATGAAGAGGGCTTTCTGTTTTGCCCTGGACCTAAAAATAGAAAGGGAAGGCAAAGACATCCCAACCTTTCCTCTAAATAGCGAGAGAAAAGGCCGGCCACCAAAGTGTCCACAAACAAGCACTTCCTAGTGAGGGGAGGACCTCTATTGCAAAATCTCAAAATCCATATAAAAAATTTTTTTTTAAGTGCTTTTATATATGGTATCATGGTATGACTGTAATCATCACATCATCTTCTTATCCTTTCTCTTGGCAACTTGGGAATGGTGTTTAAGTGGTAGATGGGCATTTGGCAAAAGCTTTATGATCAACTGCCCACCACACGTCACCTTTCCTCATTTACCAAAGTTCTTGGAAACGGCCATGGCAAAGGCTTGCCTTAACACTATTCAAATGCAAATACGGCTACAGACATGTCCAAAAAAACCTGAAAACAAAGTAAGGTCATGGAGGGGCAGTTGCCATGCAAACCGCTGGGAACAAAGAACCAAGCATGAAAGATCACACTTGAGTACTTCACTGCACAATAAATGGTTACCAACACCACTTGCATGCAAACACGGAGCCACCACATGTTGCATCTTAGCAACACCATTGCATGCAGACACGGATCCACCACATGTTGCATCTTAGCAACACCATTGCATGCTACCCAGAAGGGCAATTCACGAACAGTTGATGGATGTAGCAAGTAGCTCCAAAAGAACACACTAAAAACACAAAAGAGCTATTCCAAACTGTCTGCCAAAAATTGAATACCGTCACTGCCTATGTTACATAATAAGCGAATAATGCAAGCTGAAGAGACAAGTTACAGCTATTGAAACCAAATTGCACCATGGACCCATTTTGCGGTTATTTTATCAAACTATAGAGGGCTGTAAATTGTCGACTATCATATAACATACATTCTATTGTATAGTCGCTACTCTAAAGAATGTGGATGGCTGTAATTTCAGTTAGTAACAAAAATACATTCATACATTTATAGATTCATATATTTTTGTTCTCTTAGTTGATGCTAAAAAAAAAAAAACTTGTGCACACTCCCACACCAATACCTACACACCCACACAGGCAAGCACACAGCTAAAGGTACCATGCATGGACTGAGAGTTTGTAAAGTATGTCCGAGTTGTACAAGTGAGGCCCAAGGTACAATGATCCAAAGTCCAAACCACTGATATAATAGGCCTCAGTGTTGATGGCCCAGGCACGACAAGTACCCCAGATTTCAAGATCCTGGCTAAAGAATATTTGGCCTTTCTTTGTTGAATGTGACTGGTGTTGTATCTCCTTTCTTAACTGCGTACTTGTTGACCACCTCTCGAAGGGATAGGAACTTTTCCATTTGCAAGATTTTTTGGTGAATGGGTATCCACAATGGCTTAGATCACTGAGCCATGGGCCACCTTGTATTGTACCAACTTCCGGCCTAGGCTTTGCTCACAAGAAATTCCGAAATTCCACCTAAGGAATCGTTTGGTAGCTTGTACTTAATTTGCATTGACATTCATTCGCAATTACCATAAAATCCATGTGAATTGGAAAAACTAGTTATGTTTGGCAGCCTATAATCAAAATCCACTGGAATCCGATAATTGAAATCACCAAATTGGGCTTGGCACATTGTATTTGGAAGAGAGAGTGTGAGGGAGATGATTGTGACTTGGAAATCGGTGACAATCAGTGGTAATCAGAATTTATGTGAAATGGAATCGAATGATTTTGTTGTGATTTCAAGATAGAACTTTTTGGTGTATTTGTTGTGAATTGGATTCCAATTCACGTCAAATACACACCACCCAAATGCACCGATTAACACCGATTCAAGCTCCCAAACAACCACTAAAAGAAACCATCGCACCAAATAAAGCTTTGAAACCCAGTTCCAAGCCTACAACTCAATGTGTCACAAAGTCACAAGCCATTTTTTGTCAAAAAAAAAAACAAATGGCATAATATATTGCCAGTATGATATTCCAGATCTGCTTCACGTTTGCATACAAAGCATGTCATCATCACATCAAGCTTTTAAAGAGCATATGAGGAACAAACTTAGGACATGTTTGGGTGTCCACCGAAATCCCAATTTGGACAGAAATCCAGCACTCCTAGTAATTAGAATTCAACATCAACAAACAAACAAACAAAAAAAAAAAAAAAGGCAGTTTGAGATTGCATTTTTCCCAAATTCAAAGCTGAAAACAGAAAGGCTCATTTCAGCCCTAGCCTGCATGTTCTGTAATTTCAAGTCCAAATTATAAACAATGCCACTCATGGTGAGGGCAGAAAATGAACCATTGTGCTTGGTGTTTTGCATCTGACAGGACAAACTACAGACTTGACAACTTAGAAAAATCAAGGAAAACCGAGTTCTTCATCCAATTTTGTATATCAAAGAACTAGAACACTTCACAATCCAAAAATGAAAACCGTAATTCCTTTTTCCTCTAAGAGCATAGGAAATCAAACAAAGAAAACAAATTACCTGTACGACTTCATCTGATGGCAATGCGCAAGCTGGCAGTTGCTCCCTCGGCAGAACCCTAATCTTGGCGCCACTCTCCTTCCTAATCTTCTCAATAACCTTCCCTCCTTTCCCCATGACCGGCCCCACCTGCCCCGTCGGCACCAGCAGCCTGCAGGAAACGGCCCCACCACCAGCAGACACCTCCATTTCCGCATCGACCTCCAAAACCCTGTCAAAAACCCTAACCAGAGCCTCCTGAGCTGGAGACGCATCGCGCCCGCCCTCCCCTCTATTCGTCCCATCACCGTCAGTCGGGTGGGCCTTTGCGCCTGTCTTCTTAGCGGTGGGGCCCACGACGAGGATGACGCGCTCATCACAGGCAGGGACGGGATCCTCGACGCGGATCTTGGCGCCGGTCTCATTGCGGATGAGATTGACAACGCTGCCGGACTTGCCGATGATGCCGCCGATCTTGGAGATTGGGCAGAGGAGGCGGAAGGCAGCGTGGCCCGGGGAGAGGACGATGGGGGGAGGAGGAGGTTTGGGCCGGCGCTTAAATGCGCCGTTGGCGCTGTGGGCGTAGGGAGTGGGGATGCTATCGTGCGCCTCGAAAGGGCGTTTGGCTGGGGTGGAGGACAGGAACGGGAGTTCCATCTTTTCGGGTTTTGGGGGGATTTTTCCTTTTTTTTCTCGTCTACTGATGTGAGGGAGTTGAGAGAGTGGGGAAGATAGAAGGAAACGGCCCTCAGATTGCGATTTTTTTGGATTACGATTTTTTAGCGTTTGGCTCTCCTCTCTCTCTCTCTCTCTCTCTCTCTCTCTCTCTGTGTACTACTGGAGCGAAGTAGAGTGAGGGAGGCCAAGGTATGTGCGTACTGTCTTTCTCTCTAACGAAGTAACGATGTAAGGGTTTTAGCTAACCTGCTCGGGGGTAGACGTGGAGTTGGCTGGACGATAGCTTCCTACAACACTGGGTACGCGACTTGAATTTGGGCCGGAGTGTTATACGAGTGCACGTACTGAGTTATTCAATATGCTCTTATCGTACTGAGTAAACTCAGTTGGGCAACATTGAATGTATATGGTTTATCTATACCGTCCATCCGTTTATCCATATAAATTAAGGGGTTGATCCCAAAATTGAAGCATATACAAAGATCAAGTAAATCATACCACAGGAAACGGCGGGGATAATGATTTTCACCACTGAAATCTTTCTAGACCCTACAGTGATGTTTATTTGTCATCCGACCCGTTAATAAGATCATAAAAATATGGATGAAGGGAAACCATAAATATAAGGTTGATCCAAAACTTCCGTGGCCCCTAAAAAATTTTCAACGATAAACGTTCAATTCAACTGTTTCCTGTGGTGTGGTCCATTTGAATATTATATATGCTTCATTTTTTTTGGATCAGCCCTAAAATTATCTGGTAAAATTGATAGAAGGAACGGATCAGATACATAAATCATGATGGACCTCACAAAGTTTACTCAGTACCCTAAGCGTAGTGAGTTACTCACCAGCCATTTTGCTTCCCCACGACAGGGACCCTGAGGGGCCACTGTGATGTATATGTTATATCTACACCGTCCATCCATTTTTCCATATCATTTTAGGATAAAATTTCAAAATTTTGGTAGTTCTAAGGCTCAAGTAAACTACATAGTGGAGATTAAACTCCTACCATTGAAAAACATATCAAACCATATAACTTTTGAATCAAGCTGATATTTGTGTTTTCCATTCACGCATGTTTACGTGACCTTATGAACAGGTTGGATGGAAATTAACTGTCATGGTGGGCCCTAGTTAACACTGTTGCTTCTTGTGGTGTGGTCCACTTAAGCTTTTTTTTTTTTTAACACACGCACGCACTCAGGTGGAATTTCACCACCTATGGATACTTAAAACCTTGATCGGGTGTTGAAACTCCCTAGAGTCTACCACCCGGGCAAGAGTAAGGATCCTGGTCCACTTAAGCCTTAGATATGCCTCAATTTCGGGATAGCATCCTGAAATGATAGGGCAAAATGGATAGATGGTGCGGATAAAACCCATATTTTATGATGGGAAGTCGTAGCCCTTGTCCGTTCCCAAGTAGTAAGTGCCCAATCTGTGTCCCCTTAGCCCGAAGCTTTGTGTGACCATCATAACTTTTGTGTTATATCCGCTCCGTCCATCCATTTCACCAGATCATTTTAGAACATGAACTTAGAGATTATGGAGATCTGGAACTCAGGTGAGCCATTACCAGGAAACGGAGGGGTTTGAACGGTCACGGCAGAAGGATGGCTGGTATTCGTGTTTCTCTTCAATCCATGTGGGAATAACCTATGAACGCGGGGGAGTAGAATGCGTGTGACCCCGAGCATAGTGATATCTCTACGCCCGGGGCTGTGTGGGGCCATAGATATGTCTGTGATAAATAGACACTGTACATCTGTTTCAAAAAAGCTACAATATGACAGGATTCTAAAAATGAGTCGGATCCAACTATACAACACTAAACAGTGGGATTGAATACCTGGCGCGGTGACAGAAGTTTTATATCAGGATGATATTTGTTCCTGTAGTTTATACCAGTGGTGATAATATTATGAACGGTTTGGATGACATATAGCATCCTGGTCAGCTCTAGGAAGGTTTCATCGGTGGACTTTATTGTTCCCATTGTTTTGTTGGCTTGGCCCGTATGATTTTTGTATACACCTCATTTTTAGAATCCTACCTTATTGTGGTCTTTCAAAACAAATGGACGGAGTGGATTTGTTACACACCTGCGTGGACCCCACAGCGCCCCGGGCACAGATATGACAGCAATCCGCTCCCATGAACGGGTGGATAGTAGGACATGAGCATCAATGGGTACCCTTGTAGTTTTCGACGACTCTCTTGTATGGCGTGGCCCACTTGAGTTTGAATCTCCCTCATTTTTTATGTCTGTTCGAAAATGAGCGATCTAACACAAACATCGCAAAGGACCCACAGAACTTGGGGCTACTGGTGATTCCTGTACCCGTGGTTACGCAAGTTGCTTGAGAGCGCGCGCAAGAAAAATGCCGACGCACCGTAATGCCTGTGTTGCATCTACGCCGTCGGTTTCACTGACGCGAAGCCAGAAATCGGAAGACCTTACGTACTGAGTAAAAACTGTGGGGCTACTTTGATAGTATGTGTCTTATCCACTCCGTCCATCCGTTTTATCAGTTCAATTGAGGGCATGAAATAAAATTTTAAGTATATCCAAAGCTTAAGTGGACCACGCTATGGAAACCGTGTGAATTGAATGCCTATTGTTGAAAAGTTCATAGGACCACAGAAGTTTTGGATCAAGCTGATATTTGCATTTTCCCTTCATTCATGTATGTTTGATCTCATAAACAGGTTAGATGATAAATAAACAGCACTGTGGGCCCTGGTGAGGTTCCATCCGCTGACGAGCTGAAATTGTGGTCTCATGCTGTAAAATGCTAACAAAATGGATGAACGGCCGTGGATAAGACACGCACATCACAGCAGACCCTACATAGTAACTCAGTATGCTATTTCCCGTAAATAAAGGCAGATTCAAAACAGATGTGAGCATGCTTATAAGAAACAGTGTGAATGGGACTCCCCCAGCTAAAATGTTACTGCGCTTGTTGAAGTTTTGAATTAGTCTGATTTTTTTTTTTTTAACTTTATTCTTGTGGGACCCACCTTATAAGGGTGTAAGATGGCATATAACCATTGGCGGCCAGAATTCATTCTAACGGTGGGTGTTCCTATTCGGCTGAAATTGTGGTCTCATGCAATAAAATACTAACAAATTGGATGAACCGGGTGGATAAGACACATACATTACAGTAGACCCTGCATAGTAACTCTGTATGATATTTCCTGTAAATAAAGGCAGATTCAAAACAGAAGTGGGCCATGCTTCCAGGAAACAGTGTGGATGGGATGCCCTCAACTGAAATATTTGAAGTTTTCGATTAGTCTGAATTTTATTTAACTTTATTCTTATGGGACCCACCTTGTAAAGGAGTAAGATGGCATATAACCACTGGCGGCCAAAATTCATTCCAATGGTGGGTGTCCAGCAGCACATCGACCCCATGGACCTGCCGTTTGTTTGTGTGATGTGTCAGTTGCATGCCTCCCTTTAGGGCCCGACCCAATTCATTTGGGACACTTGGTTTGGAATGATGCAAATAAGAATAGGGACAGACCTTTGTAGGTCCCATTGGATGAGGACAGCCATAGAGGACGCGGATTGCGTCCTACCCCCACCCGGACAGTAATTTATCCATTTGAAAAGATCATTTTAGGAAATGATCCAAAGAACGAGAAGGATCCAATGATTGAAACCTTCCTAAGGTCCACCATGATATTTATTTGAGATCCAACCAGTTCATGCGTAAACTCAGACATGAAAGAAGAGAAAACACTAATATCAGCTTAATCTAAAACCTTTTTAGCCCTTTGAAGTTTCTAAGGATGGGCATCACTCTCCCCACTGTTTTCTATGGTAGAGTTTACTAAAGCTTTTAATCTACCTCATTATTTGCATCATGCCTTAATACGATGTCTCAAAATAGATGGATAGTGTAGATACAATACATATATCATAGCAGGGCCCATAGAACTTGGTGACATCAGCGAGCGTGGCTACTCTAACCAGTTAACCATTGGCGGCCAAAATTCATTCTAATGGTGGGTGTTCCTGTTCCAGCTGTTTTTTTTTTTTTTCCGTAACTGTGCTGCTTAAGTTATTCGGATCGTATCAAATTCATGTCAGGAATCCTCTGCATCATGAACAGCATCCAGCAGCACATGGGCTCCCCGTTTTGTTTGTGTAACGTGTCAGTTGCGCGCCTCCCTTAGGGCCCGACCCCGTTTCATCTGGGACACGTGGTTTGGAACGATGCAGATGAGAATAGGGACAGACACAAAGGTCCCCATCGGATGAGGACAGCCATGTAGGACACAAAATCCGTCCAGGTGGGGCTCCGCGGGTCTCATCGTGATAACGTGATAACGTGATGTAAATATTTTATTCACGCAGTTAATAGTTTTTATCAGAACATTTTAAGGTATGAGTCAAAAAATGAAGCAGGTATATGGCTTAAGTGGCCCACAAAGTGGGGATTGAACATCCACCATTAAAAGCTTCTTGGGAGCTGGAGAAGTTTCAGATCAAGCTGATATTTGTTTTTTCAATTCATCCACATCTACATGACCTTATTAATAGGTTGGATGGTAAAAACACATCATGGTGTCCCTTAAAAAGGTTTTAACCATGGGTGTCATTATCACTGTAACTTCCTTTAGTGTGGTCCAGTGGAGCTGTGGACCTATTTCATTTTTAGAAGCATACACTAAAATGATATGAGAAAATCATTGAACAGCGTAGATAAAACAATTACATCACGGTGGGCCCAAAGAGCCCGGGGTAGGAGCAATCGGCGTCCAGCCATATAGACCTCCGTGGGGCCCATTGTACTGTGCAAACTCAATTTAATGCATCCATTAGGTAAAGACCCGGTAATACAAGGACAGACATCAAATTTCAGCCTACAAGAAATATCGATCAGTTATTATGAAAAGTTTTGCTCAGTATATCTTGATATTCCGATGAGCCATGACCGGGAAAGATGCTTGTGACATGTACGTGGATATCACGTTTTGAAATGTTCAATTGCCTTTTTCGAGGTTGACTTGAGTCTTTAAAGGTCTCCACCACCGAGAATCAACTCGGTGTGGATGGTGTATTTGTCCCATATACCAGCATAAATTAGCCATGGATATAGGATTCCTGTGGTTTTGAAATGTTCAATCCCACTAGGATGCATTTCGCACATTGTGTTTGGCACATGACATTGGGAAGGATTAGGTAGGATGGGATTCAAAAAAATGTAATTATTATACATGGCAGAGATTCCCTGGTTACCATATGATAAACTTAATTCCATGTTATGTTGTTTGTAATACAGTGGTACATTGAATGGATATACCCACCATCATTTGAAACTATTGAGAATAGCATATGTGTTATATCCAAACCGTTTATCTATTTTATAACCTCATTTTATGGCATGGGCCTAAAATGAGGTAGATCCAAAACTTATGTGGCCCCAAAAAAGTTTTCAACGGTAGGTATTCAATCCCCGCTGCTTTCTATGGTAGGACCAACTTGAGCTTTAGATCTACCTGATTTTTGGCTCATGCTCTAAAATGATCTCGAAAAATGGGTGGACAGTGTGGATATGGCCCACACATCATGGCGGGACCCACACAACTTGCTAACATTAAATGGAATTGGCATGGGACCCAATCCAATTCCATCTAATCTAATTCCAAGCTTTTCCCTTCTTTCCAAACATTGAGTGGAATTGGCGTGGGATCAAATGCAATTCCATCCCATCTAATACCATGCATCAAATGCCCATATTACATGGGATTAACTAGGATGGAATTGCATTTGGTCCGTGCAAATATTATCTGTCATTTGGAGAGGATAGGAAAGGTTGGGATTAAGTGGGATGGAATTGCATTTGTTCCCACGTAGGATTCCCATGAATTTTGAAATCCACTACACATGTGGGGCCCACATTGATGCATATGTTTTATCCATGCCATCCATCTATACACGTCATTTACACATGACATTTTAGTTATATATGTGTACATGTGTGACATCCATTGTGAAATTGGTTCATTGATTAGAATCCCATGGTCTACCAAATGGAATTTTGCTTAATCCAACATTTTTTCCATAACAAGAATTTTATCCCAAACACGAAGATTAAATGACCCAAATACTATGGTATTTCTATAGATGCAATCATTGTGCAATAAATGGTGTTAATCATATCTAATACAATTCCGTAATATTTAATCCCACAGACCAAACACACCATTTGCATTTGAAGTCGAGTTCAACTTGATATTTTGAAGGCTCGTTAGCCTAAACCATGATCATATGATTAAGCTTGGATTTTATCCATTTTTCTTTTACTCTTTACACACACACACATATGCGCGCGCACATATATGAAAAGAAAAAGTTGCTAAAGTTGCTATATGTGGGAATAACTTGTCATTCATGTGTGTGTATGTGTGTGTGTTGGAAAACATGATTTGGAAAAGAAGAGGCTTGATTTCTTAAAGCCGTATATATACAACCAGTATTTATATAAGAATGTGTTGGGATTTTTGGCCTGCGAAATCATGCAGATCTAGATCTAAGATAGCAATCCAATGATACCAAGCATACAAGAGAACACACAGATTTAACGTGGAAAACCGTTTCGGGAAAAAACCACGGCACAAAGCAACAAATCTCCACTATGAAACAGAAATTACAAAGAGAGAAGACTTACCCGATTCGAACAACCTCGAATCTCACCCTTGCTACACCATTTGATTTCCCTAGAACACCTTTAGGAAGCCTTAGCATCCCTCAGAAATACCCTAGGAACACCTATTTATAGTTTAAGCAACTTCCTTCCGCATCCTTGTTGCGAAAGGACTCAAAATCCGCGATCCGCACAAAATCGCGAAACGAATCTGCGTAACCTACGACTAGTCATAGCTCTCCTACGACTGGTCGTAGCTCACTTACGACTGGTCGTAGACCTCGGAGAAAAACAGCACAATGTCGCTGTACTTTGAGTCATGTCAGGACTCGAACCTACGACTGGTCGAGCGCTTCCCACGACCAGTCGTGGCTGTCCCACGACCAGTCGAACGACCTCAAAAACTTCAGATTAAAAACTTCTCTTAACAATCTCCACCAAGTCTTCAATCTTCAACCATGCAGCTCATAGACCTCTTCTCTTATTTCTGCATTACATCATAGCTTCTCTTGCACACCCCGTCTTTCTTTTCTACCATCGCCAAGCCCAAAGAAGTTACACAAAACTTAAACTTCTCTTCAGGAACATTCTTGTTGATCATGTCTGCCGGATCTAAATCCACATGCCCAACCACCTTTGCTCATGTCTTCCCAATAGAAATAAAGACGTAGTCTTATTACCATCTCACCGTTACTCAATATTGTTTATCGGGGTACTTGCTCACAACACTGATAACCTGTGAAATAACCAGTCTAATCCAGACCATGACATACACTGCCAACCGCATTCAAATAAGGCTCATGAGATATCCTGTTTTTTCTCATCTGTTTTGGGACATGTCCTGAGGAAAACTTGAGGAGAGATGCGTAGGGAACGCTCTCTAGCTTTACTTGGCCCATCACATACTTGATCAATACCTACACACAAGGTACTCCTCTTGCGATTACCAAAGCCTACTCCTCCTTCAGTCTCAATGCCGAGAACCATCTTTGCAGCCCCCCGATCCTTCATCCTTAACGTCCCACTTAACCGAGTCTTCAGTACACTGATTTCAGACATGTCATAATTGACGATCCACATGTCATCAATTCCTAACTCACCATGAAGGAATCAAACCACTGCCTAGGTGACAGGTCGAACCACGACCTCCTGCAAAAGTCTTTTCTCAACCCCTTTAACTTCGAACCGCTTTGGTTGCTTCATGTAGATATGTAACAGCCTGAATCTTCGGGACCCGAGTACACAACCCGTTTCCCAAAAACTCGAGTGTTAACCTTAAAGGATGGTCAGATATAATAATTTTCTTTTATCAGAGTAAGCAAATGAGCGTAGTGTGGACAAGTAAGCATAAAGGAAAGTTCCATTATCATTTATAATATACAAAAGAGCGCCCATAATGACTTATACAAACCAATGTCTCGAATATAACAAATACAAGAATCCACATGATCTAGATACATGAAGAATAACAGAAAGCACATAAATATAAGCTGCAAGATCGCACAACTCCTCCAGGCAAATACAGTCATGTAACCCTCACACTTGGACTCGGCTCCTCATCAGCCTGAACCTGAAAATCACTTAAGCCACCTGTGCTACCTGTACGGTTATATTTTTGATGGATGAGTGGCCAACTCAGTGTGAATTCTCCTCAAGATTACACACCGCCGCATTAGGTAAGAAATAGTATAAAACATCCAAACAACCAAAACAGTATAAATGCAGTCTTATTAGATGCATGGATGCATGAATGCAATCATCGCCCCGAGGATGCTCATCCGTGCAGACAGTGGGCCGTCACCCATGCAGTCATCGAACCTGGGAAACATCAACCAGTCAGAATCATCGAACCTGGGAAATATCAACCAGTCGGAACGTGCCATGTATGCATGATTAGCCATGTCATTATTAGTCCATTTACAACCAGCCAATTTAGATAAGCTCAAAGGTCACTACGGGGAGCACATGGCCCAGCGTAGGCCGACGGCTCGGGCATAGTGTCCCATTCCCACCATCCCCGGCCCATGAGACTACCATCTTAGGATGTTTAACGGAACCCTGTCAACTAGTGGTCAATCATATTACTGTATATGGGGCTTACCATCGCATGGTTGCACAGTATAAAACATCAAATCCATATAAGAAAATGTCAAATAAAACCACATAGGGTGAATATCAAAATATGCCGCATAGGGCGAATATCAAAACCATACGATTAAAACCATCCTTAAAAACCATTGAGCTCAACAACCCTGGATGGTAGGCCCACATCAATGATCCATCTAGACCACCACTCAGTAACCACCAAGTCGAAGGTCCATTACGATCACAACCAGTCAAGTTACATCCCAAGTATGGGTATACATTCACATGTGGGAAATCCCCACTAATGTACCAGTTTTGAAGTCCATAAGTAATACACAGATAATCCACAAGCATGAACAAATATACAGGATGAACATTAAGCAGGCAATACAGCAAATCAATTTTCACCAGCTAACACATGTGATCATAAGAGAGAGATATCAATTATAAATTTAAATAAAAACTATAACTTAAGCTAATGAGAAGATGGAAAGCTCAAGGGGAAGAATCATCACCTTATACTTTGGACTGCCTACCAATGTCGCTAAGTGCTGGCGCCCTTAGAAATATATCCTACCACAAATCATGAACTTGTATAATTAGGTCAAAGTTCTAATAACTACCTAGGCTATCCATAGTGAGTCTAGTCGTGATAGTAAGTATTATGGTCTATCATGAATTACGAGCTTCCATAACTAGATCCAGACCTAACACTCCATCTAGGTTTAGGGTTTGAAATCTAACTTATATAATTAATTGTAATAATATTAAAATGAAGTAAAATAATTCAGTAATTATCCACTTATATATACTAGCAATACTAACATTATAATCAATAACGATAATTGTTAATATCAAGCTTTTGTAATAATTATTATTAGCAGGGTTATCCTACTAGTGGTTAATCATATTGCAATAATTGTAGTAATGCTAGTGAAGATGATAAATCATGGAACTTAGGGAGAGGGAGTTTACTCACATAGATTGACTTGACAATTCAACTCATCCTCCATTCGAGCCATAGACCCACTCCTTGACTCAACTCAGCTGAGTCGACCCAACTCGACCTCAGCCAGGCCTGGACTAGGCCCAAGCATTAGCTGGCCCAGCTGAACTCGGCCCTGACTCGGTTCCAACCGAGTCGACTCGGCCCTTCTTCAAGTTTCTCATCTTTCCTCTCTCTGTTTTTTTTTTTTCTTCTTCTTCTTCTTCCCTACCCTTTCTTTTCCTGCTTTCTTCTTCCATCACTGGGAATGCCCAGCAACTAGCCTAGACCGAACCAGACCCAAGCCAACTCGGCTCAGCAGCGAGTCGGGTTGCTACCCGAACTCACCATCTCCCTCTCACTTTCTCTTTTTTTCTTCTTCTTCTCCTTTCTTCTTCCTCTCTCTTCCTTCTTCTCCCAGCTGGGCTGTCCAGCAGTGAGTCCAGGTGGACTAAACCCAGCTTGACTCGGTCCAACCTCGACTCGGTTCGAGCAGCAACGAGGTGCAGCTGCACCACATCAACCCTCTCTCTCCCTTCTTCCTTCTCATTCTTCTCCCTTCTTCTTTCTTTTATTTCTCTTCTTCTCTTTCTCCTTTTCCTTCTCTACTGAGCTGGGGCCATGAGCTCACCCTCACCCATTCTGACTCGAGCTGAGCTGAGGTGATGTGGTGCAACAGCCGCACCTGCCTCTTCTTCTCTCTTTCTTCTTCCTTCTTCGTTTCTTTCTCTCTTCTTTTTTTTTTCTTTCTTTTCAGACACGTCCCACAGAGCTTGGACGAGGTCGGACGAAGGCCAAAACCAGCAGTAACCGACTGCTTCTTGGTGGAGAAGAAGACCGCCATTAATGGCAGATCTCGAGCGGAGACTTCTTCCTCCGATCCGACGGCTTGAGAGAGTTTCTAGGGGGGCGACAGAGCTCGGTGAATGGTCAGAGTGAAGCTCCATAAGCGTTTTCATGGTGGGTTCGAAGCTTGGGAGGAAACGGCTGGGAGAGCTATTTTTGGTTGCTGTCTTTCCTAGATCTTATACTTCTTTGCAAAACCCTAAGGACAAACGGCTGGGATTGCCTTCCAATGGATGGCCGAGATCAGCCAGAGACCCTTCACGCGGATTGCCCTCGTGGCAGCAGCAGATTTCCATTTTCGGAAATGGATGTGTTTGTGGCCTGATTTGAGGCTGACGTCGTGTGCACGTGCATGCAATCCAATGGTGGATCGACCATGGTTTTGTTAAGCTTCGGGTCGTCTACAAGATGGACGATTCTGATCTTCCGATCCATGGCCAGCGGTGGGCCAATGATCAGAGGAACGGACGGCGTCCGTCGGTTGCAGAAACGGAGAGAGAGAGAGAGAGAATCTCTCCTTTTTTTAGAAATGGCGGGTCAGCCCGCTGCTGACCGCGCTGGCTCGTCGGGTGCACCTCAAGTGCACAACCACGGTGCACATGCATCATGTGGGTGGGGTCCACCGTGATGATTGGGAGAAATCTACACCGTCCATTCTGCTTGAAGGTCCTAAGCAGGGCCCGGGATCAGCGATCAAGTCGATGAAATGCCTGGGTGGGGCCCGCCACTTGATTTAGGTTGCATTGATGGGTTTTTCGTCAATCTATTGGTCGGATGATTCTGAAGTTGGGCGTCAACGATTAAAAACTCCTAATGGACCACATGAAAGGCTTTCGTTATGTATTACTAACTGATACCAATACTAATTTTGTTATTATTATTATTATTATTATTATTATTATTACTTGTGATTACAATATTTAAAACCTTACACATCTATATATAAATATAATTTTTTTATATTAACATATCATTAATTACATGTTGTTGTTCACACATTCATTCACATACATAATCCATAATACACAATATCATATTTAATTAAAATTATATTAGTATTCGATAATATTGCTAAATAATATACCATTCCATCTAATTATCTAATGACTCTTGTATACATACGTATATAAAAACAATATCCCATGCTACATTATTATTTAAACTTTGATTTCATGTTCAGAAATTATTATTATTATTTTTTTCATTATAATTATTTAATATAATATTATTTTCATAATGTCTTATATACATTAAATACACATGCATCATTTTAGCATGAAATTTTAAGTCTTTACAAAGTATATTCATTTCCTAGTGTATATATCTAGGTTACATTATTTATATATTTTGATATTAAATTAATCTACATGGTAACACCCGAGTACTGAAAAGTACGGGGTGTTACAAGATGTGCTCTTCACTTTCCCTTATAGAAGTGCAGATTCCACATATATCCTTCCAGCTCAAGATCACATTGGCCAACCAGCACCAATCATGGATTTAATAGACATCTGTTATACCATCGGCAAGAATATCTCTGAGAAACCGATCCCTTCTCTCTGAGTATAACCCTTCGCTACCAACCTCGCCCTGTATTTATGTTGTATCCTCCTGAAGATCCACCTACATCTAACCGCTCTCTGGCCCACTAGAAGCTCCACTCGCTCCCATATATCGGTCTGGTACAATGAATCCATCACATCACCTGTCACACCCCAGATCTGAAAATCGGATTCATTGGAATCCCGATCGCCGAATCCGGTGCCAACAGCTTCCGTAGTACCCCATTCTTGGCTCCTACCGTCCATACGCAATATTCCGATCCTGGAATCCTACAAGAAGGATTTTTTAATGTACATTTAACTCATAATAAGCATAACCACAAGATTACCCAATTCACAAAGGCAATATCATCATCACATATCCACTAATATAATCATTTGAGTACAATGCTGAAAGGGAAATACATCGATAAAAAATCAAGCTCCAGACGACCAATGCACGCTCCAAGCTCAACACTACTGCGACCTAACATCACCTGCACGCATCTATCGTGCATAAGCTTATAGAAAGCTTAGAGGGTGGTGTAAGTGTGTGCACAAGATAATTGTCAAGTAAACAATATCAGAGTAATCAGAGTAAGCAGAAGTACTGACAAGTCAATGAGTCATAAGTATCAGGGTACACAATGCAAATCAGCTATGCAAATGTGGAGTTAAAGTGAACCAAATATTAAATGCCGAGGATACAATGCCATAAATCATACAATACTGAAATATGTGGAAATATACTGATAAGTCTATGAGTGTCATCAGCCGTACCAAGGCTATGCGATGCAAGGCATGAGTACTAACGGCCATATCGATGCATAAACATGGCAACCCAAAATGCTAAGTACTACGGATGTAATGTAATATGCAATTTGAATGAAATGACCAAGCTGGAGTGAAGTCAGGATGATAGTACGTAGTATCGCGGGCTATGGGGTCCATCACAAAGGACTTCTATCCAAACTAGTCTCATACCTAAATTTGGATAGTCAGACTCAATGTGGTAAACTCCTGATCTCAAGTTAGTCGCGCGCCCAACCGAAATCCTGGCCATGCAAAGGTACACAATAATCAGTTGCGCACCACTAACCCGAGTGGATAGTGAATGAAATGAATGCATGAGTATGCAACTCCTACTCAATAAGTCCACATATCAGTACGATTCCTCTCTGAAAAATCACCTGGGTCTATTACACTCCAACCAGATTGCCGCCCCATCACGCGCAATAAGGTGAGTGGAAGAGACCTCACTATCCGCCTGCCAACATCGGGCCCGACTCGTCGATAACGTACCCATTCCTCGAGCTAGTCAGACTCAGCCTAGCATTGCCCCCTCCTCTCGGGCAGGTAAGGTCATACCTCCTTCCAACCGACCACGACACAGTGGGAGGTGCGGCCTAACGGTATGCGGCCCTCATGCGCTCATGCATCCACTCGGTCTAGACGTTGGAGCAACCTTTGGAACCAAGAGGGTTTAGGGACTTTCACCCATGGATATCTATAACACCTCATGTAGAACAGATTTCAGGTGTCCCATCTGGCCATCCACGAAATACCTGTGGAGGCTACGACCCTGATGTCGCTAGGGCGTACGGTGGTTATGTCACACAAATGCGAGATGCATGAGTCACACAGTCCAATCATGCATCAATCCTGCGCATACCATGCACTCATGTAGGGCAATTCTGCTTATCAAGGAGTCTCAAAACAACCTGCTCAATGACATATGCAATGGTCAACCACATCTCATATCAAACATGCAGATTATGCGTATGGGCATGTATCGTGATGCTATGTTGTCTCAACTCAAAACTGGTATCAATAACCGGCATCGACAATCGACCTCGACAATGTGGACATTTAACTAACATTGCCCCCAAGGAATGACCCTTATAGATCCTAACATATAGTGGACCCATAAACTCACACAAGGGCCAAATATATAACACCATGGGCCTCACTCAAGAGCTTAATACATATCCCGATGGACCTTTCACATGGCCTAACATACATCACAATGGGCCTCAACTACGAGTCGCATATACACCATATAAGTTTCGACAATCGACCTCGACAATCGGGATCGATCGATAATCAGAATCGGCAAATCGGTCACATCAATTGGAATCGGCAATCGGCCATGACAATCGGGATCGGCAATTCGGTCACGATGATCGGAGCGATCGATAATCAGAATCGGCAAATTGGTCACGACGATCAGATCAATCGATAATCAGAATCAGCAAATCGGTCATAGCAATCGGAGTCAGTAATCGGTCACGACAATCGGAATCGATCGATACTCAGAATCGGCAAATCAGTCATAGCAATCGGAGTCGGTAATCGGTCACGACAATCGGAATCGATCGATACTCAGAATCGGCAAATCGGTCACGACGATTAGATCGATTGATAATCAAAATTGGCAAATCGGTCGTGGCAATCTGGGTCGGTAGTCGGTCACGACAATCGGAATTGATCGATAATCAGAATCGGTAAATCGGTCACGACGATCGAATCGATCGATAATCAGAATCGGCAAATCGGTCGTGGCAATCGGAGTCGGTAGTCGGTCACGACAATCGGAATCGATCGATAATCAGAATCGGTAAATCGGTCACGACGATCGGATCGATCGATAATCAGAATCGGTAAATCGGCCACGACAAGCAGAATCGGTCGATAATCGGAATCGATAATCAGCAGATAAACAAAATGGGGTCCATAGATGATTAGTCGATCAACTATGGCATAAAGATCAGCAGTCGACCGTTGTTATATCAAATCCGATAACACAGAGTCATCCGTCTGCGGCGAATGGGGTCCACTTATTTGGGTTAACCTATTGAGGGAATGACGAGAATGGGCCTAATAAGGCCTAAGGGAAGGTCACAATGTGGACATTAAACCATCATTGCCCAACAATGTGGCCATTTAATCAACATTGCTCCCAAGGAGTTGCCCACCTAGAGGCAAACGTATAGTGGGCCCATGGCCTCACACAAGGACTTAATACACATCACTATGGGCCTCACTCATGGACTGCATATACATCAAGATGGGCCTCGGCACATGGGCCATAAATACATCACATCGGGCCCCAACACATGGGCCAGGTATACATCATATTGGGCCTTAAACATGGGCCTCATATACATCAAGTGGGCCGCATTACATCAAGCGGTCCACATCCACGGGCCGCACCAATGGGCCTCACTAAACGGGCTACAAATACATAACGATGGGCCTCAGCACGGGGGCCATAAGTTCATCACATCAGGCCTTGCCCATGTGCTTCGAATACATTATAACGAGCCTCGCCCATGGGCCTCGAATACATCACAATGGCCACAACCCATGAGCTTCAAACACACAATAGGTGGGCCCTACACATGGGCCTAATATACATCACAAGTAGGCCCTGTACATGGGCCTCATACATGTCAAGTGGGCTTCATCAATGGGCCACACTAATGAGCCTCATACACATCAAGTGGGCCTGACGAATGGACCATAAAATACATCAAGGTAGGCTTCACAAATGGGCCACAAGTATATCAAATTGGGCCTCTCAAATGGGCGACAAGTGGGAGCTTGGACTACATCTAAAATCATTTAAAAAGTTGCAGGTGCACACGTGGACCATTGTACACACCATTCCATGGGACACATGGCCACTAATGATGATCAGCACCATCCAAACATATCCAGCACCGTCCAGCATGATCTGGACGGTGTGGATATAACATATATATCATGTGGGCCTCACAGATGGGCCGAATGAATACAAGATAAATACACCAAGGTGGTTGCCACCGTCCAATGTCTTGACAGTGTGAATATAGGGCATGTACCTCCAGGTGGGTCCCACTCCCACACGTGCCACACGTGTGGGGTGGCCCATGCACAAAACAGATGGGCGGTAGGGATATAACACAAGCATCGTGATGACCCACATAACTTGCTGACGCTATCTCAGCAGGTGAGAGGATTGCGTGGGACCCATCGTCCATGGTCTAGACGGTGTGGATCTCATCAGGTGGACCATACGTGCCACCAAGCAGGCCCCACACCCTGATGACGTCAAAAGAACAGCTATGTAGCTGTCAAGAGGTAGACCAGCCGATCAACTCCCACCGTCCATAGGCTGGCCGGTGCGGATTTCAATACATAACCTCAAGGTGGGTCTCACCGTCCTTACAGCTGGACGGTGGATTTAACACACACCTCATGATAGGGCCGTGGATGGATGGTTCACCGTCCTTACAGCAGCTACCTAGCTGTTGTATTGACTTCAGTAAGTTTCGTAGATCTTATCATGAGGTATGTGTTTTATCTTATCCGTCCATCTATTTGGCATGTGTGGGGCCATCCCACACGTGCTGCACGTGTGGGATGGGGCCCACCTTGATGAATGTATTCTATATCCTCACCGTCCATTTGATTAGGATGGTGGGAAGCCACCGTGATGCATGTATATCCACGCAATCCATCCGTTATTTGGACGAGTGGGGCCCACCTTGTGGTATGTGCTTCATCAACGTCGTTCATCTGTGGAATCACCATGATTTATGTACTTTATCCCACCGTCCATCTGGATGGTGGGGACCACCTATATAGTTGTTATAGCAACGTCAGCAAGTTCTGTGGGTCCCGCGTGATGTATGTGAGAAATATCCACGCCGTCCGTCCATCTGGTGGGACCCACCTCTGATGTATGTACTTCATCCTAACCGTCTATCGGGTGGACCACACTGCAAACTAGCGAGGGATTGAACGTCCACCATTGAAATCCTTTTGGGAGCACAGAAGTTTTGGATCAATATGAAATCTGCTTTTCCTCTTAATTCAGGTCTTTGTGGCCTTATGAACAGATTGGATGGAAAATAAACGTTATGGTAGGCCTTGTATATTTCAACGGTGGAAATCATTATCTCCACTGCTAATTATGGTATGGTCTAGATGATCTTCCAATATGATTCATTTTTGGGTAATGCTCTAAAATAATCTCTAAATATAGATGAATGGTGTAGATAGTCCAGTTAGGACGGTGGGCCCACTTGATGTATAAGAGGACCATTGTGATGTGTTTGAGGCCCAGTCATAAGGCCCATTATGATGTATTTGAGGCCCATGGATGTAGCCCATTGTGATGTATATTAGGCCCGTGTGAGAGGCTTTGATGTATATTAGGCCCATGTGATATGGCTCATTGTGATGTATATCAGGCCCGTGTGAGCGGCCCATTGTGATGTATATGAGGCCCGAGTATGAGGCCCAATGCGATGAATATAAGGCCTGAGTATGAGGCCCAATGCGATGTATATGAGACCCATGCGATGCGGCCACTTGATGTAAATGAGACCCATGTGATGCGGCCCACTTGATGTTTATATGACCCATGTGGTGAGGCCCAATGTGATGTTTATGTGGCCATGAGTGGGGCCCAATGTGATGTTCATATGACCCATGTGGTGAGGCCCAATGTGATGTTTATGTGGCCCATGAGTCAGGCCTAATGTGATGTTTATGTGGCCCATGAGTGAGGCCCAATGTGATGTATGTGTGGCCCATTATGATGTATTTGAGGCCCATGGGATGTGGCCCATTGTGATGTATTAGTGGCCCATTTGGTAAAGCCCATTGTAATGTATATTAGGCCCATGTGTGAGGCCCATTGTGAAGTATATCAGGCTCTTGTGTGAGGCCATGGGCCCCACTATATGTTTGGCTCTATGTGAGCCACTCCTTGAGAGCAATGTTGGTTAAATGTCCACATTGTGACCTTCCCTTAGGCCTCGTTAGGCCCATTCTTTGATGTGAGTAGGTCGTTTAAGCCCATCCATGACATGAGGAGAGTACATCATCATCATATAACATTCTTAGTATAGCTCCACGATCCATGCCCATACGCGTCATATGTGTACTTGATATGAAGAGTGATTGATCATAACACATGCCATTAGGTGGATTATTATGGGACTCCCTGAGTGACGGAGTTGCCCCACATGAGTGCGTGGTACGTACAGGTTTGATGCATGACTGGATGGTATAACTCATGCATCTCGCATTTTGTGATATGACCACCGTACGCCCTAGCGACATCAAGGGTGGCCTTCACAGGCATGTCATAGATGGCCAGATGGGACACCAAAAATGTTTGGTTCTAGCATACGGGCGCTATAGATGTCCATGGGTGAAAATTCCTAAACCCCCGAGGCCAGGGGACGCTCCAACGTCGAGACCGAGTGGATACATGAGCGCACAGGGCCATATACTAGTAGGCCGTGTCTCCCACTGTATCGTGGTCGGTTGAAAAGGGTGTGACCTTACTCGCCTGAGTGAGGGGGCAATATCTAGGTTGAGTTTGACCAGCTTGAGGAATGGGTCTGCTATCGACGAGTCGGGCCCAATATTGGCAGGCGGATAGTGAGGTTTCTTCTACTTACCCAGTTGTGCGCTCGGATAAGGGCGACAAGCTGGCGTAGAATGTACTAGACTCCGGTGATGGTCCCAAAGATGTACGGTACTAATATATGAACTTATTGAGCATTAGTTGCATACTCAGCATGTTACTCATTCATTCACTATCTACTCGGGCTGGTGGTGCGCAATTAATTGTTATGTGTACTTTCGCAAAGGCCAGGATTTCGGTTGGGGCGTATGACTAACCTGAGATTAGGAGTTTACCACATTGAATATATCTATCCAAATTTAGGTATGAGGCTAGTTTGGATAGAAGTCCCTTGTGATGGACCCCATAGCCTACGATACAACGTACTATCATCCCGACTTCACACTTCAGCTTGGTCATTTCATTCGCACCGTATACTGCATTACATCTGTGGCAAATGACATTTTGAGTTGCTAAGTTTTTACATTTATATGACCTATATGAAGTTGACGGTACTCGTGAACTCATTAGGATTTGCATATTGCATTGCTTCCTCAGTATATGATATTAACTTATTATGTTTTTGCATCGCATAGCCTGGATAAGGCTGATGGTATTTATGGACTTACCAGCATGTTTTCGCATTGTTCTGATATTGCATAATTGACACTTAGCTTGCGCACACACTTACACCACCCTCTAAACTTTCTATAAGCTTATGCATGATAGATGCGTGCAGGTCTTATGCATGATAGATGCGTGCAGGTGGTGTTAAGTCGCAACAGCGTTGAGCTTGGAGCATGCAGCTGTTTTCTGGAGCTTTGACTTTCGATATAGGTATTTTCTTTTCAGCACTGTATTCAACTGTTTATATTAGTTGATATGTGATGATGATGTTGCCTTTGTGATTTGGGTAAACTTGTGGTTATGCTTATTACGAGTTAAATGTTTGTTGAAAAATCCTCCTTGTAGGATCCCAAGATTGGAATCTGACGTATGGGCGTTGGGAGTCGAGAATGAGGTAATATGGAGGCTGTTAGCACCAGATTCGGCGATCGAAAAATTTGTGAGCCTAGTTTTCAAGTTTAGGGCGTGACAATATATATATATATATATATATATATATATATATATATATATATATAGTTAATAACATGTTAATATTATTATTTGCTTATCTTAAATCTGTTATTTTCAAGCATTCCTCGTACAAATAAAACAATATTTACTTTTAAAAAAAAACATCTTACTATTAGCAATAATAGTCAAATTCTTATTTTAACGTGTCTTCAGATTCTTTTGAATAAAACATTTCATTTTCATATTTAATTTTGATCATACTAAAAAAGAGATTTTTGTTGATCTTCTTAAGGGATGGAGTTCTCAATTTATAGTCCATCATAAGAGTTTTTCTTTTCTTAAAAAAATATACAACTTAAAACATAATCTTGTCAACCACGGATAAGAGACGTTCTTTAAAACTATTGGCTTGAAAATCATATTGAGACACTCTTCAAGTGGGGTCAAACAAATGGACAATTAAGTCTCTCTTTTTTTTTCTTTTTTCTTTTTTTTTGGCCATCCATCCATTTGCACTATTGTACAGTGTGGACCACCTAAGGAGTGTAACGACCTCGTTTTATAAGACGTAAGATCTAAAAGTGCATCCCACTTGCCTGGGGTTCAAACCAATCAACGTGTGGTTCTAGCCTTGGATGTTGTTACTGTTCAATTCAGACACATGCCCAAACATATAATATATGGCCCAATTTTGATTAAATGTATGAGGGTATGTTAAGTATTGGTTGTGTAAGAGTTGTATTCAACTCGAATCAAACTAAACACCTTGTGACCCCGTGTGTTGAATTAACCGAATTAGGACTGAATATATAAAAATTGACCTAACTATTCAACCAACAATTGTTAAAATAATCAGGTGATTTATAAAAGGGGGATTGGTCCTTGTGATGAATCATTTTTTCCTTTAAAAAAAGGACTTTTCTTACAACATTTATAGCTTGATGTGTTACTCAATTAAAAAGTAATAAAGATATTTTAAAAAAGAAGAAAGATTGATTATCAATTTTATTAATATAAAAGTAGGATAAAGTACTATCGTCATAAGAAAAATAAGTGAAAGAAATTGTTGAAGGCGGTTTATGCTGGCGGAATGCCTAGTCTTAACACTCTTTTTAGACATGGGTGGTCGTGAGAAATACCAGACGGTCGTGAGACGGTGGTGGAGTGTGTGGTTAGTAGGTCATGACCGGATAATTACTAGGTAAGAACTCAACAATTTGAGGGATCGAATCGTGGATATTTATACTAAACTAGCTAGTTTATTGCAACAATACACTGGGCGGAAGCAGAAACTGAGATTAAACTAAAGACTTCAAGCCTTTCTTTTTAAAAGTGAGCGAAACTAAAATTAAATCATTTGGATTATGTGCTTAGAAGGGACGGGGGATAAATAACACATGGCTAAAAGGTTTTGTGTGTGATTGTATTGACATGAAGTCTTGAGCCCTTCTTTTTATTTGACTTTTATGGACTCAAAGAGGCGATTGCCTTGCGTAGTGCATGACATTGTGAGAGATCGAGTCAACTAACCGTGCAAATCCTCTCGACCTTTCACATGAATGTAGCCTACTACATTAGGCCACATGTACACGAGAAATTCAATGAATGCATTTTCCTCTTGATGTTCCGATCAAGTGCATATGAAGCTTCGCAAGAGTCTTCCCATTGTTAGGCTCTTTCCTTTGTAGAGAGTTGCTTTTGTTAGCCTTTACATTTAATACATGCTAGAAAGTTGCATTTGTTAGCCTTTAGCATTTAACACATGTTAGAAAGTTTCTTTTGTTATAGATCTGTTTTGCATATGGTTACTTTTGTTAGAACTCTGGCATTTAATACTCTTGTATGCACACGCCTCTACCTTACTATATTTGAAGTTCATATACACTACGTGTTTGAATGACGGCCACGTGGCATTTTCTGAACCATTTAATATGTTTGTGACAAGTCAGGTGTCTAAAAATATATACATTGAATTATTCGAGATAATCCACTCATTGGTTGAGATGCACTCGTACGAAAAAAGATGAACGGTTTAAAGAAAGTCACTGACGATTTGTATCCAATGTAAATTTACGGCCAACCGGTGAGGGGATAGGCATAGATTTCCATACAAGAGATGTGCTCATTCAACTACAATATGACCTAGTCATAAAGGTCGTTCATCTAGCTGTGACGACTAGTCTGGTGCACAACACTTATCGAGCTAGTTGCCCCGGACTTTTGGGAAGCGGGTTCCGCATTGATAGGGGGATAAGTTGCATGTGCCCTCTACCAGCAAGAAGTTCCTATAGGTGGACACCAATTGAGCCCATTGTGTTTGCCAAGTCATGTTAAGACATGAGTAAAAAAATTGAGGCAGATCCAAAACTAAAGTGAGCTATGCCACAAAAAACAATGGTGGTAGAACACCCTCCTTTAAAACCTTTCGTTGGGCTACGAAAGTTATGGATCAAATCATTCCTCATGGGAATAATCTTGCGACCATTTTGGATGGCATAAAAATATCACGATGGGCCCTTTGATGGTTTGAATGACGAGCATTTCCATCACAATTGTTTTTCATCAAGTGGTTTCACATGGGTTTTAGATTTACCTCATTTTTTATCTCATGTCTTGACATGATCTGGCAAAACAGATGGACGCCCCTTAATGGTTTGAACGGTGTGCATCTCCATTCATTTTGTTTTCCGTCGAGTGGCCCACTTAAGTTTTGGATCCGCCTCATTTTTGAGCTCATGTCATGACATGAATCATGTAAAAGAGGATGGACGAAGTGAATATCACATGGATATTGTAGTGGTCCCTAGTAGCTTCCGTCTACAAGGGGGCATAGGCAATTCATTGCGAGTGGCAGTATTTTTCAGAGTATCCCTGATATTATCCATATCTCTAGCTCGATGATATTGATAACACTTGTAATATAAAAAAAAATATACGCATTATGAAATATTAATAAGTATCGCCAATGTATCGATATCGCCGATGTATCCATAATATTTTTTATTGTGTTAATTCCATATGTCGCTTGTATTGCTAATGTATCAATATTGTTAATGTATTGCCAATATTTTTGAGTGTTGGTAGTATCAATATCTTTACATGCTTAAGTAAAAGGAATGGATAAAATGGATATGTCGCATACATCACGGTGGACCCCACAAATTTAAATCAATCCTTTTTACTAAGTTTGAAGGTGAAAATACCTTCTAAAAATTAAATGAATATAAACAATAATGAGCTATTTACAACTATTTATTGGTATTTATCGATAAATTTAAAAAATTAAACACTCCCACAAGTGTATTTTGCTCATAATTTCTTTCAAAACAAACACATGCAACTAATAATGATAGCTAATTTACACTACATTTCATTGTAAGTTGAAAAACCATTCAGGCCCTTGGGGAACATGGGGAAAGTATTGGATCCATCCATCCATCCATCCATGCATGCATGCATGCATGCACACACACGCATTCATCCATTCATCAACCTAACCACCCAACCATTCATCCATCCATCAATGCATACATATACACATCCATCCATCCATGATCCATGTCTATCCATGTATACGCGTGCACACACACAAACATTTCATCATACAATCATACAACCGTAAAAAATAAATAAATTTTTTAAATTTTTGGCGATATCAATACATTAGCGAAAACATAGTCGAAAACATTGGCAACATTGACACATTAATGACGCAAGCAATGCCTATAATTCACACACACACGCACACATATGTAGGCAATACATTGGCGATATATTGACAATACCTATAGTTTTTTATGCTATTAGTGTTATTAGTATCATCAAGTTGGACTACCAAAGATATTTCAATAATATTGGAGATACTCAGAACGATATTTTTAACCGTGTAAAATTTCAGGTGTCACTTATATCACCAGTGTGTATCGACGATATTTTAATAATATCGTCAATGTGTCAATATCATAAAAAATTTATTTATGAATAAAATTAAATTTATATATTTTTATTTTTTTTAATGAGTGCATAGTTATATGATGAAATGCATGTTTACATGTTTCCATGTACATGGATAGATGGATGGAGGGATTACGGATGGATGAATGGATGGATATGTGTGTGTGTGCGCGCGCGCGTGTCTATACACAAATGTGTGGATGGATAGATCATGCATTCGTGTCATACAGACAGACATGTCTGTATGAGTATATATCGATCGGTGATTAGATGGATGGATGGATCTACAAAGTTTTATATGTTTCTTGAAGTCAAAGATAATGCTTTTAGGCCCTACTAATGGAAAATTTCTTATTTGATTCGTAAATATGCATCTTTTTTCATTATTATTTAATTCTTCGATATGTAAATACGTATATTTTAATATCTCATGAAGTATTATTGTTATTTTTTCACAAATCTCCCTCGTTTGTTTATGTTGAAATTTGTGGTTTTGAAAAAAATGAAAATATTCAAAAGTTTCGGGATTTTCGTTTTGCTGCCAAAATATTTTTTGGACATTTCAAATTGAAAAGTGCAGTTGTGCTTTTGTCCCACATTGAAAATGAAAAGAGAAAAATCATGGTTTATATTTCGAGGTTTGTATAATATTCTTACTTGGAGCTTTGGAGATTGAGACGCTCAGGTTGCGTGAACGTACGCACGCTTGGGCGAGGGCGAGGGCAGTGTGGCTGTAGTGGCACTAGTTGGCGCATTTCGCACGTACGCATTGTGTCGCAGAGTGGTCACTCCCTCGCGACCTTACGCAAACTGCCACGAGACAATGTGATCGCAGTGCAAGTGGTCTGGTATGAGCCTAGGTGCGATGGGTCTGAAGTAAGTCGAGGTTTATATGCGGCTAAGAGCGGTTGGATTATTAATTCAAAACGGTCAGCCATTTTTTTAAATAGATGGCAGCCTTGAAAGCCACAATAGTAAAAAAATGGACAGGCTATGATGATCCAATGGTCATAAATAAATGGGCCATGATGATCCAATGGTCAAATCTTTCGATCCGATGACCAGAAACGACTCGAATTAATGATCAACGGTCAGAAATATTTTTCAAATGTTTTGAACCATTGGTGGCCACCTAGCAACGGTCCACTTCCTAGTGTCTGTATAAACTAGACCATTCCGGTCCAAATTCCAATTAACTCCAACACATCTCTTCTCATCCATCATATCCTCCAGATAACAAATCCATCATAGAATATTATAAACACATCCTTTGTTTAAGTCTGTCAGAAGATCTGCTGCATTGAATTGTTCTTGAGTGGACCATTCATGATTGTTGCACGTAAGATGCAGACAAGCTTGTCTTATCCTATAAGCAATTCGACTGTAACCCATCAACAATTGATAAGGGGGCAAATCATACTTTAAGGACAACGTATATTTTATGTGATTCAGCCTGGTGAAATGAAAATAATTAACCTTATTTTATTTTTAATTTGTAGATATTTTCAACACAATTTTCAACAATCTTAATGCATGATTATAGATATCGAAAGTGTTGCATCAGTCAAATTGATGAACCATGATCTGATCTGATTGGATCGGTTCGATAGTACAAATTTCACTAGGTGGCAAGACAAGTTGAAATTTTTACTAACTGCTATGAAGATTTTCTACATCCAGGATTTGAATCTTCAGAAGCGACGGACACTGACACTCCGGAATAGATCGCTGCAAGAATCAAGCGATAAGAAGACAAGCTGCTTGGTCGTGGCCATATTCTCAACGCCCCTCTCTGATCGGTTGTATGATCTGTACATAGGGACCATATCTATGAGACCCGTATCCTAGCCCATACCATTCCGTATGCTGTCGTGGTCCTCCCGGTCGAATTTCGGTGACCCGCGATCTGTTATCGGTGTTTGCGCGCGATCCTGAGATGTGTTTCGTATATCAGAGTTGGTTCGACTCGAAACTTGTACCCTTGCGACCGCACCATTGCCGCGTCTTGCGTGCCGATCCAATACCCGGGCCAGGAGATGTGGCCCACGTTCAGTTTGAGAAAAATGCCCCGCGTTGCAAAACCTAAGAGAAATGTCCCATCAATCACATTAATAAATTAAGTATCATATCACATCATGTTAAGTATTAACACCCATCCCTCTCTCACTTAAAGTCAACTCTCTCTTATAACCAAGTACACATCCATCGTCTATCACCCATCCCTCTCTCTCTTACGACCTCTCTCTCTCATCTCTCTCTCTCTCTCATTCTCTAAGCAATCCCAAGAACTCCCAACGTCCAAGCTTTCCTCCATTTTTCCACCCACCATTAAGCTTCATATCCCATCATCCAACATCTAAAATCCAATCTCAACCATTGGTTCTTTCTCCTTGCAGCTGGATCACCCTAGTGTAGCAGGAGAAGGAGTTTTGAAGGTGGGTGATTTTATTTATGGATTTTGATGATTTGAGGGCCCATGTATTGTGGGACCCATCTTGATGTATGTATGTATAGGGAGGGCCCATAGTGGTGGGGTCCCTCCCCTCCCCTCTCTCTCTCTCTCTCTCTCTCTCTCTCTCTCTCTCTCTCTCTCTCTCTCTCTCTCTCTCTTTCCCTCTCCCTCTTGATGTACGGCCCACCCAATGCGTGTGACATATCCACGCCATCCATCACCGTGGAGCCCAACATGATGCTTGTGTTGCATCCAAACCATCCAATGGTGGGACCCCAACCGGCTGACTGACGTCAGTAAGTTTTGTGGGTCCCACGTGATATATGTGTTATATTTAAACCGTCTATATGGTAGGACCCATCTGTTGACTGTCGTTAGCAAGTTCTGTGGGTCCCACGTGAATGTATGTGTTGGATCCCAACCGCCCACCTGCTGTGAGGGCCATTGTGATGTATGTATTATATCTGCCCGTCCATCAGGACAGTGCTGTACAGGGGCCACCATCTATGTATTTGTTTATGCCACGCCATTCGTTCATCTAGTGGTACCCACCTTTGCTGTCCAGACCGTCCATTGGATGGTGGGCCTAGCCACCTCACCAGCTGCATAGCTGTGTATTGACGTTAGCAAGTCTATGGGACCCCTAACCATGATGAATGTGTTTTATCTAAGCCGTCCATCTGCTGGACGTTGGGCCAGCAGCCCAACAGTCCAGCAGCTGGATAGCTGCTGTATTGACGCGTGCATTTTTGTGGACTCGGATCATGATGGATGGTCTGATCCACGCGATCTACTCCATGAAGCATATTCAAATCTTTGGTGGGTCACGAGTGTGGGACCCACCTTGATATATGCATTCTCCTCACCGTCCATGGACGTGAGGCAGATCCACATCCCTGGTGGGCCACGCATGTGGGACCCACCTTGATGTTTCTATTTTATATCCACATCGTTAATCCTGCACGTCCAGAAGATTTGGACGCTGGATACTGCTCCCTGCATCCTCCTGCATATATATATATATATATATATATATATATATATATATATTATATTGTATATACATATATGGTATAAACATACATATGTATGTGCATGTCTGTTTGTGGTGGGCCCCATGTGAGACCTACCTACTGGACGGAATGGCTGGGTACCTCACACTAGCTGATGTCTTGACGTGCCAAGTTCCGTGGGACCCACCTCCCAGACGTATGTGATACATCCAAACTGTCCATCCATCTGGCTGTCCAGATGGTGGAACCCACCATGATTTATGTATTTTACCTGCACCGTCCAACAGGGACTGGACGGTGGGCCCTGGCAATGATGCACGTGTTTTTATCATTGACCGTTCATCTGTGGACCACCATGATTTATGTACTTCATCCCACCATCCATCTGGACGGTGGGGACCACCGTTTTCCGTTGCCGTGTGGACAACAACAAGCTCCGAGGGCTTGATCTTCAGGCATGTATTGTATCCATACCATCCACAGAGATCGTTTTATGGCGCTACAGAGAAAATGAGATAGATATAAATTTCAGTGGAACCCACCTTGATGTATTTAATTCATCGACACCGTCCAGATTGTGTTGGACGGTGCTATCCAACGTTTTGATGGTGTAGATTTACCTGTCCAATGTTTGGACAGTACTGATTTACATAGGCAATGTTTGGACAGTGCTGATAATCATAAGTGGGCCATGTACCCCATGGAATGATAGTGTACAGTGATACACATGTTACACCTTCAACTATTGAAATAATTTTTGGTGTGGTCCAAGCCCATTTGAGGCTCAGATACGTGGCCCATTTGATGTATATGAGGCCCATGTGTAGGGCCCACCTATTGTGTATTTGAAGCCCATGGATGCAATTCATTGTGATGTATTCCCGGCCCATATGACATGGCCCATTGTGATATATTTCCGGCCCATATGCAAGGCCCGATGTAATGTGTGTGTGGCCCATTGATGGGGCCCACTTGTTGTATATGAGGCACATTGGTGCGGCCCACTTGTTTTATATGAGGCCTATTGGTATGACACATATGATGTGGCCCATTATGATATATATGAGGACCATGTGATGTGGCCTATTACGATGTATTTATGGCTCATTTAGCAAGGCCCACCTGTGATGCATATTTGAGGCCCATTACGATGTTTATTAGACCTTTGTGTGAGGCCATGGGCCCGTTACACACACACATATATGTTTTTGGTCCTATAAAGGTCACTCCTTGGGAGCAACGATGGTTAAATGTTCACATTGATGGGCGATGATGGTTAAATATTCACATTGTGACCTTCCCTTAGGCCCTTGTTAGGCCGATTGTCGAGGTCGATTCCAATTATTGAGGCTGATTCCGATTGTTGAGGCCGATTCCGATTATCGAGGATAATTTAGATTATTGACCGATTGTCGAGGCCGATTCGGATTATTGACCGATTGTCGAGGTCGATTCCGATTGTCGAGCTTGATTCCGATTATTGAGGTCGATTCCGATTGTCGAGGCAGATTTCGATTGTTGAGGCAGATTCCGATTGTCGAATTCTGAATATTGAGGTTGATTCCGATTGTCGAGGCAGATTTTGGTTGTCGAGGCCTAATGTGATGTAAATGTAACCTGTATTTGAGGTCCATTGTGATGTGTATTTAGCCCGTGCTTAAGGTCCAATGTGATGTATATGAAGCCTATATGATGAGGCCCATTGTGATGCATTTGAGGGCCAGGCGATGAAGCCCATTGTGATGTATATTAGGCTCATTTGAGAGGCTCATCTAATGTGTACTAAGCTCTTGAGTGAGGCCCATGGTATTGTCAAGGCCGACTGCATAACATCATGATACATGCCCATACGCATCATCTGCATGTTTATTATGAAATGTGGTTAACCATCACATATGTCATTGGGCAGGTTGTTATGAGACTCCCTGATAGGCAGAGGTCATCTCACATGAACGCACGGTATGCGCAGGATTAATGCATTACTAGATTGTATGACTTATGCATCTTACATTGCGTGTTTTGATTTCTGTACGCTCCAGCAACATCAGGGTCGTAGCCTCCATAGACATATAATGGATGGCCAGATGAGACACCGAAAATCTGTTATTAGCATCAGGCTGTCATAGATGGCTCTAGGTGAAAATCCATAAACCCTCTTGGTACCAGAGGACGCCCTAACGTCGAGACCAAGTGGATACATGAGCGTCCGAGTGCCGAATACCAGGAAGCCGCGTCTCCCACTGTGTCGTGGTCGGTTGGGAGGGGGTGTGACCTTACTTGCGAGAGAGTAGGGGACATAACTAGGCTGAGTTTGACCAGCTCGTGAATGGGTCCGCTATCGATGTGCCGGGTAGATATTGGCTGACTACTGGCCAGTCAAATAGTGAGGTATCTTTCACTTGCATGGTCGCGCATCAGTGGGCGGCGATTTGCATGTAGAGTGTACTAGACCCCGATGATGATCCCAAAGATGTACAGTACTGATTTGTGGAGCAGGAGTTGCATACTCATTCATTCATTTACTATCCACTTGGGCTGATGGTGCACAACTATTTGTTACATGTACCTTCGCAATGGTCAGGATTTCGGTTGGGGCGCGCGACTAACCTGAGACCAGGAGTTTACCACATTGAGTCTGATTATCCAAAATAGGTATGAGACTGGTTTGGATAAAAGTCCCTTGTGATGGACCCCATAGCTTGCAATACTACATACTATCATCCCGACTTCACACTCTAGCATGGTCATTCCATTCGCACCGCATATTGCATTACATTTGCCGCATATGACATTTTGGGTTACTGTGTTCCTGCATTTATATGTGTTCTAGGTACGGCTGACGCTATTTGTGAATTCATCAGGAATTGTATATTGCATTGTATCCTTGACATCTGATATTTGACTCTTTATGACTCCTCGTTTACATAGTTGATCTGTATTGCGTATTCTGGTACTGATTGACTCATGGACTTGTCAGTATTTTCGCTTACTCTGATATCGTATGATTTATGATCTTACCAGCATTTCCGATAGTGTATGATTATGACATTGTATTGAATACTTGGCACTTACCTTGTGCACACACTTACACCACCCTCTAAGCTTTCTATAAGCTTATGCACGATAGATGCGTGCAGGTAATGTTAAGTTGCAGCAGCAACATTGAGCATGGAGCGTGTAGCTATCTTCTAGAGTTTTGATTTTATTTTGTCATATGTATTTCCCTTTCAGTATTGTATTCAAAGTTTATATTTGTGGATATATGATGATGATGTTGTTTTTTTATGATTTGGGTATACTTGTGGTTATGCTCCTTACGAGATAAATGTACGTTGGAAAATCCTCCTTGTAGGATCCCAGTATCGGAACCTGACATATGGGCATTGGGAACCGAGAATGGGGTATTACGGAGGCTGTCGACACCGGATTCGACGATCGAGATCCCGGTGAATCCGATTTCCGGGTTTGAGACGTGACAATATCAACAACAGAATTTTAGAGTGCACTGAAATATAAGCACAAGGCTAAAGAATAAGGTACATAAAAATTCTCAATCGCTAGGTACTTCCATTTCATAATGATAAACAATAAGTCATTACTGGCCCAAATCCATGAATTACAATTAATTGTAAACAGGATAAAGGCTTTAAAATAGACATGCCTAAATCATTTCAAGTCAGAGTTATTATCGCCACATTGCCTGTGAGCTGGAAAGTCTTTAGGAATAAGCTATCGCATAAATCTGAAGAATTCAGTCTGTAATAAATCTAAGAGCATCTTCATATTGAAAAAGAATATCATAACCGAGACAAGAAGGATGATGCAAATGGTGCATTCTCATCCAAGGTAAGTGCAAATAGAAAGACCATCTCATAACAATAACTATGAGAAAAATGATTCCCTATAACCTAATAAAGATCAAAGGAAATTCAAGAAAATTCAAAAGAATGACAACGGTAAACCCAAGGGTCCTTGCTATGTCTGCGGCAAGACCGGATATTTCGCCCGAGTTTGTAGAAACCGCAAAAAGTCTAAGAAAGAGGCTGATGCAGTAGACGATGATATTGTAGCAATGGTCACAAAAGTGAACTTAGTTCAAAATAAAGTTCTCGGTTGGTGGTATAATACAAGTGCTACAATTCATGTATGCAATAATAGATCTACCTTTAAAACTGTAACACCCCGAACTTTTCAATACCTGAGTATTGAAAGCTCTCAAGCATTACCGAGTAATTTACTTAGTATGTACACATGTATGATATTAATCCAACTATTCTAGTCTTACATCCCTGCCCTGACACAAACCTAATCGTTGGGAATGATCTTCATTCATAAATCAAACCATCTGACCGTTGAATTTCAAGACAAGCCCATCCATTACGTAATTTGACATAAGTACTTTCCCTTAGAAGACGTGACGAATAACTCGCTATCCATAATGATTTAGATATACGTTCTTTTGTAAGAATTGCCTAGAAACATGTCAATAATCATGTGGAGCCATTAGATTTTCCAAAACTCATAGATCAACAGTAATTACGAAATTGCTACTAACCTAGACCCCTGAACACTAGATCACATGGTTCCCACGGTCTGTTTCATGTGAAATTTTATATCATGCCTAATTATCATAAATTAATCATAAACCTCGAATTTCAGCCCTTAGATCATAGTAAATCAGCTACTTGACCTCTACATCCGTTCATACACTTATCAGATCAAGATTCTGATCCGTCCATCTTGTTCACACCATATGAATATACTTAACCCACCATTAAAATCAAAATCTGAGAAACGTTCACGTGTAAGAAAGTCATGCAAATCTAACATTATATAAACCCTACCCCTAATCACTCCAGAAATCTATTTTATGTCCATCCGTTTACGAAACTATCCGTACATAAACCCACATACATGGCCAGAGTGCATACCATTAACTTCCCATATTTTTAACAAGTCATCTGACCACCCATCCTGATTGGATCCGCCAAATGGGCCATCTGAATATGAGAATAAACCGATCATCACGATGATCTTAGGGTATAAGTTCAAATTACCTGGTAGCTTGTCAATTAAATGTGTACAAACATTATTTTGAAATATAGAGGGTGTTAGCCATTAAAATAGCATCTTGATTATCCTTGAGAAATCAGGGCCCAAATTTAACCCATTGAGAGATCTTGAGAAGTAACGATCGGTGATAAAGTTTTGTCTCTTTTGGACGGTGAGTTATAGACAATGAGAGTCAAGACAAAGGAAAATGATAAAATTGTAAATTTAAACCTTATATAGCAACATGTACAGCAGCAACTATCTAAGTGATTTGGCAGTAACCATCGGCCACACTCAATTATAAAGTGTGCCCCACCAATGTCTCGGATTTATCTCATCTTTTGGTCCATGACCTAACATAGTCCCGCCAAACCAATGAACGGAGTGGATTTCTTATCAAACATCACTATGGACCCACCTGATTTTTCTCAGTCGTGCATGAAAGTGAAGAATTCACGTGAAATCAATGCATGTAAATGACGTCCTGTTTCAACGTGAATACAGTCCACGTTGATTCACGTATGACCCACCTAGTACTTAGATATGTTTCATATTTTGGCCCCTTGGCCCTTTCCAACCGTTGGCGCTCAATCCAGGGATGATCCAACCATTAGATTGGCAGAAACCCACCGTTGGGAGTAGAAGTTTAAGTGTATGGCCCACCTAAAGCTTAGATATGCCTGATCTTCAGTCTGATGTCCTAATGGGACTATTCCAAATTGAATGGATGGACTGGATTAAACCATGTAACCTTGTGGACCCTATTTTTGGGTGGCATGTGTGTGCAATGCACGTGCACCAGCTGTGTACTGAGCCAAGGCACTCGGTCAGACATCTCTGACCCGCAATTGCCTTAAAAAGCAAAGGATTTCTCTCTCATCCCTCTTTCCCGCTGTTTGAAATTTTAAAACGGACCGAGCCATTTTTGGTCGCGTGATGGTCCACCATCGGGTTCCTGATCGATGATCTGACCCGTCCATCTCGTGCAAAGCTAGGGACTGACCAAAACATTGGCCATTTCACACAAAAATGCACACGTGTGGGCACACGAGGACCGACACAAGGACCCAAAAACACATAACTTTCGAATATGGAAACACCAACTGTTACAATCCGTGTGAGGATCTCTCCTCCAATCAGAAACCTCTATTTCAGACGGGTCCTGACCATCCACACGCGACTCACGTGCTAGGGCCTTCTATGAAAAAACCGACGCTCAAAACCGCGACCGGTCTCCTTTCTACCCACCGTTTTGGAGGCAGTTTCGGCCAGAGGAGATTTGGACCTCTTGCTGCTCATCCGACGGTCTAAAAACGTCAGAGAAATGCTATAATAGAGGCTGGGATCGAGCTCAAACAAACCCACCACCTTTCCTGCAGCAAACCAAAAAAAAAAAAAAACTGTCATGTTCTTCTCCAGCCGAACCCACCCACCTAACATTCACTAAGTTTCAAAATCGAGTATCTATAAGCTCCCATGTATCCTTAGAAACTATCCCTAGCTGTCAAAATGAAGAAAGAAGTAGCGGGTGGGGAGATGTCATTAACGCTTGCATCTTCTTCCTCACCAAGTTGCACCAGTCGTTGAGCCCAGCCCGACCATCAGTTACTCATCCAAGGCGTCTATTCTGAAGCTCATTTGATGATGTCTGATTCCTGTTAATTCTATCAAGATCAGACTAGCATTTTAGAGGTAATGATTTCACCCAAAACGTATTAAAACTGGTCGGGTGGGTCTGTCGTGAGTCTGACTCTGCTGAAGCTGAGTCGATTTCAAATCCCTGCTATTCAAGGAGCCCTTAGTAGTAATGAGAAAGCTGAGAAAGAAAGAAAAGAAGAAATGAGAGAGGGGGAGAGAGAGAGAGAGAGAGTGGGAAATGAGGTTGGGTCGAGTTAGGTTCAAGGCCGACTGGAGGGCCGCTGTTACTGTTACTGCTGGTGGCGCACTCCGCCTGTCGGTCATTTGCTTGAGTCGTGCTGGGTTGGGTCGAGTTTGCCGAGTCCAGATGTGGACGTGTGTTGCAGGAAGGATGAGAGGGAGTGAACAGGGCCACCTTTGCCATGCCGCACTTGAGTTTCAAAACTCAGTGGGCCGCAACCTGTTTGAAACAGTTGGGCCTCACCACATGAAGCAGTGGGCTGCACGCTGTTTGAAACAGGTGGGCTACCCCATAAATCTTTGTGGGCCCTGCACATGGCAAGTGGGCCACGTTTCAGACCTCAGTAGGGCCACACCCTACCCCAACTGTGGGCCGCACCATATCAACGTGTGGGCCACGTCCGTTGGGCCTCACCATGTATTACAGTGGGCCCCACTACAAATCTTAGTGGGCCACGTTCCAACCGGCCATCGGAGGTATGCCAACCTCCCATCTTCTTTCATTGGAATTGTTAAAAATCATAATTATCAAATGGTGGTAGTTCAATGATCTCTCTTAAATATTATCCTTAAGTAAGGGATCGTAATATTTAACATCATCATAACAATTGTTACTACTATGTTAATTTATATTGATTATAAACTAAGATCGACAATTATTTTCTAACTATTTAAATCAACACTTAATTTATTGTACACCAACTATAATTCAAATCCTAGAGTTAGCTACAACTAAACTCTAAAATAAAACCCTAAAACCCTAAAAAGATAACCCTAAGCTATGATCTTAAACCTTAGGTGGTATGCAGAACTTGGGTCTAATTGTACAAGTTCCTGATTTATGATAGGGATTGGTTCTAAGGAAACACTTATTCTCTAGCAACACTGGTAGGCGGTTCAATGTATAAGGTGATGATTCTTCCCCTTGAGCTTTTCATCTTCTCATTAGCTTAAGTTATAGTTTTTATTTAAATTCATAATTGATATCTCTCTTTATAATCACATGTGTTAGTTTGTGAAAAATTGAATTATTGTATTACATGCTTTGCGATTATCCTGTATAATTGTTCATGCTTGTGGATTTATTTTTGTGGATTGCTTATGGAACTTAAACTGGTACATTAGTGGAAAATTCTCACATATGAATGTACACCCATACTTGGGATGTAACTTGACTAGGTGTGATCGTAATGGGCCTTCGACTTGGCGGTTACTGAGTGTGGTCTAGATGGATCATTGATGTGGGCCTACCATCCAGGGTTGTGGTGTCCAATAGTTTTCAAGGATGGTCTTTTATCACATGGTTCTGATACTCGCCCTATGTGGCCTACTTGATATCGCCCTATGTGGGTTTGTTCTAGCATTTTCCCTATATGGGTTGAATGTTTTATACTGTACAACCATGCGATGGTAAGTCCCACATACTGTAATATGATGTAACGACTTGAAAATTTCCGTACATTAGGCCGAGTACCACCTCGACCAGAAATCACATAGGATTAAATCCTTTAGAAATTAACAAAGTTAACTAAGTACTAAACTCGGTAAATCATGAAATCCGTTGGGATCGCTTTAAATACGATCTGCAAGACCCAAAACTTGCAGAATTGGTGACTCTAAGTTATCCTAAAGTCTAGAGCCAAACTCATTACCCGTCTGCTCTCGGGACTGAAACGAAACTTCGTATGAGGTCTAGATCGCACATCGGGAGTCCGATTAACACGAAGCTAAGGAACCAGGACCGCCCCACTGGGCTTGACAATCATCTCAAAAATCAGATGATTCCGATGTCCCACGGCCATTATTTTCACTCCGGAGCAAGGGAGTGTGAAAAACACTATTTCCATCCAAGAGAAAATATCTGGAATAGTGATCTGGCACCTTTCGGTTGCGCGTCAGTATTAAGCAACCTGACCGTCGGAATCAGACCAAATTACACACCTCGGATTAAGAAAAATTTCAGGAACATTTACATGTACTCAGAAATTCTGATCGTGGCCCACGGACCGTTGAACTGAAAGTGGTCCGCCACGTGCGATCTAGGAATCCGATCGAGCCAAAACGTAATCCCACGTAGATCCTCAGAGGGTGAGCTTAAGTCTAAGTCTGTACGTTTGGCTCAAAGAGGGCTACCAGAATACCCCTTTTGAGCTTGGAAAGTGGCGAACTGCCTAAGTATGCAGCCCCCTTTGAACCTAAGTCTATTTTGGTTATGTTTTAGGCTATAAAAGGGGCTTAGAACAGCCCCTCTCACAGCCATACGAATTTGGGTTCAAACCTAAGAGAGAAAGAGAGAAAGAAAGAGAGAGAGAAAGTGGAGATCGAGGCCGATCTTCCTCCTGCTGCTCTGCACTTCTCCCACGGCCTACACCGCTCTATCCAAGAGATTTTCCGGCGGTTTCCACCCCATTTGAAGGTAAGAAACCCTAACCCTAGGTCTGATTTGAGCCTGATTAGTGATAGGTTAAGGAAAGACTAATCGAATGCGCTCTTTAGGCTAAGAAACTCCCGTATACGGAAGCACCAACCCTCTTGCTGATTCGTTGGAATTCCAAGGGCTGAGGTGAGGACTTTAAGCGTATAAGTTACGGTTTTCAACGCTTTCAATGTAGATAATGATAGTTCATGATGATCATGCATCTGCATGCAAATGCACAAAAAGTGCTTTCCGTTTCCTGTTTCGATTAGCGATAAAGAATATGGAATTTTACATACTCTTGATATACGTAGAAATACCGTATACGTATTTTTGTTGAGAAAATATTTGACATGTTTATTTAATGTTTGATTATATCATGTGTGGATAAAATACTAGTTTGGCGAAAGAGATCGCGTATATACATGTTCATTGTAAATGTCATGTATGTTGAAATTGTGTATTCCGGAAATCCCGCATACGTGCGGATTTTGGAAATATAATTGTGATGATTATTTGCCGTATGACTATGATATACACGGGAAAAATACTCTCGAGGCTTAGGGACAGCCCAATCACGGACTTGCCTAACATACGTCATGTATGTTGGAAACGTGTATTCTAAGTGTTTGTATAAGTGCATGTATGTGTACATGTGTATGTACTAGTGCCTTAGATAGGCGCTGATATGAGTTCTCCAACTCCCTTAGAGACATGTAGGACCCCCTCCATGCGGTGGTTCACCGCACCACTTAATGTATTGCACACACAATTCTATCCCTATGGGGATAGTGCTTTATTACATGCATTACAATATGCTTTATAACATGCTTCTCAACATGCTTTGTAACATGCTTTACTTCATGTCTTACTTTATGTGCTTTATAACATGCCGACTAACATGCTGTATTGCTTGTTTACCATGCTTTACTTCACATGCTAGCGATGAAAACTGTTTGAGTTTGGGACTATGTTTATAGTCCAAACCCTCGGTACCAGACTTGTGATTGTGGCTGAGATTCATGTCGCCACAAAGGACGGGTCCGGCGAACCCGAGTCGTACTTCGGTTGGCGATAGTGGTTGGCCACGCGGAGTGCTTTTGCGCTCCATATCGCTCAACTTGTGGTGCGCTCGAGCTAGTTAGGCTCGCCATTTAAACCGAAGTGTAGTTGTGTGTTCACCTTGTTTGGTTGCTACTACTGCTTGAACCTAGGGTACCAAACTTACCAGTGGTGATTCCCGTTTAACCATGGTACCTAGATCCGCTAAGACGCATGAGCCGGGCATGGTGGTATGGGACACCGTGGTCGAGCTGTCGGCCTATGCTGGGGCCATGTGCCTCCCCGTAGTGACCATTGCGTAACTATCTCGTGAGCCGAATACGGTGGTATGGGACACTGTATTCGAGCTGTCGATACTTCGGCGAGAGCCGAGTACGGTGAGATCTGTGCTCGTGCTGACGGGCGACGAGTCCTCCGTGGTATCATCGAGTGTACTCTAAGTATCTGTGATTGGCCACGAGCCTTTCACAGCGACTAGAGTGTGAGTTGAGCCGAGTATGGTGAGACTTGTACTTGAGCTGACGGCTAGTGATTGAGCCGAGTACGGTGAGACCTGTACTCGAGCTGACGGCCAGCATTGAGCCGCATACGGTGAGATCTGTATCCGCGCTGACGGGTGACGAACCCTTTGCGATGCCATCACTAAGCTTCTCAAACCATAACATCGTATGAGAATAACTAGGATTGACGACCCTAGAATGGATCATGTTTGGAATGATACAGGGAGGTACCTTAGTTTCCCAATACTGCTGATTGAAATGGACTAATAATAACTTGGCAATCACGAGCATCATCGCACCGCATGTGCTTTGTAGATGTGGCGCACTGAGGGAGTTAAGCATTCGCGAACGTAAGATGATGTCGCTTGAGGGTGGTTTGGCAAGGGCATACAGCATCATGTCATATCATTTTTGCATTTAACAAGAGTAGTTAGAAATGCTTGATTTGTACTGCTTTATCATTACTGCTTGGTTGATTGATAACATGTTAACTTATGCATATTGTTCCACTGAGTTAGCTACTCACTCCCACGTTACGGGACGTGTTTGTACACACCAACCAGACTCTGTTGCAGGGTTAGAGGGCGCCTTGGTTCAGGAGCCAGAGCCCGACGTTGATGAGGACCAGGAGGAGTTCTCTTTCATGCAGTATTCTGACGGCTACGCCTAGGCCGGCTGCATCGCGGGACTCTCGGGGCCTCTTTTGAGGATGTATTTTGGGTTTTTGATTTACAACATTACATGTATATCGGTGCTCAGCTAGTACTCATACTCTGGAGTTCAGAAAATTTTGTTACTTTACATACTTGAATGAAAAATTTCAGTCTTCCGCTGTTTTTTAAATGTAATTGAACTGGAGTATGAATTACTGTTTTGGTTTAATCTCATTCATGTTTATTGCGCTAACTCAGACAACATTTAACTGGCATTGTGTATGTTGCATAAGTGATGCGTTGGAACTCGGGTGTTGAGTTTGTACTCGACCCCCGAATTTCAGGGCATTACAAGTTGGTATCAGAGCATGATTTTTGATTAAAACCGACCTGAGTTATGTCCCCACTACGTACGCTGACGCATTATACTTAGGAGGGTGCGCAAACTTTTAGAAACAGTCCTAGGGGTCTCCCGACTTCACCATTCGGTGAAATTCATTGAAAACAGACGCGTTGATCGAGTTTGTACTCGATCCTGACCGCACACGTGGACTCCAAATCGCCCCTGGACCGTCTATTGACGTGTCAAAATCACAACCCACAAATTTAGTATTTTAGTTAAAATCGAGAAAAATCAGATTGGTTCTGAAATTTCCGGAAACTACCCGTTTGGGAGCCAAACGGAGTTCGTGGCCCCCCACGTCAGCCCATTATGATTTTTGACCAAGCCAGGGTGCATTCAGCACCCTGGGCACGTGCCAAGGTGGGCCAGGTCGCGACAGCGCGGCTCCGGCCAAGTCCGGCCGCGGCGGCGCCGCGGGTCGGGCGGCGCGCCCCGCCCGGTTGCCTTTCGGTGGGATTCCGGCCATGGGTTTGGTCGGCCTGACCCCCCCAACACGCTGGCACGTGCGGTTTTGTGTGTTTGGTTAGAATAAATAGGGTTGGAAGCACCCCCTTTTCATTTCACCCCTCTTTTCAAGCACCTCCACCCCATTTTCGATTTTCTCCAAAAACTCATCCCTCCAACCTCCAAATCTTCCATTTTTCTTCCATATCTCACACATCTCAACCTTCCACAACAGCCCTAGCTTTCCCCTTTCCCCATTTTCTCGAGTTGGAGTTCTCATATCCCTCCTTGGAGCTCAAAAATCGGGTAAGATACTAACCATCTCACTTCCTTCTTGTTTCTTCTCTTTCTTCGTACCTCTTGGGCTCCTCCCACACCCATTGCATTGATTATTTGTGGTGGAGCAAAGAGATCAGCCCCTTAAATCCCATTTTGGGCAAATTTCAATGGCCCTCCTTGGTGTGGTGGCCACCATTTTCTCTCTTTCCTCCATCCTATCTCTCATGGAAAAGAGGAAGACCGCGGCTGATGATGCCGGCCCAAGTAGGCCAGCCCATTCCCGAAGAAGATCCGACGTCGGGGCCGGCCCAGCACCGTGCGGGAGTTTAGGTCAAAGCGAGACTTGGATCCCGACCATCCCGCCAGAAATGCTTACCCGATTGGCATGGAATATGGGCGCTTTGCGGGCCGCAAAGTTGTGTTTGAAGCCCATGTAGATGAAAGGATGTTCGGGCTACACCCACTGATGGACCACCTGGTGGACATCGGTTGGAATTCTATATTTGATGGCCAGTCGCCTGCATGTGAGAACACGGTCCGCGCCTTCTATGCTCACATCGTGGACGCATCTGTTGAGCCTCTTCAGTTTACTTTTCTGTGAGGGGCATTAGACGCACGATTACAGTGGATGAAGTGGCTCGGATCGCCAAGCTGCCGCGTGGTCAGGTACACCCCAGTGGTAGCTTTTCCGAAGTGCGCGGGAAAGGGATCGCGCGCCGCGATATCTCTGTGGTCGCCGGGTTACTTGGAGGAGAGGAAACAGCATTGCGTCGACAAAAATGGCGGAGACTTCCGGTTACTCCATCATATTTTCACCTATAACGTGTACCCACGATCGGGTAACCGTACGGAATGTACTCGGGTGATTGTAGACTTCTTGTACAAGATGGGACATGGAGACGACATATGCCTGCCCACGTTCATCCTATCTCAGATAGTGTGTCACGCCCCAAACTTGGAAACCGGGCTCACAAAATTCCCGATCGCCGAATCCGGCGCCGACAGCCTCCGTAGTACCCCATTCTCGGCTCCCAGCGCCCATACGCCAGATTCCGATCCTGGGATCCTACAAGGAGGATTTTCTGCATGAATTTTTTTTTTTTTGTAATGGAGCATAACCACAAGCATAACCAAGACACAAAACATCAACACCACATATCCACTATATCAAAAACTTTTAAGTACAATGCGGGAAGGAAAATACAATGTAATGATATCAAAGAAAACTCCAAAAGCTCCAGAAGACTGCTGCACGGTCCGAGCTCAATGCTGCTGCAACCTAACGCCACCTGCACGCATCTATCGTGCATAAGCTTACAAAAGCTTAGAGGGTGGTGAAAGTGTGTGTAAGGCGAGTGCCAAGTGTACAATATCAGAGTAATGCGGACTATGCGGTAAGTCCATGAATGCTATCAGTTATACTAAAGCTATGTAATGCAAGGCATGAATGTCGTCGGTCATACCAAGACCATGCGATGCGAGGCTTATGTAGCCAAATGTCATATGCGAAATGCAAAGCAAGCGTGCCAGTACTCATAAGTACATATCAGTATAGTTCCTCTCTGGATATCACCGGGGTCTAATACACCTCACACTGACTGCCTCCTCCCTAGCTGCACAGTCAAGCAAGTGGAAGAGACCACACTATCCGCCTGACCAGTAGTCTGCCAATACCTACCCGGCTCGTCAATAGCGGACACATTTGCGAGCTGGTCAAACTCAGCCTAGCTTATAGCCCCCTCACTCAGGCGGATAAGGCCACACCCCCTTCCAACCGACCACGACACAGTGGGAGACGCGGCCTACTGGTATTCGGCACTCGGGCGCTCGTGTATCCACTCGGTCTAGACGTTGGAGCACCTCCTGGTACCAAAAAGGTTCTGGGATTTTCACCCAAGGACATCCTAAGTGCCCACAATGCTAGAACAAAGTATTTCCGGTATCCGATACGGCCATCCACGATGTGCCTGTGGAGCCACGGCCCTGATGTCGCTAGGGCGTGCAGTGATCAAGTCACACATATGCGAGATGCATGAATCACACCGTCAAATCATGCAGCAATCCATGGGCGTACAATGCGATAATGTGGGGCACTCCGCCTCATAAGGAGTCCCCTAAATGTCTCAGCCCAACAACTTATGCTATGATCAAACATTCCTCATATCAAGCATACAAATGATGCGTATGGGTATGAATCATGGAACTATACTAAGCACGTTATAAAGTGGTGAACTATCAACAAATGTGGGCCTACTAATGGGCCCTAGGGAGGGTTATAATGCGGACATTTAACCAACATTATTCTTACAACGTGGACGTCAAACCAACATTTCTCCCAAGGCATAACCTGTCACCAAACATTATTACACACACTATGGAGGAATCCCTCATTGCAATGGACCCTAAGGACATCCTGTTGGGCCTCGACCCATGGGCCTTATATTCATCAAATGGGCCGCATCATATGGGCCTTTTGCAAATCAAGTGGGCCACATCAAAAGGGGCCTTATGTACTTGCAATGGGCATATCCCACGGGCCTTTGAATACATCACAATGGGCCTTGTAACAGGGCCTCAAATACATTGAATGGGCCCCATCACATGGGCCTTATAAATATTAAGGTGGCCTCAACAACAGGCCACAAATACGTCAAATGTGGGCCTCAACAAACGGGCCACAAATACCTCCAGATGGGCCTAATCACATGGGCCTTACATGTATACCGAGGTGGGCTATACCAAAACACAAGTGGTGATGATGATTTCCACCATTAAAATTCCTAGGGCCCACCATAACATTTATTTCTCATACAATCTGTTCATAGGGTCACCAAGAACTTGGTGGCCCAAGGGTCTAATGGTGGACGTTCAATCGTCACTATACAGTGTGGTCCACATGATAACTAGATCTATCTTATTTTTGGCCCCACGCCTTAATACAAGCTTGCCAAATGGTGGACCGTTTGGATGCAACACAAGTACCATGGTGGGGTCCACATGAAAGTCCACCATCCCTTATAATAAATGAAATAACATAATATATATATATATATATATATATATATATATATATATACACACACATACACACATCACACACGCATGCACCCAGCACCCACCCACACACGTGCACACACATGCACAGGGGCCCCCACCGTCCACTGGACGGTGGGTTACAACACATGCATCAGGGTAGGCTCCCACCGCCCGCCTGGACGGTGGGAATAAAGCACATACATCACTGTGGGCTCCACGTGGGGCCCACTGTAATGTTTATACTCCATCCAAACCGTTCATGAGGTCATACGGACCTGGAAATGAAGAGGAAAAATAAATTTCGAATTGATCCAAAACTTCTGCAGACCCAAAAATGGGTTTCAATGGTATACATTCAATTCACACTATTCCCTCTGATGTGGGCCACCTGAGCGTTGGATTTGCCTGAAATTTGGAGGGGGCCCACATCAGGAGGTGCTCCACCAAATGGACGGCTTGAATGGCATACATACATCAAAGTGGGGCCCACTGGCCGTCCAGCAGGTTGCTGGACGGCGTGAACAAAACACATGCATAAAGGTGGGCTTCCACCGTCCGCCTGGACGGTGGCAGCAAGGCACATGCATCAGTGTGGGTCCCATGTGGGGCCCACTGTAATATTTATTTTCCATCCAACCCGCCCATAAGGTCACGCAGACCCAGATGGAGGGTGAAAACAAATTTCAGCTTGATCCAAATTCTGTGGACCCAAAGTGGGTTTTAATGGTATATGTTCAATTCACACTGTTTCCTCTGGTGTGGGCCACCTGAGCGTTGGATCGAGCTTATTTTTGGAGGGGACCCACCTCAGGGGGTGGTCCACCTCATGGACGGTGTGAATACAAAATAAACATCATGGTGGGGTCCACAACTAGGGCCAATGGGGGCCACCCTTTTTTGTTACGTCATGGCAGAAGGTTCCTGCTACCTTTTTCTCAAATGAAAAAAGAATTTTGTTACCCTAGGTGGGACCCACATTAACCCGATCTACCCCGTCCATTGTATGTGTCCCACAAAATTAAGCGTCCAAACTAAATTTCATGTGGGTCCAAGCTCCACGTGGACCCCAGCAATCATTTTCCAAAGTTTTAACGGCAAAAACCACTGTTTCCTATAGTAAGGCCCACTCGATTATCGGATCAGCCTCATCTTTTGACTCAACGCCTAAAATGGGCGGGAAAATAGAATGGACGGTGTGGACCATCTACATACATCAAGGTAGGGCCTACATGAATGGCCCAACCAAGTATCCATAAACCAAAAAAAATAAAGGTGTTTTCACCTTCACGTCCAGAGACAGTCTCTGGACTCTTTTTCTTTCTTCTCTTTGGGCGTATGGTAATCTTAAGGTAGGCCCTTCCTAGGTGGGCCACCACATGGTGAGGTGGTGTGGTTACAATACATATGTAAAGTGGGCCCCACCTTTAGATGGTTTGGATCCAATACATGCTCCATTGTGGGGTCCATCCAAGTGGGCCATACAATCATATCATCACAAGGAAAGGAGGAAAAAGAAAAGGGAGGGAAAGAGAGAGAAAAAAAAAGTGGGACACACGTGTGATGGAGGGACCCCGACACTATGGGCCCTCCCTTGCATTTAACCGTACATCAAATGAAATCAAGTGGGCCATCGGCCACATCTTAGGGTCCCAAGTGAGATCCATACCATTGATCGGTAGGCCTCACTTGGCCCATCACAAAATTTATGAAATCTAGCCTATGGAAACACCCACCGTCAATCTTCTTCGGTCCGTTGGAACACCAACCTCCTTGTGCTCCTCTTTGACGGTGGAGGAAAATCAAGGGCTAGGATAAGGGATGTTTGGAATGGAAAAGGTGAGCCTCACACATACATTTTTCTCTCATGGGAAGAGCTTCCAACGTGGGGTTTTTCCTTGCTTGGAATTGTGGAGAAATGAGAAAGAGAGAGAGAGATAAGGAGAGATGTGAGTGATGGTGTGAGTGATGGGTGATCTGAGGTGAGTGATGGATGTGGGTATGTGGTGTAAGAGAGAGGGTGGGAGAAAGTTGACTTGATGGTTGCTTTACTTGTGGAGAAAGGTGATGTGTACTTGACATTGATTGATTGATGTGATTGATTGATTGATTGATTGATGGGATGGGTCGTAGAGATTCTCTTGGGATTTGCAACGCGCGGTGTTTTCTTCGAACTGAACACTGGCCCGCATCTTCCTGTCAGGGTATCGCCTCGGTGCGTGAGTCGCGGCGTTGGAACCGCGGCGACGGTGCGGTTGCAATGATACAGGTCTCGGATTAAACCGACTCGAATCTAAAGGATGTGACTTATGATCGATCGCAACGTCGATTATCAGTCGTAGATTGCCGGACTTCGACGGAAAGGATCGCGGGATTCGTCGGAACAGTACAGACTAGGACACGGGTCTTACATAGTACATGCCGTTCGTTCTACCAGGAACGATCTTTCGTTCCCATTTGGCCGTCTGATCTGCAGGATGGCTCGTGATGTAGGCTACAGGTTGAACATGGAGGATCTTGCACCGGTCCGAATCATAAGTGAAGCGACACTCAGGAATATAAAGATCGGCCCTCAACAGCGGCAAGCCCGACTCGACGACTCTGGTGATGAGTCGGATAGTGCCGGCGAGGAGAGTGATGAGGAGGGCGATGATGATATACAGGAAGAAGAACCTGAGGCTCAGGACACCGAGGAGAGTTCACCTCCTGTGGCTCAGGAGCCTGGTATTGATCGGGATGCTTTTGACGCGCGATTTGCCCGTCTTGAGGAAGGGCAAGCCGCCCTGCAGCAAGAAATTGGTCAAGTTCGAGCCAAGCTTGAAGAGACTGACGCCTATATAAAGAGAAGTTTTAAGAAGATGTCCCGTACGTTGAAGGCCATCCTGTGCTGTGCGCAGGATAAGAATGCTCCTCCTCCACCGCCTACTTCGGATGCTTAGTCATCCATGTGTTGTGTGTTGTTGCTTATGTTGGTTACCGCGATAGGCGGTTTATGTTTTTATGTTGTTGATGTGTAGTAGTAGCATGCTTTGTATGTTTTCATGTAATGAATGTATGGCTATCATGTGTTTTTCTGTCGTGATTCATGTAACTCTGTGTCCATGTATTATGACAATTTTGAGTAAATGAAAAGCATGTAGCCTCTTTGTATTGATGATGTGTGGAATGCGTAAGTGCCTCATGATGTGTTTTGTGCTATATCTCACGAATGATCTACCCTATGTTGTAAGGGCATGCCGCGGCAGTATAATACGCGGAGCACGGCACATCTACGTTTGACAGGCTCTATGGACCAGACTCCTTCTGGTAGTGGCGGTCCTACAGACCATGGATTGGGATCTGATCAGCCTTCTGCTGGTCCTAGTGGTGGACAGCCACCTTACACACCCCCGTCAGAGAGCAGTATCGGCCGTCATCTGCTGCACATCATGATTCCCAGGCTGCTCCACAGCCTGATAGATTTGAGCAGCTGATGATGATGATGCATCAGCAGCAGATGCAGCAGCAGCAGCAACAGATGCAGCAGCAGCATGAGCAGATGCAGCAGCAGATACAGCAGCAGCAGCATCAGGATCTGATGGCCACTATTGCTGAGGCCTTGTCCCATGGTGGTGGTGCGGCTCCACCTACTACGTCTGCGCATCCTGAGGAGTATTCTGAGCCTCCTGCGCGATGTGAGGATGCGCCTCTGCCTACACCGTTGCACCTCCTACTGGAGATGTCGGTACGCGAGGGCTACTCGAGCGATTTCAGCGCTTGAGGCCTCCTTCATTTGCGGGTTCTCACAGACCCGAGGAGGCAGAGTTCTGGTTGGACCGCATCTCCAAGATGCTACGGATGTTACATTGCTCTGAGGCAGAGCAGGTTGAGCTGGCTACCTTTATTTTGAGAGGGAGGCCAGTTTATGGTGGGACAGTGTGCTGTGCACGGTCGCAGTGGACTTCGTGTGGACTTGGGAGGCTTTCGAGTCTCGGTTCCACGAGAAATATACCCGCAGACATATCGACATGAGCGGGAGACGAGTTTTTGGCGCCTCAGGCAGGGAGGCATGACGGTGACGGAGTATGAGCACCGATTTACCGAGTTGGGCCGCTTTGTCCCGACCATCCTCGTCAATGAGCAGATGGGATGCGACGATTTACTGGAGGCTTGCGACCTGACATACGGTCGAAGCTTTGCTGCCACACTATCCCTACTTATGCAGCACTGGTCTACATGTCTATGACGGCCGAGCAGGATGTGGACCGTCCTGGCCCGATCACGCGGTACTATAGTTGCGAGACCGCGCCAGGATACACAGAGCAGGCCTATTTTAGGCAAGAGGCCTCGAGCCGATTCTCCCCCAGGGCTACAGCGCCAGTGCTTCCCATGAGACGCCCGTTGTGATCTGCACGTTTTGCGGGAAACCAGGACATCCTGCCGAGAGCTGCTTCTCGCGCATGAGGGCTAGCGGATTTGCGCCACCGCAGAGATTGGGTCGCTCTTATCCCCAGGCCATTTCAGCTCCGCCGCTACAGACCGCTCCTGCACATCCTTCATTCCGACCTCCTGTGCCGTTCTTCAGACCGCCACAGCGACCCCAGGCTCCTCAGCCGAATCGCCAGCAGCAGGCCCGTGTGCATACCCTTGTTGTTGAGGACCAGAGACGTCGATATCGGCACCGACGGCCTTCGAGGGCACGGCTCATATCCATGGTACTCCCGTTTCTCTACTGGTGGACACTGGGTCCACTATCTCTATCATTTCATGTGGGGCGGTGAAACGCCTATCTTTGCATTCTGTTCCCACTAAGGGAACGAGACTCACTACCGGCCACCGGGACCTTCTCGGATGTCACGCGTTTATGCGAGAGTTGCGCGATAGATTTGGGTAGCAGCACGGAGCACGTCGACCTTATTGTTGCTCCGCTATGGCACTACGACGTTATACTTGGCATGGATTGGCTCGCCAAGATGAGGGCGGAGATAGATTGCGATGCTCGGATCGTGACCGCCTATGGACCTGACGGCACAGCGTTCACGTTCTCTGTACAGGTCAGTTGGCCCTGTCGAGTTGATTGTTATGCTGCATTACTTGTGCCGATTGATGGTCCGACACTGGAGGGTACGTCAGTGGTTAGGGAATTTGTTGGAGTCTTTAAGACTATCCCTGGTTTACCTCCTCGGCGCGAGATTGACTTTACGATTGACCTTACGCCTGGTGCGATGCCCATCTCGTTGCCGACCTATCGTATGCCTCCATGCGAGATGGAGGAACTGCGGAAAACAGATTGACGAACTTGTAGAGAAAGGCTTTATTCGACCTAGTGTGTCTCCTTGGGGAGCACCTGTGTTGTTCGTGAAGAAGAAGGACGGGTCGCTACGGTTGTGTATTGATTACCGTAGGTTGAACCAGGTCACGGTGAAGAACAAGCATCCTTTGCCCAGGATAGATGATCTGTTTGATCAGTTGAGGGGGGCGAAGTATTTCTCGAAGATTGACCTCCAGTCAGGGTACCACCAGTTGCGCGTGAGAGAGGAAGATATACAGAAGACAGCCTTCAGGACGTGCTTCGGGCACTATGAGTTTTTGGTGATGTCGTTCGGTCTGACGAACGCACCAGCCGTGTTCATGGATCTGATGAACCGGGTATTTCGGCCCTTCCTTTACCGATTCGTCATCGTTTTTATCGATGATATTTTGATATACTCCACGAGTCGGGAGGAGCACGAGGAGCACCTGCGAGCAGTGTTGGGTACGTTGGAGAGGAACCAGTTGTTTGCGCAATACAAGAAGTGCGACTTCTGGCAGGAGGAAGTCAAGTTCCTGGGACATGTTGTGTCCAAGGATGGGATAGCAGTGGACCTTGCTAAGGTAGCCGCGGTTCAGGATTGGCAGCAGCCTGAGTCGGTTACTGAGGTGAGGAGTTTCCTCGGTCTGGCTGGGTATTACAGACGTTTCATTCGGGATTTCTCGAAGATCGCCAGGCCATTATCGCAGTTGACTAGGAAGGACCTAAAGTTCGCCTGGAATGAGAAGGCGGAGGCAGCTTTTAAGGAGCTGAAGGACAAGTTGACGTCCGCCCCTGTGCTAGTATTGCCAGAGCAAGGGGTGAAGTACACGGTATATACTGACGCGTCTCGCGTTGGTTTGGGTTGTGTGCTAATGCAGAAGGATAGGGTGATTTCGTATGCCTCGAGACAATTAAGGAAGCACGAGGAGAATTACCCTACACATGACCTGGAGTTGGCAGCAGTCATCTTTGCATTGAAGCTCTGGAGACATTACCTCTACGGAGAGGAGTTCGAGCTTTTCTGCGACCACAAGAGCCTTAAGTATATATTCACGCAGCGAGACTTGAATATGAGACAGCGCCGATGGATGGAGACCTTGAAAGACTTCAAGTTCGAGGTTTCCTACCATCCTGGCAAGGCGAACCTTGTGGCAGACGCGTTGAGCCGCAAGAAGATGATTGCATTTGCGGCACCGCTGATGATAGCTGAGTGGGACATGATGGAGTTTGTGCGCGACTTCGAGCAGAGACTCACTGTCGAGGAGCCTTTTGAGTGTGTTGCGCACGTTCGGGCGCGGCCACTTATTGACGACAGGATTGTTGAGGCCCAAAGGGGCGATATACGGCTGTCTGAGCTTCGAGAGCAGGCTAGCGACGCCGTGGATTCCGAGTGGAGAGTTGGTTCTGATGGGGGTTTACGATTCCGTGGCCGCCTATGTGTTCCTGATGTGGCTGACTTGAGACGCGAGCTTCTCGAGTCTGCCCATAACTCGAAGCTTGCGATGCATCCTGGTAGCACGAAGATGTACCAGGACATGAGACGGACTTACTGGTGGGACAACATGAAGGCCCACATCGCTGAGTATGTATCTCGGTGTCTGACGTGCCAGCAGGTCAAGGCAGAACATCGCCGACCTCCTGGACTGCTTCAGCCCATGCCTATAGCGGAGTGGAAGTGGGACTTCATCTCCATGGACTTCATATCAGGGCTGCCGAAGACGAGGAAGGGACATGATTTATTTGGGTGATTGTGGACCGGTTGACCAAATCGGCCCATTTCCTCCTTATCAGAGTTACGAACTCTGTAGACGAGCTGGCTAGACTGTACATCAGAGAGATCGTCCGTCTGCATGGAGTTCCCTTGGAGATCGTGTCGGACAGAGACACGCGATTCACATCCATCTTCTGGACTCGTATCCAGGAGGCGATGGTGTGTGAAGTTGAAGTTCAGTACAGCGTTTCATCCTCAGACTGATGGGCAGACAGAGCGGGTAAATCAGATTTTGGAGGATATGTTGCGAGCATGTGTGTTGGACTTCAAGGACAGCTGGGATGACTGTCTTCCGTACGCAGAGTTCGCCTACAACAATAGCTTCCAGGCGACTATAGGCATGGCGCCTTATGAGGCTTTATATGGTCGACCTTGTAGGGCACCGCACTGCTGGGCAGAGGTTCGCGAGCGCAGCCTGATTGGCCCGGAGTTGGTCCAGACGACTACAGAGAAGATTGATATCATCAGGCGTCAATTACGCACAGCGCAGAGCAGACAGAAGAGTTACGCCGATACGAGGCGGCGACCGCTGGAGTTCGATGTCGGGGATCATGTCTTCTTCGAGTTTCCCCTATGAAGGGAGTCCTTCGGTTCGGAAAGAAGGGGAAGCTCACACCGAGATTTATCGGTCCATTTCAGATACTGGATCGAGTGGGTGATGTGGCGTATCGTCTCGCCTTGCCTACGCCGCTTGCTTCTGTACACAACGTATTTCATGTCTCTATGCTGAAGAAGTACGTTCCTGATCCTACGCATATCATCAGATGGGAGCAGGTACAGTTGAGCGAGGATGCTACGTACGAGCTGCGCCCGACGCGTATCCTTGATAGGAAGGAGCAGGTACTACGTAGCAAGGTCATCCCACTTGTGAAGGTGCTGTGGACACATCATTCCGAGGAGGAGGCTACCTGGGAGACTGAGGCCGAGGTCAAAAAGAACTACCCTCAGATTCTCGAGGACTACGAAAAGGTATAAATTTCGAGGACGAAATTTTTTGTTCAGGGGGGCAGATTGTAACGACTTGAAAATTTCCGTACATTGGGCCGAGTACCACCTCGACCAGAAATCACATAGGATTAAATCCTTAGAAATTTAACAAAGTTAACTAAGTACTAAACTCGGTAAATCATGAAATCCGTTGGGATCGCTTTAAATACGATCTGCAAGACCCAAAACTTGCAGAATTGGTGACTCTAAGTTATCCTAAAGTCTAGAGCCAAACTCATTACCCGTCTGCTCTCGGGACTGAAACGAAACTTCGTATGAGGTCTAGATCGCACATCGGGAGTCCGATTAACACGAAGCTAAGGAACCAGGACCGCCCCACTGGGCTTGACAATCATCTCAAAAATCAGATGATTCCGATGTCCCACGGCCATTATTTTCACTCCGGAGCAAGGGAGTGTGAAAAACACTATTTCCATCCAAGAGAAAATATCTGGAATAGTGATCTGGCACCTTTCGGTTGCGCGTCAGTATTAAGCAACCTGACCGTCGGAATCAGACCAAATTACACCCTCGGATTAAGAAAAATTTCAGGAACATTTACATGTACTCAGAAATTCTGATCGTGGCCCACGGACCGTTGAACTGAAAGTGGTCCGCCACGTGCGATCTGGGAATCCGATCGAGCCAAAAACGTAATCCCACGTAGATCCTCAGAGGGTGAGCTTAAGTCTGACGTTTGGCTCAAAGAGGGCTACCAGAACACCCCTTTTAAGCTTGGAAAGTGGCGAACTGCCTAAGTATGCTGCCACTTTGAACCTAAGTCTATTTTGGTTATGTTTTAGGCTATAAAAGGGGCTTAGAACAGCCCCTCTCACAGCCATACGAATTTGGGTTCAAACCCTAAGAGAGAAAGAGAGAAAAGAGAGAGAAACTTATGGAGATCGAGGCCGATCTTCCTCCTGCTGCTTCCACTTCTCCCACGGCCTACACCGCTCTATTCCAAGAGATTTCCCGGCGGTTTCCACCCCATTTGAAGGTAAGAAACCCTAACCCTAGGTCTGATTTGAGCCTGATTAGTGATAGGTTAAGGAAAGACTAATCGAATGCGCTCTTTAGGCTAAGAAACTCCCGTATACGGAAGCACCAACCCTCTTGCTGATTCGTTGGAATTCCAAGGGCTGAGGTGAGGACTTTAAGCGTATAAGTTACGGTTTTCAACGCTTTCAATGTCAGATAATGATAGATTCATGATCTGCATGCAAATGCACATGTACAAAGTGCTTTCCGTTTCCTGTTTCGATTAGCGATAAAGAATATGGAATTTTACATACTCTTGATATACGTAGAAATACCGTATACGTATTTTTGTTGAGAAAATGTTTGACATGTTTATTTAATGTTTGATTATATCATGTGTGGATAAAATACTAGTTTGGCGAAAGAGATAGCATATATACATGTTCATGTGTAAATGTCATGTATGTTGAAATTGTGTATTCCGGAAATCCCGCATACGTGCGGATTTTGGAAATATAATTGTGATGATTATTTGCCGTATGACTATGATATACACGGGAAAAATACTCTCGAGGCTTAGGGACAGCCCAATCACGGACTTGCCTAACATACGTCATGTATGTTGGAAACGTGTATTCTAAGTGTTGTATAAGTGCATGTATGTGTACATGTGTATGTACTAGTGCCTTAGATAGGCGCTGATATGAGTTCTCCAACTCCCTTAGAGACATGTAGGACCCCCTCCATGCGGTGGTTCACCGCAACCACTTAATTGTATTGCACACACAATTCTATCCCTATGGGGATAGTGCTTTATTACATGCATTACAATATGCTTTATAACATGCTTCTCAACATGCTTTGTAACATGCTTTACTTCATGTCTTACTTTATGCTTTATAACATGCCGACTAACATGCTTGTATTGCTTGTTTACCATGCTTTACTTCACATGCTAGCGATGAAAACTGTTTGAGTTTGGGACTATGTTTATAGTCCAAACACTCGGTACCAGACTTGTGATTGTGGCTGAGATTCATGTCGCCACAAAGGACGGGTCCGGCGAACCCGAGTCGTACTTCGGTTGGCGATAGTGGTTGGCCACGCGGAGTGCTTTTGCGCTCCATATCGCTCAACTTGTGGTGCGCTCGAGCTAGTTAGGCTCGCCAATTTAAACCGAAGTGTAGTTGTGTGTTCACCTTGTTTGGTTGCTACTGCTTGAACCTAGGGTACCAAACTTACCAGTGGTGATTCCCGTTTAACCATGGTACCTAGATCCGCTAAGACGCATGAGCCGGGCATGGTGGTATGGGACACCGTGGTCGAGCTGTCGGCCTATGCTGGGGCCATGTGCCTCCCCGTAGTGACCATTGCGTAACTATCTCGTGAGCCGAATACGGTGGTATGGGACACTGTATTCGAGCTGTCGATACTTCGGCGAGAGCCGAGTACGGTGAGATCTGTGCTCGTGCTGACGGGCGACGAGTCCTCCGTGGTATCATCGAGTGTACTCTAAGTATCTGTGATTGGCCACGAGCCTTTCACAGCGACTAGAGTGTGAGTTGAGCCGAGTATGGTGAGACTGTACTTGAGCTGACGGCTAGTGATTGAGCCGAGTACGGTGAGACCTGTACTCGAGCTGACGGCCAGCAATTGAGCCGCATACGGTGAGATCTGTATCCGCGCTGACGGGTGACGAACCCTTTGCGATGCCATCACTAAGCTTCTCAAACCATAACATCGTATGAGAATAACTAGGATTGACGACCCTAGAATGGATCATGTTTGGAATGATACAAGGGAGGTACCTTAGTTTCCCAATACTGCTGATTGAAATGGACTAATAATAACTTGGCAATCACGAGCATCATCGCACCGCATGTGCTTTGTAGATGTGGCGCACTGAGGGAGTTAAGCATTCGCGAACGTAAGATGATGTCGCTTGAGGGTGGTTTGGCAAGGGCATACAGCATCATGTCATATCATTTTTGCATTTAACAAGAGTAGTTAGAAATGCTTGATTTGTACTGCTTTATCATTACTGCTTGGTTGATTTGATAACATGTTAACTTATGCATTATTGTTCCACTGAGTTAGCTACTCACTCCCACGTTACGGGACGGTGTTGTACACACCAACCAGACTCTGTTGCAGGGTTAGAGGGCGCCTTGGTTCAGGAGCCAGAGCCCGACGTTGATGAGGACCAGGAGGAGTTCTCTTTCATGCAGTATTCTGACGGCTACGCCTAGGCCGGCTGCATCGCGGGACTCTCGGGGCCTCTTTTGCGGATGTATTTTGGGTTTTTGATTTACAAACATTACATGTATATCGGTGCTCAGCTAGTACTCATACTCTGGAGTTCAGAAAATTTTGTTACTTTACATACTTGAATGAAAAATTTCAGTCTTCCGCTGTTTTTAAATGTAATTGAACTGGAGTATGAATTACTGTTTTGGTTTAATCTCATTCATGTTTATTGCGCTAACTCAGACAACATTTAACTGGCATTGTGTATGTTGCATAAGTGATGCGTTGGAACTCGGGTGTTGAGTTTGTACTCGACCCCCGAATTTCAGGGCGTTACATATGATTGGCCACTAGTCGATGAGTTTCCATTAAACATCCTAAGGTGGTAGTCTCATGAGCCAGGGATGGTGGAATGGGACACTATGCCTGAACTGTCGGCCTATGCTGGGCTCTGAGCTCCCCGTAGTGACCTTTGAGCTTATTAAACCTACTGAGTGTAATTGGATTAATAATTGACTGGCTAATCATGCATACATCGCACAGACCAGCATATATTGCTATCTTACGTGGGCTACGTATTATTTCCGACTGGTTGATATTTCCCAGGTTCGATGATTCCGACTGGTTGATGTATCCCAGGTTCGATGATTGCATGAGTGGCGGCCCTGTCCGCACGGATGAGCATCCCCGGGGCGTGAACGCATTCCATTCATCCATGCACATAATAAGATCTGCATCATATACTGTTTTGTATGCTTTATTTTATAACTGTGCTTACCTAATGCGGCGGTGTATAATCTTGAGGGGAGTTCACACTGAGTTGGCTACTCATCCATCAAATATATAACCGTACAGGTAGCACAGATGTCTTAACTGACTTTCAGGTTCAGGCTGATGAGGAGTCGGGTACATGTGCCAGGGTTGCATGACTACATCTACCTCGAGGAGCTGCGCAGTCTTGCGACTTATGTTTACATTCTTATGTTATTTCCTTGTACTAGATCATATGGATTCTTGTATTTGTTATATTCGAGACATTGGTTTGTATAAGTCATTATGGGCACTCTCTTGTATATCCAAAATGATAATGGAACTTTCCTTTATGCTTACTTGTTCATCCTACGCTCATCTGCTTACTCTGAATATATATATATATATATATATATATATATATTTGACCATCCTTTAAGGTTAACACTCGGGTTTTTGGGAAACGGGTCGTGTAGTCGGGTCCTGAAAATTCGGGTTGTTACAAAAATATATGAAGACGTAACCAACGGTCAAGAGGTTCAAATGGGAAATGAAGGTCGATTGAAAGTCATACGCAAATGAGTCGTGGAATTACTCTTTACCTCTGTAAAGAAGGTAATCTTGACCAACGTATTGCATGTCCCACACATAAGGAGGAACTTAGTCTTAGGGGATCTCTTTAACAAACCTGGGATAAGGGTTATGTTTGAGTCTAGCAAGCTGATCCTGTCCATAAATGGGAACTTTGTGTGTAAGGATTATGCTTGTAATGGGATGATTAAAATTTATTTAAATGAAAAGATTTCTTCTGCATACTTGATTGAGGTTGTAACGTTGTGGCATGATAGACTAAGCCATATTGGTTATAGTATCATAAAATTCATGGCTAAAAACAACTTAATATCATACACTGATAGTGGCAAGGATAAATGTGAAGTATGCATACGGTCTAAAATAACTAAGAAACCATTCCAAAGTGTCGAGAGATCATTTCAAATATTAGACCTAGTGCGTATTGACATATGCGAACTAAATGGCGTTCTTACCCGATGAGGGAAGATGTACTTCATAGCATTTATAGATGACTATTCAAGATATGTGTATGTATACCTGTTAAAATCAAAAGATGAAGTTTTAGTGCATTCAAGATCTTTTAACCCGAAGTAGAAAATCAATTAGTTAAAATGATTAAAATCCTTCATAGTGGCAAAGGAGGATAATACTTTTCTAATGATTTTTTCACCTATTGTGAAGAGCGTGGTATAGTACACCAGTGCACGACAAAATGGTGTAGCAGAGAGAAGAAATATGACTTAAGTATAAATGGTCAACTAAATGCTAATACAAGCAAAGTTGTTATTAAACCTATGGGGAGAAGCGATGTTAGCTGCATGTCACGTTCTAAATAGAATTCCATCTAAGAAAACCAAGACTTCTTCATATGGAATATGAAAATGAAGGAAACCAAATATAAGGTATCTTAGAGTGGGGGGTGTCTCGCATATTGCATAATTATTGAACTTAAAAGAACTAAGTTAGGACCAAGAGCTACCAGGTGCGTCTTTGTAGGATATGCACATAATAATATGGCCTGTAAACTTTTAGACTTAGACTTCAGTGTAATCACAGGGTCCATGGATGTAAAGTTATTTAATAACTCTTTATTCATGGAGAAAATAAATACTGAGATTCAATCTCCTAATGAAATGTAACATCCTGGAAAAATCCGTACAAAGCCCCGAGTACCACCTCAGGTAGAAATCACTAGGGACCAAATCCTTTAGAAATTAGACGAAGATTAATTAAGTGCTTAACTAAATTACCTATCGAATTAGCTTGGACAACTTTCAATACGAACTGCAAGACCCAAAATCAGTAGGATCGTTGACGCTACGTTACCCTGGAACCTATGATCAATCTCTAAACCCAGTTGCTCTCGGGAGTGCATTGAAACTCCGTATCGGACCTAGACCGCGTGTCAAAAATCTGATAACTACGAAACTATACCGTTATGACCACCTCACTGGACTTGACAATTACCTCGAAAATCAAGTATAGATAATATCCCGAAACGCACAACTTGAGCCCAGAGCGAAGTGTGTGAGAAACGCGAATATCTTTAGAAAATGAACTCAGACTTAAGTGAATTGAGTCGTTCACTTGCAAGCCAAATCTAAGGATTCAGACTGTCAGAATCTGACCCAACTACACCCTCAGATCAGAAAAAATTTCCAACACACGTCAGTGTACTTGTGGCCCTGATCGAGTACTGGTGACCGTTGAACTGAAACTGGTCCCCCGTGGTCAATTTGTAAATCCGATCGGACCGAAAACTTAACTCAACCTAGATCCAATGTCAGAAGGCTTAAGTCCGACCGCATGTAGAAAAGGGGCCTCAGATCAGCTTCGTTGGACAGAAACGGCCAGTCTTTGGTTATAACCTAAGTATACCATGGCCTTGGGGCCATTTCCATCAGTTATGGGCCTATATAAGCACCTTAAACCCTCTCTCTCTCATTCCATACGAATTTACAACCCTAAGAGAGAGAAGAGAGAGAAAAGAGAAGAAGAAAGTGAGGAGAAGAGAGTGAGTATTGGAGTTTGTTCCTGAGATTATTCCTTGTCACTCCACGTGCTTAACCATCGCTACCGTGTCGCTATTCAAGCGATTTCGACTCCGCTCTTGGGTAAGGAATTCTAACCCTAATATGTTTTAGACATTCAGATAGAGTAAAGGGTAGAATAACTAACCTATTCCATGTTATAGGTTGTTGTGGTGCCGTAGACAAAGACTTAGTGTTTAAACTGAGTTCATTACAGGTCTACCGGCGAAAGGTGCGGACTATAAACGTTTAGGTTATGGTTTTCAAGACTTTCAATATCAGTTAATGATTTATAACTGACTTGATCGCTATCACATGCTTAGATACGATGTTTCTCGCGCTTTACACATATATATGAACTATGTTGAATATAGTGTATTCCATGTGTTTGTTGATATGATTGAATGAGTATGGAATTTGGATTTGTGCTTGTCATGATTATTCATCGTGAATATATGGTTATCACACGTGTGACAACTCCTTAGTGAAAGGGTTTGCCCTAACACCTGTTATAACCAACATACGTCATGTATGTTGAAGTTTGTAGTCTAAGTGCTTGTAAAAATGTCTGAATGAATATAGAATTTGGATTTATGCTTGTCATGATTATTAACTATGAATATATGCTTATTGTGTATGTGGCAACTCCTTTGTAAAAGGGCTTGCCAGGATATATGTTATAACTAGTCTAATACATGTATGTTGTAATGTGTAGTCTAAGTGTTTGATAAAATGCCTGAATGAGGAAATGCTTGTTCAGACATATTTTATGAGAGTGTTGAGATAGGATTCTCAATTGCCTTATCTATAGTTACAATTTCCTTTATGTAACGTATCTCGCTATTTAGTGATTTATGGATGAAATGTCTTTGTATGTTAACATGTGCCCTATGTGTTTAATAAAATGCTCAAATGAGTGTTGTACTTGGATTGTTTGTTAAATGCCTATATGATTATTACATGTCTCCATATGCTGCATTTGAGTATGATTGGGACTACTACGTAGTCCAAGCAATCGGTAACAATTCTTGATTAAGTGGCTGAACTAGTCTCGTCGCGTTGGATAAGTTCGGTGAATCCGAGTCATACGATGATTGTCGACAGTGGTACCATGTCGACTAATTCAGCGTACGCTCGTACCAATCAAACTTATCAAGTAACCTGATTGGACTATTGTGTGTTTACCATGTATGAACACTACTGCTCAAATCTAATGTACTAACTTACTAGTGCAAAGCCCGTTTAACCTTGGTACCACGATCCGCTAAGACTCATGAGCCGGGCATGGTGGTATGGGACACCGTGGTCGAGCTGTCGGCTTACGCTAGGGCGACGAGCCTCCCCATAGTGACCAGTGAGCAACCTAAACTCGTGAGCCGAATACGGTGGTATGTGACACTGTATTCAAGATGTCGGCATACACTGACGCAACCTGCTGTGGTCCCCAGTTGGGTCGGTGACAAGCCTTCGAAAATATACTATCAGTTGGTAGGACGTTGGTGGAGTGATCTCAAGTGTGAAATAGGCCTATCTCGGCGCAGCCTGGCTGTGGTCCCCAGTCGGGTCGGTGACGAGCCTTCGAAAATAGACTACCAGTTGGTAGGGCGTTGGCAGTAGTGACCTCGAGTGTGAATTAAGCCTATGCTGATGGTGACAAGCCTCTCATAGCAACCTATAGTATAAACTTGCGAACTTGCCTATCGTATGTGATAAACTAGGATTGACGACCCTAGATGGATCATTGTTTGGGTTAATAATATAAAGGGAGGTACCGTAGCTTCCCAATCCTACTGTATGAAAAGGTTTCATAAAAACTAGGTAATCACGCTCATGCACCGCATTGTATGTGCCTTTGGCGTTGGTGTTGAGCATAGAGGAAGGGGTGCATGCCGCGACCGTAAGAGGAAGATTGTAGAGGGAGTGTAGGCGAGGGCATGCATCATTAATTCATATCATTTTGCATTAACCAGAGTACTTAGGGATGCTTAATTGTATTGTTTTATCATTACTGCTTGATTGAATTGATAACATGTTAACCGCTGCCTTATAGCTCCATTGAGTTGATCACTTACTTCTACATTCTGGGACAATGTTTTAAAACACCAACTAGACCCTGTTGTAATTGCAGATGATGGCGATGCTTACGAAGCGGAGCCGAACTTTTATGATGACGAGGAGGAATTCTCCTACATGCAGTTATTGGGCGAGTCTATGTAGACCGTGTTCCGATCGACGGGGTTTACAGGGATGCTAACTAGATATCATTACACTCGTTATGATTGTATTTTGGAGCACACATGTATATTCATTTTGTACATTTTTGGAGTATACATGTATATATTTAACCTGGTAACATGATCACACTTTGGAAACTTACTACAGTTCATATATCTTATACATCTATTATAGTCTTCCGCTTGCGTAATCGAATCGTCTCTGAAGTATGATATGCTGATTTAGCTTAATCTCATTCATGTTTAATGCCCTAACACGGATAATATTTAAACATCATTATCTATGTTGCATAAACGATGCGTTAGAACTCGGGAGTTGAGCTCCTGCTCGACCCCCAATTTTCAGGGCATTATATGAAACTATAGAAGAAACACAACAATAAATCGAAACATCAAGTGAACCTCATAGGAATTAAATAGCAATAATAGAGAAGAGTCTTGATCCTGATTAAGTATGCTATCAGCGTCTCTCTTTCTATATGGTAGAGGGTGATAGAGAGGAGGTCATTTGGAAAATACCTATGGTTTTTAACTATAGAAGATGAACCTAATACCTTTAATGAAGTTATGACTTCAAGAGACTCCGTTTTTTGGAAAGAGGTCATCAATGATGAAATAGATTCGATTATATCAAATCAAACATGGGAACTGGTGGATCTACCTCCAAGTTACAGACCGATAGGGTGTGAGTGAGAGTTTAAGAAAAAATATCACATCAATGGTATAATTCAAACTTTTAAAGCAATATTAGTTATTAAGGGTTTCCAACAAAAAGAATGAATCAATTATTTTGACACGTATTCACCAATGATTATAATAACATCGATTAGGATTTTATTTGCTCTAACATCCATACATCATATTCATATCCATCAAATGGACGTGAAGACAACATTTCTAAATGGTGACCTCGACGAAGAGGTATACATGGAGCAACCGGAAGGATTTGTTATATCAAGCAATGGAAGGAAAGTGTGTATACTTGTTAAGTCTTTGTACGAATTAAAACAAGCATATAACATTGCTGATAAATGTGTATACTCAAAAGTTTGTAATGATTATGTTGTAATTATATGATTGTATATAGATGATATATTAATAATCAATAAGTAAATGGAATGTGTAACTGAAGCAAAGAAGTTTATCTTTTATGTTTTCAAAATGAATAATCTTGAACAAGTGAATACTATATTAGGTATCATATATATATATATATAGTGTGGGTTATGCATTGTACTAGTCTCATTATATTGAGAAAATATTAAACAAATTTAACCACTTGAAAATCAAAGAGGTAAAAACTATATTTGATCCAAGTATCAAGTTGAAGAAAAATAGTGGAAGAACAGTTACACAACTAAAGTATGCTAGTACTATAGCCAGTCTCATGCATGTTATGCAATGCACAAGACTGGATACAACATACGTTATGAGTAAACTAAGTAGGTTTACTAGTAAACCAAGTGTTGAACACTAGAAAGCTATTAATAGAGTTATAAGTTATCTAGAAGAAACCAAATAACTAGTGTTATTTTACTTAGGGTTTCCAACAATGTTAGAAGGATATACCGATGCAAGTTGGATATCAAGTGCAAGAGATAACAAATCCACTACAGGGTGGATATTCACCTTAGGAGGTACAATTGTATCTCAAGGATCCAAGAAACAAACTTGCATGACGCATTCAACAATGGAATATGAGTTCACAACATTAGCTGCAACAGACAAAAAGGTTGAGTGGTTAAGGGATCTTCTATTAAAAATCACATTATATGTGAAGTTTGTACCAGCCGTCTCACTTCATTACGATAATGAAGCCATTATGGTGAGGGCCTATAGTGGTACCTAGAATGGGAAGTTCATACACATAAGATTGATATATGATTATATAAGGCAATTGATTCAGGATGGAATCATTGCGATCTCATTTGTAAAGTCAAGTAATAACTTGACTGATCCTTTTACTAAACATCTGACGAGAGAGGTAGTAAGGACAACATCTAGAGAGATGAGGTTGAAACTCTTTAATCAAAGTTTCACCAGTAATAGAAATCTAACCCAAACTTAGAAAATCTATAAGATTGAGTTCAATGGGTAATAATAAATTACTAATAAGTGAAAAGTTTCAATACTAAATATAATAATAACCTTATTTATGATGGAAAGTGTTGGCCACCACAATAAGAGGGTTGGGTCTTGGAACTCTTAATGAAATTCAGTCAAATAAAACAAGTGTTTTAAGTAACGGAAACACTAGAATGATTTCATCTATGTGAACGTAAACGTGGTGCCGCTTCTTATGAAAGTTAGAGTTCTCTCGGGATCGTTTATAAAACAAGATAAGCACATGGTCATTTAAAGTGATAAACAAGAAATATAAAAGAACTCACATAACGCATATATTATTGTGTGTGTAGTATTTTCGGTTATGTCATTTAGAAATAACTGGTTCAATGTTGCGGCAAACAAAAATTTTAACATAACTTTAAAATACTTACACTAATAAAAAATTCAAATCGTAAGATATCTTTCTATATGCATAATAACTGTTATTTATCTTTGGCATAAATTTTCTATTGTTAAAAAAAATAAAATCAGTGAGAGATTGTTGAAATTTATGGTTTTGAAGAAATAAAAATATTCAAAATTTTTGAAACTTTCGTTTTACCGCCAAAACGCTTTTTAGAAATTTTAAATTGAAAAGTGCGGTGTGTGTTTTTGTCCCACATCGGAAATGAAAAGAGAAAAATCGTGGTTTATGTATGGAGGTGTGTAGTATTCTTACTTATAGCTTTGGAGATTGAGACGCTCGGGTTGCGCATGCACGCTTGGGCAAGGGCACAGGCGAGGGCAGTGTGGCTGTAGTGACACTTGTTGGCGCACTTCGCACATGCGCAAAGTGGTCTTTCCCTCATGACCTTACGTGAACCATTGCGAAATGGTGCGATCATTGCGCAACTAGTCTGGTATGAGCTTAGGTGAGATGGGTTTGAAGTGAGCCGGGGTTTTATAGGTGGCTGAGAACAGTTGAATTATTAATCTGAAACGGTCAACCATTTTTTAAAATGGCTAACCATCTTGAAAGCCATAACGGTCCGAAAACGGACGGGCCATGATGATCTAACGGTCATATCTTTTGATTCGACGACCAAAAATGACTCAAATTAATGATCAATGGTTAGAAACGTTTTTCAAACGTTCTGAACCATTGATGGCCACCTAACAACGGTCCACTTCCTGGTGCCTATATAAGCTAGATCATTTCGGTCCAAATTCCAATCAACTCCAACACATCTCTTCTCATCCATCAGATCCTCCAGATAACAACTCCATCATAGAATACTGTAAACACTTCATCTGTTTAAGTCTGCCAGAATATCTAATGGGTTGAATTGTTCCTAAGTGGTCTCTTCGTGATTACCGCATGTGGGATCCAAATAGGCTTGTCTTATTTTGGAAGTAATTTGCCTGTAACCCATCAACAATTGATAATGGGACAAATCATGTTTTAAGGACGGCGTATATTTTATGTGATTCAGTCTAATGAAACAAAATAATTAACCTTATTTTATTTTTTTATTTTTCGGTATTTGAAACATATATTTTCAACAGTTTATAATGTTTCCATTCATCAACTCTATACGATTTCATACCTCTATTAAAGAGAAACTCAAAACATGTTTGGTGTCTCTTATCCAAAAGCTGCCCTACCAAGCTTTTATTGAAAAAGCTCCTATGTACAATAAGCTCGTTTGGTTTTTTTTATTATATATTATTTATTTCTATCTTTTTTAAGTAAAAAAAGCTCATATTCGAAATAATCATGTTTGGTAAAAAAAAAATCAAATAAAAGCTTATTACAAGGGCTTATGCTTGTATTTTTTATTTTTTATTTGTAATTATTTAATTCTTAAACATGTAAATAGATGTATTTATGCACATTTAAAAGTTTTATTGAAAAATTTCACAAAGTTCTCATGTTTCCCTGGTGTTTCCCTTAACAAGGACTACATTTTTTGGTATCCACCAATTTAGAGATATAAATATATGGTTTCGTAACCCCAGCCAACGATGTAAAGATGAGATAGGCATGTAGGGCCACGATGATACAAGTATTTTATATCAATGTCATCCATATGTTTTGTCGGAGCATTTTAAGATGAGCTAAAAAAATATGCAAATCTAAAGCTCAAGTGGGCCACACCACACGAAAATGTGGAGACAATGACACCCACCACCAAAAATTTCACAGGGCCCGCCGTGATGTTTATTTGCCATTCAACCTATTCATAAGTTACGGGTGAAGGGAGAATGCAAATATCAGCGGGATCCAAAACTTCTATAGGCCCACTTGAGCATTGGATTTGCTTCATTTTTGGTTCATGCCCTAAAATGATCTAAGAAATGGATGGAAGGCATGGATAAAATAGGCACGTCATTGTGGCCTTACCAAGTCTTCCTCCAAAACTAATATTTAGGCCGTGTTTGTTAATGCTGAATTTTTGCACTTAACACGAAATGGGGAAATTTTTCCATGTTTAGTGGTGTTTTTTAATGTGTTGTTAATGTGAAAGACGGAAAGCGCTAAGTAGGTTTTCACTGAATTCTTTCCGTGATAGGAGTCTGGCTTAATGGTGAACGCGGAATGCGCTCCGTGATGTTTCATTAAACAAAAATTTATTGCTTCCAAAAGTACCTCTTTTCAAGTTACTATGGAAAATTTTCTTTTCAATTGTTTGCGCAATACAAAATCAACATTTAACCGGTGAAACTTCTTTATGCCCCACCATGATTTATGTGTTTGATCCACACCGTCCATCAACTTTTTTAAATGATTTAAGGTGTGATCCAATAAAAGAAGCAGGTCCAATGATTAATTGGACCATAAGGTGGGGATTGAACGTCCACTGTTAAAGACTTCTTGAAAGTTGGAGAAGTTTCAGATTAAGCTGATATTTGTGTTTTCACTTCATCAACGTTTACATGACCTAGGTTGGATGGTAAAAAAAACATCATAGTGGCCCATGTAACTTTATTATCTTTGAACCGTTCGTACAACAGACGCGGATTGCGTACTACCCCCACCCGTCCCTAGCTCCGAACGGGCAGTTATGTGGGTGGGCCCACCATGATGTATCTGTACATCCAAACCCTCTATCCCTTTTCTCATATTATTTTAAGGCATCAAAACAAAAATGAGTCAGATCTAACGATCAGATGGACCACATCACAGATGACTCTTGCATTTAATGCAACCAAGATTATTATTTGGTGTGGTCCACTTGAGCGTTGGATCTGCCTCATTTTTGTGTTTATGCCTTAAAATAATCTAAGAAAAGGGATTGACGGTTTGGATTTACATATACATCACGGTGGGCCCGCCCACAGAACTGCCCGTTCGGAGCCAGGGACGGGCGAGGGTAGTATGCAATCCGCGTCCTCGTTAAACACGCCGCTCGTCTTGGATACAAGATGGGAATGGACTGGCTACTCCCACTGCCACCGGCCAGTGGTTGATGGTCGGTGGCCAGTGGTTGATGGTCGGTGCTTTGTGGGCCCTACCATGATGTATGTGTTTCATCCATGCCATCCATCTATTTTTTTCAGATCATTTCATGGTATGGGACAAAAATTAGGTATATCAAATTCTCAAGTGGGCCACATTACAGGAAACTGTGTTGAATAGCGTCGACCATTAAAAACCTTTTGGGGACCATAAAAGTTTTGGATCAAGCTGATCTTTGTTTTTTCCCTTCATTTGGGCCTGTATGACCTAATAAAAAGATTGGATGTCAAATAAACATCACAATAGGACTTAGGAGGATTTTAATGATGCATATCCAATCATTATTGTTTTCCTATGGTGTGGTCCACCTGAGATTTATATCCCTCTAATTTTTGGGGTGAAGCATTAGAATGATATGTAAAAATGGATGAACAGAATGGATGAAACACATACATCATGGAGGGGCTAACAAAGCACCAACCACAGTGGCTGGGGGAGTAGCCAGTCCGTTTATGTCTTGGACTGGATGCGGATCATTATCCTGTTGCTATTTTTGGTGTGGTCCATTTGAGTTTTGGATATGATTCATTTTTTGGATAATGTTCTAAAATGATCTAAAAAAATTGATGAATAGTGTGGATATAATAAATACGTTATTGTAGGGCCATGTAACTTTGATCTCCTTTGAACCGTTCGTACAACTCGGACATGGAGAAGCGTCGGCACTTGTCTTTTGCATGACAGATATTTACACCAGCTATATAGCTGGTGTGTGGTACAGAAACGTTATAGTGGGCTTATATTTTTGTTTTCCCTTCATCCATGCCCTTATGATATAATGAACAGGTTTGATGAGAAATAAACATCACTATGGGGCCTATAAAGGTTTCAACGGTGGAAATCATTATCCCCAGTATTTCGTGTGGCAGTGGGAGTAGCCAATCCATTTTCCGTGTGGTACGCTAGCCCATGGACGTGAATTTCATGAGAAAGCCTTTTGCAGGAAGTTCCTGCGCCGGAAACCTATATGGCCCACCATGACTTTTGTGAATAATAATATTTTAATTTTTTATTAAGTACTTTATAGTTTATTTGAATTGAATATAATAATTGTATTTTCATTTAATAAGAAATAATTTCTTTATGACGTAAAACATTTCGAAACAAGAGATAAGGGCAAATGTGTTAAATTAACATATTTTAAACATTTCAGATGTTTGTTAACAAATAAATTATTTCAAATTCAGTACTTAATTTTCAGACTTCAGCCGTAATTACCAAACAAGTTTTTTTTTACTTTACATTTCAGATTCAGGCTTTTGACTTCAGATTTAACAAAGGAGGCTTACTTTCCAACTTTTGATGATGTTTAGCTTAATATAGAGTCTGCAACACCAAACTCTTTACGTGGTCCAATCAGACATCCATATAAAATCCACTCCACCCATCAGTTTCTCTATCTCATGTTACAATGAAGAGCCTAAGACCCAAGTGAGCCCATCACCAGAAACAATTGGGAGGACAATGCCCACCATTGAAATCTTGCTGGTGCTCAACAATGTTTTTTTATGTGCCTGAGGTGATTCCCATATGGATGAAGGGAAAAATACATATATCCACCTGATCCAGAACTTCTATAAGCCCTCATGAGCTTTCAATGTTTGGTATTCAATCTCTACCTTTTCTTTTGACATGATCCACTTAGGTCTTCAAAATTTTCTCATCCCAACATTAGGTGTCAAAATTAATGGCGGCAGTGAATTGTGCACGTACATCTCAATGATTCCATGGGATTCATATTGCAGGTAACTTGCATCCACTTGCTATTATAGGAGCTCATATTCACTGTATCCAAGGCCCCATCATCTGTGAGGTGGGCCCCACATCTACGTGACATGAAAGTAAAATGAACTTAGTCTAGTTATACGGGGGACAAATAAGAAGAATAGGCCAGTGGCCATGGGATAGACTAAGGGCCTGTTTGGCCGGACGGATCCCATGGGTTTAGGAGGGATGGGATTGATTTTAAGGCGATGATAGTGGTGTCAGTGGATTGGTTTAAGATCCATGGGATTGCTGTATCCGGGACAAGTTCACCAAGTCTGTTTGGCACATGTGGCATATCCCAGGATTTTACCTTCCAATCCCTTCCAATCCGTCAGTCCAAACACACCCCAGGCACAATCGAGTGGGATTAGGAGGGATGGGATGGATTTTAAAGTAATGATGGTGGTGTCAGTGGATTGGATTAAGATCCATGGGTTTGCTATATCTTGGGACAAGTTCACCGGGTCCGTTTGGCTCGTTTGGCATATCTAGGGATTTTACCATCCCATCCCTCATAATCCCATGGGATCCGTCCGGCCAAACAGGCCCTAAGGGGGTGTTTGGACGGTGGGAATAGATGAGAGTAGGTGGGAGTGGCTTTGTGAAACCCATGGATTTTATCTTGGGCCTGTTTGAGATTGACGTTGGAAGTGGGTTTACAGGATCTTCTTGGAAGCAGCGCTGATCTACTTTAGGTTTCCTGTGGCTAATGGTCGGTGCTAGGTGGACCCCACCATAATATGTGTTTTATCTATGCTGTCCATCCATTTTGAAATATAATTTTAGGGCTTGATCCAAAAAATGAGGTAGATACAAATCTCAGGTGGACCACACCATGGGAAAACAGTAGTGATTGAATTACACCATTAAATACCTCCTAAGGCCAACTATGTGGTCCACTTGAGATTTGGATCAAATTCATTTTTGGGCTTATATCATAAAATGACATGGAAGAATGGGTGGACGGCATAGATGAAACACGTACATTATTGTAGGGCCCACAGAGCACCAACTGGGAGTTGTTGAAACCCTTCAATTCCATGCCATCAAAACACCATGGCACAAGATCCCATAGACTTACAAAACCCATGACATTGTAAGACAATTCCCTAATAAAGCCCATCATTACGTTTTTTAAAACCCATCCCACCTAATGCCATCTATTCCCACCGTCCATTTGGCGCATGGTATTGTGAAGGATTAGGTGGGATGGGATTAAAAAAAACATAATTATTACATATGGGAGGGATTGTCCCCTGTTACCATAGGACAAGCTTAATTCCATGCTACGCTTGTAACAAGGTGATACATTAAAGGGATGTACCTATCATCATTTGAAACTATTGAGAATAACACATATATGTTATATCCAAAGCCGTTCATCTGTTCTGTAACCTCATTTTCTGGCATGGGCCTAAAAATGAGGCAGATCCAAAACTTACGTGGCCCCAAAGAAGTTTTCAATGGTAGGTATTCAATCCTTGCTGCTTTTTATGGTGGAGTCCACTTGAGCTTCAGATCTACCTGATTTTTTGGCCCATGTTTTAAAATGATCTCGAAAAATGGGTGGACGGTGTGGATATAGCCCACACATCATTGTGGAACCTACACAGCTTGCTAACATTAAGTAGATTTGGCATGAGACCTAATGCAATTCCATCTAATCTAATTCCAAGCTTTTACGGTCTTCCCAAACATTGAGTGGAATTGGCAGGGACCAAATGTAATTCCATCTCACTTAATCCCATCTAATGTCATGCGCCAAACGCCTCCTAAGATTATTAGGATATAAATTGAGTATTGTTATTGTTAATATACCTTTCTCTTAACATGACGTGGCAAAATATAATAATATGATAGATGACCGCAAAAATTAAGCTATCGTTGAGTATACTTTAGAGTCATTTATCATGCAACACAGCTGCAAAATTTAAGCTATTGCTGAGTATACTTTGAAGTCATTTATCGTACAAAAACCATGCATTCAGTCAAATTTCATCAATTCTTATTAAAAGGGATGTCGACGCTGGCAAGTGGCAGCAATACTTAATATATGTCGAGATCGTCACGTGAGGATGCGTGCCCACCCGATGAACGGTCGCGATCTCCTGACATCTCATTCATTGACGTTTCTTCGTTGAAATGGGATGATGGGAATCATTCGTAGACGCTTGTATGTGGAATGGGATGATGGGAATTTTTCATTCTCAGCCGTCCAATGATTCTCCACTAATCTGGTAGTACGGTAATCAAATGACCTTAATTTGTGGGTCACTATACATCTAAACTAGGAACCATAATTTAGACGGTTCAATTTCAATTATTTATATTCGAAGTATGCATTTTCAAGGTTATTTCTAGCTGCCTGCGTATCATTCATCATGGTCAGCCAAAGTATCAAATTATATTTTTTGCGCTTTCCCCCTCCTCTCTCCCTCCTCGCAATCCAAAACTCCGTTTGCGAAAAGTCTCCGAAAGCTCAACAGGAGCCGTTCCTGTTATTGTCATAGAGTGGCATAATCGTAAATCCCTTCAATTCCAAGGCTTGTTTCCTCTTCCACCTAAAAGGTGTTTTCTTTCCCCGTTTCGTTTTCATTTCAAGGTTGGGCATTTCTCTAACAGAGGATGCTTCCGACGCGGAGTTTCAGATTCTAGGGCTAGGGTTTTAGATTCCTAGGGCTAGGGTTTTGGACTCCTAGGGCTAGGGTTTCTTCAACATGTCTGAGGCAAATGATTCGGAACCGGGTTCCCCACCTCAGGACCATCATCAGCATCCTGATCATCATGCCATGTATGGCTATGAAGATGGAGATGCCCATCACATGGACGGTGTGCACCTCCCCATCCAGATCGACGGCGATAACGGCGATTCTGCTGATCCCTCGGGCGTCCATTATGAAGATGGCGGTGGCGGTGGTGGAGGCAGTGGAGTTGATGAGATGATGGATGGCGGCGACGACAAGACAATGGTTGGGGAGAACGTTTCCGATCCGAGTCTTGCCGGGGCATTGAGGGCCCAGGATATGAATCAGCTGATGCTCTCATTCCAGGACGAAGTCTACGTTTTCCACGCTGTCTCGCCTGAAAAGGTCTGTAAATTGTTGATTTATTTTGTAATTTTTAAAATTCTCATAGAGGTTGATATCCATCACAGGGATTTTTTTAAAAATCAGATTCATGAATTTACTGTCCTGATCAGATTCTAGGGTTAATAGTAGGGTCTTGCTTTGGGGTCGTTTGGATTCTGCAAGTTTTTAAGTTAAAATGACTTTCATTTGTAAGTTACTTACAGGGAAGTGACTTCTCACCGCCGGCCCTGTGAAGTTTCCTGGCAGTTTTTGTAAGTGCTCTTACAGGTGAATTTTCTCCCCCAAACACCACCTGTAAGTGACTTACGTGTAAGTCACTTCCTACTTACAGAGCTTACAGGAATCCAGATGTCCCCTTTCAGAATCTGGGTTAATTGGTTTATATGGAAGTTAATTTATTGGAGGAACCATAGAGCATATCTGGGCTTGCCTGAAATGATGTGCATAAAGGATGTTTTCTGTCAAAATCAAGATCACCATCATTCTAGTCATGTGAGAAACGATATTGCCTGTGCTTTGGAGCAGAGAAGCGGCTTTCTTGGCTTCAAATAAGAATGGGCACGGGTCAAATGGCCAATTATGACATTCCCATTTTGAGTAAAATGATGAATCTATCTGAACCATGATTTCAAATGACATCCAAACGTGCTCCTAAGTGTGGCTTGTGGTTTGGAGAGAAAATGCCATGTTGTCTCAATTTCAAAGGAGTGTGCATAAATGGCAATTTTTTTTTTTTTTTTTTTTGGAGAGATAACGCATTTCCATTAAAAACGAAAAGAAAGAGCAGAAAAAAAGGGAGACAAAAAGTCTGCCGAGGTAGCAGACAGCGACAAAGAAAAGAGAACAGGAAAGAAACAAAAACAGAAAAACAGAGCAGCCTCAAAAACCATAACGACCAAGACAGAGAAGGGCAGAAACAAAGGGAACCCAGAAAGAGCTAAGTCCCCAAGAACAGAAGATCGCAATCTTTTAGTTTGTCATCAATGGAGGCCCACTCAATTATGTTGCGCTTGGCCCTGAAAGCAACCACCTAAGCCGAATTGGAAAAATTTGTAAAACATCTCCGTTTCTTTCTTCCCAAACTGACCACCAGATTGCTAGAATAGCCATCCTCCAAAGACGAGTAAGATAGTTGCCACATTCCACCCCGTTCCACGTAAGGAGCAGCATATCGACCGAATTGGGAAAAACCCAAGGCATGTTGAAACGCAAAAGGAGATCCGACCAGATTTCTGAGATGAAGGGGCAGTGAAGCAACATGTGGTTGACAGATTCCTCGTCCTGCATACAACATAGGCAGATGTTTGTTAAAGCCATACCTCTTTTCCTGAGGTTGTCAACAGTAAGAATCTTCTTTTTGCAGACAAGCCAAGCAAAAGCCGACAACTTAGGAGGCATGGGATATTTCCAGCAAAAATGAAGAGTATCCTCGATAGTGTCAGAATTGCTATTGATAAGAAAATTGTACAGGGATCGAACTGAGAAGTTGTTGGATTTTTCTAAATTCCAAATAATGGAGTCAGTTTTAGAATGCACCGGGACAGAAGCGTGGATGAATAGCATCATCTCTGAATACTCGTCGATTTCCCAGTCGTTCAGATTGCGTCGACATTTAATATTCCAAACAGCTTTACCTTCGGTGATAGTGCAACTGTTAGCTACCAAAATATCTCAGACAGGCGAGAGGCTGAAAATGTGAGGGAACTTGTCTTTCAATGGCTGACTTCCTAACCAAGGATCCAACCAGAAACAGATTCTCTTCCCGTTGGCCAATGCGAAACCGATATTACCAATAACGGTCTTTTTCATTTTCGATATGCCTTTCCAAATGCTTGAAGCAGTACCCGTGGCTCCATCTTTAGTCCACCAACCATTTTGCGAACTGCCGTATTTGCCCTTGATAATACGATTCCACATATTCCCGCTTTCCGATCCAAGTCTCCATATCCACTTACCGAGGAGAGCTTGATTCATAACTTTTAGATCTTTGATCCCAACCCCTCCCATACGAGTCTAGCTGCACACTTCCTTCCAATTGACAAGGTGAAATTGCTTCTTGTCCTTCTTTCCATGCCACAGGAAATCCCTCCTAATCTTCTCTAACGAAGACAACACTGCAGGCGGACATCTGAAGAGAGACATGAAATAAATAGGCAAATTGGACAAGGCCGACTTAATGAGGGTCAGCCTGCCAGCGAAAGTCAAGTACCTGCATCTCCATCGAGCTAGGAAGGATTGAAATCTGGATACGATCTTGCTCCATAGAGCCTGAGGAGGCGGGCCAGTGCATAATGGGAGACCCACGAAAGACGAAGGAAGCGAGTCGGCTGCACAATCCAGAATTCCTGCCAAAGAAGCCGAATCTTCGTTGTCCAGATTGACCCCAATAAACTTTGATTTGGCGAGATTAATGCGCATGCCTGACACAACTTCGAAGCAACGAATAGTGGCGTGGAGGTTGAAAATGTTTTCAGCATTGGCTTCAGAGAATATGAGAATGTTGTCGGCGAACTGGAGATGGGTGATAGGCAAATGGAGACCTTCCATGGTAATACCCTTAAGGATACCTTCCTGCTGACCTCTTAAAAGCATTTGAGAGAGGGCCTCCCCAATGATGAGAAAAAGAAAAGGAGAAAGGGGATCTCCCTGCCGCAAACCACGGGATCCCTTGAAGAATCCTTTTGGGGAACTGTTCAGGAGGACAGAGTAATGAGCCGATTTCAAACATTCAAGCATCCACGCACACCATTTACTGGCAAAACCCATTTTCTTCATCATGTAGTGTAGAAAATTCTAATCGACATGGTCATAGGCTTTTTCGATGTCCAATTTACACATCACGCTATTCTGTCCAGATCTGTTGATGGAGTGAAGGCATTCATTAGCTATCAAGGAACAATTGATGATCTGTCTTCCGGCTATGAACGCATGCTGGTTTGCGGAAATGATGCTTCCCATGATCTTCCTTAGTCTAATAGACAAGACCTTCGCGAGAATTTTATATAAACTCCCCACAAGACTGATCGGTCTGAAGTCTTGGATCACTGCAGCCCCAGAAACCTTTGGAATAAGGGCTATGAAGGTAGCCCCCAAGCTCCTGGATAATTTGCCACGGCTGGAAAATTCAGTAAAAAATTCCATAAGGTCCTTGTGAATAAGATCCCAAAAAACCTGGAAAAATTTGATTGGGAATCCGTCGGGACTAGGCGCTTTGTCCCCCTCCATGGAGTCGATGGCGAGCTTCACCTCATCAATTGAGAAAGGGGATTCAAGGGACGCTGTTTCGGCAGTAGAGAGAGTAGCCATGGGCAGCCCATCCAAGCGAGGTCTGTTCCAGTATTCTCCATGCATTCGATCTCTGAAATGGGATACAACTTCCATCTTGATAGCTTCTTGGTCTTCCGTTTTCTTCCCGTTTACAATAATGCTAGTAATCTGGTTACATCGGGCCCACATATTGGCAATGCTGTGAAAATAAGCTGTGTTTTTATCCCCTTCCTTGATGCATTGGACCCTAGACTTTTGTTTCCAAGAAATTTCTTTTTCTAGCGCCCTGGCAGAGAGAGATTGGATAAGAGAGATTCTACGGGCCAAAATGTTCGGGGGCATTGGCTGGAGTTCCGCATTCTCATCAATTCTTTGCAATTCCTCAATGCAGGATTGATTATTGAGAAATGCTTATGTAAAAGTAAATATGTTTGATAAGCATACGTGAAAGAACAATTGGCACACTATGTTGATGCATTGGCTCAAGAATTAGGTTGGTAAACTAATGAGGTTGGCCATTGTTTATGAAACAAGTGCATGGCTTTAAAAATTCCCTGAAGTTTTTTAAGCCCTCCACTTGTTTCTAACATCATGGCCCACCGATGAGTACACTGGCCTGATTTTTGGGTGAGAATATCTTGGCAGTTGGACCACCTAATTGGCAACTTTGACATTCCACTGTCTGCCACAGGGGCACGTGTGATTCTGTGTATGCCTTAGTACGCATGTGGGCTTTGTGAACTTCTAGGAGTTTGCCATATGGATTAAGAGATTGGATCTGGATAGATTTGTACAAAAGGAATACTATGGCAAAGTGTGATGTATGAATATGATACAAGAGCGCCAGGAAATTACTTAGAAATTGCATACACATAATTAGCATTAAGCTGTCCAAATTATGGTCCTATTTGGATATACCATGTAACAAAAGTTATGTTGGTTTGATAATTTGACCATTGTGTTGGTGGACATTTATTGGATGGTTAAAAAATGATTTTTTTTTGAAAGATGACGATTATATTAAAACAGAAAGAAAATACAAAAGAGGGCTAGAGGGGCTGCCAAGGAAGCAACCCGGACTAGACACCTAGAAAATTAAGATCACAGCACTTTAGCACTTTCGACTGGGCCACCCATTCAATAACGCGGCGTTTGGCCTTTGAGGCAACAGCTGGGGGGGGGGGGGGGGGGGGGGGGGTGGGATGGGGTCTGTTGTTCCTCTCTTCCCAGATAGACCACCAAACAGCTAGAATCACCATCCGCCACAATCTAGTTCTACGCTTATCGATCCGGACTCCATGCCAAGCTTGAAGGAGACTATCAACCGATTCCGGGAAACACCAACTGAGGCTGAACCGGGAGCAAAACTCAGACCAGATGGGGAAAGTGAACGGGCAGTGGATTAGGAGATGGTTAATTGATTCCTCGTTTCTCATGCAGCACAAACATACGTTAGTCAGAATCATCCCTCTTTTCCTCAAATTATCCATCATCAGAATCTTTTTATTACCTGCCAACCATCCAAAGGCACTGATTTTTTTATTTGTTATTTTTTTTTTGGGGGGGGGGGGGGGGGGGGGGTGGACCGTGTACTTCCATATGAATGTGAAAATTATCCTATGGCCCTTTTCCAATAAGCAAGCATTCACAAATCAGAGGTTAGGATTGTTCAACCAATTGATTTTGGGGCTGTGACTTGGTTACAATGGATTCCACAATTTGATCAGTTTTGTTTGAGTTAATGTGTGCCACTTGAATTCTAAAAATAAAGTTAATGTATGCCACTTGTGCAATTTCTGAGTGCCTGAATATCAAGCGTGCTACCTTTCTAGAGTATCAAATAACTCCCCATATAAAATAACAGCATACAAAGAGGTCATCTTTCGAAGAGGGGCCCTCATGTGAGGGGACGAAACACATGTCTGAGATTGGGCGGGCAATATATGTGTCAGAGATCCAGGAAATTCGTCAGGTATAGTATACTTTGGACATGCCATGGGCTACAAATGATGTTAGTTTACCGATTAAGTAGGTCAAACTTGTATGAGAAAAATGGGAGTTATTTTTTTAAATATATTTTTTAATAAGCAATTAATGCGGCTCCGAACCATATGTGTTCAATTAATTAAATGGTTTTGGGAATTAGAATCTCCCTAAACTGCTTCTCCAAGCAAAACCAAACAGGCCCAGGTTGTCAAAGTAGCTTATTTGGGTCTATTATGTAAGAACAACTCATCTAAGCTGAAGAAAAATCTCTCCTAGAAGGTTTACGGTGCATTTGGATGTGCCTTGAGTCCAACTGATTTGATTATTTTGGCATAATGGATTGTTATCTGTTCTGCTACACAGGCCAACGGACAAAATAAAAAACTACATATGGTGTGTGTGATACTATTTTTCTGGATTCTCTACCACAGATTAATATTGTGCTGCCAATATTTAAGGTGGAAAAATTGGCAAAGCAATATGACACCCACTTTGTTTTCCAAGATGCCGTGGAATGAATAACCATTCACTCTGCCAAAAATATTTGAGCCCAAGTGCACCCTTAAATATTCTTAATCCTTCTTTCTTAGTGTATCTCTTTGTTAAATGGGACACAGTCAGTGCCCTTTCATGCTCAACAATGAGGAAGCACGGAGGTTACTTGTGAAATTTTGGATGATGGTAAGGTGGAGTTTCACCACGTTTCCCTAGTCCAATGATGCAGTTGGTAGTTTTGCAAAAGAGGGAGTGGCTAGAATATTGCTATGTATTGGGCAATCCTTGTCTTTAATAATTTAAGTAACTTCTGTTGTTTGTTTATCTTTGAAATAAAGTTGCGATTGATTGAAAATAACTTGGATAACTGTGTCATGTCATTTCCCTTCTCTTATTAGGGTTCAAATCTAACTGCTGTTTGCCTAATAATGTATGCAAAGCCAGGTTTAATCCATGTTGGTATGTGTGTAATGCAGGTGCAGGCAGTACTATTACTTTTGGGAGGACGTGAGGTACCTTTGGCAGGATGTGGTCCTCAGGATAACAAGGTCTGTCAACAACAATGCATGTTCTTTTATTGTGGTTCTAGTTTCAATGTTACATAACTGTATTTTGTGTATCTTCTGTAGGTTGGTGGCTTCCCACGGCGTTCAAATCTTCCACAGAGACTTGCTTCTCTAATTAGGTTCCGTGAAAAACGAAAAGAGAGATGTTTTGACAAGAAAATCCGGTACACTGTCCGCAAAGAGGTTGCTCTGAGGTAAATTGGTGGATGTCCTTAACAATATAATTCTTGTCATGAATTGCACCATTTCATCAAATGTTGTAAATGAGCGGAAGTTTGTCTAAATTGCTTTGGGTGGGGACTATTGTTAATGTTTTGCATCAAAATTCTCTCTGGAAGAATGCTATGTTGCCAAAAAAAAAAGAAAGAAAGAAAGTTGACTAGTATCATCTGATGAAGTCATTCCTTAAAAAAAAAAAAATCTTTCGATGAAGTCATGAATGCTGTCTAGCCATGACTAAAGTTTGCAACTGCAAAGTGTTTGATCTTTTATTTGAGAAGTAACAAAATTTTATTGCTAAGAAATCGACGAGGGAAATGAATTATGAAGATCTTTAAAACTAATATGATCTTTGGCAAGTATATTGGCTAAAAAGTTAGCCTCTTGATGTACAACTTCAAGAATTGAACTAGGATGGATTACTTTCCAAATTAGAAGAATTTAGCCTTTAGTATTGTGCCACAAAATTGACGATTTACTTGCAACAGAACAAAGAACAAACAAAAGGAATGAAGTTTGCTAAGAAATCAAACAAAAGGATAAGCATGTGTAATTGCACCGCATAAGAACGCCTCAAGTAATGAGGTTTTATTGCTAAGAAATCAAAGAGGGAAAGGAAATACAAAGAGCTTTGCGAATCGCAACTAATACCATCTTTAGCAAGTATATTGGCTATAAAGTTAGCCTCTTGATGTACCACAACTTCAAGCATTGAACTAGGACAGATCGCTTCAGAAATTAGGGGAAATAGCCTCCAGTATTATGGCACAAAATTGATGATATATTTGCTTACATCAGAAAAAGAACAGACAAAAAGGAAAGAAAAAGGACATGCTTGGTTAATCACACCACAGGAGAGCCTGTGGAATCACACCAAAGACATCTAGAGGCATCGCACCACTAGTGTCTTGAAGAGTCTCTCTCCTAGACTAGAAGCCATTGCAGGAAACCGAAAGAAATAACTTCCATTCAATCAATACTCAAAACATTCAACCATTCATTTCATTGTCTCATACATATGGCCTACTGCCTTCCTAGAATAATCTAGAAAGAAATCTGAAATCTCTAGATTTTTTTTGCTTTTCCCCCCATTGTTCCATGATAATAATTGCCTTATCCTCAAAACTTATAATAAAGGGAAATCTTCAAAAAAGAAAAAGAAAAAGAAAAGAGAAAAGAAAAAGAAAAAAAGGAAAAAAAAAACTTGTAATAAATGGAACACTTAAATAGGATAACCGAAACAAGAGCTGCAATCCAACTAAGAACCTATACATCAAGATTCTAGTTATCCAGAACTCTTTATACATGAGCTTTAAGACCATTGGACTGTACATCATTCATCGTCTAAGCCTTATCCCAACTACTTGTCAGCCAACCATTGGACTGAAAAGTCTGTACAAATCCTCCAAAAGGGGCTTAAAGATCTGCACAGTCCTCCAGCTTCAGGGGATTGAGTAGAGCTCAAGCTAAAATAAATTGTTTCTCGGCATATTTTAGGACCTCTCCTATGAATTGTGATGGTAGGTGTGTCAATTTCCAGCAACTCTCCAAGACAAGAACCGAACCTCTCCTTTGAAATAGGAATGCTTCCTGTTGCTCTGGACGCCTAGTGGCCATTATCAACCCCAGACTTTCTTCGGAATTTGGACTCCACCCTTCCATTGGTATCGCCTGATTAGCATCACTCTTTGCCCTTTATTAATAAAGTGAGACCTTCGGTAGAAAGATACCTTGTTTCTCATAACAAAACATCCTTTATGATGCAACAATCATTGAAATGCCCCTTTACGTCATATGTGGAAGAGCCGAAAGGGAGGTTGTTCATGAATAGAAAAACACTAGATGGGCAAAGCCCTGCCTTTAGCCCACCATCTTTCCTCTTCCTAATGATGTCTGTCCATTCACCCACTTCTTTGTTACCTTTATCTAGGGCTGTCAATGGGACGGGCCTGGGGTTGGTCTCGGCCCGGATTTTGAACTGTTTCAGGATAGGCCTTATTCAAAAATTTGATTTTTGCACCCTGAGATGCTTACGATGGCGGGTTTGAACCCTGAGATGCTTACGATGGCGGGCCATCTTCATTCTTACGACCCAATGTCAAAGTTATATCATGGGAAGAATATTCCATCTTCGGAATGGAGAACATTTGGATTCTCATATGGGACATCCCATTGGAATGTTGGTATGATGAGTTCCTCATATTGGCTACTTCGAGGCTGGGGTTCCTACTGGAAATGGATCCCAAAACTAAGCTCAATGTGGAGTTAGGGGTCATCAGAGCTAGGGTGAGGAGGAAGAAAGGTACTCCGATGCCTCCCCATTTGCAGGTGAAAGTTGATGATCGGTCGATTTTGCTCCCGGTGCAGAAGGAGACCCCGGACTTTGCTTATCCTAGATGGGGAGACATATGGAGAACAAGGGAGCCGCCTTCTTGGGAGCTGGAGCTGGAGCCGGAGAAGACGACAAAAGAAGGAACTCGCTGTCCATACTCCAACGGAGCACCGAGTGCGACCCCTGCCAGCCATCCTGCCTCCATCGTACAGAACGACAATCACCAGTCTTTTGGGAGGCTACGTGGCAGCTATGCAGAAGCTCCCGAGTTGTTTCACGCCGACGCGATCATTTCATTCTGCGAGAAGCGATTAAGGGCGCGGGAGCGTTCGCCACGTGGTTCGCTTGACGTAACAGGATATCGAGAGAAGGATCATCACAATCACACCGTGCCTGCAGGAGATGTGTGCGACGACGATTCGGCCACGTCACAATACGGTGCAGGAGCTTTCCAAACATGCAAACGTCGGCGAAGTTGTATTACCTGGATCATGCCGCGTGTCCGCTTCTTCCCCCGAGGCAACCCTATCCCTACACGTGGCTCCGTGAGACTCCTTCCTGAGATTAGTGCTCGGGTCTGGGGCTCCGGGTCCACTATCAACCCGTACCCGATGCGATTCGATTGCATGGGCCCCATTTACCTTAATCGAAACTGAACTCGAGTCAGCTAAATCTAACCCTATACCTTCATTCGTTCCCCTGATTCATCCACATCCTACACCCAAAAACACCCTTACTCAAATCCTCAAATCTACCTACCCACAGCTCCCATCCCCTTCCTCCTCAGTTCAGAACCTCTCTCCAACTGACACGGGGGACATGCTCTCTAGAGGGGAAGATTCTGAGAGCCGTCTGTCATAAGCGCAGTCCTACCCCTCTCCCTGCTTCCCAGCCTTCTCTGTTCCTCGCTCGAGGGACTGGACGGATATGGGTCCCATTACATTGTTCCAAGAGGACACTGTCGGAGATGTGATAGTTGCAGAGCCCCTTCAGACGCGTGTTGAATCTCCTCATCAGCACCAGGCGAATAGTGCTATGATCTTAACCGAAGGAAAGAGTAGAGAGGAAATATTTGATGAGATCCAGAACAAGAAATGGATCAGAGATGCGGTCGGTCGTATAGGACGATCCCTCGGATTGTCATTTGGGAACAGATCAGAGGAATACACCGCTCTGTTTCAATGGATCGAAAATAGGGGAAGACCCCTTCCCCCCCCTTCCTCCTAACAGAACGCCTACTAGATGGGTCCCCAGATCATCCAGCAATCGCAAACTGCAGAGTTTGCAGCCAAGTCCAGGACTGCTAACTCCGTCTGGTGCTAGGCGCGGACGCAAGGCATATCAGGGCAGCTCGGTGCCTCAATGAATATTCTTTCTAAGAATGTGAGGGGGCTGGGCTCCAAGTAAAAACGTCGTCTGATTTAGGAGTCTATTGGGAGGAAAGACCTGGAGGTCGTATGCCTTCAGGAAACCAAAGTTTCTCGGTTCCCAGATAATCTGCTGGCTACTCTTTGGACAACCAAGGACGCTAAGTTCGTCACGCTCGACGCGGATGGCTCGTCGGGAGGCATCCTTATTGCATGGAAGTCCTCCAAATGGGACCTGCTGTCCTCCTCTTCAGGTGCCTTCTCGGTGACAATTACTCTTCAAGATAAGTTATCTAACTTTTCTTGCATCGTTGTTGCTGTTTATGGTCCTAATGAGGATTCTTTCATATCATTATTTTGGGATGAATTAACTTCTGTTAGATAGTCATTCTCAGGGCCGTGTTGTTTTGTCGGTGACTTCAATGTTGTTCGTTTCGCTGCTGAGCATTCCAGGCAACGTAGAGCATCCCCGGCTATGGAAGCTTTTTCTGACTGGATCCAGACCCAGGAGCTGGTAGACCTTCCGATGTCAGGAGCAAAATTCACGTGGTCCAATGGCCGCAGGCGCAAATCCAATCTCGATTGGACAGATTTCTCATATCCACTGACTGGTTGGAGGCTTTCCCTTCAACCTGCCAGAGAGCTCTGCCTAGAACTACGTCTGATCATTGTCCGATCCTCCTATCTGTGGAAGACGAAAATTGGGGTCCTAAACCCTTCAAATTTAATGCAGCCTGGCTCCAAATTAGCGGTTTCAGCCAATAGATGGAGAGATGGAGGCCCACATTTCAGACCGACGGATTTTCCGATCATAGACTGCTATGTAAGCTACGACTGCTCAAGGGGAAGATCAAAGAATGGAAGGAAGGCGAATTTCGTAAGTGTGAAATCGAATCTGAAGCCTTATTCGCAGAATTGCCGCAACTCGACTCTGACGCTGAGGGTAAATCCATATCCTTAGAGACGCTATCCAGACGTAGAGCTGTATACGAGCAGGCTAAGCTCGGGTACTCGCTCGACTCGACTCGAAATACTCGACTCGATGCTCGACTCGTCTGAGTTAGAGCCGAGTACGAGCAGTTTTTTCCTACTCGTTTTGAGTTTGAGTAGACTACGAGCAACGTAGTACTCGACTCGTTGCTCGACCAGGGCCATATATATACATTTGAAGCCCTAGTCCCAGTCGCTTTCAGCTTTCGCCCGCCCGCCCAAATCGAAAAAAAAAAACCCTTCCCTTTCCTTCCCTCCCTCCATCGGCCAGCGCCCGTCCCTACAGACCCTACCCATTCGGCCATTCCCCCCCTCTCTCTTTCTCCCGTCCCCAAGGTGTCCCGTATCGGTATCGGTTGGCGTAATGGTGCCCTCCGAAACCGATACGGATACGGGGGCGTAACGGCGATACGGGAGCGTAACGGCCCGTAACGGCGCAAATTTTTTTTTTTGCCAAAAAAATATTTAAAAATATGGATTAAATCCGGAATATTCTAAGCATTCCAAATATGCATTCGTTTATAAATTGGAACATGTTTATGGTGGTGTAACGGTCCACTCTTTGGTGAGAAGTTGTATCGAACTGTCTGATGAATTTATGAACCAGATAACTTGAATTTGACTACAAAATTCATATATTTAATTTTCTGAATATCTAATTTATATACTTAACAATTTGATATCATTTCTCCCAATAGTTCTTTAAAAAAATGAAATTAAATTTAGGTAGATGGCGTTGCCAATTTGGGGCTGACTTGGAGGACCAATCCATGCCCCAAATCAGCTTCAAATTCATGCAATTTATTGCCATTATCCCACTTATGAATTGGTGGACATTTATTGGATAGTGAATCATGAAAAAAAAAATTCAAAAGACCCTATTTTAAAAAATAAGCGTTCACAAATTAACAATTAAACTATTCGAACAATTTGATTTTGGCATTATAAGTTAGCAATTACAGTTCATAATTTAATTGGTAAATTTTAAGTTAATACGTGTCTTGTGTACAATTTTTTAAGGGCCCAAATTAGGTGAGACTTGGATTGTGAAATGTAGCACACGAGTGTCAAAGTTTTTCGGCCCCCACCGTGATGAATGTGTTATATCCACACCGTTCATTCATTTTGCCAAATAATTTTAGGGCATGAGCCCAAAAATGAAGCAGATCTAAAGCTTAGGTGGACCGCACCATAAGAAACAACAATAATTAAACGTCCACCAGTAAAAATTATTGGGGGCTGCAAAAGTTTTAGATCAAGTTGACATGTGTGTTTTCCCTTCATCCGTGTCAGTGTGACCCTATTAACATGTTAGATGGAAAATAAACATTACAGTGGACCCTAAGAAATTTTTAATGGTGAGCATTCTATAACCATTGTTTCCTATGCTGTGGTCCACCTGAGATTTGGATCTTACTAATTTTCTGAATCATGACCTAAAATGATGTGGCAAAATGGATGGACGGCATGGATAAAATATATACATCATGGTAGGGCCCACCTGGCACGTGTACTATGTGCCATGGAAGCGTCGTGCTGCGTAACTCCGCAGTCCATTCATTTGACATCAGCAATTTTTGTGGATCTGATCATGAGGTATGTGTTATATCTAAACCGTCCATTCACTCGACGAGCTCGTCTTAAGGCTTGACACAAAAAATAACACAGATATAATTATCAAGTGGACCACACTGCAAAAAGCAGTGGGGGATTGAGCGTCTACCATTAAAACCTTTTTAGGATCAGAGAACTTTTGGATCAATATGAAATTTGTTTTTCCTCTTCCGTCAGGTCTTTTTGACCTTATGAACATTGGATGGAAAATAAATGTTATGGTGGGCCCACAAATTGTTTAACGTGAATGAAATCCATCATCTCCGCTGCTATTTTTGTTGTGGTCCAGAAGATCTTTGGATACGATTAATTTTTTAGGTAATGCTCTAAAATGATATTTAAAAATAGATGAACGGTGTAGATATAATAAATACATCACTGTGGAGCCCATATAACTTCGATCTCCTTTGAACCGTTCATACAACTCGGAGCTCGAGGAGCGTCAGCGCTGTCTTAGCGTGACACGTACCTATGCGGTACACCTGCAACAAAAACAAAAAACAAAAAAAACAAAAAAAAAAACGAGGAGAGGGAAACCGAAAAGAAAAAACGAGGGAAAGAAGAGAGAAGAAAAAAGAGGGAAAGAGGGAAAGAAAGCAGAGAGAGAGAGAGAGAGAGAAGGAGAGAGAGAGAGAGAAGAAGAAGAAGAAGAAGGAGAAGAAGAAGAAGACCACGACTGCAGCAACTGCACGCCGCAGCCGCAGCCGCAGCAGGGCTGCAGCTGTCCGAGCAGAGGAAGAAGAAGAAGAAGAAGAAGAAGAAGAAGAAAGAGAAGAAGAAAGGTATGTTTTTTTCTTTTCTTTTGTTTTTTTTTTTTTTCAAGGCCCGTAACAGCCGTTACGGGTCCGTAACGGCCGTTATGGCCCGTAACGGCCCCGTAACAGCCGTTACGGTCACAAAATTTCGTAACGGCCGTTTCGACCCGTATCGCGTAACGGTGTCAGCCGTTACCGTTACGTATCGGCCGATACGGCCGTATCGTAACGGATACGGCACACCTGCCTGTCCCTCTTCTTCCCTCTCTCTCTCTCTCTCTCTCTCTCTTCTTCTCCCCCTGCCGCTCGTCCCTGCGGCCTGTCCGGTGCCCGTCTGCAGCTCGTCAATCGTCACTGTCCTACCCTGTCCGCACTCCGCAGCTCGTCCTTACCCTGCCCGGTGCCCCTGTCCTTGCTACAGCTTGTCCCTGGCCTACCCGACGCTCCTGTCCGCAGCTCGTCCTTGCCCTGCCCTGTCCGCAGCTCGTCCCACCCCTGCCCGGTGCCCCTGTCCGTTCTTCAGGTAAGAATTTCGTTTTGATTTCTGCTCGTACTGGAACTCGCCTCGAAAACTCAGACTCGACTCAACTCGTTTACTACTCGTACTCGGCTCGTACTCGGCTCGTACTCGGGCGAGTAGAGTACGAGCAGGGAGTCCCTGCTCGTTGGCCGAGTAGAGCCGAGTACGAGCAACACTCGGGCGTTAAGAGCCGAGTACGAGTATCACCCTACTCGACTCGTGTACAGCTCTAATCCAGACCAGACGTATCCAGATCATACAATCCATCTCTTCCAGAGCGTTCGAAGATGAATTATCATGGAGGCTGAAATCGAGGGCTAGGTGGATTTCAGAGGTTGATAAAAACACCAAATATTTCCACAGTGTGGCCAATATGCGAGTGCGTGTCAAAGCCATTCGGAGTATAACTGTGGAAGGAAGGCAAATCAACGATAAACAAGAAATAACAGAGCACGCAATCTCTCATTTCAAATCCCTGCTTTCTTCTGATGATTGGTCTAGACCTCGCCTTGATGGCCTCTCATTTAACTCTCTTGATCAAGCTGAGGCTGATCTCCTCGAGGCTAAGTTTACAGAAGAAGAAGTCAAAGCTGCTATAAATTCTCTGGGAGGAGACAAGTCTCCAGGTCCGGACGGTTTCCTGATGCTGTTCTTCCAAGTTTTCTGGAACACCATACATAACGATGTCATGGAATTTCTGCATGAATTTCATCAGAGGGGCAAATTATCTAAAGGCATTGGAGCTTCCTTCATTTCGTTAATCCCCAAAGTTGCGGGTGCGAGTTCTTTCTCTGAATTTAGACCCATCAACCTGATCGGAGGTCTTTATAAAATATTGGTGAAAATCCTGTCTTCCAGGCTGTCGAAAATCATGGGGAAGCTAATTTCAAAATACCAGAACGCTTTCATCACGGGCAGGCAGATCATTGATTGTGCCCTGATCGCTAATGAATGTCTCCATTCGAGCCACAAGATGGGGGCGAAGTGTATCTTCTGTAAGATTGATATCGAGAAGGCATATGATCACGTCGACTAGGGTTTTTTTTTTTAAGTACATGCTATCCCGAATGGGGTTTGGTGAGAAGTGGAGAAGGTGGATCAAGGCGTGCGTGGAATCAGCTCACTTTTCGGTCCTCATCAATGTCGCCCCCAAAGGTTTCTTTGCCAGCTCAAGGGGTATCCGTCAAGGAGACCCTCTTTCCCCTATCCTATTCCTTGTAGTGGGCGAAGCTCTCTCTCAGATGCTGATAAATGGCCAGAACTTAGGGATTCTAAAAGGAATCACAGTGCCCGGTGTCTCCATCCCGGTATCTCAAATTGCACTGTGTCTCCACCCCCGGTATCTCACATGCAATTTGCGGACGACACTATCATTTTATTTGAAGCGGATCCGATTCTCATTGAGAACCTACATACGACTCTTCGATGCTTCGAAGTAGTTTCGGGGCTGAGAATCAACATGGCTAAATCAAAAATATTTGGGGTAAACGTAGATGATGCTGATCTGGCTACGTACACCAATTTATTAGGGTGTCTTGCTTTCTTCCCCACAACCTTTGTAGGTCTGCCCTGGCCTTAGGGCCTCCCCCGATTTCGATGTGGGACACGATCGTCAATAAATTTCAAAAATTGCTCGCCAGATGGAAGTGCCAATACTTATCTATGGGAGGGAGACTCACACTCATCAAAGTTGCTCTCTCAAACCTTCCAACGTACTTCATGTCTTTATTCAGATGCCCGGCGTCGGTTTTGGATCGTATCGACAAGCTAAGAAGAGACTTCCCCTGGTGCGGTAAAGAGAACCAGAAGAAGCTGCATCTCCTCGACCGACATCAGGTCTGCAAGCATTTTCAGGAAGGGGGAGCGAGCATAAAAAAATTTGAAAATATGAACAAAGCTCTCCTAGGCAAATGGACTTGGAGATTGGGTACTGAGGAAGATGCGCTGTGGAATAACATCATTAAAAGGAAATACGGAACTTCTCCAGGTGGTTGGTGGACCAAAGACTCCTCGGCCTACAGAGCCTCTTTCATTTGGAAAGGGATCTTGCGCTCCAAACAAGCTGTGGTTGATTTTATAGGTTTCAAAATGGGAATGGGATCAACTATTTGTTTCTGGGAAGACCCGTGGGTAGGAGACGTGCCGCTGAAATACAAATTTCCGAATTTATACAACCTGGCCACTGACAAGAAGATCCCGATCAATAGATGCTATGCGCAGACTAATGCCGGATTTGTGTGGGATATAAAGTGTACTCGGAACCTTCATGACTGGGAGGTTAACGAGTTTGTGGGGCTGCTGAACTGTATCACTACTATGGTTCCTGATCCATCCACTCCAGATAAGTTGATTTGGAATAGGGATAAATCTAGCGTGTTCTCGGTTAAATCCCTTTACTCTTACCTCCTCCCCACTACCACTTCAGCGGGCATTGCCTCCCTTTCATCTGGAAATACTCAGCTCCCCCTAAATATATTTGTTTCGGATGGCTGGTTGGGAAAAACAGGATCCTCATGGTAGATAATCTCAGGAAGCGTGGTATGCAGCTCGTTAATATTTGCCTCTGCTGTATGAAAGACGGAGAAACTATTGATCATTTATTGGTCCATTGCCCGTTCATCGGCCAAATTTGGTTGGACTTCTTCAATAGGTTTAATTTCAGCGGGTGCCTCCTGCCCTCTGTTTCGTCCATGCTAGCATCTTGGCATGGCTTCAAGACGGAAAAATCTAAGACCCGGATCTAGAGAATGTGTATCCTGGCCATCTGGTGGGCAGTCTGGGAGGAGAGGAACAACAGGTGCTTTAATGACATCCACGCTCTGGTTCAAGTTGTGGGCTCTCGAGCTAAAAATCTGTTCATCAAATGGGCGGCTAACATTGTGGGGCTGAAGGAGTTTAATCTGTTGTTTTTAGGCTTGTAGTTTTTCTTTTTCTGTTTCTGCTATCTCAACAGTGCTTTGTCTATTCTTTTTCTGGTTTTTCTCTTAATAAAATTCCGTTGCCTTAAAAAAAAAAAATCTGATTTTTCCAGGCCCAAGCCTGGCCCAGCCCGGCCCATTGACACCCCTACCTTTATCCATTCTCCTACGTGACCTTAGGTTTTGAAACACTGACTGGACTGGATGGGTGAACCAGTTTGGACTGAACCAGCCACCAAAATTGGCTTGTTGATCTTAAAACACAGTTGGTTAAGTGAATAGCCATTTGTAAAAGAAGAAAAGAAAAAGAAAAGAAAAGAAAGCAACTACATCAATCAAAGCTTGAACCCACAATTTCTAGACAATCTAACCACTGAGCTAACAAAACCAGCTGGGCCGGTGGTTTGACTGAACCACCCACAACGGATTGAGGTCCACTCTGGGTTTTAAGACATCGACTCAGCAATAAAAAGGCATGACAAAAAAAAAATAAAAATCCTTTGAAGTCCTCAAAAGTCAACTTTACTACCTTGAATCAAAGAAAAAAAAAAGAAGCAAAAATTCAATATGTGCCTAATACCATGTGTGGGAGAACTATTTGATTAAGTCATAAGATACCGATTACTCATGTTTATCTATTCTATATATCATGTGAGTAGCAGACTAGCTGGGGACAATTTTACACCTGCAATTATTTTCCATGAGTGCAGAACTTTAAATATTCATTGGCTTGGTGAAAAGATTACTATTTTGGTAATTTAGAGGTGTGGCTGCTGACCAATGTATGGTTAATATTTTACCCACAAAAACCAGTTAATGGCTTATATTTTACCCCCCAAAAAGAGAGCATACCAACCTGCTCTCTGAGTGGAGCCTGCACAGTCCCTCTTTGTCAGGTTTTGATAGGATACGGTGCCCACTTTATAACAGCTAGCGTGGCCTGTGGGGTGATTTTCTCCCCTAGATTGCCTCTTAGATGATTATCTGAACCATTCATACTCTGGATTATATGCTATAGGGGCCATCCTAAGAAAGATTGGTTGAAAGGATGATTGCATATGAAGATAAATGTGGCACATTGAAAAGTACATTTTTAATAGCTCATATTCAAATCCAAGAGTCAAAAGTCAGGATCGTCAATGAAGCATGATTATAATATTGTAGTTTTCTAGTAATGAGAACACGAATGGTTCAGATCATCATATAGATGCAATCTGTGTTGAAATCCTTATCATGCTTGATTGAAACAATTACAAGTAAATGATATAAATCTTGCATGACCTTTTGTTCTCAACATGATTTTCTTTGGTGCGTGACAGATTAAAGGTGGTAGTTGGAAGTTTTGGTTTTGGGTTAGGTGATGTCTAGGGATGGTCAAACAAGAGTGAACAGTGATTTACGTGCTGGTTGATAGATCAGAAAGTTAAAGAAAAGACAAGAACAAGAAGGATAGCGGACTGAGTCATAGCTTAAACTAGGGTCCTTGGAGTCGAACCTTAGACCACTAAATTAGGCCACTTGATAGATCAGAAAGTTTAAGAAAAGAACAAGAAAGAAGGATAAAGGCTTTTTTTTTTCCCCCTCTTCTTATGTTTTCTTGGATCATATTTGTTGCTAGAATGTGAGCTTCCATTTTGATATACATTGTTTATGTTATGACCACTTCAGGATGCGGCGTAAAAAAGGTCAGTTTGCATCCAAGGATGACACTTCCGAGGAAGGAGTGTCGGCTTCTTCAGGCTTGGATCCTGCACAAAGCTCTTCACAAGATGATGGTCATGAAGCAACTGCGTGAGTTCCAAACCATTATTTTGCTATGCTGGTATTCGTAGTTTCTACAGAGTAATTGCTGATAAAAGTTGCAGAAACAGAACTTTGCAAATCTATTTTATGCTTCTTTTATGTTATTATGCTTTTTTATTTTTATTCTTTATTCTTTTGCTCATAATCATTGTATGGCATGTGCAGATGTCACCAATGTGGCACTAGTGCAAAATCCACTCCTATGATGCGCCGAGGTCCAGCTGGCCCAAGGACTCTATGCAATGCATGTGGACTGAAATGGTCTAACAAGGTTGGTTTAAATTTTGAATACAGAATAACCTAAGCATGCATGTGGCTCTATTCTATTCCTATGGATCATTGCTCGTCTCTTGGATATAATTTTTTTCTCAATTTTTAAGAGGCTAATGAGGTTGCCAATTCCTTTGCTAGGGACGGAGCGATGAGAGCAGCAATAGTTATGGGCACCTGATTACCTCCTTTGTAATTTGCTTCCTGTCTCGTCTTTCTCATGTTTTTACTTTGCTCATTAGAAAGCTACTCTGGTTCTTCTAGTTTCACTTTTGTCTGTTTGAGTGCTTAATCTGAAAACACTGGCTTCATTGGCACAATGGGAATGGGTTTGGGTGCGTATCATGTTTAGAGTTTCTATCGGACTCTCTAGCTGAGTCTAGCATGCAGAGAAATGCCAAGGTGATTGATATGAGGAGAGATTGTTGATTTGTGTTGCATGGTGTGGATGGAAGATCCTGGCCTTTTATCAGGTGGGGCCCTCATGAACATGCCCTGGTCCCAAGTAGGTTGGTTTACTCATCGAGTGGGCCACATGGGTACGGGGAAAATGAATGGATGGGAAAAAGCCAATGCTTTATATTTGACTGACATGCAGACCACCTGATTTTTTTCTTGAGAAGGAAACCAAATCATTAAACACTCCAAAACAAACTACACAAGACACAGCAGCACAGGTGGCGCTCTCGTCACCTAGCTAAGAGCCAAAAAATACACAGAAGGACACCAGGCACACTAGCCCGAAAAAAGAAAAAGAATCAAAAGCATCTTTTCCCACAATCATCTAGGGCCTGGGAGGCCAAAGAAATATTCTCCAAAAACAATTGAGTACCAATCCCTTTGCTGTGACTCAAAAAAGTATCTTTGAACAGTGTCAAGGTCCACTCGAACACCCTAATACCATATACCCAACTCTATGTTAACATAGGCAATGGGGGGTGCTTTAACGTTGAATATCCTATCATTCCTCTCCAAATACCCCAGAGGATAGAAAAGGGAAGCAATTTCCAGATAATCCTACCTCTTGCAGGGAAAGGCCAATGGACCATCCAACAATAACATCGTATACGGTTCTACACTGCCCACTGGATTCTAGAAAATCCAAGAGTCTCCCCAAATTTCCCACACCAACTAACAATGAAGGAATCAGTGACTGACAGATTCTTCATTTTTTCCACACATGAAACACATTAGGCATCACCATATTCCTCTTTTTCAGGTTATAGGTGGTGGGGATTTTATTCAGTACCACGGTCCAGATGAGGGCTTGGACTCCAGGTAGGATAGGGGTTTTCTACACATGCACACAGGAGAGGAGGGCTGCCAGTTGCACCCTTCAACATGACAGATCTGGAAGTTAAAACCTACATTAGCTGACCACCTTCATTTCTTTCTATCTTCTCTTTAGACACAATGCTACCTCGTGGAGAGCACGTGTGAGAATAGAGAATTCCCTTGAGTCAGCATCGTTAAGATTTCTTTGAAGGAAAACATTTTAAGCAAAAGATCCTCCCAAGAATTCATCGCAATCTGCTTCCTTGGCTTCTTTGTTTACTTCTAATGATAAAATGGAAGGGAATGGGGTTTCCAGATTCATAACCCCAAGCCACACATACTTCCAAAACCGGATCCTATTTCTGCTACCCACACCATACCGGATCCCCTTGTCAAACACCTTACACCTCCCCACTTTGCCTGGAATGGACTGCTCTTCCTGGATAGATTCCCTGCCAATCGAACTGATAGACTTACACATGTTTGAACCTACTATGCTATTCAACAGTCCGGGGTACCACCCCTCCCCTGAGATTCTGTATTTACTTGATATGGCTTCATCCTGTGGTAGTCTCAATTATCAATTGCAACTTTTGTCATCTTTCTTTTGGATATGGTGGCTCATTAAGGGAAGATGACATGTTTGATAATTTTAAAATTGAATGCTTTAGAGGGGCTCGTCTTTGATTGTTGGTTCTCTTGACAATGTGAAAATTATTCAAATCCCTGATAGAAAAGAACTCCTGGCATCCCATGTTGAGTTTTTCACCGAGTTTATGGGATTTGCAGGGACTTTTGCGGGGTCTTGTCAAGCCAAATGAGCAGGTATGATTTCTATGCAATGTGCTAACTGATGTTTAATTGCTCAATCAATCAACAATGTACTGCTTCATGTAATAACATTTTTGGGATTTTAAGAATCTACTGGCATTGAATGGCCATTAGGTTTGATCTGTTGGCGCTCTTGCTAATGTAGAAAATGTCCTACCTCACAGAAAGGAAATCTTTGGGGCATTGTTTGTTGAGTTGTTCACCTTATATATGGATCTGCAGGGAACTTCACCAGATCTTTCTAAGGCCTCAACTGTGGAAATTCAGAACCCAAATCCAATTGGGCAGGTATGATTTATTTGCAACTACCAATATTTTTGAAACCAGACCAACATCGGACTGATGAGGTGGCTTGTTAGGTCTGCTGGCCTGAACTGAATTCATTGAACAAATAGAATCAGAGTTGAAATTGGATAAGTTGATCAAGAAAAAGAGACTAAATGATGGAAAACTCAAAATTTATATACTGATAAAAAAAGTCAAAGATCGTAAGACTAGTGCATCTGTTGATCAATCTGGACAGCCAGTCCAGAGCGACTTTAACGGGTCAATGCCAAAGATTGAAGTGATTGTTTTAACCATTTTATGATGGACCTTCTTTCCTTCACTGTTTCTGTTAAGTTTTTGGACCATCCAAAAACAAGTGACTCAACTTTTGTCTATGAGCTAGTTCACCAAAGAGGTGGCCATTTGATTGAATGGTTTGGATCCACACCACATATGCCAATCTGAGCTTGTGGCATCAATGCAGAAACCAAACATCATCATTGTCATCCTCTTAGCATTTCTTCCAACAGTTTCGGGTTGTCTTTGAAGTGGTAGATATACCAAACATCAAGCTTTCTCTTTTACCCCCTCTTGGAACCAGCTATTGCAGCGGCAGTCTCAAATTTGTGCGCTTCATTAATTATTGGCAACACATTTGGTTTCCCTATGAGAGTTTTAGTTACTTTTACTCCTGTTTGAAGTTTTACAGACAAAATGAATGCTGCCAAGTATGCTTTTCTTGTAGCTTCAATGTATTTATTCCTTGCCTCATGATTGAGCAAGCGGTCCCTTATGTCAGGAGCGGAACACATGTCAGAGATCTATGCCATTCACTAGGTCAGGTGTAGATGCGAATATGCCATATACCAAAAATCAGGGTAGTACACTCATCAAGTGAGTCACATATTTATGTTGGATTTTACTGCTGGACCACTTTTTTCCTAACTGCCCATTTTTTGTCTTGAAAGTTTGACCTGTTTGATCAGAGAGACCAACATTATTTTTTGTCCCTGGGATGTTCATAGATTGTCCTACCCGATGAATGGCCTGGATCTTTGACATCTATACGCACAAATCTCTTATGCATATTCCACCCCCTCACTGAATCACAAACCTTATTTCTTTTATTGGAGACTATCAATGTCATCGTATATCTGACATGCTATAATAATCTAGATGGTGCACATAAATTACCAATTGGCAATTAGTTAATAAATAGTACCAACCCACAAATTGTCTATTGGTTGAGGGCTTTGGAAACGAAACATCGTAGCATGTCAAATATAAAATGATTTTGATAGTCACAGATGAAGGAATAGATACCTTAAAGCTTTAAGAAAAGTATTCTCGTCTTTTTTCTTCCCTCCCTCAATGTTCCTTTTTCTTGATAAAATTTTGGGTAAATATCAGGAGAAATTATAACTTATGGTGGCCAAATGCCTTGCCATCTAACTAGTTATGTGCTTTCTAAGCAAATCTTGTTCTAGGCAATTTCCCAGCTTGGGAATTTCTTGGGATTTTTTCCATTTTTGTTATTTTTTCGCGATGTTATCGGGAAAATCTCGCTGAAATAAATTATTAAATAATTTGAATATTTATGCTGATAAAAAATAATATAAAATGAAATATTAAAAAAGATATATCATTATTATTAAGTAAATTTAAAACTTAAATGTATATAAATGGATTATTTTTAACTTTCAAATACTTTTTGTGCGTTAAAATTGCAGTTATTCTGGATAAAATTGCAAACACTAACTGCTGAGATTTTGAAAATATCGCTACATTATCATGATAATATCATGCAATCAATTTTCCGCAAAAATATTGAGATATTTTGAAATATTTGTCACAATGGTTCCGAGGCAAAAGTTCATTTCTGGCGGGCAGCCAATTGTGGAACTTTTACCATTTAAGAGCCAACCCAAAATTGCAAGGGGAGGCTAAGATGGTGGTGGCAGTGGTTCTGATTCTTTTAGCATTTAAGGTTGGTAGCCGAAAATGTTAGGACATCAGAAAGGTCCACGAGGATGTCTGCTGGTAGGAATCATAACTGAATGGCCGGCCTGATGCAGAAAACCAGTTGGTCCAATAGTTTTCCAAACCAGCAATGGACCCAATGGCTGGGAAGCTAGCACATCTATCATCTGAAAATACTGGTTTCTTACAGAGTGGTGCTAGCAATTCCAGCAAACGGAAGAACAGCAGGGCACCCGTTGCTTCAACTGGCAACACTTCAGTCATGACGGCGCAAAGGTAAAAGGGGTTTCCAGGTTGCATTGTGATAGCCAACTCACTGCAGGGGTTGCATTCTACATTGGGTTCTCGAAGTAGGTTTTCTTGTTTGTAACTTTGTTGAATTTTTTTTATATAAAGGGTGTAAATGTCATGAAATCATCTGACCCAGCTTTCGTTGGGTTGTATTGATATCATTGCTCAATTTGTTCACTGGTTAGGAGTTTATTACTAAAACATGTGAGAAGTCAGGGGGGGAGGACGGATTGTACAATATAACTATTTATGGTAAGAAGAAACTAGTGTGGTTTGGCATGTGACGATTACTAGGAAGCATGTGGGGCCCATTAAGGACCACTGATTGGTCTGATGATATGCTTTGTTAAGGCACTTGACATGGTGGGGCAATGATTCCATAACTGTTGCAACAACAGATGCTCAGCCGAGTCCAAGCAATCCCAAGTGCATAATGAGCATTGTTACAAACTCCTGGTTTGAAAACATTTTGGAAGGTCTTGGGCTGATGGGTTAAGGCGATTTGGATCAATGGGTGTGGCTGATGAACAATTATGGATTGAACAGTCTGATCCATGGTCCAGCCCGTTCATCATGTGTGTCCCACTTTGGAGCAGCCACGGTAAGAAAATATCATCGATTAGGTGACTCTTTTAACCATTTGGTTGTTGAGTTGCAAGATGCATCTATAAAAGAGACTTTCACAGGTACATGAGCTGGTACTGAGCCTCATCTGATTCAGGTCAGATGCCTCCAATGTGGTATCCGGGCCTGTGAAGTACTTGCTAACATAGCAAATGCATGAGATTCCATGCTACTTGGCAAATGTACGTTCATGCAATTGTACAAAGGTATGTTGACAAATTACAATTTCAAAGAGCTCATACTCTACTGCACCAATACATGATAAGATTTATCCCTTTGAGCAGCTAGACGGTTCTGATTCTGCGGCAATATCCATGCGTGGCACTTTACCGAGACTAGATTTCGATGCTCTAGCAAAGTACGATGTTCCATACGCGAGCGGTAGGAAATAGCATACTCTACATGTCTGAAAACACTCCTGATTCTTGAATGTTCAATTTGTAGACATTCAATGAACTGTGAAGAAAAGATAGCCAACCGTCTAAATTCAACAAAAATTAGCCCATAGGCTGGGATCGCTCAACCAATCTAAACTTTCACTCCGATTGCGTAGTGTAGCAGTCGGTTCCGTGTGCTGCTGGAATGGTCTGTGGGTCCCACTATGATGTCTGTGTCTTATCCACGCCATTCATTTTGCCAACTCATTTAAGGCAGATCCAAATCTCAGGTGGACCACACTACAGGAAACTGTGGTCTAGTGTGATGTTTGTTTGCGATTCAACCTGTTTATTAGGATTGGACACAGTTTTGTACACAAAAACATATCAGCTTGATCCAAAACTTTTGTAGCCTCCAATAAGCTGTTTCCTATGATACGGTCCAAGTGAGATTTGGATCTGCCTTATTTCTTGGGTTAATGCCCAAAAAAGAGCTGGCAGGCAAAATGAATAGACGGTGCAGATAAAACACACATCGTGGTGGGCCCACAGAGCCTGTTTCAGCAGCACACGCTACCTATCCGAGTCCAAACTTTGAACGATGACCTATCAAAGGTGGGTCCCAAAATTTGTACTAACCGAATCTTGTACGGGATAGATTGTCAGTTCAGCCCCATGTATAAAACTGGCATGGCAGAGTTGTACGGCAACCAAGCGGACGAGGATTGCATACTGACACTGCCAGCAGATACTGGACGGTGCTTTATGGGCCCCACAATGATTTATCCGTTTTATCAAATCTGTCCATCCATTTTTCCAGCTCTTTTTAGGGCATGAGCCCAAAAATGAGGCAGATCAATATCTCAGGTGGATTACAACACAGGAAACAGTGGTGATTAAATGCCCACCATTAAAAGCTTCTTGAGGCCCACAAGTTTTGGATCAAGCTTATATTTGTCTTTTCCCTTCATCCGGCCCTGTGCGACATAATCAACACGTTAGATGACAAATAAACATTACAGTGGGCCTAGTAAGTTTTCAATGGCTGCATTCAATCACCACTGTTATCTGTGGTGTGGTCCACCTAAGATTTGCGTCTGCTCATTTTTGGGCTCACGCCCTAAAATATGATCCTAAATGGATGGATAGCATGCATTAAACTATCTATACATTTATCATTGTGGGGCCAAGGGCCAACGGAGCACTCTCCATTAGCCACGTTGTTACTTGCCGTGTCGGTATGCCATCCGCATGGACCGCATCCGTCCAAACCTGTGACTGAATCGTGGATTGAGAAAAACCCAAAATATGAATTGATAAAGAGAGTACTCACCTGCTGACTGTGCCCTTCCCTTTTTGCTGTATTTGTAAAAGATCCCTCCCTTTTCTACATATTGCAAATTACACTTCCAACTTACCTTTGGGTGCCGATTCAGTCACGTCGAACACGAATGGTGTACTGAGTAAACTTTGTGGGGCCCACCATGATGTAGTCTAAATACTTCCCCATTCATTTTAGTAGCTCATTAAGGCATAATCATAAAATTGAAGCATATCCAAAGCTCAAGTGGACCACGAAATTAGAAAGAGTGGGAATTGAACACCTACCATTAAAAATTTCTCAGGGCCACTGAGGTTTGGATTAAGCTGATATAACACGTGCAACATGATGAGGCTCGCAAAACTTTGCTGCGTCAGGCATGCGTCACAATCTGTTTCCATCCAAACCTGTGAGCATAACCCAAAGTAAGAATTGAAAAAGATACCACTCCGGCAGATTTTGCCCTTCCCTTTTAGCTGTATTTGTAAAAGATCCCTCTCTTTTGTCAAATATTGTAAACTAGGCCATCAAGTTACTTTTTATGACAAGTTAGCTTTTTCACAAGGGCCAGGGTTGCAATGGGTTGAGTTAGGGTTTCACTAAGAGAGAGGTCTTTGATAAAGGAGGAATTGGGGTCCAAACAGGAGGGGAAATGGTCATTGATGAAGGAGGAAAGAGGAGGAGAGAGAAGAGATGGCTTAAAGGTTAGTTTTAGTACCTTAAAAAAAGTGAGGAAGAGAGAGCTTTAAGGTTAGTTTTGGTACCATGATAATATCATAATTTTCCATTTTTAACTTATTGTTAAAGGAAACTCGACTTTTTAAGTAGGAAGGTTGATCAAGGTATCAACCCTATGTTAAGGACCTAACCAATATTCCTAAAGCTCAAGGATTAAAGAAACACCTTAAGTTAGACTCTTTAAACCATTGGTACTGTAACATTCTACTAAACTCCGCAACCGATATCTATGACGGCTCAGCCTATGGTGGTACTCACTCCGGCATCATGTTTAGGTCACTCTTTTCAAGGCATGGTGGTTGCACTTTGTTTATTTAGGTAGCCATTTCTACACTTTGATTGCTCAAATAGTTCTTTCATGCCGAGACAATTTTTACTCTAATTCGAGTTATTCCTTTCATAGGTCACACTAAAATGTGGTGCCGGCTCTAATACTAATTGTTAGAAGCTTTATAAATAAATAAAAAGCTTTAGAACTGATGGAACCTGTCAAACTTGGTTCTTTAAACCTTTGGGATCATAACACCTTGCTTGCCTTGCGGGAAGGGGTTTCTTGTAGCCCACAAAAAGAGGTAGGGTGTTAGTTAAAAACATAGAAGTGGAGGGGTTTTTCTAGTTTAGTAGAAAGAGAGGGAGGCATATGTTAAGGAACTCTACGTATCATGACGTGCGTTGATATTTGCTGCTTGACGGTTCGAAGTTGGAAGAGCCACGCAGTCTTTTAGCTTTCAGTTATCTCGCTCCTTATCCGTTTTCTTTTGTTTGAACATCTGGCGAGCAGAAAATCTCTTTCGTCTCTTGTTCTTCTTCTATATGCAAGCTATATCTTAATGGCGACTCGGGCGTTGATACGTGCCATGTAATTGGGCGTCATCATGGCTTTAGCATACTGCATATGGAATTTTCCAAACCCGATTTCCTACTCGCTTCTTCGCTTGGGTTCTTCTGCTGGCAACAGATCTCCCCCTCCTCATCTTGCCAAGCAGCGTTCAAATGCGGCCCGCTGCTATGATTTGCTTCGATTCCATTTTCGTCATGGCAAATCTAATCAGGGCGTGGTGCTGCCACCCCCTGCCAGTCTGCCTGAAGTAAGAGGAGGAGAAGGAGGAGTTGAGGAGGAGGAAAAAAATCAAACAGGTGATAGAAGAGAGCTGGGTAAAGAGCCGAGAGGGATAGCATTATTGACGGCGATGATAGAAGAAGCTATCTTCCCTGACGGTTTCATGGTCATCAGCGCTTGTTTAGTGGGGCTCCTCACTGGCATGGGCGTTGTGCTCTTCAATAACACTGTACGCCTCTGTTTTTTTCATCCTCCCCTTTTCTTTTTTTTTTTTTTTTTTTTTTTTCTTTTCTTTTAAATACTGTTACAAAGGTTCGAATTTGATTTCTCTATGAACGAATTGATTTAACACACATTAATCCAGACAGTCCATTGCACTGACTCAATTGTGGATGGAGAATTTCCCAAAGATCACATTGACGAGATGATTGTAACATCTGAATTTGCCCTTGAAATTGGGAACATTCATGGTGAAAGTTATGGCATAAGTTTGACGCCAGTTGCCAACCCGACGTGACCCTCCTTTATCCAGGCTGGGGACCAGCAATGAGAGCACAAAACTCCCACAGGCTCAGTGTAATAGACTATTGCATAGGTTGATTACAATCAAGTGCTATCTAATAGTCTTATTACATAGGTTGAGTACAATCAACAGGTTGCTCCATGCCTTTGCCCATAATGTGCCCCACAATTTGGAGGGTACGTGAGCGCTGCTTGTGAAGAGGATGCGTTATCGCCATTTTCAAAATTTTGGCAAACTAACACACACACACACACACACGTGCGGGCATACCCCTTCACCCCCCCTCCCCTGATGGGGGCATGATTACTGTGCCAAATGCTTCTAAATGACACTTGAATATTGCGTGGTTAGTGCAATTTTATAGATATGCTCCTGTTGGGGGCCTTGCACAAAACCTTAGGATCTAGCCCTCCAAAACAAACCAGAATTATGGATAATAAAGCAATGAAAACAATCAATGCATCAATCACACACCACACAAGAGATTTTTACGTGGAAAACCCTCAAAGAGGTAAAAACCACGGGACCTCGTCCAGATCAACAATCCACTATGAAGTAGAACGTTACAACCTTCTTCACTCACGCAGGAGTGGATAAACAATAAGAGAAATAGAGAAAACGGAGAGATCTAACCGATTACGAGGACATAGAAGCGCTGAGATATAGATTGCACAGTAGATAACCTCCACAAGCAGAACCTCCCTTCTATAAGCTTCCTCTCTCTCTTCCTCTCTTTCTCTCACCTTTTGATAGCCCTAAACCCTTTAGCAAATCCCTTGTAAAGCTTTAGGAAACCCTCTTGCATACCTAGAAAACCCTAGGCAACCCCTTTTATAGTTTAGAAAACTTCCCTTTCGCATCCCGGTTGCGAAAGGACTCAAATCCGCAGTTTCGCGCAAAATCATTGAACAAACTGTGTAACCTTCGACTAGTCGAAGCCTGTCCACGACCGGTCGAAGCCCACCTTTGACTGGTCCTGGAATTCCAGGACTGGTCTTAGTCTCCGAGAAAAAAACAGCACGAACTCGCTGGACTTTGAGTCGTGCCAGGGCTCGAACATACGACCGGTCGATCGCCTCCCACGACCGGTCGAGAGGGGCTCAGGACCGGTCGAAGACGGGGAAAAAACCCCATCAAATCTCCCCCTTTTTGACCCAGGAGGGATCCATATTCTTCAAGCCAGCCAGGTTTATACAAACCTCAAACTTGCCCTTGAGCAAAGCCTGGTCATCATGTCTGACCCATTATCGTCCGTGTGGACCTTCTCAAGCTGTAACACTTTTTGTTCCAAAGTATCCTGATCCAGTGATACCGAATCTCTATGTGCTTCGACTTGGAATGCTGACTTGGATTCTTGCTCAAGTGTATAGCACTCTGACTATCGCAATAGACCACGTGCTCCTCCTGCTTTAGGCTAAGTTCCTGTAGGAACCTTTTCATCCAAAGCATATCTTTACATGCTTCTGTGACTGCAATGTATTTGGCCTCTGTCGTCGATAATGTTACGACCTTCTGTAGCTTGCTCTGCCAAGAAACCGCTCCCCCTGCAAACATGAACATGAACCTCGATGTAGACTTCCTGGAGTCTATGTCACCTGCCATATCTGCATCTGTGTAGCCCTCTAACACAGGTTTACCGTCACCATAGCATAAGCTCAACCTGGATGAGCCTCTTAGATACCGCAGTATCCACTTCACCACTGCCCAATGCTCTTTGCCAGGATTGACAAGATACCGGCTGACAACACCAACCGCATATGCTATGTCTGGGCGTGTACACACCATAGCATACATCAAACTTCCTACAGCTGACGCGTAGGGTATCTTCTGCATCTCTTCCACCTCTGCCTTCGTCTTGGGACACTGTCTGTCGCTCAATCTGAAGTGACCATCTAGTGGAGTACTGACCGGCTTCGTGCATTCATATTGAACCGCTCTAGGACTTTTCAATATACCGCTCTTGTGACAGCCAAAGCTTCCTGCTGCTTCTGTCACGGGTTATCTCCATTCCTAGGATCTGTCTAGCCGGGCCCAAGTCTTTCATCGCAAAAGACTTGCCCAACTCCTGTTTCAGCCTGTCGATCTTTTGATGTCTTTTCCCATGATGAGCATGTCATCAACGATAATAGCAGAACTAAGAAATCACCATCTGAGAACTTGCGCGTGAACACACAGTGGTCCGACTCCGTTCTGTCATACCCATGTTTCAACATAAACGAGTCGAACTTCTTGTACCATTGCCGTGGAGCTTGTTTCAGCCCATACAAGCTCTTCCTCAGCCTACACACCATATGCTCCTTGCCCTTGACTTCGAACCCCTCTGGTTGGTGCATGTAGATCTCTTCTTCCAGGTCACCATGGAGAAAGGCAGTTTTAACATCTAACTGCTCTATCTCCAGATCCATGCTAGCCGCCAACCCAAGCAACACCCGTATGGATGTCATCTTCACCACTGGTGAGAATATCTCCTCGAAGTCTATGCCTTTCCTCTGACCAAACCCTTTCACCACAAGTCTGGCCTTGAACCTCGTCTGTGAATTCTTTTGCTCAACTTCTTTCTGAACACCCACTTGTTGCTCAAAGCTTTCTTGCCCTTAGGCATTTCACCATATCATAGGTGTGGTTCTTATGCAAGGATTCCATCTCCTCTTGCATAGCTTTCAACCACTCCCCTTATGCTCGTCGGCTAGGGCCTCAGAATAATCTTCTGGCTCTCCCCATCGGTTAGCATAATGTACTCATGCGGCGAGTACCTCTTGGACGACTGTCTGTCCCTAGATGACCTCCTCATCACCTGTGGCTCAACAAGGGATCAAGTGGGGCTGCTCTCTTGGTCCATCTTCTGAAGGAACTCCCTCGTCCTCTACACCTTGCTGTACTCCCCCGTCATCAGGCACCACGGGAGGAATAATCGGATCCGTGTCCTCTAGCTCACCTGAACTAGGCTGGTTTTTCTCTGGCTTACCAATGTCTTCTATACACTGATCTTCAAAGAAAACCACATCTCTGCTCCTGACGAGCTTCCTTTCGGTCGGATCCCACAATCTGTAACCGAACTTTTCATCACTGTACCCTAAGAACACACACTGCCTGATCTTCATATCGAGCTTGGACCTCTCGTCCTTTGGTACGTGAACGGATGCCCTGCATCCAAACACCCTGAGATGACTGTACGATGGATCATGTCCAGTCCACACCTTCTCAGGTACTTCTCCATTCAACGGGGCTGATGGAGACCTGTTTATCAAATACACCGCTGTGTGCATTGCTTCTCCCCAGAACGTCTTGGGCAATTTCGCATGGGATAACATGCATCTGATTCTCTCAACAATGGTGCGATTCATTCGCTCAGCTACACCATTATGCTGGGGGGTCTTGGGAACCGTCTGTTCATGCCGTATACCCAGGGACTTGCAGTACTCATGAAAGTCGCCAATGTATTCACCACCATTGTCAGTGCGGATGCACTTCAATGATCTACCTGTCTCTCTCTCGACCATAGCATAAAACAATTTAAACACACCAAAGACCTCGTCCTTGGATTTCAAAGCATAAACCCAAACCCTCCTAGATGCATCATCTATAAAAGTGACAAAATACAATGCCCCACCCAAAGTTTTTGTCCTCATAGGACCACAAACATCAGAATAAACCAAATCTAATGCATGCACTTTATTAACATGAGAAACGGTTTTAACAAATGAAACTCTATGCTATTTCCCTGATAAACAATCAAGACAGGTTTTGAGAGGTGTTCCTGTCACGTCTGGAAGGAGTCGCTTCTTTGCTAGTACCTGAAGCCCTTTTTCACTCATGTGGCCTAGACGCCTGTGCCACATGTCAATAGCTGAATCTTCCGCTGCGTTCAACCCACCCTTGCACATACTGACACTTGCCTTGTAAAGGGTGCAACACTTCTTTCCTCTGGCCACGATCAATGAACCCTTGATGAGCTTCCATCGCCCACCAGCAAACCGGCTTTCATAGCCATCATCATCCAACCTTCCCGTCGACATCAAGTTGAGGCGAAGGTCTGGGATATGCCTCACATACCTGAGAACCAATGTGCAGCCCACATCGGTTTTCACACAAATATCACTAACTCCCACGATTTTTGATACGCCAGAATTTCCCATCTTCACAGTCCCATAGTCACCTGACTTGTAGCTTGTGAAGGAGTTCCTATGTGGAGTCGCATGAAAAGAAGCTCCCGAGTCTATCACCTAGTCGGTGTCCTGACTCGTAGCCGTGAGACATACATCATGATCTACTGAAAAAATAACTACCATGTCGCCATCTGAAGCAACCGCGGTGGAGTCTGATTCATCTTCCTTCCCTTTTCCTTTCTTGTCGTTCTTCTTACCACGACATTCATGCTTATAGTGGCCCTTCTTGCCACAATTCCAGTAATCAACATCTTTCCTGTTGCTCGACTTGCCTCTTGATTTATCTCGGGCCTTCCCGCCCTTCCTGTTCTTTTCTCTCCCCTGTTCCTGTGTCACAAGAGCCTCTTGCTGAGTAGACCCCTGAGACTTCCTCCTTGTCTCCTCATTGAAGAGACAACTGGTTACCTGTTCCATGGATATCTTTCCGTCTGGCGCGGAGTTACTTAGAGACACCACCAATGTCTCCCAACTGTCAGGCAATGAACTAAGCAATAGTAAAGCCTGCAATTCATCATCCAGGACCATCTTCATAGAGGTGAGTTGGTTCACTATTGCTGACCTCATTCATGTGCTCAGCCACAGAACCACCATCCTTGAACTTGAGATTCACAAGTCGCCTTATCAGAAAATTTTTATTACCGGCTGTCTTCCTCTCATACAGCCCTTGTAATTTCAGCCATAGGCTAGCGGCTGAGGTTTCTGTAGACACATGGTGGAACACAGAATCATCCAACCATTGTCTAATAAACCCCACCGCCTTTCGGTCCGTCTTCTTCCAATCATCATCAGTCATATCCTTGGATTTTGCTGATATGCCTAAAATTGGAGAATATAGGTCCTTGCAATAAAGCAAGTCCTCCATCTTAGCCTTCCATATGGTCCAGTTAGAACCATTGAGGCTGATCATCCTTGAGCCACCTTCCATAATTCAAAACCGATCCTACCCGTTCAATGAACTTAGCTCTGATACCACTTTGTTGGGGGCCTTGCACAAAACCTTAGGATCTAGCCCTGCAAAACAAATCAGAATTATGGATAATAAAGCAATGAAAACAATCAATGCATCAATCACACACCACATAAGAGATTTTTCCGTGGAAAACCCTCAAAGAGGTAAAAACCACGGGACCTCGTCCAGATCAACAATCCACTATGAAGTAGAACGTTACAACCTTCTCACTCACTCACGCAGGAGTGGACAAACAATAAGAGAAATAGAGAAAACGGAGCGATCTAACCGATTACGAGGACATAGAAGCGCTGAGATATAGATTGCACAGTAGATAACCTCCACAAGCAGAACCTCCCTTCTATAAGCTTCCTCTCTCTCTTCCTCTCTTTCTCTCACCTTTTGATAGCCCTAAACCCTTTAGCAAATCCCTTGTAAAGCTTTAGGAAACCCTCTTGCATTACCTAGAAAACCCTAGGCAACCCCTTTTATAGTTTAGGAAACTTCCTTTGCATCCCGGTTGCGAAAGGACTCAAATCCGCAGTTTCGCGCAAAATCGCGGAACAAACTGCGTAACCTTCGACTAGTCGAAGCCTGTCCACGACCGGTCGAAGCCCACCTTCAACTGGTCCTGGAATTCCAGGACTGGTCTTAGCCTCCGAGAAAAAAACAGCACGAACTCGCTGGACTTTGAGTCGTGCCAGGGCTCGAACATACGACCGGTCGAGCGCCTCCCACGACCGGTCGAGCGGGGCTCAGGACCGGTCGAAGACGGGGAAAAAACCCCATCAGCTCCATCCATAATGTGGCCAATTTGGAGGGTATGTGGGTGCCACTTTTGAAGAGAATGAATAACCAGTTTACCACCATTTTTAAAATGGTGGTAAATTAACACATTGTAGACACCCCACCCAGGACAAGTAGCTTGGTCATTATGATGCTTGAGACGCAAACGGTTCCGACTCCCATACCCACCAAACCAAAGCCTAATCCAACCTCTCATCCTAACCAAAAACCCAAGCCTAGCCTAAACTCAAGCTAAATCCCAAGCATGAGCCAAACCCGAGTTAAACCTAAAGCCAAAGCCAAGCCCCCAAAACTTAGAGCTGAATGCAATCCAATTTTGAGCCAGATGCAAGTCAAATAAAAATCAAATTGAAGCCAAATTCAAGCCCAAAATCCAAGCCTAGACCCTACAAAACCCACATTTAGCCGGAGACATAAAAACCCAGAGCCTCCACAAGTCCCACCAAGGCAACCCCTGAAATCTGGGGTCAAGCCACGTGGCAAGCGGCACATCATGTGCCACCTGCCAGCTGGCTTGGCTCCAGATTCGAGGTGGGAGTTTTTATGGGGATGAGATAGGTAGTGCCCCTCTCGATTTGGGTGCCTGGTCTTTGAAATTCGCGATATGCCCTCACCACTTCTTTCATTTTACCCCTCATACCACCCCATGCACATATAGGGGAGTGACACTTGACACTCCTCTCCTCTCCACCAATCACCATCATTCACCTCATCTTTCACCTTCCAACTTGACTAAAATCACACTTATGCCACTCCCTCCACTTTTAAATACCCCTCTCACCCCTTCATTTTCAACAAGACCAACAACCCATCTTAAGGGAGCCATCTTAAGGGAGAGGTGAGCTCCCACACCGAGAGAGAGAGAGAGAGAGAGAGAGAGAGAGAGAGAGAGAGAGAGAGAGAGAGAGAGAGGTCGCACTCTAGCACTTACGAAATGCTTGTTCATGGCTGACTAATAGAAGATTATGTCAATTTTCATTTTCTTTTAGCTCTTCTTGGATACTGGTCGTGACGAGAGCGCTATTGTGTTCTACTACTTCCATGTCCAAGTTGGGCTCTAGTAGTTACAGAGTGCTTGCTTGTGGTCACCTAGTAATAATCTCTTTCCCTTCTAGCATTAGCAAGTAAACTGATGCTAGAACCACAATTAATCTCCTAAAACCCCATTAATCCCACAAAGTAGAGAACACTCAAGTGCGGGCGGAGAAGGTGCCTAACGCCTTCCTTATTCGTTACTAAGGTCCCCTAGAATTCTAGTCACCAATTAGGAATTATTACAAAGCAGGGAGTCCCTAGACTATCTAATTTTTAAAGATTCTTCAGGGTCTAGCCGACTATGGAATTATGAGATAATTGGCTAGTAGCGACTCCAAGTCAAACAACTCCAAGTCAAACGCATCATATTTCAGAGTCAAAACACAACCCCCTTTACACACATATTAATGTAGGGGCATTTTCACACTGGACTCGAGTGAGGTAGCCTGTGGGATGCAAGGACACACTCGTGGTGGGCGGCCCGTGTGAGGCGGGCCCCACCCATGTGATGTGGGGCCCACGAGGAGGGTTCGGCCAAGGTCCTAACCCATGCGATGTGGGGCTTGGGCTATGAGATAAAGGGATTAATTCGCCATGCTCTATCAGTTCGAGCTCTTAGAGCAAGTGGTTAATTGTCCTGCATCAAAGTGGTATCAGAGCGGGATGTCTCGTGTTCGAGACTCCTCACCGGGGGTGATTAATGCAGGGGCATTTTCACACTGGACTCAGGTGGGGTAGCCTGTGGGATGCAGGGACACACTCGGGATGGGCGGCTCGTCTGAGGCGGGTGGCTCATGTGAGGCGGGCCCCACCCGTGTGAGGCGGGTGGCTTGTGTGAGGCGATACCCATGTGATGTGGGGCCCATGAGGGTTCGGCCGAGGTCCTAACCCATGCGATGTGGGGCCTAGGCTATGAGATAAAGGGATTAATTCGCCATGCTCTATCAGTTCGAGCTTTTAGAGTAAGTGGTTAATTGTCCTGCATCACATATACGCATCTTCATGGGCAGATTATTGTTGTGTCAAATGCTTGGTATGTGTGAATCTTTACTTTCCTTTCATTCCATACCAATTTGGCATGATATCATGCAGAAGTCACAATCATAGCCATTTAAATTTTGGTCATTTTGTTTTGTTCTTTGTATGACACAAATTTCATTAGAAGAGGGAGAAAATGAAACAAAACAACCGAGCTATTGGCTATCAAGTAACCCACTCATCACTCCACAAGCCAATCATCGTAAATATATAGAATAATATATATATTTTTAAAAATAGATCAATGCAAAGCTCCTCATTTGAACAACATCGAAGCTTGGCCCTACTTGAATTATACTCCCATTTGGGTTCAACTCCCAAGATCAACACCTAGCAGATCCTCCTTATAGTAACCCATGAATTCCTTTCTCAACAAAACCTAGTTGATGATTGTGCAAATAATTCTTCTCTTCAAAAGTACCCCCTTCACACCTTTATCCCTGGAGATTCTTCCATTTCTCTATTTCCACAAGCTCAAAATGGCCTTCCATTCCTTACGACCTTTAAATGGGCCAAATAACCAACTCACCATCATGCCAATAATTGACCCATTAAATGTCCAACTCACACCCAAAAGAGCAAGGACAATGTTCCACACCTCTCCCGTTGAAGTACAATGGATGAAGAGATGGTGAACTAGTCTCCTCATTTCTACACATGATGCACATATTGGGGAAGGATATATTGCAGTTCTTTAAGTTATCCAATGTTAGGATTTTGTATTTATAGAAACCCATGCTAATGCTTTTATCCTAGGCTGGACAAGTCACATGAGCCTTCCATAATCTAGCAGACGGATACAAAGCGCTATCTTGAGTTGACATAAATGACAGGGACTTCAAGGAGAATTTTCTGACCATTCCAGACTTCCCTATCACTGTTGCTGTGAACAATCCACAATATACCTAGTAGGCTAGCAAAAAGTTTCCATTCCTCGTGATTTGAGCAGTCTGAGAGAAAGTTACCCCCATTGGAAATGTAATCTTCTTTCTTTGGGTGGTAGAATTACTCTCATTAAATCTTCTCTGTCCAACTTGCATAATCTTCTTTCTTTGAGAGGTAGAATTATTTTTTATTAAATCTTCTCTGTCCAACTGGCCTCAATACTACATGTCCCTATTTTCTTGCCCTAAGTTGGTTATTGTCAGGATGGACAAATTGTGTAGATCCTATTTATGGCCAAGGGGGATCTACCTCGAAGAAATTCCCTCCTCTCGATTGGAAGGAGGTTTGCACCCCCTATTCAGAGGGTGGAGCTGGGATCAGATGCCTGGAATTGGTTAATGAAGCTTTGTTAGGTAAGTGGTCCTGGAGGTTTGCTTTTGAAAATTCTAGTCTTTGGAGATCTGTCATAGCTACTAAACACGGCCTTTGGGCTGGGGTTGGAGAACCAAGTCCTCTTCTCTTTATCGTTCCTCGTCATTGTAGGAAGGTATAGTTATGCTTTCTCCTAAAGTGTTTTCTAACATCAGGTTTGTCCTTAGGAAGGGTGATCGTATTAGATTTTGGGAAGATCCTTGGTGTGGGCCTTCCCCCCTAAAGGATTCTTTTCCTTCCCTTGCCCTTCTTAGGCTAGTTAAGGTCATATTTGGTGTCGAATTGTTTTTCGAGGTCCGAAGATTTAGGTTTTTGGACCCCTCCGTTGTGGAGGAACCTTACTGACGAGGAATTCCAAGATCGTATGTCTATTCTTTCCCCTTTGCATGGGAATATCTCTCTCTGATGATGAGGATTCTATCTCCTGGAATCTCTCAAGCTTGGGTGCTTTTTCAGTCAAATCCTTTTACAATCGTTTGGCCTCGGAAAACTCTTTAGGTTCCATTGTCCACACGGGGAATATCTGACTGTATGGAGCCCCTCTCAAGGTGGCGGCCTTTGGATGGTTTTTAGGAAGAAATTGTATCCTTACTATTGATAACCTCCAAAAAGGGGTATGATTCTGCCCAACGCGTGCTGCCTCTGCCTTCATCAGGAAGAATCTACTAATAGTCTCTTCATCCACCGCAATTTCTCTTTGAATATCTGGTCTCGTGCCTTGCAATTGGCTGGGATTAGTTGGGTCATGCCGATATATGTCGGAGATCTTTTCTCTTTGTGGCATGGTGAAGATGGAGGCCTCCTGGGTAGGAAGAAGTGGTGGATCTTGATGCTAGCTGTCCTGTGGTTGATCTGGCTTGAGAGAAATAGCCAGTGTTTCAACAACTCGAGTAGCTCTGAGTCTGGGGTTTTCAACACAGTTCTGATCTTGTTTAGGGATTGGGCCCCTTAATTGGGATTTGTCTTTGGGGTTTTTAGTGGATTTTCAGCTAGGGGTTGTATTGTCTTGTTTTCTTTTTCGTTTCTTTTCTTTTCTTCTTCTTCTTCATCTTCTTATATATATATATATATAGCTTTTGTTGTGTGTTTCTTGGGCGTTCTTAATAAATTTCTTCTTAAAAAAAAAATAAAAATTCTGCACCATGCGATACCCCAGTAATTCATACCAGTCCTATGCCGTTTCCTCCTCCTAAAGCACAAGCAAGAATAGGACCTGATCAGAACCTCATCCAGCCAAAAAAGGATTTCATTGCCCTTTCTAACCAAGAAGCGGGCGCCATTACTACATTTTGACCCAATTCGGCCCGAGATATCTCTACTTGTCCCTCTGATTCCATTCCTAATTTACTAATTGCTTTCTAGATCTTTGATCCTCTTGACTTTGTGACAGTTCTCAAGAACCGACCATGATCAGATTCGCCATATTTCCTAGTGATAGCAACCCTCACTAAATCTTCACCACCACTTACCCAGGAGCACCAGATTCTTCTCTCTAACATTTCCAATCCTAAGACCTCCACTCACCGGCTCTTTCACCTGATTCCAGTTTATGAGATGAAACTTGTGTGTTGGTTCATTTCCTTTCCAAAGGAAATTCCTCTTGAGCAACTCAATTTTTGTTGCCTCGGCTATTGAAAATTTGAAAAGTGAGAAGAATTAGAACAGGATATTTGCCTGTTGATCGCATCTAAGGTCCTTTCCCTGTTAAGCGAAGCCTTCATATCCCTTCTCAATACCTCAACCTAAGGTCTCTCTCATCCTCTCTTGCTCGGGTGGTAGACTCTCAGGAGTTTCAACACCCGGTCAAGGGTTACCCATAGGCAGTAAAATTCCACTAGCGTGAGTGTGTGGGGTGTGTGTGCATGTGTTAAAAAAAAAAAAGGTCTCTCTCATCCTCTTTCAGGCCTTTCAACCCTTGTCGATGTTCCCCTCCTTACAGGAGCTGTCTCTTGTCTTCATTGCACATGACCAAACCATGATCCGCTCTACCTCATCTTTTCTCCTATTGGACTTCTCTTCTCTACTAGATGAAATTTTATTGGCTCTCCTATTGGACTTTTATTCTCTACTTGATGAAATTTATGATATTTTTTAGTGTAATTTTAGCTCCTAATAGAATCCATCATCAAAGAAACTTGCATTCATTTAAATAATGTAGTAGCTGGATATCTTTGAAAATAAAAAATGTAGTTGCATTTATTGGAAGAATATCACTACATTTCCAGATCCCAATAGATTTGAGAACTCAAAGGCAAGTTAGATGCCAAATAAGCAGCTTGTCAGTTTCTACTACGGAAATCTGAAGCATGTACATTGTGTATTTTTTGTCACACATTACTGATGGTTAGCACCTCTATAGTTTGTGAGGCAAACATACAAAAACTTTTAAATAAATTATGCATAAAGATAGAGGTCAGTCTATTAGGCTTCTCCCTCTCTAACTTTCCATGTTTTTGCTTTTTAGTTTCTATAATATGGATATGGCGAAAGTGGACAACTTCCAAAAAATTATTACATGTTTTGAGGTGGTGTTGGGGTTGAAAGTCAATATTATCAAAAGTGAGTTATTGGGGGCGGATCTCTTGAAGGAAGAAGTTGACGGTTTTGCTTCGCTATTTGGATGTAGGGCGGGTTCTTTTCGTCTTCAAATCTTTGTCTTTATCTATGCATCAAGAAACCGGCTAAACACTTGTGGGACAGTCATAGAAAGATTTGAAAGAAAACTTGCATTGTGAAAGGGTATACATCTTTCTTTGGGAGGAAGGTTAACGTTAATTGAGGCGGCCATCTCCAATTTACCAATTTATTTCATGTCTTCTTTTAAGTGCCTAAAGTTTGTTTTGGATAAGCTAGAGAAGATTAGGAGGGATTTCTTGTGGAGAGGGATGAAAGAAAAGCATAAATTTCACCTAAGGAAATAGGAGAATTATGCAGAAGAAAAGCTTAAATTTCACCTAATGAAATAGGATAAGTATGCCAATAGATGGATGAAGGGGGTGGTTTAAGAAGTTTGGAGTTAATGAATTCGACACTCTTGGGAAAGTGGATTCGGAGATTGGGAATGGAAGAAAGTAGTCTTTGGAGAGAGGTGGTGAGTAGGAAATATGGGGTAGAGGAAGGGGGTAGATGGTTAAAGTCTTCATCGATGCATAGAGCTTCGTTTTTTTGGAAATCGATAGCATCATTAAAACAAGAGTGTTGGGAAGGGGATGTTTGTTTTTTTTTTTTTTTAAAGGTAATGGGCAAGACATTAGGTTTTGGGTGGATGTTTGGTTAGGCGATCATAAGCTGAGTGATATGTTTCCCTGTTTAGCCGGTATCCCCGAAGATGTGAATTTATCGATTGATCGTTGCCTTTCTTATGTTAGTGGGGAAATTATTTGGGCTCCTCCATGTAGAAGGAATTTGAATGATGAAGAGGTAGAAGAGTTGCTTAAACTGCCTGAGATGTTGAGTAAAGTGCATCCTTCAAGGTCAGAAAAAGATTTGATGGTATGGTTATAAGAAAAATAAGGTAAATTCTTTCTATTGAATGATCGGTGGGCAGTTTGGTGCGGGCAGTGAGTCATACAACTTACATGTGGCGATGTGTTTCTTCAAAGGTGGCCGCTCTAGCTTGGTTAGTGGGGTGAAACAAGGTTCTTATGATTGACAATCTGCACAAGAGGAAGATGGTTTTACTGAATGTGCGCTTGATGTGCTATCAGAATGAGGAATTGGTAGATCATCTTTTTATACATTGTGTTTTTGCAAAAAAAAGTATGGAATTGTTTCTCTAATTTATTTGGAATAGTATGGGTTTTGCCGAATTTTTCGACTCTCTTATATTGGCCTAGCACGATGAGGCGTTGGAAAAATTGGGAAGAAAGTTTAGAGGTTTAGTTTACTAGCTGGGTTATGGTGCATCTGGTTAGAGAGGAACAATTGTTGCTTCAGGAATTGGAAGGGGCAGATTTCTAAGGTCGTCAATAGGGCTAAAAGGAATGTAATGGAATGGGCAAAAGCATAAAATTCTATAAGCTTCGTCCATTTCCCCAATTTATGGTTTGAGTTGTATATAGGTTCCTTTCCCTCTTTTAGCTTTCATAATTTTGTTTTGTATAATTCTTTAGGCTTTTGCCTTATCTCAATAAATTCATCACGGTTCCAAAAGAAGAAAAGGATATGGTTAACCTGCTGGGATCAATGGTTAAGAAGCTAGATACACTGCCCTCTTCTAAGTTTGCTTATTGATATATCCTAGACACTCCAGAACTATGAGGAGTCATTTGGTAGTTTGTTTTACTACAGGTTAGAGAAAAGAAAATTTTAGCAATGAAAGTTATATACTATTTGAGTCATTGACTATAATAAGTTACAGAATATTTTATAATGTTTCTTTGCTCCAAAAGCATCATCATCATCATCTTTTAAGCCTTATCCCAACTAACTGAGGTTGGCTACATGAATCCTTTTTGCCATTCCAATCTATCAAGGGCCATAACTTCAGTTATACCGTAGGTCTTCAGGTCTATTTCTTACTACCTCCCCCCACGTCCTTTTGGGCTCTCCCTTGCCTTTTTAGTGCCTTTAACTTGTTCCAACTAATGTTCGTAGTATCAGTATCGTTACATGTATCACTAGCTGGGTATACGGAAACACGTATCGTTATCGTTGATATCTGGAAATGTATCACTAATTGAGGAAAACATTGGGGAAACACAAGGAAATGGTGTAATTTCTTAATGAAACTTCAAGAATTGCTAAAATACACATATTTGCATATTTAAGAATCAAATAATTGCAAAAAAAGATGCATACATAATAAGTTTCTCTTTAATGGGGTTCTAAAAGCATGTATTGCTGACTCAGGGAAATGTTAGAGGAATGTGGGGAAAATGGTGGATCCATCCATCCATCCGTCCAACCAATCATCCATCCATGCATGCACATACATGCATACAAACACACGTGCATGATCCATCCATCCATCCATGCATGTGACATACACACGTACACACAAACACGTAGACACACACATATCCATCCAACCATCCATCCAACCAAACAACCATCCAACCATCCATCCACCATGCATCCATCCATGATCCATCCATCCATCCATGCATGCATACATATCTACATATACAAACATGCATTTCATCACACAACCATGTACCCATAAAAAAATTGAAGTGGGAAATTTTTTAATGAACAAATTTTTGGTGATATTGATACATTGGCGATAATATCAAAATATCACCGATGCATTGGTGATACAAGTGACATTTGGAATTTGCAGTAAAAAATATTGGCAATACAAGTGACACCTGGAATATACATAGTCGAAAATATTGGCGATACATTGGCGATACTTAGTGATATAATGTTGATACTTAGAATTTTTTTACTACAAGTGTTATCTGTTATCGGTATCGCTGAGTTGGAGATACAGATAATATCGGGGATACTCCGAACAATGGTTTTACCAGCGCAATTCTTAGTCTCCGTTGTACATGACCAAACCATCTAAGTCTACTTTCCCTCATCTTATTACCTATTGGTGCTACTCCTAAGTTCCCTCGAATGCAATCATTTCTAATTTTATCCTTCCTCCATAAGAATACAAAAAGAAAATTCCAAACCTCACCATACATGAAATGGTGATAAATTACCCATTCATATTGGATAGTTCAAAAATCACAATTTTCTGTTATTTGGTCTTTTTTATTTTTTTTATTATCAATTGTTAATTTGTTATTTATTGATCTTTTGCTAGATCTCACAACACTTTTTCATTTATATTTGGTACTCTACCTTAATATGAGCACGCCATTGTTCTCATGATACAAGGAAATCTCTCAGAGCACTTCTCCACTCAAATTTTATAGGTGCATGAAATACGTGATTTTTTCTGGGATGGAATTCCTGCCCGAGGAGCTTCATGGTTGAGAGAGGAGCCCGTTGAAGAAATTTGGCAACGAGTAATATTAGTTCCTGTTTGTGGGGGTGTGATCGTAGGCATGCTGAACAGCATACGGAGTGCTCTTGACACATCAGGAGGTATCCTGTCATCTAACTTGAAAGCTGCATTGAAACCATTTTTCAAGGCATTGGCTGCTTCCATCACCCTTGGGACAGGGAATTCATTGGGGCCTGAAGGTCCCAGTGTTGAAATAGGTGCTTCCATAGCCAAGGGAGTAGGTAATTTATTTGAGAGAAGTGGTGAAAGAAGGCTGCCTCTAGTGGCTGCTGGATCAGCAGCTGGAATTTCATCAGGTTGGTACTTCCCCCAAATCATATTCTTCAGACCGTACTTATGGTAGTTCCTTGCTAAATCATGAGTCTGTCTTTCTATTGTTAGAGATAAGTCTTTCTTGAACAGGTACAGAAAACTGGTTAATTAGTTACTTAACATTTTCACTATGTAACAAGGACACAGAACTTTTAGGTATTTTTCACCCTTGCTGGTAATATTAACACAGATGCATGTTAATGCAAAACAAAGATGCATGTTAATGCAAGCCAAGCTGATCACAAGAAGTGTGCGATAAAGATGCAGGTCCGAAAGCCTAACCTGTTGGTTCTATGGGGTGGCCCCACGAACTTTGGACGAGGTCCTAGAAAGGGGCTTACAGTTTTTGACAGTTTTAGTAGCTTTCTTTTAATCCTTCAAAACAAAAAGTAGCTTTCTTTTAAGTCTTTCTATGAACGGTATTACATAATGCTTGAGTTGAAGGTTTGCACCAGACACTTGAGCTTTCAGTTTGTACAACTGGGTCCTGTAGTTCAATGATCCAATCCGTTGATACGATGGGACTCAGTTTGGATGGCTCATGCACCAAAATCCCCCAAATTGAAAGATCCTGGCCAAGGAAAGTTTAGCCTCTCCTTAATTGATGTGAACTGTTGTTGTGTCTTCCTTCTTGACCATATTTTTCTTCGCCACCCATTGAACTATTAGCAATTTTCCATCTGGGACTTTTGTTACACGGGCCATCCATGGTGAGACCCATGATATCAGTGGTTTGAATCACTTAACCACGGGCCCACTTGTACAAACTGAAAGGTGGAATGGTATTTTGTACAAACGTTTGCCCTGAGCATTGTATAAGGCCTCTTTTGTAAAAAGGTGTGACACACTACAATGTCATGAAGGTGTGTGATTTCATCCCTAGATTTTTCTCTTCTTCTTCTGGTAGCTATGGTCTGATAGTCCATATCTGTGTCCATGTCCTATGGAGACACTTTGTGTATGGAGGTTACTGTCTGTTCATAGCTAGAGACAAGTTGTATTCATAGCTTACGTGCTAGTGCACTCACATAAATGTATGCTTGAACATGTTTCAAGAACTGATTCCAAAAGCCAGTCTTGTAAAGAACAGAAATAGTCGGCCAGTTTTTTATCCAATAGGCAAGTTGATTTAATGAAGTCAAAATTGGAAGAAAGACCAATGGTTTTTAGTCAGATCTGAGTTTCTGAAATATTTTTTTAGGACTCCCATCCTTAAAAGAGAAAATGAAAAAGAATGAAAGAAAGAAAAAAATAAGAAGGAAAAAAAAATAAGATTTTTTTTTGGATGAACGCTTGTTGACTTCTAAGGTACGGTTTAGCCATGATGTTCAAATGGTATTCCCAACCACCTCCATACATTTAGCATGACATTCGGATTATATGGACTATCCCTCCAGTGTGCTGTACTGTAGATGAGCAAAGCTTCTGAACTTACAACATTGAAATGATTTTATGTCTACAGACTCTACCCATCCTATAATGGCCTGTGAAAGAGCGGTGGGAAATAAAACTGGCTTCTTATGTTTTAACCATCTGGTTTAGGTTTACCAGTCAGACAGCTATGGCTGTCCAACCATTGCAATTCATTCATTTTTGGCCATACATTGTTGGGTCCGCCAGGTGATTGGTTACAATAAGCCTCCACCTTGGCATGGAGTTTGGGCAGGATACTATTCAGGAGTCCTTCCTGGAAACCTTCCTTCACTTGTAAACGATCATTCATTTGTATTGTCTTTTTTTTTTTTGAAACGATCTTTCATTTCTATTGTTATAATATCATGTTTTTTAATATTATCTGGTATTCCTGGCTTCCTGGCTGTCATGCATGATCTGGATTCGACCCTTGGCAATGACTTTGCCCTTTTGCCTTTCAAATAGATAAACTTTACATTTCTTAATAATCTCAATGCATACTGCAAAAATGTCTGACCGCTCAATGAATTGCAATACTCTATGGTCTGTACTTGCTCTCTGAACAGAATCTTTTAGATTCTTACGTCCTTATTTCTGTAATCCAGTATGATTGTTTTACATTACATTTGTAGTTATTATTCTTCTCTTGTAGGGTTCAATGCTGCGGTTGCTGGATGCTTTTTCGCTGTGGAATCCGTCTTATGGCCATCCCCAGTAGATTCATCCTCATCCCTTGCAAATACAACCTCTATGGTGATACTCAGTGCTGTGATAGCATCCGTGGTTTCTGAAGTTGGTCTTGGTTCAGATCCAGCTTTCACAGTTCCAGAATATGATTTCCGTTCTCCAAGCGGTACATTTTTACTCTGTAGTTTTTAAGCAAGGTTAAAGAAAGATCGAAACTTGGCCTGGAGTGAATGATTGTCAAAGCTGAAGTCAACTTGGAACCAGGTCGAGTGCTCGATCGAGTTCATCAATTTTCAAAAGCTTATGCTTTACTCTAATCTTTTTTGTTGATGATAAATTGATCAACCTTTTCTGGGCTTTCAAAAGCTGAGCCTTGATCTAGTTGAGTAAACCTGCTTTCTAGCGTTTGATTGAATCTTGAAATTCCCATTTCAGTGATATATCTCTATAAGTTTGGTTTTTTTTTTATATATATATATATATATATATATATATATATGTACTTTTCTTGTTTTAAAGCGCTACTTTTCTTCATGTGTTCCCAGAGCTTGAAAAAAATATATTCTGATGGTGTGTATGTGATTCGGTACATCTCCAGAACTTCCATTGTATCTTTTGCTGGGTGTCCTCTGCGGGTTGGTTTCACTAACCTTATCTAAGTGCACATCATATGCTGTGAAGGCTGTTGACAATGCACAGAAGGCTACAGGAATGCCAAAGGCTGCATTTCCTGTGCTGGGTGGCTTGGCTGTTGGGCTAATAGCTTTAGCATATCCGGAGATTCTTTATTGGGGTTTTGAGAATGTTGACATTTTGCTGGAATCACGACCATTCGTGAAAGGCCTCCCTGCTGATCTATTACTTCAGCTAGTGGGGGTAAAGATACTCACAACTTCATTGTGCCGAGCTTCTGGATTGGTAGGAGGCTACTATGCACCATCTCTCTTCATAGGCGCAGCAACGGGCATGGCATATGGAAAATTTGCTAGCTATGCTATTTCTCAGTCAGATCCTATCTTTCATCTCTCTATCTTGGAAGTGGCATCACCTCAAGCATATGGCCTGGTAATGTTGACATGGTTATATCAAATTTTAACATTTGTATACTATTAAATATAGTTTCGGTGTATTTGTATTCATCATTTCATCTGGATACATGTTTCTATATCTTATGCTTTTCTGAACTTGTATCCATGTAATGATGCACTCATCAACATTATCGTGTGACTATAAGGACTATGCATGTGTTAGCCTACCATGCTTTTTCAGTCCCTGAAGCAAACATAACCCTTCTTACTTGTGTGTAAGGAGACCCGAAGCATACTACCTCATCACACATGGAAAATAATTCCTGAAAATTCAGCCCCTACAGACAGTTATATACAAGTAGCAGGAAATACAACCAGTGTTTTGAATAGTGCATAACATGCAGCTTAGTCTTCAACCCCTATGGAATGTAGCTTAAGATACACGCTAGTGCTACTTCTAGATTTTTAATTAAGGCAGTGCTTGGTTGCACCAAATATCATGATATTTTCATTAAAATTTCATGATATCTAGTGCAACCAAACACAACCTAAAATTATATGAAAAATAGGGCAAAGATGAAGTATAAAGACAGCAATAGCCATGGAACTGGTTTAATACTGTTGCTTATATTATTTTACTAAAATCATTGATGCCGATCCAACACAAAAGAAAGGGAAAAATGGAGAAAAGCAAGAAATAGAGAAAAAAAAAGAAGGAAGATTAATTGCTTTAATTGAAAATGGATATGACTCACTCATTGTCAATGATCACGATATCTCACAAAAGGGGACAAACACCAATAATTAATTCTCTTGCTTGCAATGCTCTTAAAGGAAGGAGAGAGAGAGAGGTGTAATGCTTTATGCATGGAACACCGGTTGTGTACTTGTGTATGACCCAAAATAGCATGTATTCATATCCGACATGCATGTACACACCCACATGGCTGTGTATACTGCCCCATTCATCTTACGCATGATCTGCTCTCAAGATTTAGTCATATTAGAAGCTTTTTTGGAAGGGTGTCTGGGCCACTGCCTCTCCGAGTGCCATGGTAAGGAGACTTTAACCCCAGGCCATTCCTCAGGAGAGCGGGGTACGCTGTCAACTTGGCTACTGAGTTGGGTGTGTGCCGTATTAGGAGCTTTCCAGATTGTATGCAATTAGAAAGTCTTCGAACTGTGCATAGAAAAACAGTGTTGGAACTCAAAACAGGAAACTGTGTGGGCATTTATAAATATGGAATAAGTATAAAACAGTTTTTACATGATTTCTTTGTGGTGATTACAAGCTTTAGGTTGGTAGACTGTTGAACAACTTGTTCACAGCCTTTATTTATATCGGCTTACTGCATGTGGATTTTTCTTGAACTTTCTTGGTGATTATAAGCATCATTCTGATGTAAGATTCAAATTTCTGCAATCACTTTAGTAGTTTCGTTAGTCTCCCATGCAAGGTGTTCCAAAACGGTAACAATGCCCACAACGGCCACCATCGTTACTGTTATGATACGGGCCGTGATGGCTGCTACGACCATTTTTTTATTTTTTGAAAAAACTGTTACGGGACCATTACGGTCCGTTAAGAGTCCATTATGGGCCCTTACAGACCGTTATGGGACCATTGCAGGGCCTTTATGGCCTGTTTTTTCTATAACGGCCGTTACAACCGTTTCGACCCTGTAACGTGTAATGGTTATGACCGTTACCGTTACATAACAGCTGTTACGTAACTGATTTTGAATACCTTGCTTCCATGTTTGGCACATTTCAGCATCCATCACAGACACATTTCCCGCTGTAATTTGCATTACTCAAATAAACAATTTGCTTATTTGTTAGGTGGAAAAGTTTGGATGAAGCATACAGCGTGGGCCAGTCTGTTGGTTCATGCTTGGGCTTAACTCCTATCCTGTTGGGTTGGGTCTAAAAGTTTAGGGTTAATTAATAACTGGGTTGGGCTCACTCATGTGAATTGATCCATTGGACGAAATTAGACTGCACCAACCCATGCCATTATAATTGTTACGGGTAAAAATGGACTGGCTAAAGAGAGGAGGTTAGCTCGGACATCTCTGTGGGACACAAGGTCGGCCAGCGCTGGTCATGACCAATGAGCTCCTCAATGGAAGAGAGGTCGGTCGCCTACTACATATAAAGGGTGGTTGGCAGGTCGTCAGGTCGGCATACTCCTCAATGGCCAATGATAAGGGGAAGGTCAAAGCTCATCCGAGTACCCACGTCAGGTCGGCAGACTATCCCCAGGTCAGGTCGGCCAAGACCACCTCGGCCTCAGCCATCTGCCTCAAATTTCTCAGGGTTCGACCACTTGATCTTATCTTCACCAGAAATCTCGCGTAACGATTGAGAAACTTACACGAAGATTACGCCTAAAGATCAAGAACCGTCTCTAGCCCACCTACACTATAAATAAGAGGCCCATCTACATGAAAAGGTACGCAAAATCTCTCACCCAAAACTTCTCGATACTTCCAGACCTAGATTCCTAGCTCGACTTTGGCATCGGAGGATCCCCTGCTCTAGCTAGGGTCTCCTTTGTCTTCTTCCTGTGCAGGTGTTTAAAGGTCTAGCAGCTCAGCAAGGGTGAACTAGATTTTTGCATCAATAGTTTAACGCCGTCTGTGGGAACGATATCATAGCCGTTCCTGCTTTACCAGAAAACTACAATGGTGAAAGGAAATAAGAAAGCTCTAGCTGCCATTGCTACAACCATCCCAACTCTTCCTGAATCATTAGCCGAGCAGGGTGCCCAACCCTACCAGCAACGGGCCAACTCTTACTCCCGTAGTGCCCGCTCCTCGATCTTGCACCCGGGGTGGTCGATTAGTTTCCTTGGAGAACCGAGTCGAAGCCTTGAATAAAAGCATGGATCGACTCGTGCCACTCCTGGAGAGACAGAATCCACCCCTTAGTCGCAATGCAGAGGATGGTGCTACCACTGCATCACCTCAAGCATTGGTCAACTCGTAGAGAAACAAGCAACCTCCTGAACTACCAGCCCAGGCTTTTTCCCATACTTAGAGAGCAGCCACGCTTGCAGAATCCGACTTGCACCCCACGCCAGAGAGGAAGAGTTGTGGAAAAGCCCCTGAAGTAGTGGCCGAGAACAGGGGCCCTTGGAAGGCAGAGCTCAGGAAAATTTGAGGGCAGATTAACGACATCAAACAAGCCTACCGTGTCCGAGTGCCGACCTCAGTAGAGGCCATGTTAGGAGAAACCGAACCACCATTCACCGATGACACTATGGCATCTCCGCTTCTGCCCAAGTTCCGGATATCGCAAATGACCCCCACTTTGGAACCGCTGATCCGGCCGAGCACCTTGAGTCCTTCAAAGCCTAGATGGAGCTTCATGGCGCCTCGGACCCCGTAATATGCCGAGCATGCTCCCTGACCTTATCAGGAGCTGCTCGGTGGTGGTTCAGGCAGCTGAAAGTCGAGGTCCATCAGTTCCTTCTCGCAGCTCAACAAAGCCTTCCTCACACAGTTCATCGGTGAGAGAGACAAAAGAAAGCCACAAGCTCATCTTCTCACGATCAAGCAGAGGGAGGACGTGCTGTTAAGATACTACCTCATTTATTTCAACGTTGAAGTTGTCCAGGTCAACAATTATTCCGACCAGATAGCTCTGACTGCCATAGTAGCCGGCCTTAAACAAGGGAAGTTCCTCTTCTCTATTAGTAAGAACCCCCCTAACTACCATCGCCGACTTACTTAACCGAGTTCAAAAATATTCCAATGCTGATGAGCTCTTTAATTCACGAAGAGCTGCTCGAAGAAGAAATAACTCGACTGAGGATATGAAGTGAAGGGAAAGAGGGGAGCCATCTGACGTTAACACCAAAAGAAAGAAAGAGGACGACCAAGTCCGAAACCATCATACCAACCCACATTCGGAAAGTCACTTTCATTGGTACACTCCCTTGAACACCAAGCCGAAGCAGGTACTTAAAGAAGTCGAGCGGAGCAAGGAAACTGTAATGCCCTGAAAATCGGGGGTTGAGCATAAGCTCAACTCCCGAGTTCCAACGCATCACTTATGCAACATAGATAATGATGATTGAATGTTGTCCATATTAGTGCATTAAACATGAATGAGATTATACCAAAACAACATATCATACTCCAGATACAGTTAAATTACGCAAGCAGAAGACTGTGATAGATGTATAAAGCATATAAGTGGATTGTGAGTCCCCAGAGTATGAACATGCCACCAGGTCAAATAATTACATGTATAATTCCCAGAATAACAAAATGTGAATGTCCGACTAATCATATAACCCTGTAATCCCGTCGATCAGAATGGTCTACATAAACCCGCCTGATAACTGCATGTATGAGAACTCTTCATCATCGTAGAAGTCTGGCTCGGCCTCATACGTCACGTCAGTATCTGCATCTAAAACAGAGTCTAGTTGGTGTTTTAAAACACCATCCCAGAGTGGGAGTGAGTGATCAACTCAGTGGAGCTATAAAGCAAAAGTTAACACGTTATCAACTCAGTCAAGCAGTAATGATAAGGCAATAAAACAATTGGGCCCTAAGTACTCTTATTAATGCAAGGATGGTATGTGATAATGATGCATGCCCTCGCCTGCACTCCCTCAGCGACATCATCTCACGATCGCGCATGCTACACTCCCGGTAAACGTGAGCTTCCTCGCCAAAGCACCGTACAATGCGATGCATGGTTATGTTAGCCAAATCCTTAATTAGGTTTATTCACATAGCAAATTTGGGAAGCTAAGGTACCTCCCTTATATCGTTTCCCAAACAATGATCCATCTAGGGTCGTCAATCCTAGTTAGTCTCATACGATAGGCAGTTCTGGGTCGCTACGGAGAGGCTCGTCACCATCATCGCAAGCCTAGTTTATACTCGAAGTAACTACGGAAAGGCTCGTCACCTTAGCGTAGTCCTAGTGTATACTCGAGGTCACTACGGAGAGGCTCGTCACCTAATTGTAGGCCGACAGCTCGAATACAGTGTCTCATACCACCGTATTCGGCTCACGAGTCTAGGTTGCTCACTGGACACTACGGGGAGGCTTGTCGCCCCAGCGTAGGCCGACAGCTCGACCATGGTGTCCCATACTACCATGCCCGGCTCATGAGTCTTAGTGGATTGTGGTACCAAGGTTAAACCGGCTTTCTTCTGGTAAGTTGGTACCTTAGATTCAAGCAGTAGCGTCCAATACATAGTGAACATACAGTGGGTTAATCGGGTTACTTGACAAGCTCGACTGGTACGAGCATACGTTGAATTAATCGACATGGAGTGCGTAAGCATTCCGCGTGGCCTAACCACTGTCGCCAAGCGGCGTACGACTCGGATTCCTCGAACATGTCTTGTGTAGCGAAATGACCACGGCCACTAAGTCGAAAACCATTATCGATTGCTTGGACTATGCAGTAGTCCTAATCACACTCCAACACAATAGGCATTCATCCATAAATCACGTAATAGTAAGATAGGTTACATGAAGGAAACTGTACTATAGATAAGGTGATTGAGAATCATATCTCAACACCCTAATTAAATATATTTCAACAAGCATTTTCTCATTCAGGCATTTTATCAAACACTAGACTACATATATCACATACATGTAATAAAGTAGTTATAACAGGTATTATAGCAAATCCCTTCACAAAGGATTCACCATACATACAACAATCATGTATTCTCAGTCAATAGACATGGCAAGCATAGATCATAATTCCATATTCATTCAAACATTTCAACAAACACATGGAATGCATTAGAAATCAGCATAGTTTATATATATATATTATATATATATATATATATATTATATATATATATATATATATATCTGTGTGTGTTGTGTGTGTGTGTGACTGTGTGTAATATACGGAAAACATCCTATCTAAGCACATGTGATAGCAAACAAGCCAGTCATAAATCATTAACTGGCATTGAAAGCCTTAAAAACCATAACCTAAACGTTTATAGTCCGCACCTTTCGTCGGTAAACTCGTAACGAACTCAGTTTAAACATTAAGTCCTTGCCTATGGCACAACGGCAACCTATAGCATGAAATAGGTTATCTACTTCACCATTTACTCTATTTGAATCCCTAAAACAGATTAGGGTTAGGATTTCTTACCCAAAAACGGAATCGGAATCGCCGGTATAGCGACACAGAAGCAGTGGTTAAGCACGTGGAGTGGCAGGAATGAATCCCTACAACAATCCCTCACCCACTCTCTCTTCTCCTCTCTCTTCTCTCCTAGGGTTGAAATTCGTATGGAATGACATGGGTGGGTTTAGCTCTTTATATAGGCCCAGAACTGATCTTAATGGCCCCAAGGCCATGGTATACTTAGGTTATAGCCAAAAGTTGGCTGTTTCGGGCCAACGGAGCTGATCTGGAGGCCCCCTTTCTGCATACAGTCTAGGGAAAGTTCCCTGACATTGGATCTAGATCAATTTAAGTTTTCAGTCCGATCGGATTTACGGATCGACTGCGGAGGACCAGTTTCAATTCAACGGTCGTCGCCACTCGATCAGGGCCACAAGTACATTGACCTGTGTAGGGAAATTTCCCTGATCCAAGGGTGTATTTAGGTCAGGTTCTGACGGTCTGAAATCTTAAATTTGGCCCGCAGGTGAACAGCCCAAATCACTTAAATCTGAGTTCATATTCTAAAGGTATTCGCGTTTCTCACACACTTCGCTCCGGGTCCAAGTTGTGCGTTTCTGGATACTATCTGGACTTGATTTCCGAGATGGTTGTCAAGTCCAGTAAGGTGGTAATAACTGTATAATTTCGCGTTAATCGTACTTTCGACGCGCGGTCCAGGTCCGATACGGAGTTTCGAGTTGCTCCCGAGAGCAACTGGGTTTTGAGATTGATCCTATGTTTTTAGGTAATGTAGCGTTAGCGATTCTGCTAGTTTTGGGTCTTGCAGTTCATATTGAAAGTTGTTCAAGCTAATCTACCGATTAATTCAGTTTAGCACTTAATTAATTTTTCGTCTAATTTCTAAAGGATTTGGTCCTGAGTGATTTCTGTATGAGGTGGTACTCGGGTCTTAGTACGGATTTTTCCGAGACGTTACAGAAACTTGACGACCGAGCTGAACCAATCAACCGAGCTCGGTAATAAGACTCATTGGCCAACCCTGACCTACTCGACTAAGAGCGACCTCCATTTTTAAAAGGAAAAAAGGCGCTCAAGATTCTACTATTGTGTTTTCCACTGTTCGACAATTTCTACAATAAAAGAACTTCTCCCAGTTAAGAGTAAGGAATTTCTTTTAAATGTATTGACGATCCGAGTTAATGGGACTTCTCTCAATTAAAGGGAAGAAAGTCCTTACTAGAACTATGCGACCGACTACGAGGACTTCCCTTAGTGCAAGGGAAAAACAATCCTTAAGCAGTCGTCCGATCCTGAGGTCGGATCACTAATTGGTAACACCACTTGAATCGCATGATCTACAATGAGGATCTCTTAGTGCAAGGGAAAATAATCCTCCTAAGTAAACTAATCGGCCCCTCATGAAGGGGTCATTGCAGCTAACCCATCTGTTTAACAAAAGCAAATTCCCCTAGTAAAAGGAAGAGCTCAAGAGCTCACCCTAACGCTCCTACTTGGCTAAAATATTCGACGTCACCAAAACCAACTTACTTTCCAAGCCCACTGCGCGAGCTCGAAAGTAAGGGGGCTTACTGTTATGGGTAAAAATGGACTGGCTAAAGAGAAGAGGTTAGCTCGGACGTCTCTGCGGGACACGAGGTCAGCCAGCGCTGGTCATGACCAATGAGCTCCTCAATGGAAGAGAGGTCGGTCACCTACTACATATGAAGGCAGGTCGACAGGTCGGCATACTCCTCAATGACCAATGATAAGGGGAGGCTCAAAGCTCATCCGAGTACCCAGGTCATGTCAACCTACTACCGCCAGGTTAGGTCGGCATACTACCCCTGGGTCAGGTCAGCCTACTACCCCTAAGTCAGGTCGGCCAAGACCACATCGACCTCGGCAGGTCAGGTCGGCCATAGACCTTAGCCTCGGCCATCTGCATCAAATTTCTCAGGTTTCGACCACTTGATCTTATCTTCACTAGAAATCTCGCGTAACGGTTGAGAAACCTATGCAAAGATTACGCCTACGATCAAGAACCTTCTCTAGCCCACCTACACTATAAATACGGGGTCCATCTACATGAAAAAGGAATGCAAAATCTCTCACCCAAAACTCCTCGATACTTCCAAACCTAGATTCCTAGCCTGACTTTGGCATCGGAGGGTCCCCTACTCTAGCGAGAGTTTCCTTTGTCTTCTTCCTGTGTAGGTGTTTGAAGGTCCAGCAGCTCAGCGAGGGTGAACCAGATTTTTGCATCAACAATAATCTACAACAGTCACGCATATAGTTAAAAATTTACAATCAATATACCTGTAGAAATTGCCTAATGGGCCACGCATAGGCTTACTAGGTCAGGTTGAGGGCTGATAACTTCAGACCTTTATGGCTTTGTGTCAGGCTCAGACTAGGACCTCATATTTTTGGGCTAAGCTTGGGTGACCCGGAGTAGGCACATGCCTGGCATATGTTGACACCCATATGAAGCATATAATGATATAGGGAACATATCGCTTGGTTTATATTATATCCTATCAAATAGTTTAATTTTAGATCACCTACCAAAAAAAAAGTTTAACGTAGGTCGTAGATCAAGATGTATAAATTGATTTGCATCAATAGACCTAGACGGTAATAAATTGATGGAAGAAGGAAGGCTGAATGGTGGGGAAGAAGTTAATGTTTTGTATGATGAGATCAAGGTATTCAATAACGGTATTATGATTCAGGCTGTTACGGCCTTGTAATGTCAATTATTTATTTATTTATTTTTTTTTCCTTTCAAATGAAGAAAATGTATTGGCCCCATATGAGCCCATTACAGCCATTAGAGGGCCATTACGGGCCTTTGTTTGTTTGTTTGTTTGTTTTTTTGTTTTTTCAAAATTGCCATTACAGCCTCGTATCGCATAACGACCCCCACCGTTACCATTACATCTTTGTTTTTGAATACCATGAATGAGATAGTTGAATGCATTGGGAAAGTGGTGAAAGATGTTTTATGAGTAACTAGAGGTAAAAACCACTTGTATAAGGAAACTTGGGTGGTGGAATGACAAGGTTCAAAAGGTTATTAGTGAGAAACAATCATCTTTTAGAGCTTGGCAAGGGACTAGAACTGAGGAGAATTTAGAAGAATATCAAAACACTAAAAAGAATGCGGGTAAGTAGTAGGTGAAGCTAAAAGTTATGGCGTATGATGTGTTTTACAATTGATTGGGAACAAGAGAAGGTGAGAAAGATGTCTTCGAACTTGCAAAATTGAGAGAGGGGAATGGTAGGGACTTTGATCAAGTTAAATGCATTGAGAGCAGTGATTAAGGACAATGAAACCAATGGGATTTGGATTAGCTATTCTGGAGCTTGTTAAATGATGACCATTCTAAGAGTTTAGGGATGAAAGGAATCATAAACTCAAAATGAGGCTGGAGGCTAGGATACCCAAAGTAAAAGAAGATTTCAGAAAGATGAAGACGGGAAAGGCCCTTGAACCAGACGGTCTACTTGTGGAGATTTGGAAGTGCATGGGCGACATTAGTTTTTGGGTAAAAGAGTTGTTCAACAAAATTGTAAGGTCAAAGAAAATGTAGACAAATGGAGGGAAAGTACCATGGTACTTATAATAATAAACTAGACATACAGAGCTGCACTAGCTATCCTAGGATTAAAATCATGAGTCGTACTACGAAACTTTGGGGAGAGTAATTGAGCAAAGACTATATTTTTTTTTTATTAGCAATGATTAAGGCATGAGACAAATGTATCAGAAAATCAGTTTGGATTCGTGCTAGGAAGGTCCACCATTGAGACTATTTTCATGCTTAGACTACTTATGGAGAAATAGAAGGAGAGGAGAGGATCTCCACATGGTCTTTATTGACATAGAGAAAGCGTGCAATCCTTGAGAGTTAATTTAGTGGTGTTGGGAAAGAAAGGAGTCTCAAGACGATATATTGACATGATTAAGGATATATGAGGGAGCGGCAACAAATGTGAGGACCACTAATGGAGAGAGAAGCGAGTGTCCAATTATTGTAGGCTTATAGAAGGGGTTAGCTTGAACTTGAATCTTTTTGCAATGGTTATGGACAAGTTAATGAGGCATTTAAAAAGAGGTCACATGGTGTATGTTATTGGCAGACATAGTTTTGGTTGATGAGATGAGGGAGGGGTAAATGCAAAGCTAGAACTATAAGCGAGGTGCTTTAGAATCGAAGAGTTTTAATATTACTCTCAAGGACGTGAAATCCAATCAGAATAATCAGAGGCTAATAAAGAAAAACCTCTAATCATTTCCTCCTTAACTTTCATTCCAATGTCTGGCCTTAATCTTCTCATCTTTTGCTTGACTGGTTTGTGACCCCTTCAGCCAAAAACTGAAACAGTATATGAAATGCAATTTTAGTAGCAATAGGAGTGGAAACGAAGAATTAATTAAGATTGTTGACTAAGAAGTACCTAAAATAACCGCTTTTTATATCTCGTGTCGATAATTCAGGAAAGTGGTGAGATTAAGAAGGATGTTGCTCATAGAATTAGAGCTGGGTAGATGAAGTGAAGATGCACCTCTGGAGTTCTTTGTGGTCACTGCATACCAATGAAACTGAAGGGGAAATTTTATACAATAGTTATAAGACCAGCCATACTTTATGCAATAGAATGTTGGGTAGTCAAGGAACAACATGTTCACAGGATTGGCATAACTGAAATGAGGATGTTGAAATAGATGAGTGGCAAGACAAGTATAGAATTATAAATTAATGCATTTGAGAGAACTTAGGAGTAGTAGCACCATTAGGTAAGAAGATGAGGCCACAACCAATGTATACAAAAGAATAGAAGACCAAAGGACCAACTACCGCCAGCCCAAAGGAAAGGGAAAAGAGCTATTCGAAATCGAAATCCAATCTATGACTAAAGATTTAGCCCTCCTGAGCACATATTCCACTTCATTGCTCTTGTTTTTGAATACTCGACTATTTCTTTCTAACCAAAGAGCCCACAACACCGCTAGCCCACTAAGCCTCCATAACTTTTTCTTTGATTTCCCTGCACCCCCTCTGTGTCAAGATAGGAGAAAATCCTCAATTGAACCCAGAGTCACCCATAGAACCCTGACCAATTGGAAGAAGAAATCCCACACCTCTCTTGCAAAAGAACACTGAAGAAACATATGATTCACTGACTTGGCTTCTTGCAAACATAACGAGCAAGCATTAAGGAGAACCATACTCCTCTTTGAAAGGTTATCAATAGTAAGAACCTTATTCCTACCTACTAACCAACCGAAAACCGCAACCTTCAACAGAGCACCGTACTGCCAAATAAAAGTTGTTGATGACCCCCCAGAATTTTTTATAAAATGCTAATGGAAAACCTTCGGGACCCGGAGCTTTATCACCTCCCAAATGTGCCACCACTTTCTTTACTTCTTTCAAGAAAGGTCTTTCTAAAGAATATGCCTCCTCAGATGAGAGACCTTTTTTTTAGGTAAGGATTTTATTGACCAAGGAAATAGACAAAACAGAGAAGCATCAAACAAACAAGACAAAAACAAAAGCAAAAGGAGAAGAACAAAGCCTAAACCTATACATCAACTGTTCCCAGGACAACAAAGACCCACGAACACCCACAAATTAGGGAGCCCAATCCCTAAACATAACTAGGACCGGAGAAAAAACCCATGCCGCTGCAACTGAAATATTCTTAAAACAATGATTGTTTCTTTTATATCAGATAGCCCACATCACAACCATAAGGATCCTCCATTTTCTTTTCCCCAACACCGCACCCAAGAGGCCCCAAAGAGTCTCAAGATGCTCCACCAAATGTTTGTCGAGAAGGGACAATGGATAAAGAAATGATCCACTGTTTCTTTAGAACGAAGGCAAAGGAGACAGACATTCGGGATGCACATTCCATGTTTTTGGAGGTTGTCGACAGTGAGAACTCTGTTTCTTCTCAACAACCAACCAAAAGCAGCAACTTTGGGAGGGACTCCATATTTCCACAAGGGAGCTATATGAGAAGGCAAGACAAAGGAGCCTACAGTAAGAGATTTGTAGAAAGATCGAACAGAGAAGACATTCGATGTTGAATTACTCCATCTCATCGAATCATCCACCCCAACAACGAGCTGGATATCTTGCAGGCGAGAAAGTAGACTAGTAAGGTCCTCGACTTCTGAATCAAGCAAGTTCCTACGAAAAGGGGGGAGCTAGATACCTCCCAGAAGGTGAAACAATCCTTGACAAGAATATCCTTATTCACACAAATCGCAAAAAGAGATGGAAAGGATTCCACCAAAATTTGGTTACCACACCAGAAGTCGATCCAAAATTTAATTTTGCATCCATTCCCAACAGAGTGGGAGATTCTTTCAAAGACCAAGGGGGCACTTCTGGCTATACCTTTCCAAATAAACAAAGCCGAATCCGTTAATCATTTACTGGTTCACTGCCCTTTCATCACCTCTATTCTTGACGACTTCTGTCAGGATTTTTCTGTCAGTTGGTGTGCTCCAGAATCTGCGGCCAAGATGTTGTCTGACTGGCATGGGTTTAAACTTGGTAAACCTAATTCTATAATCTGGCGCATGGCTATCCTTGCCATATGGTGGGCTGTCTGGGAAGAAAGGAATGAAAGGTGTTTCAACGATCTATCGTCCTCAGTCAGGGTAGTAGGGGCTAAGGCTAAAAAATTGGTGATCGAATGGGCCATTAATGTAAATGCTTTAAAGAGGGTAGATATGTCGTTTCTTGGTGGTTAAGAGCTCGCTGCTATCTCAGCAGTCCGTTTCTTTGTAGTTTTTTCTTTTTTTTCTCTTTTGTTTGCTTCCCATTTTTTCAATTAATTGCAGTTATCTTTAAAATAAATAAATAAATAAAAACAAAGCTCTATACAGTGATAAAGGCTCATTCCACCACCTTAGAGGGAAAGTATCGTATTTAGCTTAAATGACTTGATGCCAGAGGCAATCAGATTCCAGACCAAATCTCCAAACCCATTTGCCTAACAAGGCTTCGTTCACAAGGGAGAGATCCTTGATGTTAGCCCTCCCTTCCTCAACAGATAAGCAAACCTCTTTCCACTTTAGCAAAGGAAATTTCTTTCCTTCAGAACTACCTTGCCACATGAAATTCCTCCGTAACTTGTCAATCCTAACAATGATCGATCTTGGACATCTAAAGAGGGAGAGGTAGTAGATGGGCAGGTTCGAAAGGGAAGCTTTAATGAGGTTAATTCTCCCACCCAAGGAGAGGGTATTCATACTTTAGGAAGACAATTTAAATTCCGTTCTTTCAACAATCCTATTCCAGAGAACTAGGGGAGGTTTACCTATACAGAGTGGGAACCCCAAGTAAAGAACACGGAGCTCACTTACCTTGCAACCTAAAAAATCAGCAAAAGACAAGCAAACCTCCGGACTAATATTAATCCCAAACAACTCAAACTTCCGAAGGTTGATCTTTAGCCCTAAAATGACCTCGAACCACACCAAGATCATACCCAAAGAGGAGATCATCCTATCATCTGCCTCACAAAAGACAAGCGTGTCATCAGCAAACTGCATATTTGAAATTGGGGAGTTAAGATTGGGTATGCTGAAACCTTTATAGAGACCCAAGTCCTGCCCCCTAGAGAGTAAACCACTAAGAGCAAAAACAAAGAGAAATAACAAGGGGAGAGGGGGTCTCCTTGTCTCAGGCCACGAGAGGACTTGAAAAAGCTGAAGGGAGATCCATTATTAAGAATAGAAAATTTAGGAAAGGAAACACAATTCCTTATCCAAGATCTCCATTTGGCCGAAACTCATTTTTTGGAGCATCAAAGCACAAATTATCTAATGGGGGCTGACGCCAAGAGTCTTTTGACAAAAGAATCTTATAGAACTCCACTATAGCACCACATATTTTTTCTTTCCCCTCTAACCTCTCACCATCTTCCCGAAGAACTTTAATCTTGTTAGTGCGAGCTCTAGCACTGGCAATTGCATGAAAGAACTATGTATTTTTATCGCCTTCTTTGAGCCACAGGGCCCTCAGTCATTGATGCCATTTAATCTCTTCCTCCCAAAGTCTAGCGCCATATTTCGCACAATAGACCTCTTGTCGTGCTTTCTCCTCCTCTGACAGTTACCCCGATTCTTCTTTTATATCCAACCTCTACAATTCCTGAAGCCACAATGACATTTCCTCCTCCCGACCTAGCAAGGTCTCTTTTTTCCAATCACAAATCTTCTTCTTTAGTAATTTGAGCTTTCGAAATAAAGAAAAGCCCGCCCCCCATAAAACGGAAAAGAAGTCCACCATTCTACTATCTTCTTCGCAAACCCTTGAACCTGTAACCAAGCTAGCTCAAATCTAAAAAGGTGAGGACCCCATTTCTCTTC
>JAJHSJ010000010.1:5439437-5481937 GCA_021015155.1 Magnolia officinalis
GACATTAATATGTGAATTGGAGTTTATGATTGATGTTCTCGTGAAGCTATATTATAATAATCAAACTGCCTCAACAATCTAGTTTATCACAAGAGAAAAAAGCACATTGAAGTTGATTGTCACTTCATCAGAGAGAATTGCGAGTAAGGAAATTTGCATGTCATTTCATCATCTCAATATTAGTCGACAGGTGCGTTTACTAAGGCTTTAGTCACAATTCATTTAGATCATCTCTTCATCAAGCTATGCATTCATAATATATATGCTCCAGTTTGGGGAGAAATGTTGACAGACCGTGATAATCTTACATGTGGCCATTTGTGGCCCACTTTACATGGAAATTATGGTTTCTATTGTTTTACACTATCATTTTCCTTTTAGTCCTTAAGGTGATGTGTTAGAATCAGTGTGCAAGGTATCAAAGTCGCTACAAGTTTCACTAGCCGGGATATAGAAACAAGTCGCCGATAATATTGTCGATAACTAGAAATGCGAGGAACCATTAGGGAAACATGGGGAAAACAGTGGAAATTTTTCAGTGAAACTTCATGAGATGCTAAAATACACACTTGCATATTTAGGAATGAAAATTTTGCAAAAATAATGCATACATAATAAGTTTCCATTTATGGGGGCCTAAAAGCATGTGCTGTCAAAAGAAATCAGTACAATCATCCCATCTATCCATCCAACCATCTAACCTCACATCCAAACATCTATCGATATTTCAAAATATCAACAACACACGATATTTCACTGAAAAATCGTCGACAACTGGAAATGAAACGAAAGATTGTGGTCTCGATATCACCTGTGTTGTGATAACGATAATATCGCGATATGATTGATAATATCGTCGGCAATTTGAACACTGCATACAACCATGCGCCCATAAAAAAATTTGAAATGAATTTTTTTTTAATAAGTAGATTTTTGCCGATATTGATACATTAGCGATATTATCGAAATATCGCTGATACATTGACGATACAATCAACACCTAGAATTTACATAGTCGGAAATATTGATGATATCAATACATTGGCAATACAAACGATACCTGAAATTTACATGGTTGAAAATATTGACAATGCATTGGTGATATCGATACATTGGCAATACTTAGCAATATTATCGAAATATTGCTGATACACTGACGATACAACCGACACCTAGAATTTACACAGTCAAAAATATTAGTGATATCGATACATTGACAATACAAAAGATACATTGGCATACAACCATGCACCCATAAAAAATTTTGAAATGAATTTTTTTTAATAAGCAGATTTTTGCCGATATTGATACATTAGCGATATTATCGAAATATCGCTGATACACTGACGATACAATCAACACCTAGAATTTACATAGTCAAAAACATTGGTGATATCAATACATCGGCAATACAAACGATACTTGAAATTTACACGGTCGAAAATATTGGCAATGCATTGGTGATATCGATTCATTGGCGATACTTAGCGATATTATCGAAATATCGCTGAAACACTGACGATACAATCGACACCTAGAATTTACACAGTCGAAAATATTAGTGATATCGATACATTGGCAATACAAAAGATAAATGAAAATTACACGGTCGAAAATATTGGCAATACTTTGGTGATATCGATACATTGGCAATACTTAGCGATACATCACTGTTACTATCAATGGTATTGGTATCACCGTACTAGAGATACAGAATAGTATCGAAGATATTTCAATAATATTAGGGATACTCCGAACCAATGTTTTAAATATCGACAATATTGGCCAATATATCCCACGATATATCTTGTATCCTACCTGTGCGATACAAAATGCACAGGTAGTGCCGATATATCCCACATGTTCGATCCAGTGAACATTTCCAATTTTTTATCCCTTTTTTGGTTGAAATTATATTAAATAGTGTCAAATGGTTACAAACTCATTGGTTCTTCATGTTTTGCATGACAAATCATGGAGAGTTGGAGCTTCGATTTCGATATCCATTGGTTCACGTTCTCCATGTTTTTTTCAAAATTTTCCTTCAACCGGCTATTAATTGAGACTAATTTCGAAGTATTTAGGAGTGTTTGATGAAATGATTTAAAAGTGTGTATTAAAGTATTTTTTAACCATCCCTAAAGTTTCCTTGAAAAAATCAACCATTTTCCCAATGTTTCCCCATGTTCCCCTAAAAGTGCGATAATTTACCCGATACAAATGATATATCTCTTGCGATAACTGTTACGTATCTATATCCCAAGGGTACGATACATAACGCGACACCGATATTTCAAACACTACTCCAAACAATGGGTAGAATAGAGTATAAGCACATGGGCTTTGTTCTATATAATAACTTAAGTATGATGGGTTATTTTTATGCTTTCACATTTACTATGGAAGCCCTAATAATAAAATGAGGAGAGGCTAGGCGCATCGCCATCTATTGAGTCCTTTATCTCAGTTTCCCATATTGCTTCTCATATTCCCTTTCTTTCTCTTTTTCAATCTCACTTGAGAAGAGGACAACTATTTGGAGTTCTAAATTTCGAATATTTTTAGCATGCTTTGCTAAATCTTGGACAAAAACTTTTTTGGGTAGGGCTGAGGCATATCATATCCAACATGGATACCCTGAGGAATTTGTAGGATCTAAACATCATAAAACCTTTTTTTATTTTTTTATGCGGGGGGGGGGGGGGGGGGGGGGGGGGGGGGGGGCACTTGGAATCTTCATTGACAACAATACAGCTACAGAAGTAAAGATTATTGCTGAAGGCCTGGATGATTGATATGCAGAATGAAGGTTCTCAAGCCATATGAACATCATAGTTCTGAAAAATTACATCGCTTACTAACAAGCATGGGAAGTTCATTTAAGATATTAATATTGAATGTTGTCTGTTAAAAAAAAAAAAAAGTCATTCTTTCGAGGTAAAACATTACCAGCTGATCCAGGTCTCTCTGCATCTGCAACAGGTCGAACTCCCTATTTGTCATCCATATGAAAGCATAAGAAAAGAAAAATGTAAGCTGAACCAATAAAATGGTGCCCTAACATAAGAAATGCCTCTCTAAATATTCTATGGGCCTAGCATCCTAAATCCCTAAACATGAAATCTGGACAATAAACAAACACAAAATGTCTATAGTTTATAAGAATCTATCACATACCTGGTCGGCAACAATTCCATTTGCACCAGACCTAGAAAAAATAGCTCGAGATTTCAGACTTTTTTCAGATGCTTGTATTTTATCAGAATCTACCCCGTCCTGGATCCACAATGCAAGGAACCAGTTACATTAATAGACAGAATGCAGCATCATTATGCCTGGTACACATTCAAACTATAACAAATCTTTTAGCAATGCTACAAAGACTGGATAGCATACCTTCAATTTGGGCAGAGATACAGGTAACCTAGAAGACTTAACTTGCTGCAATGCAAGCTCTACAGCTTTACTCCCACCGATAAAATTCGGGTGTGAAGTGTTTATGTAATCTATCTACAAATCAAGTAACTTAAATCAGTGCATGGAAAAAATACAAAGCTTAGGACTTTGACAACACTAGCAAATCCGAAGTTACAAGTTTATGGTTAATTGGTTATGGAGTTGCTGAAAGGTGGAAAAGGCAAGAGAAGTATTGGAATGGCATAAAATCATGGCCCCAACCATGCCTGTGGAAATTGAATAATAATTGGAAGAACCGTGTGGTTTTTAAAATGGACCATGAGTATGCGCAACATGTGCAATTTCAACTTTCCACTTTTTCCTTTCAATTAAATTCATTGAAAACATAAGATTTTTCGTTTTAACGTTGTTTCCAAAAGATTGACATAAGAACTATATAAAAAGTAACATGAACTGTATAAACGATGCTAGTCATAGTGAGACGTGACATCACCAAACTCTTCCAGCCACAATTTTTCAAAGGCATGCCCTCAAGGTCTCTGCCCCATCAAAACAATACATGTCCAGACCAAAGAATCCATTTCTTGATGAGAAGTTGTATAGAGAAGGCAAGCTTTAAAATAAAAAATAAACTAGCTTGACAGAAATTAGGCATAATCTTGTTCCTGATCCTGGTAAATGGAAGTATCACCCAGTTCATGATACAGTTTCTATGGTTCTGGTAGTGGTTCAGAAAATCATGTCTAGTCAATGGAAATACAGTTTCAAGCATTTGAACTTCATTATACCTCCATTTCAATAATGTGGCCTATCATTGTCTCTGAAGGTTCCAGGCCTTCTCGCAGAAAATTTCCAACAACTTCATCCATGCGCTTCCTAAGAACAGGAAATCGTTGCAGTTCACCAGCCAGACAGCAGTGGCTCATCTGAAATAGAATCCAAACATTTTAGTGCACCAGAAACGCACACAAACACAGGCACACATTTATGGACGCAATTGAGTGATGTATGCATGCTCTAGTATATAAATGTATAAACCAGTGCTACATGTACAACTTAAAATTTACATAAACAACAAACATCAGGCATTTTTTGTTATCCTTTGAAACAAAAAATAAAAAATAAAAAAAAAAAGGATGGGCATGTCCAGACCAGCCAACCTTAATTAATTCATCATAGATGAACCTTGCACATTGAAGGCTTGGATCTAACAAACGAGCTATCTGCCTTCGGACCAGAACTTCAAATGGCACCTAAAGATTTGGTTAATTATTAACTATCAGAACACAGGAAACCAAACAACCGGGAATTTCAAAACAAATGAATGATTTCTCCAAATCATTTGAAAGTCCACTACCAGAAATCAAGAAGCATTACAACACTCACCTCTGGTACAAATAAAGCACTTTTAGGGCCAGTAGCATTTTGAATAGCAGTGCGGATGTCTTCATCAGTTAAGTCATCACATGGATCCACTTCCTGAAAGAGGTTCCAAATTACATGAGGCCAGGACTAGTAGCAATGTAAAAGTCAGGACAAATTCCCTAGCATGCCACATTACCATACAAGTGCAAAGATAAGAAAGGGAGTTCAATAACAGTTACCAGCAGAGAAAACTTCGTTACGCTAGATTGACAATGAAACTATATATTAACACAAGTAGCCATAAATTCAACATGGTTGCAATAGTAAAGCAGGGCAGTAGAAAGGAACATTTTAAATTTGAATGATTACTTGGAGATAAGATCATAAAGTAGTGTGATGCAAACCTCCAAACTCTTCACAAAGATTGATTGAAAAATATAGTGGACTCGTGCTCCACCAGAAAGCTCTGATGTTGACATTTCCTCGTTTTTCCCCTCCACCATCGAAGAAAAAGCTGTCAAAAGCAGATTATTTAATGAGTTCCCATCTGAGCATTCAACCCATGATGCAAATAACTGGTATGAAATGATAACAAATCGCCTTCAGCTTTGTGTTTAAGTAAATCTTTAGCAAATGTCATACATTGCACTTATTTGTGCCACTAGTGTGTTCAAGCAGTCTATAGATGTACTGTTTCTTTGTTAATTAACAGAGTACGTGGGCCTGTGTCACCTTCATGCATGCCAAAGACAATCTCAATTCCAAGATTCAAAAGCAAATTCTAAGAAACTACGTAGATAGGTAGTCACAGGTGGCATTGCAAATATTGAAGATAGACATTAAACTCAAGAGCGGAATTGCAAATATTGAAGATAGACATTAAACTCAAGAGCGTGGAATGTATCTTAAATTTGAAGATGCTAAAGGCAATCAACATATTAGCAGCAAGCTTTTACCTTCAGAATATTTGGCAAGAATGTTCAAGAGAAGAGCTCCCTGACCAGCCTGCACTTATCAAATACAGAACAAATTACAGAAAAATTATGAAAGTGAAAATTATAAAAGCATCAAGTACAGGTTTGATGCCATGGCTATAACCACTGTCATCATGCTCTATATCATCCATACATGCACATGCCTCATGCCTCGGGGCCTAAAACAGGTTTTGACACCAACAATATAGCCACTTAGGCTGTTTGGAAACTGATGGTTACAGGTATGTAACTGGATGAGCACCCAGTTGCACAGCCAGCACTAAGGGCCAAGGCAACCAACCCACAGCAAAGACGACAGCCCCCATGATTTCTTTTTGATAGATAAGCTGAACTTAAAACCAAGAACTCAATGTTGAAATATAGGCCGTGTACATTGAGCTGTGACTCAAATCACATTCAATCCCCATGAATTACAACATATATTTTCTTAGAAAAACAGTACGCATGTGATTTTTATAGATCTATAGAAAGCAAATAATGGAGCCCAAGGAGGTTATGTGGTGGGTGTTTAGGAAAAGGGCCCTGGGAGGATATATTGACATCATTAAATATCATGTATAAAGTATTGTTACCAAAGTGGGAAGGGGTTGTGGAAGAACTGATGAGTTCCCTGTAGTAGTGGGTCTTCGTCAGGGGTTGTCGTTAAGCTCTTATATTTTTACGATTTTTATGATGAATTAATCACCAGTATCCGGAAGAGGCCCCTTGTTGTATGTTGCTAATGGAGAATGCAGTGACAGTTGATGAAACTAGGGAGGGGTCGATACTACATTAGAGATGTGGAGGAAGTCTCTAGAATCTAAAGGTATAAAGATTAACAAAACCAAGAAACAGTATTTGGAATGCAACTTTAGTAGGAACAGTTATAGAGGCGAGGCTTCAATCAAATTAATAGCCAGGAGATTTCTCAAAACAATGCATTGACCTTGGCTCTGTAATTCAAAAGGATGGAGAGTTCAAAGAGGACATTCAAACTTAGTGCTTGGTGGATGAACTGGACTTGTGCCCCAATGGAGCGGTGTGTGATCAACACATTGCCAATGAAACTCACAAGCAGTTTTTTTTTTTTTTTTTTTTTTTGAAAGAGAGATGAAATTTATGAAGGCCGAAAAGAAAGCAAAACGAAACAACAGAAAGCTAGGCAAAACAAAAGGAAGAGAACGAAACTAGACCCAAACAACAAGCACAGCCCTGCAGCTGGCAAAACCCACCCAACGAAAACTAAGGAACCCACTTTGTAAGGAGGAGCAGGGCCCCTCTAAAAACCCCTACAGAAGAAATGCTTTTATTATAGAAACAACAAGCATCTATTTTGCCCCGGATAGCCCAAAGCACGGCAAGCAGAGCAGCCTTCTATCTTTTCTTCCCTAGCTTCCTGCCACCTCCAACATGCCAAGACTGAAAGTGACCCTCGATGAAGTAGGGCACAACCCAAGACACATCCACCATAGTTGGACTAGATCGACGAAGAGAGGGGGCAATGGAAAAGGAGATGATCGACTGTTTCAGAGAGAGCAGCAAGGGCAAGACCTCGCTTCCGAAGAAAGTGAAAACTCAAGGAGATTCTGCTATTTGACCGAATGTGCTGTATGGATGGAGTGGAGTGTTGGCGGGGGGGGGGGGGGGGGGGGGGGGGGGGGGATGGTTATTTGGAAAGACTAGGAAGAAGAATATAACCAAGAAAAGGATGTGCAAAGCAGCCTACGAGTATCTACATTATGAGCTAAAATAGTGGGTGGTTCGTCCATGCACTACAGAAGTCAGAGACAACCCGATAAAGCAGGGAGCTCTTCTTAGAGCTAGAAGGGCCTAAAAGGAGGATGAGTGAAGACCTAAAAGAACTTGGTCCAAGGTGGCAACAAGCGGCATGAAGGCTTGTACACTTAACAACGACAGGGCCTTAGATAGCAATGATTGGCAGAGTAGGATTCATATAGCTAACCTCAAATAACGAGGACAAGGCTATGAAGATGACAGCGACGATGATGATTTCTACGTCTTTTCAACTTGTATATTACTCTTTGCATGTTACGTGGTTGAAAAATCATGCTTTATTAAATTTCATACATTTTTTTTTTTATTAAGGGTCAATTTTTATACTATATTAGTAAACGAAATTGTATTTATCTTTCTGTGAATGTCTCCCCTACACGAGCGCAGCAGTGCCCTCACTTCCTTGGCTTTGGTATTGATTTATTGGTGCAAACAGAGTATATTATTGACTCAGATGTAAAAATGCATTTGATTCGGAGTCACCACTAGCCAAATTGTGGTAATGAAAAAGGAAGGGATTAGGCACCCTTTTTCGCCCGCACAATGTGTGGTCTCTACTTCACAAGATTTTACAGTTTTTTGGGTGATTCAGTAGAATTTCGGCATTTTTATATTTGGCCGCGCTTCGCATAACCCAAGGGTTGGGCAGGCAAAAATAAGAAAAAAGAAACTATCTAGCCTTACATCGCAGAGCCAAGTAACCCCGGGTAGGCAAATGAAGTAAAATGGAATGCAAACAAGCCTTACTTCGTGGAGCTAAATAACACCAGGTAGGTAAATAAAATAAAATTGCAGTAAATAAGATGAAATACAAACTAGCCTTGCTTCGCAAGATTTAAGATCATGAGCAGGCAAATAAAGTAAAAGAAAATGAAAGAAAGAGAATAATGTAGAATGAGATGAGGAAATATGGATGTAGTTGATACACTTTGAATGTGTAGAATGGAATGCGACTTAAATGGATCAACTTTCCTTCTATCTCTTTCCATTCTACACATTCAAAGTGCATCAACTATCTCGTCCGTTTTCGGTAATCTTAGTCTCATTGGAAAGATAATTAGATAAGCTTCCTAGCAAGACTATAATCACTTCGATCGAAGCCCGTTTGACCTATCAAAAGTATGACCGTTCAGTATATGAAATTAGTTGTCTGCAATTTGATCGATTGGCCCTTTTCTATGATCTTGGGCTCATTGGAAATGTCGCCCGATAAGTTTTTCAATGGAACTGAAATTATTTCAATTGAATCTCGTTTGACTAATCTAAAGCGCAACCAGAGTTTTTACGCCTTTAGGCACTCGGCAATGTGTGGTTTTGGTAAACGGGCCGAATCTTCCTCATCATAACCTGGATTGGAAGAAACTTAAGTTCGTTAAGAAGATCATTTGATCACCTTTCCAATGAACCATAAATCATCTCGATCGGTCAAAATTTGCTTTCAATAACACCATGGTCATTTTGTGTACAAGAACGACTGTACTTTCCTCAATCTTGAAGATGTGACATTTCACGCCTCAACACAACATTTTCCGGGAAGACTAAGTAATAAAGAGAGTGATCCTTGGGTAGAGAGAGTTCATTTCATCCTTTTTTTCGCACATCAATTGCTATGTACAGAGAGTTAATAAGATTTTGGAGTTCGGATGCACGGCCATGACCAGATTGTTATTGGATTTGGCGATAGCCGATCGAGTCCATTGGTTGTCTCCAGGACGTGCCGAGTATGCTTCATGTTCGACTCGATTGGATTTTTGGATTTTCAATGATTTCTAAATCCGTAGGAGATAATTTTATTGAAGTTAAACTAAAGCTCAAAAAGTGGCTTACCCTCATTTTAGGTGGGGTGTCTACAGTTTCATTACTTACGGTGGATCTGGTTGCACCAAATACCACGGAATATCATGAAATTCTGCACAATTTTTTTATCGGCAATAAAATTTTGCACATATTGATAGCAGTGCACCAAATATCATGATATTTGCGGCAAGCAAATGCACCCTTATGTTTTTCATCTTTCTTTCATGTCAAAAATTTCCCTCCCTCAACTGGCAAAAGGAAATTATCGAAGTACAAATTATTATTTTTTTAATGATGGAAATATAGTACGAAATGTTTATTAATCTATGAACTTAAACAAAAAGAAAAATTATCATACATTAGGATCAAGCGTATCCACCAACTCATATTGAACACCTATTCGGAAGAAAGAAAGTGTAAACTTATCAAATAAGGAAAGAATAATTTAAACTTTCATAATCTTGTGCAAATGATCCAGCCATACTCTCGGAATCATTATGAAAAAGATACCTTTGATTCTGTGATTTCACCATAGGCAGCATGCTCCTTTGCTACAGCAACCAATTGAGCACTTATGCGGGCTTTTAATCCTGGAAGAACTGCCCTGATGTGCTGTACCAAAATCTGCAAATAAAATTAGAAGTGTAAGGTAGTTTGAAACAGAGTAACGGATTCATTGAATGTTCAGAAGTAAGCACAACCGTTGCTATGGAATTACTTAAATGGCTTCACCAATTAATTTAAGGAAATGCCAATCCATATGAGATAATCCAACAAAAGGATAAAGAGAGATCTATGAAAGAAGCATAAAGTAGCAGCACAGTAATGGGTTGCAGCAGAGAGATCACCAACACCTACTGCAGGTGCAGATTGAGACATCCATTTTAGGTTAAAAACTTCCACTAAATACTGTAATGCTTGACAGTGAATAATATTGCCACCAATGATCCTACCTGATTCAACTTCTTTGCTAACTGGGGGATGCCACAACGATCTGAAAGGCCATGGTATACCTGTAATCAGTATCAAAACTAAATCAACAAGTTGCAAACTTAATGTAGACGTAAGCCATAATAACTTGAAAATGGTATTGGTTATACAGCTTTTCTGCGGAAGAAGTCCTCTTCATAAGCAAGTGCTTCCTTAATACTGCGGTTGTAAATAATATCCTGTTGAAAATAAAATAAGTAAAATATTTCAGAAGCTTCTTTAAAAAGAACATGCATCAGCCAAGAAATGCACCAGTATTCTATTGGCAACAAATCATTCACCAATTTCCAGAATTTTGATATCATCTCAATACAAGCAATTTTAAAATTTATACAAATATAGGTCCTCAATCCCCACCAAGACGGAAACATGTCAGTAGAATTAATTTCATATGAGGCATTTCCAAGACAACATCCAATATCATACATGAATGAAGTTGGTTCATAAAGTCAAAGGAGTGAAATTCAAACACCAAGGCGCGAGTACACATACAAGGTCACATATCTGGTCTAGAGGCATGAGTAGCTAGATTGATTGTCACCAATGAAATGAAATTCACATTATCTGTAAATATGTATGGATGGTCTATTATACCTATGGATGAAGCATGAAGCAAGAGTTTATAATATTATAAGCTTACAACAGATGGTGTGAATATAGGAAAAGGTCATAACGAACATCCAGTGTTTCATAAAGGGATTACCTCCTGACTACGATTCACAATACCGACATAACCAAGTCGAAGAGGGATCACTTTTCCAAGCAAAAAATTGCGAGCATCAGTACCTCTATCCATGATATCCAACTGAACACAAAACAAGATATCATTTCCATGTCTCAAGATAACTGCAGATTTCAGCATGCAAACATTACTGAAGTATTAGAAATTTAGAATAAACTAAGAACTGCAACAGAGAGGTGTCTGACCTTTGTGATTACACCAATTGTCCGAGAACCTGTCAAGAAAAGTAGCATAAGAAAATTTTAGAATCATGTAGGCAAATCCACTCCAACAGCTGCAAAAGAAAATTATTGTGCCCAATTTTAAAGTTATGTGAACGTACATCACCATCTCATAAAAGCATAGTTGCAGAATTTACCATCAGGATCAGCCACCCTTGCCATCGAAAGTGCATCTGAATTGGCCAAATCTGAATTCGCAGGTGTAACAGCTAAAATAACACAAGTCGCATGCTTGATATATGACAATATCATATTTCTGATTCGCAGCTCAATATCCGTTGGCTGATCACCAACTGGAACCTTCGTAATTCCAGGCAAATCCACCAATGTAATGTTGAGAACATTTGGAGAGAACACCTTTAAACGAATCTGCTTATCCGAGACTCCCTTGTTTCCTCCTGCTTCCCTGTCCGTTTCAGCCTGCATTTTCAAAACAATAGGTTGAGGGTGGAAGTCCAAAGGAAATTATAACATTCAATTATGCATGATCCGTGAAAATGCAAAAACAAAAATGATCAAATCACAGTAATACATGGCACCAGAAAGATCAAAAAAGAAAAAGAAAAAGAAAATTAAAGAATCTGATAGTAAATTAAGTGGACAATGGACACTTTTTTTCACCGAGGATCTGAGAATAATTGTTCAAAGTATGTTCTTTTTTCTTTTGTTCTTTTTTTTTTTTGGATACGTACAGAAATGTTATCGAGTAAAACAGGAAAAGACACATCAAGAGAAGAAAATCATCTTGAATACAGAGATGACCTGGTGTGTGAAGTTGCATTTGCATCCATCTAGCTCAGCGTCTCACCAACATAGGCGTACAGAACACCCATGCTTTAGCACCTGGTGCAACAGCTCCTGGTGCAACAACAAGCACCAACTTGACTTGGGGGGGTAGTGATTTAGTAGCAGTAGGCGGCAAAGTCGCTTTGTTACCTATTCCATTAGGAACCGCAGATTTTTGGTACATCACATTCATGCATTTACGATCCATGTGACCGTATTGATACTACTTAAAGGTATTCTATTTGCTCGTAGCTCACGTTTGAAACCTGATAAAGCAAATCTTGGTTTTTGTTTCCCTTGTGACGAGACTGGAAGAGGAGGGACATGTCAAGTACCATATCCATCACACACCGACACCCTACATCATCCATGCTGATAACATCCAGTATTCTATCCATTGAGCATTTATCTTTATTATTATAAATAAATAATTTAAAAAAAAAAAAAAACACTACCCCAATCCTAATATTGTCCTTACCCACATACAACTTGTATTTGTGTCCAATCTCCTTGGATTTTTCTTTAGCAGCTAGTCCATAAAAATTTGAGAATTTATCACAGTCTGATTGTGGGGGTTTGTAGCTTGCACAAGAAGAAAGCTTTAAGGCAGACAAACTTGTAAATGACAAGGTTGAATGTAACCAGTTTGGCATTTTATGCTTGAATGTCATTTTACTCTTTCATACATTTTAGTTTTTCATTTAATTTATGATATTGTTTTATCACAAAGAAAGGGTGTTGATTTATCAAAATTCAGGTTAACTACCACGGGTCTCTTTGCCATTCTCTTGACCTCCACTATTCTACCTTTAAATCTGTATCTAAGATGATCTCTACCCCATTCCTTGTATACTCTTCTCGTATATCCAGCATTTTTGCTGTTTTTGGATGATACCATGTATCCAACAATTTTTAGCCATTGGCAATGTCTTCTCTCTCATTTCCATTTCATATCTTGTAAGCACATGCTATATTAGCCCTCCCTTTTCATTGAATTCAAATTCCATACTCATGCCTAATGAAATTCCCATGTTCCACATGACAAGATGAATTTTCCTCTATAGGGATTAATATTTCTGCGGGTTTGTGATAGGAAAGATCTTATAGGTGAGTGGTTTAACGTGATATAATTTCTTGGGCTTCGGGTATCAGATGACCCCTTAACATCCTCCCCCTATAGGATTTATTTGTATTTTGCGTTTTATTGAATACCTTTCCAAAAAAAAAAAAAGAGAGTAGGACAGTGATGATGATGAATTCCTCATCTAGACTTGCTTCTTTACCCATTCCGATTTAAAAGCCTAGATGCTTCTGCATGCAAAAAAGAAAAAAAAAATCAAGAAATTTATCGCACGCATTGTTTGATAGAGGGGACTTCTATTTAGAGGTCCCACATAAAATTAATGTTTCTTCCCATTTCTTGTTAGGCCAGAACTAGGGTTTTAAGAGTCCATGGACTATATCAGCAGCTCCCTCCCTCTTGCTTTTCCATGGCTCTTTGGTTGATAAACCTTTTCATGTCAATCTTCTAGCAATCTCTCCTCTCCTACATTTTCATTGCTCTTTGGTTGATAAACCTTCATTCTCCTCAATGTGTATCTCCTACCGAAAACCCGACCCCCCCCCCCCCCCCCCCCACCCCCCCCCCCCCCCCTCTCTCTCTCTCTCTCTCTCTAATTGCTCTGTGATTGATAAACCTGCACACTCTTCATGCGTAGCTTCCGACCACAAGCTACAGCTTTTGACGGTGTGAAAAGGACCAAACGATACACTATTTTTAATGGTATTAGGAAATATACAATCCTCAAACAGGTAAAACACCATTTTTATCGATTGAACAGGCAGGCCAGACATTCATGTGATCCACACCAGTCGTGCAAAAAAACTCCACAATTGGAACATACCACCCATACAATCAATGGATTCTTTTTCGCGGGCATTAAGTTGAGCATCCGCTTCGAGTCCAGCAATCTCAGAGTTAAGATATGCCAGCCAGATGATCAGTTCGGATAATCGAAAGGCGGGCCCCACCAGATGATTTTTCATTCACCTTTTCAACGAAGAAAGAAACGGAAAATCAGTACTTCTAGAATCCTAACCTGAATCTCCCTACGAATCGCGGCGAAATCAAAGAATTTCTTCCCGGGAAGGTGCAAGAACTCCCCCCACTCATCGCCCTCTTCCGCCCCACTCGAAGGCGCGTTCACGAGCTGCAGCACGAGCGGACGCCGTGTGCAGATGTCGGAGCCCCTTGGCAGGAAATCTCTCCCCACCAGAGCTTCTAAAACGCTGGATTTCCCGCTGCTCTGGCTACCAACGACCGCCACCTGCGGCAGATCGATCGTCGACGAGCTGCCAAGCTGGGAGAAGATGTCTTGGAGCTTGTTGACGATCGGAATCACGGCATGGCCGAGCGGATTTGAAGGAGGAACAGATGCGGAGGAGGTGATCGGATCGTCCGCCATAGATTTCTGCAGAGATAAAGAGATCTAGGGTTTTAGAAGAGGAGGGAGACGGTGGTGTTTTCTGCTGCAAGCGATCTTTTAAGCAGGAGAGCAGAGGCGACTGAGGGAGGGAGACGATCTTGGGCAAGAAGAAATACTACTTCCAGACGCCCCAATTTTCAAGCGACAAATGGAAACGCACCACACGCACGAGTTTTCACATGTGTGAACGATCCAGGACGTCCATCAAAGAATCCCTCAGTGCACGTCTATTGTTCTCAGATTGAAATGGTGATCCTCACGTGCGGGTTTGACATACAGCGATTGTAGTTTTCTCAACAGTCCATTTCGTTGTGCGTGTGCGGCTCACCTGATGAATGGTCAGAATTTTCGGACTAATGAAAATTCGGTGTGGCGTTCACTCTATAAACGTCTCAGATGCTTCACACGTGGTATGCGGTGCGTTTGGTACGTTTATATATGGCGCTTGAAGATGGGGCGTCTGTAATTAGCATTCCGTTCGTTGGGCGAAGAGAAATGAGAGGAGGGCTTTTCTTCATGGACGCGGATTGCGTCCTACCCCCGCCCGGACGGATTACTGTCCGGGCAGGGATCTGTGGGGCCCACAGTCATGTAAGTATTTTATCCACGCCGTTAATCACTTTTATCATACCATTTTATGATATGTTACTAAAAATGAAGCAGGTCCACAGCTCCAGTGGACCACACCAAAGGAAGCTGCAGTGATATGAGAACCACCGTTGAAACCTTTCTAAGGGCCACTGTGATGTTTTTTTACCATCCAACCTTATTAATAAGGTCGTGTAGGCGTGGACGAAGTGAAAACACAAACATAAGCTTGATCCGAAACTTCTCCGGCTCTCGAGAACTTTTTAATGGTGGAAGTTCAATCCCCATTCTGTGGTTCAATCAATACTTAAACCTACCACATTTTTAAGATCTTACTTTAAAATGATATGAGAGAAACGATGAACAGCTTTACATTACAGTGGCCCCACATAGTCCTGCCGGGGTAGGACGCAATCAGCGTCCTTTCTTCATAAACTCGTTTTGAGTCTCTTGCGACTCAGGATTGACAGGAGCTGTCGCTACGGGACCTACATGCTGAGATGATCCAACGATCAGAACCCTCCATCTTCTCGCTACTATCATATATTAAAAATCATTACTCCCCATCAGTGATAATCCTGACCGTCGATTTATGAAGTCACCTTCCAACGTTTGCCTTTGAAATATTTCTTCCAATGTTCTAAATTAATCTCCGCATGCGATGTTCATAATCATCCGTTCAGTGAAAGTTCTGATGATGATCCTTATAAAGTCCAGAGCAACGACGCGTGGGTCCCAGTAGTAATACATATGCTGGGTCTCTGAGTCGCGACGGAGGTAAAACGAACTTTTTCTTCATCGCGCGATGAACCGTAATTGATTCGTTGCAATTTCATTAAGCACGTGACCTCTGGTCAGAGGTCGGAAGTCGGAAAGCTTTTCCCAGGAATTTACGGGAACCAGGTGGGCCTACTGTCATGCCTGTGAAAAATCTTTCCCGCCGACGTTTTTTTTAATTCATTTTAAGGCCTGTTTGATTTTTCAAGTGCACGTTAAATATCCCGTAAAAGCGTAAAAGAGTAATAATTATTTTACTGTATATTTATAAGGCACTTTTACTACTTACTTTTTACATGAAATTGAAAACATTACAATATATATATATATATGGGTATCACTATAATGCATTTCCCTTATTCAAACTGCTCATCCATTATAATTTTTAAATTTATAGTATGAACAAAAAAATAAAAAATATCCAAAACTCAAGTGGACCACACCACACGAAAATAGGAATCAAATACTTACCATTAAAAACTTTGTGATGCCACTGTTTCTTTTGATGTGGGCCACCTAAGTATTGGATCATCTTTAATTTTTTGCTCATGCCTCAAAATATTGTAGTAAAACATATGGATGGAATTGATATATCATTTACATTATCTTGAGGTTCAAAAATTTTAATTAGCTATTTGAATTGGTCTTTAGTACAGAAGTTTTCTTGAAATTTCAAACGGATGAAATAGTGATAATTACTCATTTCCTAAGTATTTATCCAAACTCTTGAAAATCAAATACACCTTTAGAATATGATGACAAAAATAAATCGTATCCAAATCTCAAGTGAACCTAAAACTTGATAATTAAACAATTAGGGATGAAATTTTCGTGAGGTCACAAAAGTTCTGATTCTACTATTATTTTACTTTTCCGTACATCCAATAGAAATGTTATTATTAATGATATGAATGGTATCTAAACATCGCTATTGAGCCCAAAAAGGTTTCAATGGTAAAAATTTTCCTAACTACATTTTCCTTTAATAGGGCTTATTTGAGCTTCAAATACAGTTTATTTTGAGCAACATACCCTAAAATGAAATTACAAAACGGATGGACCTAGAGAATTTCTCACAAACATTACAATGGCCCCACCTAAGTTCTCAGCGCAGGAAGTTACTGCAAAAGGCTTTCGCAGGAAATCCATGTCCGATCCTCTCGGAGATGGAAGTTTGCTAGTCCAATATCATCTCTTCTAAGGCAATATGGACCGTTGATATGGTGGGGCACCTTTGCGAACGGGCTGTAAACTAAAATTACGACTGCAGTGGGAAAATGGAGGGTCGACAATCAATGCGTAAAGCTGACAGCAAGCGAAGGCTATGATCACTAAATCACCGTAACTTATCTCGCTCTACACCTGGTGGCCCACATTACCAACGGTTCGGATTGCCCTGTGCGCGTGGCAACGATCTCCTGGACTTTTATTCGTTACTCCGGCAGGATGAGAGATTGATACGCATGCCCCCAGAAATTAAAGCTCATCCGTATGTTGAATTAGGACCATTGTAACTTTTCATCCTGGCCGTTCATTAATTGTTCACCAAGATCATCCATCTTTGACGTAATTAAACTTTAATTTTCGGTCTATGATCCATCTAATTTAAAATCCACTATTTGGACGGTTTTATTTAGTCATCTGTAAGGAGGATATGCAACTTCTTGGTATCTGAGTATCAGCGTCACACTCCACCGGAGTATCAAAGTTTCTTCTCCTTTTCATGCGGAGGAAATATATGGATATTAGCTGTCGTCTCCACCCTCCATTTTGTGCACGTCTGGCCCTACGTTTGTCTATCAAGAACGTTGATCTGAAGGGCCACTCCCAGGAAAAAACGATCCAGGCCATTATTGTATGTGGCCCACCTTGGATGGATCATCCAGCGAAAAAAAGTCCAGATTAGAAGATCTGAGTCACCAGTGTTTTGATTTTTTTTTTTTTCAATTGAATATCCACTACTATATTGTATGTCTAATCCTAGCCATCTGTTCTTCGACCAAAAATTGAAAGGCTATGATTTGTCCTATCATATATATATTATAATATATATATATATATATAATATATATATATATTGTGTGTGTGTGTGTGTGTGTGTGTGTGTGTGTGGTGTGTGTGTGTGTGATGGACCCAGTCATCCAATCCGGGGGATGCAATAATGGGCCCCACTTGACGTAATCGAAGATCTGCGTGTGCTGTGCAAAAGCCCGGTGCTGTGGGTCACACCAGGCACATGAAATAATCCTAGGCATCGCATCTGGTGGTCTTCAAATGGACGGTTGATGGTTAAAAATGGATGGTCCAGATTCTAAGGCAGGAGTTGTATACGACCATCGGGTTGGTATGTTTCTGATGTAGCACGGTGGATGGATAGGATTTCACGATCATGCGACACGTGTAGCGCAGTGAAGGAAACGAACCAAAAGATGCGACTCTTCTTACACCTCCTAGAACACCCAAGCACTGTGGGGTCCACCGTTACGTAGTATATGTAAAATCCACTCCGTCCATCGGGTGATAACCGTTATTTGAATCGTACTTTGAAACGATGAGCTAGTTTAAAGTCTCAAATTGGCCAACCCAATGGGAACAATGTCAGATCGAGCCCAAAACCGCTAAGATCACACTGCATAGCCTGCCTGAGTTTTCTTTATCAGGATAGTTTTTTCATCTTCTCTTCATCGTGGTGACTTACACCTGATTAATGGTTTTGATGGAAGATACACGCCATGGTGGGTCCACACATAAACATATGGTTGGCATCCCATCCCATTGTTCCATGTGGTGTGGTCCATCTGAGTTGTGGATTTACCTGATTTTTTATCTTTGGCACTAAAATCAAGGATGGATTCTGATGGACGGAATGGATTTTACATTTACAGCATTGTGGGCCCCACGCATGGATTTTTCTGCAGCACTTTGGTCAAACACTGTTGCTGAGGAATCCTGTCCCTTCAAATTTGTGGAGTGCTACGGTTCGGATGACCTACCCCGCTCGTCGTTAAAGTGCGCTTCGTGTGTGGACGTGATTAACGTACGCACACCTGGGAAAAATACCGAAACAGAGGATTGCTTCATCTGAACGGTGCATCTGGTGCATCATCATGTGGGCCACATCTGCACATTCGTCATGGATGTCCATCATCTTCTCCAAGCGTCCAATTTGCCTGCACGGATTTATCATGGGACCATTCATGTTGCGCGCTACCTGATGAACGGCCTGGATCTTTCCCACCTGATGTAAACCTACGAACCTCCAGATGCCACGAATAGAAGATAAATCATGGGATAACGGTGGCTATATCATATCGTACGGTCTTTTATCCGCCAGCGTGTCATGCACGCAGAATATCGTGTCCGTACAAATGGTGGGCCACACCATGATAATCATCTGATGTGAAAAAAGGGAGGTCCACACATGTGAATGGATATTTGTGACACTCGATCTTCATGTTCTGCATGCTCGTTCGTCCGGATATGAATCATATCTTATTATACGTCATAATTTCTAACAGGAAAACGGTATAATTTAGGGCTGTCAACGGGCTGGGCCGGGGTAGGTCTCGTCTGTCTTTGTTTAAAATTCTAATTTTTAGGCTTGGGTGTGACTGATTTGAATTTCTAAGTGACGTGGGACCAAATAAAATTAATTTTTTTATACATTTTTAAATTTGATGTAGAAGGAAATGAAAAATTATAAGTATTTTTATTTTAAAAATTCAAAATCTACTATTTATTTTAATCAAAAGAATTCTCAATAATAAAGAGCCTAAATTCAGTTAGGTCATAGCTGTGGGCCCACCTTAAGCCTAAAACACTGAAGCTGATTCAAATCCCAAGTGAGGTCCAAATTAGGTACTACCTCCACCCGTACCTAGCCAGAGGCAGATGATCTTGGCAATGTTTCGTGGTGACTACCATGATGCATGTCGTTTTATCTACACTGTCCATCCATTCTGACATAGCATTTTAGGGTGTGGGTCAAAAAGAAAGCAAATCTAAGGCTTGAGTGGACCATGCCATGAGAAGCAGTGATGATAATGATGGCCACTATTGAAACCTTCCTAAGGTCTATTGTGATGTTTATTTATCACCTGACTTATTCATAAGGACAGAGAGACTTAGACAAAGGGAAAACATACGTATCACCTTAATTCAAAACTTCCATAGATCCCAAAGGTTTTACATCTGTGGGCATTTTGTCCTCGTTGTTTTATGTGTAGTCCACTTGAGCCTTAGGTTTGCCACCTCCTATCTTAAAATGATTTGTCAAAATGGGGACGGCATGGATGAAACACATACATATAGGTGGGCCCCACGAAGCCCTTATCTAGACTGTCCATCTTTAGCTAGGTCCAATTGAGGGTAGTATAGGTGATGCGATTGAACAATTTCTCAATGGAAGATGCTCCAATAATGATTACTTAAATGGTGTTTGCTTATTAAAAACATTTTGGCACATTTTGATAAAAGTAAATGGAGGTAAATGGTGGGAATTTGGAGTAGATGAAGGTGAACGATATTTGATGTTGTTTGCATGAAAGTAAATGCACACAAATGAAATGAAATTGAAGCAAAACAGCCTTGTAAATGAAATCATCACAAGTAAATGGGGATAAAATGCCTTTTTAAGATCAGTTGGAGAGTCCCACAAGAAAATAACAATGATGTTATGCACATGTGCACCATACACATGACATGCTAGTGATGCTCCAAAACCATTTGAATACTAGCTACATCACTAAAATCATACCAATAAAATGATCTAAAATGTGTAAAGGTTAAGCCATCTAAATTGACACATAAAAAGCATTGGTGAGTTGCTTATTCGTGATTCTTATATTTTGTGGGCAATGTTTTTTTAATTTTTAGCTAAATTATATATTTTAATGAGCTTATTACAGGCAATCTATTAAACATCACATATAATTATCTATTTCGATGGGCTTATTTTTGGCTAAATTATATATTTCGAGGAACTTATTACAGTCAATCTATTAAAGATGATTTGGAATATTACATATGTTACTGTGAATATATTGAAAATTTCTAATGTATTCCAAATCATCTCATTCACTCCTATCTAAACAAAATATTTAGATTTTAAATGTATTTTATTTACTCCTATCCAAACACACGATGATTAAGCCATCTACTCCAAAATTATTTACCTCTGATATCATTTTTCATTTACCTCCATTTATAGGTTCCCTAGCAATTTTTATAAAAGGCACGGGGAAGTGGACAATTTTATTAGAAAATTTCCCTTTTGTTATTAATTTATTACTATGAAATTAAAGTCCTGCGTAATCTTTCGAGAAGCAAATTATGTATGTGAAGCATATTGAGTAAACTCTAAGCCCAAAAATGAAGAATATCCAAAGCTTGAGTGGACCACACCAAATGAAATGTGTGAATTGAATGTCTACTGCTGAAAATTTCTCAGGCCACAAAAGTTTTGGATCAAGTTAATATTTGTATTTTTTTTTAATTCATCAATGTATGTGTGATCTTATGAACAGGTTGGATGACAAATAAATGTCATTGTGGCTTTATAATGGTTTCCATCGTAGACCACACAAAATAATAAGCTTGGGGTTGCATTAAATGTAAAATAACACCGCACTAAATGCGAGAGTTATCATTGGTGTAGTTCACTTGAGCGTTGGATCTACTTTTGGGCTCATGCCTTAAAATGATATGAAAAAATGGATGGGCATCAAGGGATAAAAAGATACATTACAGTGGCCCAACACAAATATGTCTATTGGTGGTTAGAGACTCACTGGGTATGATCCAATCTGCTTCGATTCATTTTTCAGAAGACAAGGGAATGTAGGCTCTTTTATATATATATATATATATATATATATAAAGTTAGAAGTGTACACAAGTTGAGCCGAGCCGAGCTTTGCCCAACTCGTGCTCGACTCGGACTGCTCGAGTCCCAGCTTGTACTCGGCTTGGCTCGGCCTTCGAGCTCGGAACAACAGCTCGTGCTCGGCTCAGCCGAGTTCGGACAGGGCGAGGTGAGCGGGTAGGGTAGGGAAAGGGCGACCGGGCAGGGCAGGGACACCAGACAGTCGTTGTGGCCACCGGACAGGGCAATGTGAGCGCCTAAGAGAGAGGAGGAAGAAGAAATATAAGGGAAATGGCGACCGGGCAGGGCAGGGACCGCCGGATGGTCGCTGTGGCCACCAAAAAGGTCGCCAGACAGGGCAATCGAGCGCTTGAGAGAGCGAGGGAAGAAGAATAGTGAGGCGAGCTGAGCGGCTGGGACTTGAGAGAGAGAGATGGAAGAAGGGTAATGACTGTGCAGGTTAGGGTTTTTTGAAGGGGAACGAGCGCCCGAGAGAGAGGTTTTTTTTTTTTTTTTTTTTTTTTTTTAAAAAAAGGGAACGAGCGCTTGAGAATGGGATGCCAGGATAGGAGGTAGGGTTTTAATTTTTAAAGGGTATATATACCTTGTACCGAGTCAAGCCGAGTTCGAGCAACATTCGAGTCAAGCAGGGGCAAGATCGAACTCGTTTCGAGCACCAAAAATCAGCTCAACTCGGTTCGAACTCAGCTTCGATCCGAGTCGAGTTTAGCTTTTTCGAGTCGAGTCGAGTGAGCTACTGAGCTAACTTTGCTCATGTACAGCTCTATATAAAGTTCCCTTCTATCATCACTTTATTAATTGAAAGTAAGGGTTCCCGTGTATGTTGATGATGTTTAAAACTTTGTAATGCCTAAATAGTTATGGAAGTGAGATTAGCGAGTGCTAGCATTATCTTGACGGGAGGGTAGTGGAATCTCCTACAACTGATGGGATAGTTGAAATCCCGTGAAATTCACCTAAAAGGGTCTTCTATAGGATTTAGACAAATGATATACTAATAAGATTGGATATAATCTCTATAAATTTGTGGAATTTAAGTTCATATTTTCATTGAAAGTCGGAACCTCCGTTAAAATATAAAGGCTCATAAATATGACTTGAAACTCGTGGAAATAGAGGTCTATAATGTGTGATATTAATATGCAATCACCTGACATTATATTACACCAAAAACCCCTTTAAATGCCTAAATATCGAATGCCCTATACAAAGAGTTCGAGCTCTAAAGGTAAACAGAAAAGGGTAGAAAATTGTTCTATCGATGGCATCGAGAAACTCAATTTTACGGCTGAAATGTCATTGGACAAGTTATACACTTTTACTCGATGCCATCGAAGGTACCCTCCGATGCCATCAAGGGGACCTTCCAATGCTATTGAATGAGTCCTCGATCAAATGAGTCCTTGATGCATCGAGTGGTTTTCGATGCTATCAACAACCCCTTGAGGACTGCTCGATGGGATCAAGAACCACTCGAAAGCTATTGTGTTTTGGGCATAATAACTTACAACAGCTTAATACCTCTTATAACTTAACTTGTCATATTCTAATTGAGGTTTATAAGCCTATGTATGATCAAACAATGTTTACCTATTAAGATTATAATCATCTACATGTTTGGTTTGTTTTGGGATAAAGTTAGGGTCACCAGGGCATCTCACACATATCTTCTTTACTTATTTTGTGTTTTAGTATTTTTGTGTCTTCGGTCTTCAACTTCCAAGAGCTCAATCGACTCCCTAACACACCAATGCACGTGATTGACAATTAAGGTGTACAAATAAATGCACTAACAACATCTACATAACGCGCCATAGCTTGAACAATTTAATTTAACAGATTATATATTACACGTGAAATGTTTGTGTAAAATTTAAGTTCTTGCATATCATCCATGACACTATTTGGGTATAAAATTTTGCTATTATGACTTGTTTGACACCTTGGATTTAGAGGCAAATAAGTGAATTTCAAATTCAAGTAGACACAATTTATTTATTTATTTATTTATTTTTTATTTTTATTTTTTTGCGTTTGAGAGCCCCATATTTGGAGGTAAATATAATTGGGGACAAATACACCTTTTTTTTTTTTTATGTATTTTGAAATCTCAGTAAAATACCGGGATCCTTATCTTGCTATCTTTTAAAAGGTGAGAGAGTCGCACTTATAATAAAAGAGTTACTAGGCGCTATTAAATCATTATATATGTTATATGCCGATGATACCCAAAACAATCTCATTATTGCCTGCAACAACAAAATCAAATCAATAAATTGATTTGAATCATTCAAACATTGGACATATAAATGGATGGTTAAATATGCTTGTGAGTTACTTATTTGTGATCCATTTTTTTGTCAAAGTATATATTTTAATGTGCTTATTATAATAATTTTATCCAACATCACACACACACACACACACACACACATATATATATATAATGAATAGTAATTTAGTTATAAAATTCAGATATTGTGAATATAATGAAGAATTTCAATGCATTCCTAATATAAGCTCCCAAATACAAGATTTGAAGTTTAATGTGTTTCAACAAAGCGCAACTTAGAATTCATATCACTTGATTCTAATGTAATTAAGATTTGGATTCCAATGCATTCCAATTTGAAGCTCAAAATGGGTTATCACACTTTTGGCAGCAGCGGAGCGCCACTAACTTTAAGGGCATGTTTGTTAATGCTGATTTTTTGTACTTAATGTGGAATTTGAAAAAATTTCGTGTTCAGTGGTGTTTGTTAACGCATAAGAAGGAAAGCGCTCCATGAATTTATGTTGAAATTTTTCCGTGATGGGAGTCCTTTGCGTTGAAATTTTTTCGTCATGGGAGTCTAGATTAATGCATAATGAAGAATGCGCTCTGTGATTAATATTTTGTTAATCCAAAATTACCCTTTGCGAGAGAGATTTTCTCCCAGCGTTATACACATCCCGACTTTTAACATAGGGCACTTCTTTAAGCCCACCATGATGTATGTGTTTCATCTATTCAATTCATCCATTCTTAAAGATCATTTTAGGGCTTGATGTCAAAAAATGAGAGGAATATAAATCTCAGGTGGACCACACCATAGGAAAACAATAGTGATTAGATATCCACCATTAAAATTCTCCTAAGGCCTAATGTACTGTTTATTTGACATCCAATTTGTTGATTAGGTCATATAGACCTAGATGAATGGAAAAAACAAAGATCAGCTTGATCTAAAACTTTTATGGCCCCCGAAAAGTTTTTAATGGTCGACGTTCATTCAACATTATTTTCCTGTAATGTGGTCCACTTGAGATTGGGAGATACCTAATTTTTGGTCTCATACCATAAAGTGATCTAGAAACATAGATGGACGACGGCATGGATGAAACACATACATCATGGTGGGGCCCCCATAGCACCGACCACCAGCCATTGGCTAGTGGCAAGGGAGTAGCTAATCTGTCTCTGCTGAGGCAGATTGGATACTGACAGGTTGAGTAGCGAGACTCGCTACTGAAGTTATGTCACCAAGTTATGTGGGCCCTATCATGATGTATGTTTTGTATCCACGCCATCCATCCATTTGGAAATATAGTTTTAGGTACAGATCCAAAGAATGAGTCAAATCCAAAGCTCCAGTGGACCCCACCACATAAAACAGTGGGGAGAGTGACGCCCACCATTAAAAACTTAAATAAGCCAAAAAAGTTTTTGATCAAGTTGATATTTGTTTTTTCCCTTCTTTCATATCTGTGTTAACTTGTGAACAGGTTGGATTTCAAATAAAAATCACGGCCAGGCTTAGGAAGGTTTCAACGGTAGGCATCAATTTTTCCATTGTTTTTTTTTTTTTGTGGTGGGGTCAACTACATATTTGGATACTCCTCATTCTCTAAGTCATGCTCTAAAATTAAATCTCCGGATAGATGGACAATGTAGATAAAATACATACATAATAGTGGGCCCACATACATCATAGTGGGCCACAAAACTTGATGGCGTGACTTCGGTAGCGAATCTCGCGATTCAACTTGTCAGTAGCTAATCCCCGTCCAAGTAGGATGCAAAATTGTTGGTGTACCTCATATTAGCTATATAGCTGTTGTATTGACGTCAGCAAGTTCTATAGGTCCCATCATAAGGTATGTGTTATATCCAAACCGTCCATCCATTTGGCGAGCTCGTATTAAAGCTTGAGATGAAAAATAAGCTGCAAAAAACAACGGGGATTGAATGTCTACCATTGAAACCCTTTTTGAGGTCACAAAAGTTTTGGATCAACATGATTTTTTTTTCCTCTTCATACAAGTATTTGTGACCTTATGAACATATTGGATGAAAATAAACTTATATAGGCCATAAAAGTTCTGTATCAAGCTATATTTTAGGTGTTTTCACTTCATCTATTTCGGAATGACCTAATAAATGATTTGGATAACATATAAATATTTTAGGTGTTTTCACTTCATCCAATTGGGAATAACCTTATAAACTGCTTGGATAACATATAAATATAAGGTGGGGCTTTATTCGAAGGTTTTGTTGCTGCCGGTGTTCAATCCTATACAACACAAGAGTATTTGAGGGCATTAGGATGATATTTTAGTTTTTTATTAAGTATTTTAGTTTATTTGAATTAAATGTAACGATTTTATTTTCATTTAATAAAAAAAATTTCTTTATAATATAAAACATTTCCAAAAGAGAGATAGGGCCAAATGCGTCAATTTAACAAGTTTTAGACATTTAAGATGTTTATTAACAAATAAATTGTTTCAGATTCAGTACTTAATTTTCAAACTTCACCCATAATTATTAAACAAGTTTTTTTACTTGAGATTTCAAATTCAGCTTCAGATTTCAGATTCCGTCTTTAGACTTTAGATTTAACCAATGGGGTTTAAGTCTCAGATAGTGCCGTGCTTAATACTCTGGCAGGAGGAATAGTTCATAAATTCTGCATGGAATACATGTGACTCATGTTAAATAATTTGAACTGTGGATGACAACTTAGACACGGTAGCCCCTAAATCAGTCTTATTAACTAATTCTGGCCTCAAGTTCATTGATATTTTCCTCCCGGCTCATGAATGTGCATCAGATCTCCACCAATCAGCTAGTTAATAACTGGGCTCACAACATGGACGGCTTAAATTGACTGGCTTGTATACCCTCTATAACTTTTGACAACATGCACATGAACCCAAATAGACAACTTGTCTGAAAAAATCAGAACGGTCTACTGAGAAACGATCAGTTTCTCAGTGGACAGTTCATTAGGTGGGCCACGCCAGTACACTTTTTCATATCATTAACTGATTTTGATATTTTGTCCGGATTGATGAGCGGATCCGTCTGACTTTCACACGAGGTGATCATCATCATGTGGCCCACCATTTAGAAAGTTAGATATTTTCCATGTGTGACTTTTTTTTTTTTTTTTTTTTTTTTTAAGGACAAAAGTTAGTTGCATCAGAACTTATGGTACAACTATTGTACTCGGATCATTTTTCGTGTGCGTTGCTGCTGCGGCAGGAAACGGATTGGCTACTCCCTTGCCACCGGTGGCTGATGGTCGATGCTCTTTGGGCCCACACGATGTATGTGTTTCATCGATTTTTTAAGATCATTTTAAGGCTTGATCCCAAAAATGAGAGATAGAAATCTTAGGTGGACCACACCACAAGAAAACAATAGTGATTGGTTATCTACCATTAAAATCCTCCTAAGGCTAGCTGTACTTTTATTTGACATCTAATCTGTTGATTAGGTCATACAGACCCAGATGAAGGGACAAAACAAAGATCATCTTGATCCAAAACTTTCATGGCCCCCAAATTTTTTTTTTAATGGTTGACGTTCATTCAATGCTGTTTTCCTGTGTTGTGGTCCATTTGAGATTCGGATATACCTAATGTCTTGTCTAATAGTATAAAATGATATATAAAAATGGATGGACGGCATGGATGAAGCACATACATCATGGTAGGGCCCATAGAGCACCAATTACCAGCCATTGGCAGGTGGCAGGGGAGTAGCCAATTCGTTTCCGCTGCGGCAAGGTGGTTCGCTTGAAAATGGACCATGGGCAATTCTAAGCCATCCATTTTTGGCCACACGCACGGCTAATTTTGTCGAGACGAGTTAGGCGCACTCATTCCTCGACTAAGTCATACACATGGTGAGACCCACTTCATGGATGGTTTAAAATACGTGCAGCTATCTGACTTTTTCAGGCGGGGACGAGGATTGGGTACGCCCGCGGTGGGATCTGATTAAAACACATTAGTGGGTGTTATCGTGGCCGGTTGAGTATCACCTTAATAAATTTGTTTATATCAGCGCCGTTCATCTGTTTTTTCATCATATTTCAGGACCCTAGTCCAAACCTTAAATAGATTCACATCTTAAATGGACCACACCACTGAAAAAGTGGTGAATAATTGTTAAAAACTTTTTGTGGGCTACAAAAGTTTTAGTTCAATCTTATATTTGTATTTTTCATTCATCCATGGATGGCAAATAAAAATTTCGAAAACCATAGATGTTCCGTAGGAAATGTTTAATGGTGGGGCTCAATCAATACTGTCCCTGTGGTGTGGTCCCCCGGAGATTTTGATCTGCTTAATTTTTGGGTTCGCATTCTAAAATGGGCTGAAAAAACAAATAAACGGCGTGGATATACATCGCATCATCAATGTGGGCCTGATGGTAAGGATTAGCTAATCTGCTCCCTTTTCAGCTAATCTGCTCCCTTTTCAAAGATGCTTTTGCATGGCCACGTCTGAGCTCCATTGTTCCCACCGTTTTCTGTGGCGTGGTCCACTTGAGCATTGGATACACTTCAATTTAATAACAAGCCCTAAAACGGGCTGAGAAATGAATAAACGGTTGGGATAAAACACATACTTCACGGTGGGGCCCACAGGCTCTTCGCACCACGGCAAAAGGCGAGGACGTGGATTTCCTCCGAAAGCCTTCCGCAGAAAGTTCCTCCACAAGGATTCTAGGTGGGGCCCGTGGTAATGTTTATGAGAAATCAACGACGTCCATCTATTTTTCGACCTCATTTTAAGACTATACCAAAAACGAGTAGAATCCAAAACTCAAGTTGACCATAGGAGATGAAATAGTTGGGAAAGGAATGCCTATCGTTGAAACTTTCCTAGGCTCTACCTTGCTGTCACTTAGATAAAGTGCAAAAACTTAAAAGAATTTATCGTTAAAAACTTTTATATGTATAAATATTTCAACGGTGGTCTCTAAATCTCCACTGTTTCTTCTCGTGTGGTCCATTTGAGTTTTTGATCCTCCTCGATTTTGGTCCCAGGTTATAAAATGAGCTTAGAAAACGGATAGAGGAGCTAGATTTCACACAAACAGCTAAGTAACAACCACATAGAATCTTGCGCAGAAACTTCCTGCGAAAGCCTTTCACGGGAAATCCGCGTCCAAAGGGCGATGCCTTGTTGCCCAATCCGCGTCCCCGCCGAAAATGGGTGCGTTTGGCTTAATCCATCGCTTCCAGAATATTCGGAAAATGCCGATTCTGGTTCGTCGCACAGTGGCACTGGACTTCCGTAGCACCTGCTAGTCCTATTCGCTCGTGTGAGATGAACGGTAAGCGTCACCCTACATGTGCTATTTTAATATCTTTTTAATAGATCTGGCCGTTCATAATGTAAGAATAATAGCGAATATGCATTCACTTATATAACAGGCTCATCTACCCATCAGGGGGATCACACCCACACAAGAAAAATGAACGGTCCCTGATTAGTGGACCAACTCAACTTTTGGGCCAGGGAACGACTACAGTGCAACCTGCCTGATGAGTGGTCCTGATGCGAATTCTGAAACAGGTACAACAGATTCCCATCATTGCCACCGTGAAGCTTCGAGCGGCCCATATCTATCACCAACCACGTAAAAGATATTCTCACCATATATTTAGAGGTGGAATTTGAACCGTTGAAACATGTTTTTCGATGGTTCGATTTAAGTTAAATGTAATGATCGTTAGAACCACTAGTTCAGAGTAAGTTTCTTACTGCGAGCATGAACGGTTCTGATCGACGCCATGTAGTTTAATTGTGGGCCCGAATGTGGGTGACATATGGGGGCAATATGTGTCGCGACAAAGGGAAAACTAACTCCTCGCTATAAATACGTCAAACCCCTCTCTTCATTCGTCAATTGCTTCGTCATTAGGGTTTTCATAGCTTTGATTTTTTCATTCTCATCTCTCATCAATCATGGCTCGCCGTAGCTCTGGAGGTACGTCTCTCTGCTCTCTCTCTCCCCTCTCTCCCCCGTCTCTCTATTAGGGTTTTCCGGGTTTGAGTACAATCTCTCTCTCTCTCTCTCCCTCCTTCCCGAATCCATGTATATAGTTCTGATGTTCTGTCTAGATCGTATTACTTGCGGATTAGAGTACAATATCTGCTCCCCGGGCTCGATTTCTCACTCTTTGTGATCGATTTATAGATTTTTATACTTTTTGTTGTAGATTTATCGTTGTTTCACAGATTTTTTTATTATAAAATCTTTCTGTTCTTGTTTTAGGTCTCTTGTTATAGAAATTGTTATACATGGTTTAAAGTCCCGTTTTAATGGGTTGGAATGGGACTGCTGCTATATCTGTTAAATTTATTTATTTACATATTTAACTTTAGGGGTCGTTTGGATGCCTGTAAATGCTTTTAAGTTGTATATGATTTACATGTGTAAATCATCTACCGCTTGTCCTGTTTGGCTTTAAGCTGTAAATGATTTACAGGTAAAATGATTGTTTGTCTGGATGGCCTCCTGTAAATGGGGAGCCAATCCTTCCATTTATAGCTGTTAGGCTGTAAATGGAGAGCACGTAAATGAAATCCGAACTTTTTGCCTCTAAATGAGATGGGTAAATGCTGTAAATCATAAATGATTTCATGGCAAAAGAGGCAGGCTATCCAGACAACGAGTGTAAATTATTTGCCTGTAAATCATTTACAACCTGGCCCATTTACAGGCATCAAAATGACCCCTTAATATATAATAGCTGTTATGGAACGATATCTTTGAAATGTTTATATATCTATCTGTGTGATATATCATAACGGCACATATCTGCAACTAGTTGTAGAGAGAACATCTCTGCAACTAATTGTAGATGAGAAGCCCGTGTAGCATAGCAAGCTGCGTGTTGGTGTGTGTTTAGCTTGCGTGCATGTATACATTATGTGTGTGTGTGTATCGCTTAATGGAACTACTTGTATATGAGAATTCCGGCCAGCAAGTTGCATGTGGGACCACTGTGATGTGTGTGGTTTGTGCGCGCGCGCATTATACATATCATAAGAGAACATCTCTGCAACTAGTTGTAAATGATTAGTCTGTGAAGCAAGTTGCGTGTGGGCCCACTGTGGTGTGTGTATGGCATCCAACATGTCTGTCAAGAATTGATTTTTTTTATTTTTATTTCCATTGAATGGGGTTCAGTTTGTGTTTATCCAACCTGTCAATCAGTGTGGCCTCACCATGAAAATTGGATACCTCAAAAATTGAATGGGCCAGCTGCTATATTGGTTTTGTTTTTTATTTATAAATGTAAATCTATTATAATATATAATAGTTGTGATAACAGAGATATCGGCTATTACAACAGCATCATAGCTGTTTTGAAACAATATCTTTGAAATGTTTATATATATGTATGTCATGAGAGAAGTACGCTCAACAAGTTCTGTGTGGGAGCACTGTGGTGTGTGTATGGCATCCAATTACCTTTTCTGTTGAATGGGATTTTCAGTTTGCCTTTATGGCATCCAACCCGTCAATCAGTGTGTCCCTGCCATGAAAATTGGATGCCTAAAAAATCAGGATGATCAGGTGAGTCATGTGTAGAAAACAATGGAAAAGGGTCCAAAATCCTCCAAACATGACTGGGGGGGCTCTCATGATGTTGGATATGTGTATTTTTTGGTGTCCAGAAGGTGGTGCGAACCTGCTTGGACATGTTTGTTGCCATGTGAAGACTATCTGAGCCCTAGAGAGCAACCAGTTGCACCATTTTCTTGCTTATAGCTTGTCATACCACAATATTTTTTTAAAGTGTAAAGTTTTAATTTTAATTATTATTTCATGCAGTTTAGTTAATTAAAATATTTCAATGATTCACTAAATGGTAGTTGCTATGTTGTGATATATCGGTCTTTATTGACTGGAGGTATAAAGGAATCAGTATGGGCACCGCAGGTTGGGATGCGGGTTGGAAAAATGCTATGTTTTGTTCCTGCATGTTTCGGAGGTTTGCTAAGTCTACGTGCCTGTAGAGTCCTAACCATATATGCACACAAGCAACTGATTGTTTCAGTTGATTATCAAAAGATCAGTCCCGGTTGTGAGAAGTGAAAACCTAGTGTATGGAAAAGATGCGAGGTCGTGTGACGTGTCTTGAAGATACCTTCTAGAGAAGGTTTGACGAGCCCAGATGACTGTAGCGCCCTTCCCATTCACACAAGCACTCGTGACAATATGCGCATTGTTGTGGTATACAAGCTTTCCATCAGGTGGGCTGTTAGATCACCATCATCTTCATCTAAGCCTTATCCCAATTAATTGGGGTCGGCTATGTGAATCCTATTATGCTGTTGTTTGTATTCAGGATGAAAGTTATGGCATAAGTTTGTCGATGGCTCTCAACCTGACACAACATTCCATTTGGATGCAGACCACAGTTGCAACGTAATAGGCTTATTACATTTGTCGCACAATCTTTTTAAACCTGGCTGCACACTTTAGATCTGCCTCAAAGCTCAATTCATTACATCATTCCCAAAAAACACACACAGAGTTATGGTCTCCGTCTTGAGTGAGCAGTAATTTACAAAGAAAATATGGAAAAATACATTTCTTTTCCAGCCATATGGTTGTTTTGTACAATGTGGCTGCACGACTAGTGGCACTGCCTGATTTCTAGACTAGGAGATCAAAGCAGCACAGCCGCCTTTGATCTGGTACATGTGACCCGTATGGCAAACTTCTATTCTAAATGCATGCTTACAGGTTAATCAGTGGTGCACATGGATCACGCAGGTGCGATATCCAGGCTGATTGTCTGATGATCACACCATAGGTTGTGAGGGAGCTCAAAGTTGCACGGATTGGGCAATACTTGTCCTTCATCATTCATTGGAGAAATTCTGAGGAGTGGGTTTCCTACTGAGTTTCAATTGATTTTTCTTCTCGTTTCTCTGAAATTCTATTTGTCAAATGGGTTGGATTTTGCCATATGGCCCATGATTGGTCAGTCCTGTGGAATCAAGTTTAGTCCTGTTTGTATGTCTGATGGGCATGGTTGGATGGATTCATTGATGAGTTGGAAAAAAGGAACGAGGGAGCAAGTTAGGTTTTCTCTTGGTTTCATACATGTGAAAGGGAAATTGAGAAGTGCAATATTTTGGCTTTTGAGTCAAAATAGTTTGATATAGCAATGCAGCTGCAACCCAATCTTTCTGCTGTGTTTGGGCTGCAAAACTTGAATTGTGAGCATAAACTATTTGGTTTTTTGTATGTTCAAGTGGAACCATGGTCATCTGAGCTAGATGTGAAATAACGGTTCTCTCTGTAGATATTATATGCCCAAAAGTATCCTATGTTGGAAGATCCTAGCTGTCCGATGATCCGACTTGTCTCCATTGAACATGGATGTTTTGCTCATGCGTTACTGTAGGTTTGCATGCAGCTGGGCAAAGTGTTGAGGATGTGATATGGAGTTTAATGTTTGGGCCATATCACTAAGAAAAAAAGATAGTCTTCAGGGCAAGACCATCCATCTCACGACAGTTGGTTTACTATGCTGCCATGACTCTGGTCACTGAGTCCTGAGTGAACTTGTAGAAAATTTAATGCTCAACCGCACTATGCATCCTCAGATTGGGGAGCATATTGTTGCTCAGTTTTCAATCGATCAGAGAAAATGGGTGTTTCTTAGTAGGTAGTATTCACAATTAAGAAGTAGCCATCAGATTGCAGTTTCATTTTATGTTCCACATGCAATTAGCATAACTCAATGTGAATGCTAGGAAATTAATACAATTTACACATTTTCCACTTCATTGAACTAGGAAATCCAAAGTCTGCCTTGGATGTGCTGTATAAATCAATATTTAATATCAGAGATCTTCTTTGGATGTTCCCAAATTGAGGATTCCAGATGCACGGATCTGTACATCTGCGTTTGGTTGATGTTTTGGGATAGAAACAAGCTGTTCTGATTGGTTAGCTGGCTGAAAGTCGGGCAGGTTCAACCTGACCGACCCGTGACCGACCAGACATTGGGTTGGGCTCGGGCAGGATGTACTGGGTTCGGTCTCGAGCTTGGGTTATACAAACGCCAACCCGTACATTGAAGAACTGAGGCCGGGCATTCAAACAACAACATAAAGTACAGAGGAAGGTTTGTGAGGGCAGCTTTAATCAGAGTAAGTTGACCTCCCAAGGAGAGATACCGGCATTTCCACGTGGCCAGATATTTATGGAACTTGCTGCTCACCTTGTCCCACATAGATTTAGGAGGGGTCCATACTGAGAGAGGCAAACTGATGAACGAAGTAGGGAACGATTGAATCTGACATCCAAGGATGTTGGCAAAAGACTGAAGAGTTTCAGGACTAACATTGATCCCAAGCAGCTTAGATTTGGCCATACTAGGTACGTGGTTTGGAAAGGAAAACCAGAGAAAATTCCATCTTTTGGAATGGAAGGAAGTTTGCAAACTGTACAGGGAAGGTGGTGCCAATGTCAAAAATCTGAAACTCATGAACAAGGCCTTACTAGGTAAATGGTCAGAAAAAGAAGCTCTCTGGTCCTCTATTATTAAAGGCAAATATGGCTCATCTCCAGGAGATTGGATGAATAAAGATTCTTCCTATTACAAGGCTTCTCACATTTGGAAAGTAATTCTTTGGGCTAAGCCTCCGATTTTTCAGAATTGCTGTTTCGAGTTGGGCAACGGGTCATCTATTCGTTTCTGGGAAGATCCCTGGGTTGGAAATGATATTCTCAAACACAGATTTCCTAATATTTAGAGGATGACTCCTGATAAGAATATATTTGTTAATAGTTGTTTCACAATCACGCCTACTCAAGTTGTTTGGGATATCAGATGCTCTAGGAATCTTTTTGATAGCGAGGCCTCGGAATTTATGGAGCTTCAGGACTGTTTATCCAAGATCTAACCCCTCCCCAACCAACAAGACTATCATGTGGAAGCTACACAAAGCTGGAACCTTCTCGGTCAAATCTCTCTACTTCCACATCTATCCTAGGTTGACGTCTTCTCAGGCCAGTTCCCCTTTCATTTGGAAATACCCAGCCCCCCCTAAGTTCATATGCTTCGCTTGGCTGGTGGGCCGTAATAGAATCCTTGCCATTGATAATCTTTCTAAGAGGGGTATGCAGATCGTTAATATCTGCCTATGCTGCATGCGGGAAGCAGAAACTGTGAATCATTTGTTCGTCCACTGCTCCTTTATTTCCCACATTTGAGCAGAATTTTGCCAGATATTTTCGATCAGTTGGTGTGTTCCGGAGACGGCCTCTAGTCTTCTATCTTCCTGGCATGGCATCAAGGTGGAAAAGAAGAGATCTACTGTCTGTTGCATGGCCATCCTTGCGATGTGGTGGTTTAATGAATAAGTTGCTTTAATGATTCTTTAATCAGTCTGGGAAGAGAGAAACGCTAGATGCTTTAATGATTCTTCATCTTCAGTCTCAGCTGTGGGGTCCAGGGCTAAGAGAATGTTGATTGAATGGGCTTCTAATGTTAGGAATCATCATACGTGTGACCTTACTTTTCTTGGGCGCTAGCAGCTTTCTGCTAACTCAGCAGATCTGCTTCTTTTTTTGGCTTTTATTTTCTCTGTTCCCTTTATTCCCTTTCTTTTAGTTTAATGAATAAGTTGCTTTTAAAAAAAAATACAAACACCAACCCGATAAATCTTGGGTTGGGCTTGGGTTGAGGTCTCGGGTTGCTCGACCCAACCCGAACCTGATCAATATATAATTGAGTGTGTATCGTCTATGTTGAAGGCACGAGAAATTCTAGTGTTGTCGGGTCTCATTAGTCCACATTATTTCCAATGACCCAATCTAACAAGATATGCTGAATTTCTCTATCCCAAATAGATTGTGTCTCAAATAGATTGCGTGCTACACAACACGACTTTTAAAGGAGTGGTTGTCCTATATTTTAGCTGGTTTATTTAGAAAAAATGAAGTTCTTTACGATAAATAATTACATATATAATTAATAAAATCAAAGGTACAAACAATAAGACGTGTATTGAAATATAATATACTAATGTAATAACAAAAATATTAGCATGTATCCGCCCGACCAAGCCCGCTTGGGTTGGGTTAGGGTCGAGGTATAGGAACCTTGGGTTGGGCTAGGGTTGAGCACCAACCCGCCTCACTTTCAGCCCTAGTTAGCTGTTTCCACATCATATTGGAATTGGGCAGCCCCCCCCCCCCCCCCCCCCCCCCCCCCCAAAAAAAAAAAAAAAAAAAAAAAAAAATGTCCTATCCGATATTTTGAAACGGACCTTGACCTTTGGATCCTCTTGTTTTCACCTGCTATGGATCATGGTCAATGAGTAATAGTTCTAAAATACAAACAGTCAACAAAACAGGGAAAATTGTTCAATTACTCATCTTTTCAGGTCACACTGACCTCCTTTTTCATATTAATGTACTTCAGTGGCTATCTAGTTACTTTTTTTTTTTTTTTTCTTTTTAAAAAAATATTTCCAGTGTATAATTCAGTACCTAGTTTGAGAATTTCAGATTTTAAGGTAGTGCAATGACCAAAACTATTGGATGGGGCCCTAATCTTTATACTTGCATATTCTTTTTAATTTATTTATTTTTATAGGCGTTTTTCTTACACCATAACTTATCCTGCACCACAATTTCATGTTTTACTTTTGCCCAAAATAATGTGCTTCTGAGAATCAAGAAAGGCAACTTGAATATCCCCTGATTCCCTATTGGCTTCTTGATTTGTAACCTGTCACTTTTCATGTATTAGTATCTCTTTTTACTGTTTATATTCTTCATACTGTTGTGGTGTGGCTCCTATAAGCGTATTTTGAGTTACGATGATGAATGGTTTTGATTGAACATCACATTTGCAGGAAGGTCTGCCCCTCGTGCGGCTCCTCGTCCTGCTCCAGTACGCAACCCCCCTCAACCAGGTAAGATGGGTGTCCCACTTGTACTCTCCCAGCAAGTCCCTACTGGTGGGAATATTTCCCTCAAATTTGTTATGCCTGAACTCTTTTTGAGTTGCAGTGTTTTTTTTTTTTTTCTCCTTGTTCTCTTATTGGCTTTGGTGAAACTAGTTTTGAGCTTGCAACTTCGGTGTTTTCTTCATGCTCTCGGGGACTAACTGTCTTGTCAAACATGACATTCTGTTTGCTGGGAGAATGATAAGATGATGATGATGCATGTCTGATTTCCGAGTTGCATACGGTTTCTTTCTCATGTTGTTTTATTGATTTGTTGTTGCAGCCAGTCGTGCCCCTCCTCCAGCACCTGCCCAGGGTGGCGGTGGATCTATGCTCAGTGGAATCGGTTCCACCATAGCTCAAGGTAGGTGAATTATACATGATTTTTAAAGCTAAATAAGTACTATATAATTCCTACGTGTTCGCAAGCATGGATGCATCAACGTCCAGTTTTTTGACATTTCATGTTTTTCTTGTCACAGGCATGGCGTTTGGCACTGGAAGTGCAGTGGCACACAGGGCTGTTGATGCGATTGTGGGTCCTCGTACCATCCAACACGAGACTGTGGCCACTGAAGCTGCTGGGGCCCCAGCACCTGCCATGAACAGTGTTGGCGGGTCTGATGCTTGCAACATCCACTCCAGGGCCTTCCAAGATGTATGTAAATGAATTTATTGTCATCTTACTAGGGCCTGCTTGCATGGGGGGCTGGATCCAATTGGATTCAATGGTAGAGCCCCCACCAACTTCATTTTGGACTCTCTAAGTGTCCAAGCTTCCTTGCATTCAAATCTCCCTTGTGGATGATGAATCCCAAGGAAATGGGGATTCCTCCCTCAATCCAAGCAGGCTCTCTAGGTATTTTCTATTAGGGAAATTTACAAAAAAACTACCTCCTTAATATAGAATTTACATTCTGGTACCTATAGCAAAAAGGTTTTCGATAAGCTACCTGATTAATTTAAGTAGTTATCATTGTGGTGCCTTCTATTGGTGTTGGCCGTGGGAGCAAAGTGGGGGTGCAATACCTGATTCTAGGCACAGGGACCAAACATCAGCCCCATTTGGTTCAGGTGGGCCCCACGATTGGAATCAGTGTATGGGGCAACTCTCACACTCTAAACTGTTCCCCTTTGTGTGGTCCACCTAAATTACGGATGGGGCCTATTTTTGGGCTGTGGGCCTACATTTTGGTGTGGCATCAAATGTTTGGATTCGATTTCATATAATCATCCTGGTGGGACTTGTAAAAAATCAAGGTTGGACACTCTCTGTCAAACTGTTTCCTTTGGTGTGGCCCACATGAATTGCGTATCGGCCTTATGAGTTTTTTTTGGCCCTGGGCCTGATTTGGGATTATAAGTCTAATTGCCTGTGTGGATCTCGGTGTGCCCTGCAAAAGGTAAGAAAAATCAAGGGTGAGTGTCCTCTTAAGATTCCCCATAGTATGTAAGTGGAAATCTGGGAACATTTGGGAGAGGGATGCCCACCCTTGTTTGGAATCCACTCCAACCACTAGTGGGTAAGATCCCATCTAAAGTCTTGGGCCAAAACATAGGCTGAACTTTGATTCAGGTGTGTCACAACAAAGGAAACAATATGGAGAGAGATAGTGATGATTGTATGAGATCTACTCCAACCAGATGCCACACCAAAATTTAGGCTTGTGGTTCAAAAATAGGCCCATCTGTGATTAAGGTGACCCACCGAAGGAAAACAGTTATGGAGGGTGAGCGTTGCCCTGTACACTTCTCCAATAGTGGATGGTGCTGATTTTTGGTCCTTGGGCCTAAACAAACACTGGCACAGTTGGGGTGGATTTCATGTAAACAGTTGATTTCTCACTTGAGCTACACCCCTTCCAATGAAAGGTATTTCTAATGATAATCACTCATATAAATGGTGTTGCTCATGGAAAACCTTTTTGGTAAAAGGCACAGGAAAGTAGGTATATATATTGTAAAATTCTCCTTCTGTTGTTACTTTATTACTCTAAAATAACGTTATTGTGTGTATTGGTATGATGTTTTAAACCTTGCAGTGCCTGAACAGCTATGGGAGCGAGATCAGCAAGTGCCAGTTCTATCTCGACATGCTGCAAGAATGCCGCAGGAACTCTGGTGGTGTTCTGGGTGCCTAAGCATCTTCCCACACCCTTTGTGGTGGAAATTTGTTCTCCCTCCTATCTGGTTTTCAGATATTATGCTCTCATCTTTTGAGAAACTTTGGAACTCTAGACATCCACATGACCTGCAATCCATGATGCTGCTATTAACTGATTTATATCAATAATCTTTCATTTGTGAACTTTGAAAAAAATTGGCCTACTTTTGGAAGTGGGACTCTTTTTAAGCTGCGCATATTGTGGAATTAACAGATGCGGGTGGTTGGATTTTGGTGTTAGACTATCAAGATCTTGGGAGATTTGCAATAATATCTTGCCAAGATTAAGGGTTTGGTTGAATTAACAGTAGCAAATATCATGCCAAATAATATTTTGCTAGAAAGGTCTGTTTTTGCAAGACTCTCATAATGAAAACGGTATATTGTCATTTTGTACAAGACAATGTTTCGCTTTTCATATTAGGGCCTGTTTGGTTTTCTGGCTCAAGTGTAATTACATTGTAAATGAGTAATCATTATTTACCAAGGTAATTACCTTCATCTAACTTCATCTTTCCCAATGCTGACTTGACCGCTTACTTTTTAAGCATAAGCACTCAAAACGAGGAATTTGTAAAATAAATATGGGGCCCACCATAATGTGTGTTGCTTATCCACATTGCCCATTCATTATGCCAAATGAATTTGAGGCATGAGCCCAAAAATTAGGCAAATCCAAAGGTTAAGTGAACCACACCACGTGAAATTATGAGAATTAAATGCCTACCATTAAAAACTTGTTGAGGCCCTTAGAAATTTTTATATTTATATATTTTACTTATCCATGTCCATGTGACCCTATGAATGGGTTAGATGGTGAATAAACCTCAATGCGGGCCCAATATTAGATCTTCCTAATTTTTTCGTATAAAGCGTCAAAATATTCTATTAAAACAGATGGACGACAAAGATATATTATATACATTAAGGTGAGGCATATGAATTTAAGTCAACATTTTTGGACCGGTTTCCCAAGTGAAAATTACTCACTCCTTTCAAAGAATGTGATAATTACTTTTTTACAGTAATTTACAGCAATTAACCTGTATTATGGAAAACCAAACAGGCCCTTAGGCTTCATATCTAATGCATACGCGATGCCCTTTCACTGGCCCAGGTCAGGAGTTCTAAGAGAGCTCTTTCATTGGGCCATGTTTGGAATTCTAAGAGAGCTCTTTCATTGAGCCATGTTGAGAATTCTAAGAGAGCTCTTTTGGGGGTAATTCGTGTCCCTTGCATCTTTCGAATACATATACCAATGTGGTATCTGTTCCTTTGTCCATCTTTAATTGCTTTATGTGCGCCAATATGCACAAATGCCACCCTGTAGCAAGTGTCCATGTTCTTAGTTCAGTGCTTACATGTAAACGTGTGGATGCATCCCTATCTCTTATGTCGTATGTGCTACCATGCAGAGCTGAAAGTGGGGGCAGTTGGTGCTCAACCCTAACCCAACCCAGCCTCAGATTAGGAATTCTCAACCCAAGCAGGCTCGGTTGGGTTGATACATACTAATATTTTCATTATTACATTAGTCTATCATATTTTCAATACACATCTTATTTGTTGTACTTATGATTTTGTTAATTATATATGTAGTTATTTATCGTAAACAACTTCATTTATTTTAAACAAACAAGCTAAAATATAAAAGAACTATTCCTTAAAAAGTTGTATTGTGTAGCATGCAATCTATTTGGGAGAGAAATCCGTGTCTTGTTAACTTGTGTCATTGGAAATGACATGGACCAACGAAACTTGATTGCACTGGAATTTCTTGTGCATTCAACATAGACTATCCACACTCAATTATAATTTATAAGTAACTTGTATATCGAGGACTATCCACACTCAGATTATAATTTATAAGTAACTTCTATATTGATTGGGTTGGGCCGGGCAACCCGAGACCTCAACTCGTATCAGGTTGGTGTTTGTATATCCCAAGCTTGAGACCGAACCCGATACATCCTGCCCAAGCCCAACCCATTGTTGGGTCGGTCAGGTTGAACCCACCCAACTTTCAGCCCTACTACCATATAACCTCAAGCACCTCACATATTTACAATTCACCTCACGTGTTACAAATCAACTTCAAGTGTTCTACATATTTTGTGTATGCTTTGCATGCATGCAGTTGGTCATTTTGTCATTTTCTAACATTGCTTACGTGTTAAATGCGTTGATTTGATCTAAATTTTTTTCAAGAACTTTTCTTTTTGTCAAATAAATAATTCGAAAATTGGTCCAAATTTTCTTGAAAATTTTGATGAAAAATAGCTAAAAAAAAACTATATTCCCCTTTCACCCTTTATTGAAAATAAGGTTTATTGAGAAATACTATTCTTGAAAAAAATGGGGGTCTCTATTCGCATGGCTCAGTGGTAGACACTGTATTTCTACTATGAGGTCATGGGTTCAAGAACCCATGTGGTGTGTGTAAATTTTTTATTATAAAGAATAACTCCAAATTTTCTTTAAAAATCTTATGAAAAATAGCTAGGGGAAATATATTTCCCCTTTCACCATTTCTTGAAAAACACAATTCTTGAAAACTTTCACCATTTCTTGAGAAGCACTATTCTTGAAAATTTTGATGTGATTTTTTTTTTTTTAATCAAGAAAATTTTCTTTTCTCAAAAAAATAAAAATAAAAAATAAAAATAGGTTCAATTTTTTTTTTTAAAAATCTAATGAAAGATGGCTAAGAAAAAAGATTATGTTCCTTTTCTCATAGTTTCTTGAAAATAAGGGTTCTCGAGAGATGCAATCCTTGCCCATGCTTTTTATAAATTTAAACGAGCCCTAAAGTTGCCATATTAATATAAAATCTCAGTATATTCTAAAATATTACATTTTTGTTAGTATTAACTTGCAAAATAGTAGAATAATATTTAACTTGTTATATAAATATATTTTAAAATTTAAATTCATATACTTTTCTGTGAAAATTTCCCAACCATAGCCCTCGACATTTGAAAATTTTCAAAATTTGCTAAGAGGAGATTTTTTTTTTTTTGTTAGCTTGTTAGTACACTCATTATCAGTTCACACTTCACTGTTAACCACCCTCACTAGGGAATCGATGCCATGACCTCATTGTTGAAACGAGGTATCTTTCACTCAGTCTACCACTTGAGCTATCTATCAGTGTTGCTAAGAGGAGATTTGTCACTATTGTTGTCATTGTATTAGTGCTACACCTCTATAGGTATTGTAAAGAAAATTGAATGGTTTTTTATTTT
>JAJHSJ010000010.1:5486937-5526423 GCA_021015155.1 Magnolia officinalis
CATTGAAAAATGAACATATAGAATGGATTATAAGATGCAGACCTGTATCAGATTGCGTTGGAGGAGTCGATCGATGAGGTGAATGAAAATGTCTTTCGTGTACTCGGGATGGCCTTGGATGCCCATGATGTGGTCCCCACACCTGAACATCTCGACGCCCGTCTTCTTGGAGCGGGCCATCACCTCCGCCGATGGAGGCAGCTCCCATACCTGCATATGGGTCATTTGAGCTCATTGATCACACAACATTGAGGTGTTTGTGTTGAAAAAAAGATGTAAACTGCACCAAAGCTTCACGTGCTCATTGAATTTGAACCATCCAACTCATGTCCATTTCTTTGATCTTCATGGTTCACAATATCGTCATTTAGATTATCCTAACGTAGATTGATTAAGTACATTTATGTTTATAAAACCAATGAATAATAAGGAGAAAATATATAATATTTCACACTCAACAATATACTATATATCCAGTAGCTAATGGGTGAGCCCAAGAAGTCCGAGATTACCATCATAGTCAATGCGGATAATGAACTCCTGCCAATTAGAATCACTACTGGTTGAAAAATGTGCATTGACTATTGAAAATTGAATATTGTTACGAATAAGGACCACTTTCCTTTGCCTTTTATTAATTAGATTTTGGAAAGATTAGCGGATCATTTCCATTACTGCTTCCTTGACAGGTATTCGGGCTACAATGAGACAAGATAGCCCTTTACATTGATGAAGGGTTCTTCAATGTTGCCAATGGAAGGTTAGGAACGCCGGATTTGGCCCATTTAAAGGCTGTAGATCATTGATTGGAGAGAGCATTTGCACCAACTAGATGTACGGATAGACTATACACTGAGTTTTGGTGTATAGTTTTCATGAGAAATAATTTTAGCCTAATGGGGGATGATCACATAATTCAAATTGCATGGCAATTACCATACATTCAAGCTGTGTGTGGCCCACCATGTTGTGCTAGTACCATCCAACCTGTTCACTAGATGTGCCCCTTCATGTTAGGGCTTGACCCCAAAATTCAGCCTAATGCATTACTCAGGTGGGCCACATAAAAGAGAACAATGGCACCCACCGCAGGAACTTCCATACGGAATGTGGGTTCCACTGCATTTTATATACATCATCTGATCCATTCATCAGGTGAGAACCGCAAGGATGAAGGGACACGATTAAACTAGAGCGATTCCAAAACTTAGGTTGGCCACAAAGCCTCAAGCGTTATTGTACATTGATCCTTGGGTGTGTCCCACCTGAGTTTTGGATCGGGACAGATCTTAGGATATACGGTGAAAATGTGGGAGCACACCAGATGCATGGTTTGGATTCCATATACACATCACGGATGTTCCACAAAGCTTGAACATTCAAACGGATGTGATCATGAATTGATTTTCATTTATTACGAACCTCGTCTCGATGGCACTCGACTACGGTCAGTAGAGAAGGGATTTGCAGAGATGATAGTGATTTAGAGGGCAGGAGATCAACGGTCCTCAGACCGATATCCCATCCGTTGGCTGCTCGGCCCGTCTTTCCACCTAATGCACGGCTCAAAATCTGTAAACGGATACACATTTATCATCAAGATAAGGACATTTAATCACAAATTAAGAGCATTCTCAGCTTAATGAAGATTGTTTATAGTAATCATGACTGTTGATCTGGTGGGCCCCACCATGAGTGTGGGCCATAGCTGAACAATGCAATGGCAATTCTACTCACCCTGCCACTAGCCAATGGCTAGTGGCAGGTGCTTTGTGGGCCCCAACATGATGTATGCGTCTCATCCATGCCGTCCATCCATTTTTTCAGATAATTTTATGGTATGAACCCAAAACTGAGGTAGATCAAAATCTCGAATGGGCCACACAGTGTTGATTGAACTCTCATCATTAAAAACTTCTTGAGGCTACAAAAGTTTTGAATCAAGATGATATTTGTTTTTTTACATTCATCCAGGTCTGTATGACCTAATCTACAGGTTGTATGTCAGATAAACATTACAGTAGGCCCCAGGAGGTTTTTAATGGTAGACATTCAATCACTACTGTTTTCCCATGGTGTGATCCACCTGAGATTTTGATCTGCCTCATTTATGGGATGAAGTATTAAAATGATGTGTAAAAATGGATGGACGGTGTGGATAGAAGACATATATCATGGTGGGACCCACAGAGCACCGACACTAGCCACCTGGCTAGTGTCAGCATCACTAGCCAAACTGCGTCCATTTTTTGCTGGTTGAAGTGGACATTGCGAATCTTTTGTTGATTTTGTGTTGACTGTCTATTTCAAGCCGTCGTGGGATTGTCGTACGTGGGATTTCAGTTCTAAGAAATGGGCCATGGTCCAGTACAATCCGGACCATCGGTTTTTAGCATCCTACGGTGGGTGGACCACGTACAAAAAATCTCCCAGATTGCAAGATCCTAGCCAACAATCTTGGTATTTTCTTTTTCAGTTGAATATGGACCATTGCTTTATTTTTTTCGTTTTGGATGGTCTAGATCAAAACAAAAGGGGCATCTCAACCATTCACAGATGAAAGAAATACATTCCCTCAGAATGAAGACTGACAACTGTGGCCAGTGACGCGGATTGCATGGTGAGCACAACACCACCGACAAGCTACGTGGTGTCAGACTGTGGGGCCCACCATGATGTATGCGTTTTATTCACGCCGGCGGATTCGGTGTTACCTGGGCAACACGTTAGTGGGTTTTCCCCTGAGCGTGGGGCCCACCTTGATGAATACGTTGTATATCCACGCCGTCCATCAAATTTTGAAGCTAATTTTAGGGCATGGTCCAAAAAACCAACCAGATCAAAATGGCAAAATGTCAAGTGGACCACCTGGTAGGGATTGAATGTCCACCATTAAAAACTTACTTTTGGATGGAACTGATATTTGTGTTTTCCGTTCATCCAGGTCCGTGTGACCTTATCAACAGGTTGGATGGGAAATAATCATTACGGTGGGGCCTACGAAGGTTTTAATGGTAAACGTTCAGTAGCCCCTGTTTCCTATGGCGTGGTCCACATCAGATTTGGATCTAATTCATTTTTGGTACATACCCTTAAAATGAGGTGGAAAAACTGATGGACGGCGTGGATATACAACACTCATCAAGGTGGGCCCCACATCGGGAAACACCAGCTATGGCGCGCAACGTGGTGTTAGGGTCACCACGTAACGTAATCCACGTCCACATGCCGTACTTATCTATATTCCAAATGACAGAAATGCCACTTCTCCTTTCTGTATGATTCGAAATGACAGAAATGGCCCTTGGCCTTATGAATGATTCCAAATGACAGAAATGCCCCTTCCCGTCAGACATGGTTCTAAATGACAAAAATGCCCCTTCTCCTCTACATATTCATGATTCCAAATTACAGAAATGTCTCAGTCCAGCACCAGGAGGCTATAAACCCGACGACTACGTAACTTACGGCCGGTCAAAAAGACCATTATACCCTTTCTGATTTAGACTTCAGGGGCCAAAGCCAGGGACATTTTCGTCAAAACAAGTCTCTTCTTCTCGACTACTGAATTCCTTCAAATGCCCATATGGGTATTTTTCCCTCCTTTCAAAACCACAAAAAACCAATCAAAATCACCCCCAATAAGCTAAAAAAAAGGGGCTGTTTTGTAAAAAAACAGGACCATGGGATGAGCTGAAATTCCATACCTGATGTCCAAAACAAATGCCCAGCACTTTCTTCTGCATAGAATCCAATCTCTTCAACAGATTCACCAGCTTGCAGATCCAACTGTCGTTGCTGTGGGCATCGTGGCAGCTTCCAGTGACAACGAATCCATCGTAGCCGTCGATCTCTCCGTCCTCCGGAAACTCCCCAAGGGAGACGCGATAAGCGTCCCACGACTCTCCTTCTTCTCCCAGCAATGATACGAAGACTCCAAAATACCCTCCGTATTTCTTCTTCACGTAGTCGGAATCTTCTGCGCAGACAAGTACTGCGAATCGCTTCTTCTTCTCCATTCTCTCTCTCTCTCTCTCCAAACTCAAATCTCACTCTGAAAACCCAAATCCAAAAACGCAAATCTCACTCTGGAAACCCAAATCCAAAAACCCAAATATCTCTCTCTGCGACGTTGCTACGATGTTTGCTACTATATAAAAGGCCGGGTTGGGAAATACCCATGTTTTTGGGTTCAATTACATAAACACCTTTCAAGTGATTTTCTGTAAATTACTAAATTGACCATACATTAATTCGATTTTGTAACAAGTAACTGAACTTTTGAAAATTACGGTACGTCTTTTTGAGGTAAAATGAATAAAATACCACGAATTTGTTTTTTTCTTTTTTCCATATTGATAACATCATCTCGCCTTGGTGGGAGCGGATTAAGTGAGACCCGGGATCCACCCAGATGGGTGGCACCCTGACTGTGGGCCCGCTGTGGTGTATGTGACTACTTTCACTTGTTTAAAGCTTGTTTTAGAGTATGATCCAAAAAAAAAGAAGCAGATCCAAATCTAAGGTAGATTATAATATAAGAAACCATGCTAATCGACCATAAAACCTTCCCGTGGGCCACGAAGATATTCATTCATATCTTTGTAACCTTATCAACGGGTTGGATGGCAAATAAACATTTCGGTGACCCTCACGAAGGTTTTAATGGTGGGGATTCAATCATTCATGTTTCTTGTGGTATGGTCCATGTAAAATTTGGATTTGCGTCATTTTTTAGATCATGCCTTAAAATGAGCTTTCAAAATGGTTGGACGGTGTGGATTCAAGGCACATATATAACTGTGAGCCCCATAGTTAAGGGTCTCACCCACCTTAGTTTATCCGACATAGATTAGGTGAGATTGATCTGAGGTGGATGGGACCCTTGTTGTAGGGCCCACTATGATGTATGTGACTACATTCATGTTATCCATCGGTATTAAAAGCTTACTTTAGAGCGTGATCCAAAAAATTAAGCATATCTAAATTTTAGGTGGACCATAGTACAAGAAACCATGGTAATGGACTATTTAAAACTTTATGTGGGCTACAAAAGTTTTGGATCAAGCTTATATTTGTGTGGTCTCTTCATAAGGATATTTGTAACCTTATCTACAGGTTGCGTGACAAATAAACATTTTGGCGACTCTCATGAAGTTTTTAATGGTGGGATTCAATCACTTCGGTTTCTTGTGGTATGGTCCATATAAAATTTGGATTTGCTTCATTTTTTGGATCATGCCCTAAAATGAGCTTTTAAAATGCTTGGACTGTTGTACTTGATGTCTTAAATCTTGTTTTTGGGTATGCTTGACCGGTCGAGGGACTGGCTCGACCTCGACCAGTCGAGGGTCCACTCGACTGGTCGAGGCCATCTCGACTCGAAGTCCAGCGAGCACAGGTTTTAGGTGTTCGACCTGCTCGACCAGTCGAGAGTCAGGCTAGACCCGTCAAGGGTACCCTTCGACCAGTCGAGGCTTCGGATCGACTAGTTGAGGTTACGCAGATTCTTGCGTAGATTTGGTGCGGACTGCGTAAATTTGAGGCGGTTTCCGGAATTTTCCAGACTAGGTGCGCAAGTGAAGTTTCCTAAACTATAAATAGGGGTCCCTAGGGCTATTCTAAAGTATTCTAAGGCTTCCTAAAGGTATTCTAAAAGGTTCTACGATTATCAAAGGATGTAGCAAGGGTGAGATTCGAGGTTGTTCGAATCGGGTAAGTCCTCTCTCTTTGTTATTTCTATTTTCATAATGGAGATCTGTCGCTTTGTGTCGTGATTTTTTTCCCACAAGAGTTTTCCACGTTAAATCTTTGTGTTCTCTTGTGTGTGCTTGGTGCCATTGGATTGCTATCTTAGATCTAGATCCGTGTGATTCTGCAGGCCAAACTCCCAACATGGACAATGTGGATTTAAGACACATACATCACTATGAGCCCTATAGTTAAGGGTCCAACTCACCACCTATCAAATAGTAGCCTGCCAATGGTCAGATGCAGGTTAACGGGTTTTCAACTTAAGTAAGTGAACATATTTCCACTTGATGCATTCACGTATTCATACAATTAAATATCATTTATTTTCTGCATTTATATTGTTACATGATTGCTTGTTGCTCTATTTTAAATTGATGCGAAGAATAATGTTGGGACTTCTCATTAAACTTGGCCAACTTATCCTGCATTAATGTAAAACCATACAAATGTAATCAAGAATGAGCTATTAGCTCAAGAACAGGAGGACGTGGTCGAGTTAGAAAATGGGGCATGGGACACGTGGTCCTACTTGATATTGGAAGAAGTTGCTGCTTTAGTCCAGTTATGATTATTATTTATAATTCTATCTGATATTTTAACATGTCATTTGATTCTTTGAATTTTGTTATACATGATTTAATTTGTTGATTGGATTAATTGTTTAATTTTTAGTTGTTTAAGACTCTTACTGGAGCGTCTTTAGTTGGATTAATAATAAATGATTGGAATCAATATGAATGGAACCTAGATTCTATGTAAATATCACTACTAGTTGTATGACTATGTGTAAACATATATAATGAATGAACTATGTACACAGACCTGGATGAAGGGAAAACACAAATATAAGCTTCATCTAAAACTTTTGTGGCCCCAAAATGATGGTCGCCCCCACGGTTTCCAGTGGTGTGGTCCACCTGAGATTTGAAAATGAGGCAGATCCATCCATTTTGCCCTGTCCCTGCTGCTTCCTGTGGTGCGGTCCACTTGAGCCTTGGATCTGCCTAATTTTTAGGCTCATGTTATAAAATGACAGGGCAAAATGGATGAACGGTGTGGATAAAGCCCATACATCATGGTGGCCCATCAGAGCCCCTACCTGTGAGCTAGTATCCAATCTCCATCCCTTTAGAATAGTGCACTCCACCTTGATGATTGGATGAACCACTGATCAGGAAGATCAAATCACTAGGTGGGCCACACCATAAAAAACACTCTATGTCTTCCATATCCCTCAAATTTACGTTCAATCCACCTGATGAACGGATGCAATTTATTGTTTACTTCTTATATATGATCATCATCATCAGGTTTAACTGTTGGATGGTTGGATGTCATACAAAGACAGAGACCATTGTTGGGGATTTTGACCTGTGGAATCACACAGATCTAGATCTAGGATAGCAATCCAATGACACCAAGCACACACAAGAGAACACAGATTTAACATGGAGAACCCTTGCGGGAAAAAACCACGACACAAAGCGATAGATCTCCACTATGAAAATAGAAATTATAAAGAGAAAGGACTTATCCGATTTGAACAACCTCGAATCTCACCCTTGCTATACCCTTTAGAAACCCTAAAATCTTTTTAGGAACCCTTGGAACTACTTTAGAAAGCCTTAGCATACATCCTAATCCCGCATACACCCCTTTAAATAAGAATAGAAAGAGGTAGAATCCAAATAGGAAATAAAATCCGTAAAATCTATGTTTTCGCAATCGCATCTGCAGAACTTATCGATGTCATCAAATGTCTCTCGATGACAGCTTCAATATCATCGACGGTCCTTCGATGATATCGAAACAGGACCAAAACTGTCCAGCGACCAGGGGTGAAAAATCCAACAATTATCGATGTCATCGAAGGTCTCTAGATGACAGCTTCAATATCATTGATGGTCTGTCGATATCATCGACAGACAAACAGACAAATTTAAGACATCTGTCGATATCATCTAAAACCCCGTCGATATCATCGACAGACCACTAGACATATTTAAGACATCTTTCTATAACAATCTCCACCATGTCTTCAATCTTCATCCGTGTAGCTTCTTGTCCCCTTCTCTTATTTCTACACCATTTCATAGCTTCTCTTGCACACTCCGTCTTTCTTTTACGCCATCGCCAAGCTCAAAGAAGTTACATAGAACTTGAGCTTCTCTGCAGGAACATTCCTGTTGATCATGTCTGCCAGATCTAAATCCACATGCCCAACCATCTTTGCTCCTGTCTTCACAAAAGAAAAGACGTAGTCTTCTTACCATCTCACCGCTACCCAATATTGCTTGTTGGGGTACTTGCTCACAACACTGATAGCCTGTGAAATAACCGGTCTAATCTAGACCATGGCATACACTGCCAACCGCATTCGAATAAGGCTCATGAGATAACCTACTTTTCCTCATCTGTTTTGGGACATGTCCTGAGGAAAACTTGAGGAGAGACGCGTAAGGAACGCTCTCCGGCTTTTCCTGGCTCATCACACCCTTGATCAATACTTACACACAAGGTATTCCTCCTGTGATTACCAAAGCCTACTCTTCCTTCAGTCTCAATGCCGAGAACCATCTTTACAGCCCCCCGATCCTTCATCCTGAATGTCCCACTTAACCGAGTCTTTAGTACATTGATTTCAGATATGTCATAATTGACGATTTACATGTCAACAATTCCTGACTCACCATGAAGAAATCAAACCACTGCTTAGGCGACAGGTCGAACCACGACCTCCTGCAAAAGTCTTTTTTCAGCTCCTTTAACTTCGAACTGCTCTGGTTGCTTCATGTAGATCTGCTCTTCACTTTCCCTTGTAAAAATGTAGACTCCACATCCATCTTTCCAGCTCAAGATCACATTGGCCAACCAGCGCCAATTACGGATCTAATAAACACCTGCTATACCGTCGGCGCGAATATCTCTGAGAAGCCGATCCCTTCTCTCTGAGCAGAACCCTTCGATACCAACCTCGCCCTGTATCTATGCTGTATCCTCTTGAAGATCCACCTGCATCCAACCGTTTTTTGGCCCACTGGAAGCTCCACCAGCTCCCATATGTCGGTTTGGTACAACGAATCCATCACATCGCCCATAGTTACCTTCCACTTCTCAGCACTAGGCTCACCTAGAGCCATCTGAATAGAAGATGAATCCCCTGCGATATTGGAGTCGTCTATGTACCTCGCCGATATCCTGCAATCATGCCATGTGATTCTTCTCACAGGTAGTTGCTCCACCTGCTCTGTATCTCTGTCTGCATGTCTCAGCCTTCCTGCCTTGCCCGCTCATGTGGCCATGCCCAACATGCCACACACGTGTAGAGGTGGAATCTGCTACATCCACTGCAGCTCCACCTTTTGAAGTGCTCCCGATAAACCTGTATAAATTACCGAGTTGTTGCGCTTTCATGTTACCCATGTCCCCTTAGATACCTTAAGAGCACTATCAATACCTATGTACTTGCATCCTTTTGCCTCAAGCACACCAAGAGAAATCAGATTCTGCTTCAAATCAGGAACGTGCCTGACATTAGTCAAGGTACGCTCCACCCCATCAAACATCCTGATGCGCACCGTACCAACAACCACAACATTACAGGCAAAGCTATTGCCCATAAACACCTGTCCACCATCGCACTCCTTATAGTTGGCGAACTAACTCCGATGAGGAGTCATGTGAAAAGATGCCTCTGTGTCTAACATCTACTCGTCCTTACGATCATCGTATGACTGCCTGATAGTAGACACAGATAAAACATCACCATCACATCCACTCAATCCATCTGACGTGGCAACATTGGCCTCCTTGTACGAAGTCTCAAAATATTCTCTTTTCGATTTAGGATTTTCATAATCCTTCTTCACATGTCCTTCCTTCCCATAATTTCAGCACTTTACCTTTCTTTTGCCCTTGCCCTTTGATTTGGATCTATAACCTGAAGAGCCCGTACATTGTTCAGAATTCCTACCCATTGTAAATAGTGCATCAGAAGATGTCCCCATGTCGCCGTTTAGCTTTCTCATAGCCTTCCCTTGAAGGGCTGAGATACCGGTGTTAACACTCAGGGTTTTATTCGTGCTGCACATGGTGTCCTTGAATGACTCATATGACGCCGAAAGAGAATTCAGCAACATACATGCTTGTTCTTCATCTTTCATCACTTCCTCCATATCCAGCAATTTGCAAACTAATTTATTAAAGTTGCTGATGTGAGTCTCCAGATCTCCACCCTCTGCCATCTTGAAGTTATACCACTGCCACTTCAAGTGTAGGCGATTTTCAAAGGATTTCTTCGCATAGACATCCTCTAACTTCGTCCATAACTTAGCCGCAGTTTTCTCCCTCATGACGTTGTAGAGAACCTCATCCGTGAGGCATAAACGGATCGACGATAAAGCCTTCTTATTAAGAGTATCCAATCATCATCAGTCGTACTAGACTTTCGCTCCTCAAGAGCACCATCTTCGCCTTGCTTGATTAAGGAACTCATCATCTTGATCTTTCATAACTCAAAATTATTTTTCCCTGAGTACTTCTCAATCTCATACCTGGTGCTCGCCATTATTACTAATCCTGCAGATTCAGATCTGTGCCCCAACCAATTGCTCTGATACCACTTGTTGGAAATTTTGACCTGCGGAATCACATAAATCTAGATCTAGGATAGCAATCCAATGACACCAAGCACACACAAGAGAACACAGATTTAACGTGGAAAACCCTTGCGGGAAAAAACCACGGCACAAAGCGACAGATCTTCACTATGAAAATAGAAATTATAAAGAGAAAGGACTTACCCGATTCGAACAACCTCGAATCTCACCCTTGCTACACCCTTTAGAAATCCTAAAATCCTTTTAGGAACTCTTGGAACTACTTTAGAAAGCCTTAGTATACATCCCAATCTCGCATACACCCCTTTAAATAAGAATAGAAAGAGGCAGAATCCAAATAGGAAACAAAATCCGCAAAATCCGCGTTTTCCCAATCGCATCTGCGGAACTTATCGATGTCATCGAAGGTCTCTCGATGACAGCTTCGATATCATCGATGGTCCTTCGATGATATCGAAACAAGACCAAAACTGTCCAGCGACCAGGGGTGAAAAATCCAACAATTATCGATGTCATCAAAAGTCTCTCGATGACAGCCTCGATACATTGATGGTCTGTTGATATCATCGACAGACCATGTCACGCCCCGAACTCGGAGACCGGGCTCACAAAATTCCCGATCGCCGAATCCGGCACCGACAGCCTTCGTAGAACCCCATTCTCGGCTCCCAGCGCCCATACGCCAGGTTCCGATCCTGGGATGCTACAAGGAGGATTTCTAATAATCCATTTGATTCGTAATGAGCATAACCACAAGCATAACCCACGAACAATAACCACAAGAACACCATCACAAAATCCACTATGAACAAAAACTTTGAATACAGTGCGTATAAAGGGAAATACAAGATAGTGGTAATATCAAAACTCCAAAAGCTTGGCGGCACGCTCCAACAGCGGCGAGACTACAGCTGCGTCTTGGCGTCACCTGCACGCATCAATCGTGCATAAGCTTATAGAAAGCTTAGAGGGCGGTGTAAGTGTGTGCGAACGTGCTCAGAATGCAATGCCGGAGTAATGCGGAATCATGCTGATGAGTACGAAAATGCAACCAGCCGTACCAAGGCTATATAGTACAAGATATGAATACAATCGGCCATACCAAGACCATGCGATGTAAGATGCAGCTCAAGCATACCAATCCTCATCCAAATCCTCATGTCAATACAGTTCTCAGTCTGGATAATCACCGGGGTTCAGTACACTCCAAATGGCACTGTCTCTCTCCAAGCAGCACAGTCCAAGTGAGCGTAAGAAACCTCACTATCCGCCTGGCCAATAGTCAGTCAATACCTATCCGGCACGTCGATAGCGAACCCATTTCCGAGCTGGTCAAACTCAGCCTAGTAATGCCCCCTGCTCTCAGGCGAGTAAGGCCACACCCCTTTCCAACCGACCACGACACAGTGGGAGACGCGGCCTCATGGTATTCGGCCCTCGTGCGCTCATATGTCCACTCGGTCTCGACGTTGGAGTCATCCTCTGGTACCATCGGGTTCAGGGACTCTCACCCAGGGACATCTATGGCGCCCCAATTGCTTGGAACAAGATTTTCCGGTATCCAACCAGCCACCCACGATACATCTGTGGAGGCTATGGCCCTGATGTCGCTAGGGTATATCACAATCACACAAATGCAAATGCATGAACCACTCTACCAATCATGCAACCATCCTGCGTGAAGCACGTGCTTATGTAGGGCAACTCCGCCTATTAGGGAGCCCATAAACAGTCTGCCAGAAGGCATATGCTATGATCAGACACTCCTCATCTCAAGCATACATATGATGCGTATGATCATGAATCATGGGCTGTGCTAAATATGTTATAAAGCAATAAACCATCCTCTCAATGAAGATGGGCCTAGATGGTCTACATGAAACCGAAACGGGCCTATCAGTGGCCTTAGGGAGAGTTATAATGTGGACATCTAACCAACATTACTCGTACAATGTGGACGTCAAACCAACGTTGTCCCCAAGGCTCGGCTCGTCTTAAATACCATTAAATAAACCCTGGTGGAATCACACATTGCAATGTGCCTTAGGTACATCCCACTGGGCCCTAAACACATCAAATGGGCCATATCTCATAGGCCTTATATTCATCAAGTGGGCCACCTCAATGACTCTCGCCAATGGGCCCTAGGTACATTGCAATGGGCCGTCATCCATGAGCCTGAGAATGTATTAAAATGAGCCCAATCACATAGGCTTTATGTGAATCAAACGGGCCTAATTACATAGGCCATATACATATCAAAGTGGGCCCCAACAATAGGCCACAAATACCTCAAATGGGCCTCATGACGTGGGCCTACATATATATCAAGGTAGGCCCCAACAATGGGCCCATAAATACCTCCAGATGGCCTACACACATGGGCCCATATGTATCAAAGTGGGCCTCAATAATAGGCCTAAAAGTACATCAAGATGGGCCTAAGTACATGAGCCCCTATACATCCAAGTGGGCCTCATGTGAAGCCCACCATAATATATATTTTCCATTCACCTGTTGATGAGGTCACACGGACCTAGGGGCCCACTATAACGTTTATATGCCGTCCAAACTGTTCATGGGGTTAGCCCCATGAACACCGTTTCCTGTAACGTGGTCCACTTGAGATTGGGATTTACCTCATTTTTGGGCTCGTGCCTTAAAATGATCTCATCAAATAGATGGACGGCATGGATGAAACTCACACATCATGTCCCTGCCGTGGGCCCCTGCCTCATTCACACCCGCAGGCGCTGCTGCCTGCGTTGGCAGCAGCAGCAGTGCTGCTCTTTTTTTTTTTTTTGTGTTTGTGGTAAGTGGGGTCCATTTTGGACGAATCCAGACCGTCCAATCTGTGTACCCCACTAGTCTGGCCGTCCAAACCGAGTTTCAGCCATGTCCAAATCTCAGGTAGGCCCCACCAAGTGATTGTATATGTTTAGGTACATCTTCACATGATTTTAGATGCTATGGCCCACTTGAGTTCCGTATACGGTTGATTTTTGGAGTGGGTCCACCTCAGGGAGTGGCCCACCCGATGAACGGTGTGGATATCAAATATACATCATGGTGGGGTCCACAGCTGGGCCGTGAGGCCCAGCCTGTCCGTCCGCCAGCGACTGCTGCAGCAGCAGCGCTGCTGCTGCTTTTGAATTTTTTTTTTTTTTTTTTGTTTTGGGGCCCAACGAGATGTGATTCACAATCCAGCCCACCCATTATGTGTGTCCCACTGTTCTACCCGTCCAGAACGAGTTTCAGCTGCATCCAAACTTCAGGTGGGTCCCACCGAGTACTTTTATATGTTCTAGCGTGTCTTTACATGGTTTTAGAGGGTATGGCCCACCTGGTGATCGGATCATCTTGAAACTTCGGCTCAACGCCTAAAATGATCTGAAGATCAGAATGGACGATGTGGATCAGTATCATACATCAAGGTGGGGCCTCCATGAGCAGCCCACACAAAAAGTAACTTTAACCCTTTTTTTTTTTTCTTTTGCATGTAAGCGTCCTTCACGTCCAGCGTCCAGAGACGCTGGACGGTATACACCACCTCATGGTGGGTCCCACATTCACAGACCACATGGTGGGTCCTACATGCACGTGGCACACCATACACATATATATTAATATATATTATAATAATATAATATAATATATTACTACATATATATAAATGAAGGGTGGGTTTCACCTGAAATGCGGTGGACCACACCGTCTGATGGATGAAGTGGATTTAACATACTTTGGTGGGGTCCACAACATTCAAGGGGAAAGGAAAGAAAGAGAGAGATAAAGAAAGAGACAAGAGAGAAAAGGCGGTGATGGTGGGGCCCCGCTACTATGGGCCCCACATGATACAATTCATACATAAAAAATGGGTCCCACCAACAAGTGGCCCTAAGAAAAGAAATTTAACGGTGGATCACCCACCTCTTGCACTCCTCCTTGCCTCCTTGCACTCCAATGCTCCTTTGCTTGACTTTTAATGGTGGATGATGGACTTTTGATGGTGTGGATGAGAGGTGAGAGGGGTGGGGAAAGTGGGCCACACTAGTTGCTCTTGGAAGGCTTGGGAATGCTTGGGACGTGTGAGAGAGAGGGAATGAGAGAATGAGAGAGGGAAAGAAATAAATTAAAGGAAGAAGGGATGGAGGGAATGGTGTTGTAATTAATGATGTATGGTTAGGTTTGAAAATATGAAAAAGGAGGAATGGTGAGGGGAGGGAGAGTTTGACTTGTGGGAAAAGGGAGAGAGGCCACTTGTACTTATTGTTGGGTGAGGTGGCATGGAGGTATGGTGATGTACTTGACTTGATTGATGGGACATCTCGTAGAGATTCCCTCGAGATTCGCAACGTGCGGCGTTTCTTCGAACCGAACGCTGACTGACATCTTCCCACCTAAGTATTGGATCGGTGCGTGAGTCACGACGTTAGAACCGCGGCGACGACGCGGTCGCCAAGGTATAAGTTTCGGGTCGAGCCGACTCTTATATGCAGGACTCAGCTTAGGTGCAAGCGCAACGTTGAATACAGGTCGAAGGTTACCGGGATTCGACCGGTAGGATCGCGGGAGCTGACTGAACGGTACGGTTTAGGTTACGGGTCTTACAGACCAACAACCAAATTTAAGACATTTGTCGATATCATCTAAAACCCTGTCGATATCATCGACAGACTACCAGACAGATTTAAGACATCTGTCCATAACAACCATGTGGGCCCCACAATACTCTACCTTGTAGAAGAAAAAGTATGGAAGGTAATTATATAATCTCAGGTAAAATGCAGGTTTTGATAATTTTGAAAGAAGTCTAGAATTACCAGTTGAGGGACTGGCTCGACCAGTCGAGGGTCCACTCGACTGGTCAAGGCCATCTCGACTCGAAGTCGAGCGAGCACAGGTTTTAGGTGTCCGACCTGCTCGACCAGTCGAGGGTCAGGCTAGACCCGTCAAGGGTACCCTTCGACCAGTCGAGGCATCGGTTCGACTAGTCGAGGTTACGCAGATTCTTGCATGGATTTGGTGCGGACTGCATAAATTTGAGGCGGTTTCCGGACTTTTCCGAACTAGGTGCGCAAGTGAAGTTTTCTAAACTATAAATAGGGGTCCCTAGGGCTATTCTAAAGTATTCTAAGGCTTCCTAAATGTATTCTAAAGGGTTCTAGGGTTATCAAAGGATGTAGCAAGGGTGAGATTCGAGGTTGTTCGAATCGGGTAAGTCCTCTCTCTTTGTTATTTCTATTTTCATAATGGAGATCTGTCGCTTTGTGTCGTGATTTTTTTCCCATAAGGGTTTTCCACGTTAAATCTTTATGTTCTCTTGTGTGTGCTTGGTGCCATTGGATTGCTATCCTAGATCTAGATCTGTGTGATTCTGCAGGCCAAAATCCGAACATGGACAATGTGGATTTAAGGCACATACATCACTATGAGCCCTATAGTTAAGGGTCCAACTCACCACCTATCAAATAGTAGCCTGCCAATGGTCAGATGCAGGTTGACGGGTTTTCAACTTAAGTAAGTGAACATATTTCCACTTGATGCATTCACGTATTCATACAATTAAATATCATTTATTTTCTGCATTTATATTGTTACATGATTGCTTGTTGCTCTATTTTAAATTGATGCGAAGAATCATGTTGGGACTTCTCATTAAACTTGGCCAACTTATCCTGCATTAATGTAAAACCATACAAATGTGATCAAGAATGAGCTATTAGCTCAAGAACAGGAGGACGTGGTCGAGTTAGAAAATGGGGCATGGGACACATAGTCCTACTTGATATTGGAAGAAGTTGCTGCTTTAGTCCAGTTGTGATTATTATTTATAATTCTATCTAATATTTTAAGATGTCATTTGATTCTTTGAATTTTGTTAAACATGATTTAATTTGTTGATTGGATTAGTTGTTTAAGACTCTTACTGGGAGGGTCTTTAGTTGGATTAATAATAAATGATTGGAATCAATATGAATGGAACCTAGATTCTATGTAAATATCACTACTAGTTGTATGACTATGTGTAAACGTATATAATGAATGAACTATGTACACAGACCTGGATGAAGGGAAAACACAAATATAAGCTTCATCTAAAACTTTTGTGGCCCCAAAATGATGGTCGCCCCCACGGTTTCCAGTGGTGTGGTCCACCTGAGATTTGAAAATGAGGCAGATCCATCCATTTTTCCCTGTCCCTGCTGCTTCCTGTGGTGCGGTCCACTTGAGCCTTGGATCTGCCTAATTTTTCGGCTCATACTATAAAATGACAGGGCAAAATGGATGAACGGTGTGGATAAAGCCCATACATCATGGTGGCCCATCAGAGCCCCTACCTGTGCTGAGCTCGGGACAGGTGAGCTAGTATCCAATCTCCATCCCTTTAGAATAGTGCACTCCACCTTGATGATTGGATGAACCAATGATTAGGAAGATCAAATCACCAGGTGGGCCACACCACAAAAAACACTCAATCCACCTGATGAACGGATGCAATTTATTGTTTACTTCTTATATATGATCATCATCATCAGGTTTAACTGTTGGACGGTTGGATGTCATACAAAGACAGAGACCATTGTTGGGGATTTTGACCTGCGGAATCACACAGATCTAGATCTAGGATAGCAATCCAATGACACCAAGCACACACAAGAGAACACAGATTTAACGTGGAGAACCCTTGCGGGAAAAAACCACAGCACAAAGCGACAGATCTCCACTATGTAAATAGAAATTATAAAGAGAAAGGACTTATCCGATTCGAACAACCTCGAATCTCACCCTTGCTATACCCTTTAGAAACTCTAAAATCATTTTAGGAACCCTTAGAACTACTTTAGAAAGCCTTAGCATACATCCTAATCCCGCATACACCCCTTTAAATAAGAATAGAAAGAGGTAGAATCCAAATATAAAATAAAATCCGCAAAATCTATGTTTCTGCAATCGTATCTGTAGAACTTATCGATGTCATCGAATGTCTCTCGATGACAGCTTCAATATCATCGACGGTCCTTCAATGATATCGAAACAGGACCAAAACTGTCCAGCGACCAGGGGTGAAAAATCCAACAATTATCGATGTCATCAAAAGTCTCTAGATGACGGCTTCGATATCACCGACGGTCTGTCGATATCATCGACAGACAAACAGACAAATTTAAGACATCTGTCGATATCATCTAAAACCCTGTCGATATCATCGACAGACCACCAGACAGATTTAAGACATCTGTCCATAACAATCTCCACCATGTCTTCAATCTTCATCCGTGTAGCTTCTTGTCCTCTTCTCTTATTTCTACACCATTTCATAGCTTCTCTTGCACACTCCGTCTTTCTTTTACGCCATCGCCAAGCTCAGAGAAGTTACATAGAACTTGAACTTCTCTACAGGAACATTCTTGTTGATCATGTCTGCAGGATCTAAATCCACATGCCCAACCACCTTTGCTCATGTTTTCACAAAAGAAAAGACGTAGTCTTCTTACCATCTTACCGCTACCCAATATTGCTTGTCGGGGTACTTGCTCACAACACTGATAGCCTATGAAATAACCGGTCTAATCTAGACTATGACATACACTACCAACCGCATTCGAATAAGGCTCATGAGATATCCTGCTTTTCCTCATCTGTTTTGGGACATGTCCTGAGGAAAACTTGAGGAGAGACGCGTAGGGAACGCTCTCCAGCTTTTCCTGGCTCATCACACCCTTGATCAATACTTACACACAAGGTATTTCTCCTGTGATTACCAAAGCCTACTCTTCCTTCAGTCTCAATGCCGAGAACCATCTTTGCAGCCCCCCGATCCTTCATCTTGAATGTCCCACTTAACCGAGTCTTCAGTACATTGATTTCAGATATGTCATAATTGACGATTTACATGTCATCAATTCCTGACTCACCATGAAGGAATCAAACCACTGCTTAGGCGACAGGTCGAACCACGACCTCCTGCAAAGTCTTTTCTCAGCTCCTTTAACTTCGAACTGGTATGGTTGCTTCATGTAGATCTGCTCTTCACTTTCCCTTGCAGAAATGCAGACTCCACATCCATCTTTCCAGCTTAAGATCACATTGGCTAACCAGCGCCAATCACGGATCTAATAAACACCTACTATACCGTCGGCGCGAATATCTCTGAGAAGCCGATCCATTCTCTCTGAGCAGAACCCTTCGCTACCAACCTCGCCCTATATCTATGATATATCCTCCTGAAGATCCACCTGCATCCAACCGCTTTTTGGCCCACTGGAAGCTTCACCAGCTCCCATATGTCGGTTTGGTACAATGAATCCATCACATCGCCCATAGTCACCTTCCACTTCTCAGCACCAGGCTCACCTAGAGCCATCTGAATAGAAGATGAATCCCCTGCGATATTGGAGTCGTCCATGTACCTCACTGATATCCTGCGATCATGCCATGTGATTTTTCTCACAGGTGGTTGCTCCACCTGCTCTGTATCTTTGTCTACATGTCTCAGCCTTCCTGCCCTGCCCGCTCATGTGGCCATGCCCAACATGCCACACACGTGTAGAGGTGGAATCTGCTACATCCACTGTAGCTCCACCTTTTGAAGTGCTCCCGATAAAGGTATTAAGTTACCGAGTCGTTGCGCTTTCATGATTACCCATGCCCCCTTAGATACCTTAAGAGCACTATCAATACCTATGTACTTGCATCCTTTTGCCTTAAGCACACCAAGAGAAATCAGATTCTGCTTCAAATCAGGAACGTGCCTGACATTAGTCAAGGTACGCTCCACCCCATCAAACATCCTGATGCGCACTGTACCAACAACTACAACATTACAGGCAAAGCCATTACCCATAAACACCTGTCCACCATCGCACTCCTTATATCTGGCGAACCAACTCCGATGAGGAGTCATGTGAAAAGATGCCTCTGTGTCTAACATCTACTCGTCCTTACGATCATCGTATGACCGCCTGATAGTAGACACAGATAAAACATCACAATCACATTCACTCGATCCATCTGAAGTGACAACATTGGCCTCCCTGTACGAAGTCTCAAAATATTCTCTCTTCGATTTAGGATTTTCACAATCCTTCTTCACATGTCCTTCCTTCCCACAATTTCAGCACTTTACCTTTCCTTTGCCCTTGCTCTTTAATTTGGATCTATAACCTGAAGAACCCGTACCTTGTTCAGAATTCCTACCCATTGTAAAAGTGCATCAGAAGATGTCCCCATGTCGCCGTTTAGCTTTTTTATAGCCTTCCCTTGAAGGGCTGAGATAACGGTGTCAACACTCAGGGTTTTATTCATGCTGCACATGGTGTCCTTGAATGACTCATATGACGCCGAAAGAGAATTCAGCAACATACATGCTTGTTCTTCATCTTTCATCGCTTCCTCCATATCCAGTAATTTGCAAAAATAATTTATTAAAGTTGCTGATGTGAGCCTCCAGATCTCCACCCTCTGCCATCTTGAAGTTATACCACTGTTGCTTTAAGTGTAGGCGATTTTCAGAGGATTTCTTCACATAGACATCCTCTAGCTTCGCCCATAACTTAGCCGCAGTTTTCTCCCTCATGACGTTGTAGAGAACTTCTTCCGTGAGGCATAAACGGATCGACGATAAAGCCTTCTTATCAAGAGTATCCAATCATCATCAGTCATACTAGACTTTCGCTCCTCAAGAGCACCATCTTCGCCTTGCTTGATTAAGGAACTTATCATCTTGATCTTCCATAACTCAAAATTATTTTTCCCTGAGTACTTCTCAATCTCATACCTGGTGCTCGCCATTATTACTAATCCTGCAGATTCAGATCTGTGCCCCAACCGATTGCTCTGATACCACTTGTTGGAAGTTTTGACCTCCGGAATCACTTAGATCTAGATCTAGGATAGCAATCCAATGACACCAAGCACACACAAGAGAACACAAATTTAACGTGGAAAACCCTTGTGGGAAAAAACCACAGCACAAAGCGACAGATCTCCACTATGAAAATAGAAATTATAAAGAGAAAGGACTTACCCGATTCGAACAACCTCGAATCTCACCTTTGCTACATCCTTTAGAAATCCTAAAATCCTTTTAAAAACTCTTGGAACTACTTTAGAAAGCCTTAGCACACATCCCAATCCCACATACACCCCTTAAAATAAGAATAGAAAGAGGTAGAATCCAAATAGGAAACAAAATCCGCAAAATCTGCGTTTCCGCAATCGCATCTGCGGAACTTATCGATGTCATCAAAGGTCTCTCGATGACAGCTTCGATATCGTCGACGGTCCTTCGATGATATCGAAACAGGACCAAAACTGTCCAGCGACCAGGGGTGAAAAATTCAACAATTATCGATGTCATCAAAGGTCTCTCGATGACAACCTCGATATCATCGACAGTCTGTCGATATCATCGACAGACCAATAGACAAATTTAAGACATTTGTCGATATCATCTAAAACCCTGTCGATATCATCGACAGACCACCAGACAGATTTAAGACATCTGTCCATAACAACCATGTGGGCCCCACAATACTCTACCTTGTAGAAGAAAAAGTATGGAAGGTAATTACATAATGTCAGGTAAAATGCAGGTCTTGATAATTTTGAAAGAAGTCTAGAATTACTTGGTAAAATCAGATATTTTAAAAATTTTTACGAAAGTAGGAGAATCCTGTGGTAATTCACCACCATTTTGGAGGTGGTGGTGACTCATCCATCTTACTCGCATGCAGCCCTCATACAAGTTTGTGGACACCATCCAAAAAAAGGGGCATGTCATGGACGGGACATCTCTAAGATTACATCAATGAAGTGATTTGACCATTTAAATGAATGGTTGAAAAAAAGATAGTAAGTGGACGAAATTCCTAAAGTAAAATTAAAATGTTACTATCACTTTTTATAGTGCAAGCTTCGGGTCACGCTCCATTGACGATTGAGTCATCAACTTGGACGGCTTGGATCTCCTAGCTATGCCGTGTGAAGAGTCACATATAAACATATGAGACTCCTATGTTGATTCACCACCATTTTAGAGGCTGTGTGACTCATCTTACTCACATGCGGCACTTAATTATGTAAGTCCATGGACACCATCCATAGTGGATGGGGCATTTCTAAAATTGCATATGAAGCAATATAACTATTCATTGATGGCTATTAAATGGATGGTTGGAAATAAGAAAGTAAGTGGACTGAATTCCTAGCTCAGAATCAGATGTTACTATCAGTTTTGTCGGCCAGCCTTATGGTGGATGCAGTGTCTATGAAAGGCCTTTGTGGGAACTTTTTGCACTTGGTGGGCCCACCATGATGTTTGTGATAAATCCACCCTGTCCATCCATTTTACCAACTCTTTTCAGGACATGAGACTAAAAAAAGGAGGTGGATCCAAAACTCAAGTGGGCCACACAAATGACCACCATTGAAACATTTCTATGGTAACATAAGTTTTGCATTAGGCTAAGTTTTTTATGTTTTCTATTCATCTCAGTGGAAATGAAATTATACACTATTTGAATAGCATATAAACATCAAGAAGGTTTCAACCGAGGCATTTTTTTCTCCACTTTTCCCTCTCATGTGCTTGCTGGAGTTTTGAATCCACCTCATTTTTTTTTGTATCATATCTTAAATTGATAGGACAAAATGGATGGATTATCACAAACATCACAATAAATGTTACTAACTTCCCTGTACAGGAACTTTCTTGTGAAATCCTACTAACTTTGCTGAGGAAGGAACTTACTTAGAAAGCCTTTTGCAGAGATTCCACCTCCCTTATAACTATGCCATGTGCACGATCGAAGAGTCACTTTCAAAATATGACATTCCCATGATAAATTGACCATCATTTTGGAGGTCATGTTGTCTCATCTTACTAACATGTGGCACTCATATAAAATTGACCACCATCCAAATAATGTGCACATGGTGGTGGGGCCATCTCTAAAATAGTAAAATAGTGTCTATGAAATCATCTAACCATATATTGATGGCTATTACATGGATGGTTGAAAATAAGAAAGAGATGGGTCGGATACAAGAATGCTATTTGATCCACGCAAAACTCATATAGTTTGTCGAGTCACAGCTTTGAATGAATAGTTTCATAAATCAGTATTCGTATGATAGCATTCATTAATGGAGCGTAGCATCACTTGCTTGCATTAAATAATATAAATTCCTAGCTCAAAACCACTTTTTTAATATCATTTTTACATTGCAAGTTCCAAGTCATGCTTGACATAAGGATGTACGTGATGAGATCGATCATCGTCTTCCTCAAGGATAACTACTCCGAATCCACGGAGCTTCTCTAGACTCCTCACAGAGACTTCTCGAATGCATGAGAAAAGAAAGGAAGAAAATAGAAATTAATTCTAATAAATTCAAAATTTAATTGATTAATGAATTAAATGAGTTCACAACCATTTAAATAGGAATAGCCAGCAATATGAGAGAAATCAGAAGCAAACTATAACTAAAACTCCTAAAAATTCGAAACTTACTATAAATAATAAATTTACTTTTATAGTATCCTATGTGGCTTAACCATGTTATTCTCCTAATTATTCTAAGCACTTTTCATGTTGGACACAACTCCTAAAGCCCAACGGATGAAGAGTTATAATCAAACTAAAACATACTATTTATAGTAAAAACAGAAATAAACATGGAATTCGGCCGTTGATATGATGGAATCTTGCAAATTTGGCATAGGCAACCCTACATAGCCGGGTTGGTTGGCTAAAGTAGCTCGTCTTACTCCAAAATCATATATGGTACGTTGAGTAACTCATTCCGTTTCGCGAGATATGCCTGTTTTAAGGTTCTGACGGTCTTGATGGCTTATGCCTCTGATCGGGCCTTCTCTGGTCCATCTTAGACATGAAAGTTTCCGCGACCCACTCTACATCAATGCTTCATTGACAATTGAGTTGGATGACTTAAATCTCCTTATGGCTATGCCATGTGTATAGTTGAAGAATTGCTTATCAACATAGAGACTCCTTTGATAATTCACTGCCATTTTTGAGGTAGTGGTCACTCATTTTATTCACATGTGGCGCACATATAAATCTATCAACACCGTCCAAATTATTAGGCATATTGTGAATGAAATACTTTTAAAATTACATCCATAAAGCAATGTAACTATTTGTTGATGGCTATTAAATTGACGATTAAAAATAAAGTGAGCGGACTAAATTCTTAGCTCAAAATCAGATATTTTTATCAATTTTATTGCGATTTTTTTTTTTTTTTTTTTTTTACACACACCATCACACTCCCACACACCACATGATACTTGAACTCATGACCTCAGTGTTGAAACCCACATGGTCTACCATTGAGCCATAAGGAACCCACAGTACAAGTTTCAAGTGATGCTTCACTGACAATTGAGTCATGTAGTTGGATGGCTTGAATCTCCTCACAGATATGCCATGTGTATGGTTGAAGAGTCACCCATCAACATAGGAGACTCCTTTGATAATTAACCATCATTTTGGAAGTGGTGGTTGTTGGGGACCTTGCACAAAACCTTAGGATCTAGCCCTCCAGAACAAACTAGAATTATGGATGATAAAGCAATGAAAATAATCGATGCATCAATCACACACAACACAAGAGATTTTTACGTGGAAAACCCTCAAAGAGGTAAAAACCACGGGACCTCGTCCAGATCAACAATCCACTATGAAGTAGAACGTTACAAACTTCTTTACTCACGCAGGAGTGGATAAACAATAAGAGAAACAAAGAAAACTGAGAGATCTCACCGATTACGAGGACGTAGAAGCGCTGAGATATCAAGAGTACAATAGATCTCCTATATGAGCATAACCTCAATTCCACAAGCTTCCTCTCTCTCTTTCTCTCTTTCTCTCACCTTTGATAGCCCTAAACCCTTTAACAAATCCCTTGTAAAGCTTTAGAAAATCCTCTTGTTGTACCTAGAGAACCCTAGGAACTCCTATTTAAAGTTTTAGGAAACTCCTTTCTGCAACCTAATTGAGAAATAACTTGCAACACGAAATCCGCGCAAAATCGCGGAACGAATCTGCGTAACCTCGACTGGTCGAACCGAGTCTACGACAGATCTCACGCCACCCATGACCGGTCGAGCACCTCGGTCGACTAGTCGAGCACCCCGGAGAAAAATAGTCCACAGTCGCTGGACTTTGAGTCGTGCCACGACTCGACTCCACGACTGGTCGACCACCAGCCTTCGACCGGTCGAGCGAGGCTTACAACCGGTCGACGACGGGTAAAAAAAAACCCATCAAATCTCTCCCTTTTTGACCCATGAGGGATCCACCTTCTTTAAGCCAGCTAGGTTTCTACATACCTCAAACTTGCCCTTGAGTAAAGCCTTGGTCATCGTGTCTGACCCATTATCGTCCGTGTGGACCTTCTCAAGCTGTAACACCTTCTGTTCCAAAGTATCCCTGATCCAGTGACACCGAATCTCTATGTGCTTCGACTTGGAATGCTGACTTGGATTCTTGCTCAAGTGTATAACACTTTGACTATCGCAATAGACCACGTCTTCCTCTTGCTTTAGGCTAAGTTTCTGTAGGAACCTCTTCATCCAAAACATCTCTTTACATGCCTCTGTGACTGCAATGTACTCGGCCTCTGTCGTCGACAACGCTACGACCTTCTGTAGCTTGCTCTGCCAGAAAACCGCTCCCCCTGCAAACGTGATCATGAACCCCGAGTTAGACTTCCTGGAGTCTATGTCGCATGCCATATCTGCATCTGTGTAGCCCTCTAACACAGGTTTACCATCACCATAGCATAGGCTCAACCTGGATGAGTCTCTTAGATACCGCAGTATTCACTTAACTGCTGCCCAATGTTCTTTGCCAGGATTAGTAAGATACCGGCTGATAACACCAACCGTATATGCTATGTCTGAGCGTGTACACACTATAGCATACATCAAACTTCCTACCGCTGATGCATATGGTATCTTCTGCATCTCTTCCACCACTGCCTTCGTCTTGGGACACTGCCCGTCGCTTAATTTGAAGTGACCATCCAGTGGAGTACTGACCGACTTCGCTACATTCATATTGAACCGCTCTAGGACTTTCTCAATATACCGCTCTTGTGACAGCTAGAGCTTCCTGCTGCTTCTGTCACGGGTTATCTCTATTCGTAGGATCTGTTTAGTAGGGCTCAAGCCTTTCATCACAAAAGACTTGTCCGACTCCTGTTTCAGCCTGTGAATCTTCTTGATGTCTTTTCCCATGATGAGCATGTCATCAACGTATAATAGCAGAACTAAGAAATCACCATCTGAGATCTTGCGCGTGAACACACAGTGGTCCTACTCCGTTCTGTCATACCCATGCTGTAACATGAACGAATCAAACTTCTTGTACCATTGCCGTGGGGCTTGTTTCAGACCATACAAGCTCTTCTTCAGCTTACACACCATATGCTCTTTTCTCTTGACTTCGAACCCTCTGGTTGGTGCATGTAGATCTCTTATTCCATGTCACCATGCAGAAAGACATTTTTAACATCTAACAGTTCTATCTCCAGATCCATGCTAGCCGCCAACCCAAGCAACACCCGTATGGATGTCATCTTCACCACTGGTGAGAATATTTCCTCGAAGTCTATGCCTTTCCTCTGACCAAACCCTTTCACCACAAGTCTAGCCTTGAACCTCGTCTGTGAATTCTTCTGCTCAATCTTCTTTCTGAACACCCACTTGTTGCTCAGAGCTTTCTTGCCCTTAGGCAGTTTTACCATATCATAGGTGTGGTTCTTATGCAAGGATTTCATCTCCTCTTGCATAGCTTTCAACCACTCCCCTTTATGCTCGTCGGCTAGGGCCTCAGAATAATCTTCTGAGTCTCCCCTATTAGTCAGCATAATATACTCATGTGGCGAGTACCTCTTGGATGACTGTCTGTCCCTAGATGATCTCCTCACCTGTGGCTCAACAGGTGGATCAAGTGGGGGCTGCTCTCCTGGTCCATCTTCTGAAGGACTCCCTCATCCTCTGCACCTTGCTGTACTCCCCCGTCATCAGGCACCACGGGAGGAGTAACCGGATCCATGTCCTCTAGCTCACTTGAACTAGGCTGGTTCTTCTCTGGCTTACCAATATCTTCTATACACTGATCTTCAAAGAAAACCACATATCTACTCCTGACGATCTTCCTCTCGGTCGAATCCCACAATCTGTAATCGAATTTTTCATTACCGTATCCTAAGAACACACACTGCCCGATCTTCATATCGAGCTTGAACCTCTCGTCCTTTGGTACGTGAACAGATGCCCTGCATCCAAATACCTTGAGATGACTGTATGATGGATCATGTCCAACCCACACCTTCTCAGGTACTTCTCCATTCAACGGGGCTGATGGAGACCTGTTTATCAAATACACTACTGTGTGCATTAATTCTCCCCATAACGTCTTGGGCAATTTCGCATGGGATAACATGCATCTGATTCTCTCAACAATGGTGCGATTCATTCGCTCAGCTACACCATTATGCTGGGGGGTCTTGGGAACCGTCTGTTCATGCCGTATACCCAGGGACTTACAATACTCATGAAAGTCGCCAGTGTATTCACCACCATTATCAGTGCGGATGCACTTCAATGGTCTACCTGTCTCTCTCTCGGCCATAGCATGAAACAATTTAAACACACCAAAGACCTCGTCCTTGGATTTCAAAGCATAAACCCAAACCCTCCTAGATGCATCATCTATAAAAGTAACAAAATACAATGCCCCACCCAAGGTTTTTGTCCTCATAGGACCACAAACATCAGAATAAACCAAATCTAATGCATGCACTTTATTAACATGAGAAACAGTTTTAACGAATGAAACTCTATGCTGTTTCTCTAATAAATAATCAAGACAGGTTTTGAGAGGTGTACCTGTCACGTCTGGAAGGAGCCGCTTCCTCGCTAGTAGCTGAAGCCCTTTTTCACTCATGTGGCCTAAACGCCTGTGCCACATGTCAATAGTTGAATCTTCCGTTACATTCAACCCACCCTTGTACATACTGACACTTGCCTTGTAAAGGGTGCAACACTTCTTTCCTTTGGCCACGATCAATAAACCCTTGATGAGCTTCTATCGCTCATCAGCAAACCGGCTTTCATAGCCATCATCATCCAACCTTCCTATCGACATAAAGTTGAGGCGAAAGTCTGGGATATACCTCACATCCCTGAGAACCAATTTTAACCCACATCGGTTTTCACACAAATATCACCGACTCTTACGATTTTTGATACGCCAGAATTTCCCATCTTCACAGTCCTATAGTCATTTGACTTGTAGCTTGTGAAGGAGTCTCTGCGTGGAGTCGCATGAAAAGAAGCTCTCGAGTCTATCACCCAGTCGGTGTCCTGACTCGTAACTGTGAGATATACATAATGATTTGCAGAAAGAATAACTACAACGTCGTTATATGAAGCGACCGCAGTGTAATCTGATTCATCTTCCTTCCCTTTTCCTTTCTTGTCGTTCTTCTTACCCCGACATTCATGCTTGTAGTGGCCCTTCTTGCCATAATTCTAGCAATCAACATATTTTCTGTTACTCGACTTGCCTCTTGATTTATCTCGGGCCTTCCCACCCTTCCTGTTCTTTCCTCTCCCCCGTTCCTATGTTATAAGGGCCTCTTGCTGAGTAGACTCCTGAGACTTCCTCCTTGTCTCTTCATTGAAGAGACAGCTAGTTACCTATTCCATGGATATCTTTCCGTCTGGAGCGAAGTTACTTAGAGACACCACCAATGTCTCCCAACTGTCAGACAATGAACTAAGCAAAAGTAAAGTCTGCAATTCATCATCCAGGACCATCTTCATAGAGGAGAGTTGGTTCACTATATTATTGACCTCATTCATGTACTCGGCCACAGAACTACCATCCTTAAACTTGAGATTTACAAGTCGCCTTATCAGAAAAATCTTATTACCGGCTGTCTTCCTCTCATACAGCCCTTGTAATTTCAGCCATAGGCTAGCGATTGAGGTTTCTGTAGACACATGGTGCAACACAGAATCATCCAACCATTGTCTAATAAACCCCACCGCCTTTCGGTCCATCTTCTTCCAATCATCATCAATCATATCCTTGAATTTTGCTGATATGCCTAAAATTGGAGAATATAGGTCCTTGCAATAAAGCAAGTCCTCCATCTTAGCCTTCCATATGGTCCAGTTAGAACCATTGAGGCTGATCATCCTTGATGAGCCACCTTCCATACTTCAAACCGAACCTACCCGTTCAATGAACTTTGCTTTGATACCACTTTGTTGGGGGCCTTGCACAAAACCTTAGGATCTAGCCCTCCAGAACAAACCAGAATTATGGATAATAAAGCAATGAAAATAATCAATGCATCAATCACACACAACATAAAAGATTTTTACGTGGAAAACCCTCAAAGAGGTAAAAACCATAGGAGCTCGTCTAGATCAATAATCCACTATGAAGTAGAACGTTACAAACTTCTTCACTCACGTAGGAGTGGATAAACAATAAGAGAAACAAAGAAAATGGAGAGATCTCACCGATTACGAGGACATAGAAGCGCTGAGATATCAAGAGCACAATAGATCTCCTATATGAGCATAACCTCCATTCCACAAGCTTCCTCTCTCTCTTTCTCCCTTTCTCTCACCTTTGATAGCCCTAAACCCTTTAGTAAATCCCTTGTAAAGCTTTAGGAAACCGTCTTGTTGTACATAGAGAACCCTAGGAATTCTTATTTAAAGTTTTAGGAAACTCCTTTCCGCATCCCAGTTGCGAAAGGACTTACGACACGAAATCCGCGCAAAATCGCGGAACGAATTTGCATAACCTCGACTGGTCGAACCGAGTCTACGACCGGTTGAGCGCCACCCACGACCGATCGAGCACCTCTGTCGACTGGTCGAGCACGCCGGAGAAAAATAGTCCACAATCGCTGGACTTTGAGTCGTGCCACGACTCGACTCCATAACTGGTCGACCACCAGCCTTCAACCGGTCGAGCGAGGCTCACGGCCGGTCGACGACGGGTAAAAAAAAAAACTCATCAGTGGTGACTCATCTTACTTACATGTAGGGTACATAAAAATCTATATATCAACACCATCCAAATTATGGGGGACATTATGGATGAGGTATTTCTAAAATTGCATCTATGAAGCGATATAACCATTCATTGATGGCTATTAAATCAATGGTAGAAAATAAGATAGTCAGTCAACTGAATTCTTAGCTCAAAATCAAATGTTTTTATCATTTTTACAGTGCAAGTTTCAAGTCATGCTTCATTGAGGATTTGGTCATCGAGTTGGACGGCTTGAATCTCCTTATAAGGATATGCCATGTGTATGGTTGAAGAGTCACCTGTCAATATAGGAGACTGATAATTCACCATCATTTTGGAAGTGGTGGGTGACTCATCTTACTCACACGTGGCCTACATATAAATTAATCTATCAACACCATTAAAATTATAAGCCACATTATGGATGAGACATTTCTAAAATTGCGTTGATGAAGTGATATTATCATTCATTGATGGCTATTAAATGGATGGTCGAAAATAAGATGGTAGACCGAATTCCTAGCCCAAAATCAAATGATTCTGTCATTTAATAGTGAAAGCTTCGGGTCATGCTTCATTGAAAACTGAGTCATTGAGTTGGATGGCTTGAATATCCTTATAATTATGCCATGTGTATGGTAGAAGAGTCATCCTCCAATAAAGGAGGATCCTTACTTATTCACCATCATTTTGGAGGTTGTGGTAACTCATCGTATAAATCTAGTGACACCATCTAAATTATGAAGCACAATTGTAGATAGGGCATGGCTAAAATATAATCATTTATTGATAGATATTAAATGGATGGTTGAAAATAGGATAGTAAGCGGACCGAATTCCTAGCTCAAAATTAGTTGTCGATCATTATCATTTTTGTAGTGCAAGTTTCAGATCATGCTTCATTAGCAAATGAGTCATCGATTTGGATGGTGCGAATCTTCTTTTGGCTATGCCATGTGTGTGGTGAAGTGTCATTATCATTTTAGAAATAGTATTAAGTTATCATAAGAGTCCACTCACGTTTTCCTAAATCGAAATCTTCTCAACCATTGATTGTCTTTTGACGACCGAGCCTGGCCTTTCAGGCTTTTAGACGTGGAGGTTGCTGTGTATACTTGTTAGGTGTGGATGCATGCGTGGGCAGATGCCTATTGCTCGACATTGTCTTTATGAGTGGATTAAGAATGATATAACTTGACTTGGAGTCACCACTAGCTAATGATTTTATCATCTATTGTCGGCTAAATGCTACAAGCCTACAAGAAATTAGGATATCAAAGACTTTTTAACTTGAGTGACTCTTGTAATTAGTTTATGACAATTGATTTCAAGTAAGAGACCTTTGTGAGAGAGAAGTTAGGCATCATTCTCCACCTATATTAAAGTATGGTCTCTACTTTATAGGATTTTACCTATATTAAAGTATGAGCTCTACTATGTAGGATTTATATATATATATATATATATATATATATATATATATATATATATATATATATATATCTAAAAATTAAAATTATTTAATTTTGGAAAAGTAAAAGATAAAATAAACTAAAACAATTCAAGTACGGCTACGGTTATGGTAATGGAGTACTGTTTGATATTATTTATGATCAAAGAGACAATTATTATAAGAAAACAAAGAAAAGACTATTTATTACCAAAGATTCAATTATTATAAGAAAAACGAAGAAAAGAAATGCAATAAGAACATAATTGCATCTAGAATTTGAAATGGACAATAGGGTGCCTGGATACACGAGGAAATAATCAAGAAACTCGGCAATCTATGTACTAGAAATGATTAGATATCTCGAAATTCACCTTTACTCTGCGTAATTTGAGCTATCAAACAATCAGAAACGTTAATTGCTCTCTCGAATGCCTCTCTTCAATATTCTAAATTTAAATGGAAATTCAATTACCATGCGTGGTAATAAAATTTTCACTAATAGTTGAGTTGGCTTAGTTAGAAGAAATTATATTTCCACCAGTCTTCTATTCTAATCCTAAGTTGGGAATTTTTCCTAAGTTGACTGGTATAGTATTTAGGTGTTCTTAGAACCAGCTTAAGCTGCTGGTTCAGATTAAACGGTGTAGATTTTCTATTTCATGTAGGATCTCTACCGTAGAATATAGAATGTATAATTATTATAGTCATGTGTTATAATCTAGACCGTTGACATGATATAATAGCCTCACACCATGGGTGGGGTATTAAAAGAAAAATATCTCAATAAGCATAATTCACTCCTTTGACCATTTAACAATTTTCTTTTGAATATGACCGTCCACCTGACCTTTGTTCCGTGGGCCACCATCAACTATGCATGACCCAGATTCAACGGCAATACTCCTCCTTACCCATGGACGGATTTCCTAGGTAAAGCCTTTCCCATAAAGTTCTTGGGAAGTTAGTTGGGGCCCACCATAATGCTTGTGAGAAATCCACCCCGTCCATCCGTTTTTCAAGATCAATTTAGGACATTTGAGAAAAAATGAGCCATACCCACGAATCAAGTGGACCACACGAGAGGAAAAATGGAGAAAGAAATGCCGACCGTTGAAATAATCCAAGGCTACATGCTTATATACCATCCGAACCGTTTATAAAGTCATTCTCATTGGGATGAACTGAAAACACAAAAAACCAAGCCTGCTATAAAATGTTTGTGGTCATATGAATGTTTTAACTGTGGCCGTGCAATCCCCACTGTTTCCTCTTGTGTGTCCCACTTGAGTCTTGGATTCGGCTCATTTCTAGTCAAATGCATTAAAATGAGCTCGTAAAACGGATGGACGGGATGGATTTCTCACAAACATCACGGTGGGCCCCAGCTAGCTTCCCAGCGCAGGAACTTCCTGCCACAAACGTGTACAGCTGTACTCATCTACACGCCATTGCACGTGTCAATGTGGCACACGTATATAAGATCGAGCTCTTCATGAGATGGGCCACATTATTAGATCATCTGGTGAAGAAATCAGGCACGTTGACGCCTCATGTATAGTGTACGAAACAAAAATCATTCTTGCTCTAGCCGTCCATTTGCTTCATATACCATGGCCCACATTTTAAATGGGGCAGCCTGATCTTTGGGTCGGATGATCTAAACAGTGTGGCCCACATCATGGAAAGCTACGATCTTGCACATTAACCTCCTCCCAGATAGGAAAATCCTAACCCTTCAATCATGAACGGTCATATCATCATCCATCCATCTATTTGGATGCCCTGGATCCGTTCATCACGTGATCATCGTCCATCCATCGATTTTGATGGGTTGGATTCCTTGATCTGTGGAACAGCTTGATTTTCTCCCCAGGTGACCTTCTTGATGGATCATACCTTTTTGACGGCCCAGATGTCCTACGCATGAAAAGAAAGCACGGTACGTAAGCATAGTACTCGATCATTGGCCAAGAATGTGTACCGTACGCTCGTGTTTTAGTGAGTACCTGGAACCGTTGATGAACCCGAATTCCTCCACGTGGCAAAATGCTAATCCTTCAATTTGTGTCTATTCATTCGTGAAAAGTTAAATATTTTGTAGCTATGTTTTTTATGTCTAGAGGATTTTAGGTGCATGAGCTATCCATAGTGAGGCCCACCGTATCAACGGTTTGGATTACTGACCATGGCCCCACTTGTAAAAATTTAGACTAGATAGTAGATAGTACGGCGAAAACTCGTTACACAGATGTGCATTGAGGTTTGCTAGCTCACACGCACATATAAAGTTGTTAACGTACACGACACCACATCACACGTGCTACATCGTCGGACACGGACATGAGATCCAAGCCGTCCATCTATTGGGCCCCACCGTGTAGATAAGGATCAGGCTGGTCATCTGGTCAGGTGGGCCGCAATGATAGAAATAGATGGACGGCTTTGAAACAACTAGCCCAAAGCTTTTTTGTCCATCTGTTTCTTTTATATGAGCATTACCGGCCCATTTTTATGTAAAATGATAGATCCTACCGGATGGACGGCTTGGATCACAAACTCGTGTACTGGCACACGTGGTTGCGTGTAGATGAGATATCCTTATAACACGTGTAGACGTAGTCTGTCTCTCTGAGGTCTGGTTAGCCCACGAGGGCGTATAGCCCTGCTCATCTACACGCCAGTACACGTGCAGACATGGCACATGAGTGGAAGATCCTAGCTTTCAATGACTATCGAACATATGTTGTTTGAACTGGGACCATTGATTATTTTTCATTTTAACCGTCCATTAGAGACCAACCAATCTGCCAGTTGGCATATCTGTTCAACGCAATTTGTTGGTTTATGGGCCATCAAAAGTGGGGCCCACGATTTAGTCAGATTAGATACGTAACTTGTATGCCACGTGTACATTTTCTGAGTACGTGTATTAAACACCACACTCGGCAATCCTTTGGAGAAGGATAAATAATCATATACGACGTTGGATGTTAACGTTAGATACAACGTCTTTATTTCGTGACATGTCACTTGTATGTAACATCTGATCTGTGAAATAGGTCGTATGTATCATAAATATCACTTGGAAAGAAAATAGGATGGTCCATTCATCAGGAAGACTACACCGTTGAAATCTATGTAAAGCCAATGTTCTGATTTAAAAGTATGTGTGTAGCCTACCTGACGATTTGGATTGCTCCAATTTTCAGCGTTGTTTATCTTCATGGTATGGCCCATTTTTTTCACGGTTAGGATGTAGCTGGAAATAAAATGTTGTATGTTAACATGCAAGCGTTGCATGGGATTCATTTGGGTATTTCTAATCACGTACAGCCAGCTGCATGCTAACTCAGCATGCAGCCCATCTTTAACCAAAACACGTAATTTCCGTTGGACATCCCAAACATACAAGTGGTGGGCCCCACCACGAAGCAAAAATCGGATTGCTCCCACTTATTATACGGACAACATGATGGAAACAAATGGACGGACAAGGATCACCCTCCAAATACAGGTGTGGCCCACCTAATAAGTGGATTACAGGTGAACATTCATGGTGGCAACCAACGCTTTGCACGTGTCAGATCTCCTCATCTCCTACACACGTACACATGAGTATAAATACAGGGTGGCATGCTGGGTGGTTAGATCACAGCAAGATAGACAGCCCTTTTTCCTTGTTGTTTGTTGTCTGTTCAGGCACAGTTACGTCCGTTGGATCTGAAATTCAATGTAAGCTCGTGAGTCGTACGTAACCACCCACTTGTAGTGGCAGCGTAGGTGGACCACACACCCCTGAGTGCTCTTCTTTTCTCACTGGAGAAAAAGAATTTGATACTCGCGCGAATAAGCTTGTATCTCATGTAAAGTTCTCAGCTTCCTTGTTCGTCTAGATAAACTGTCTTGGTTCGTTGCTACTCACCTCATTACACGTGTATGTACGGTCAGAGAATCCATACCTTCCATCTCGTGGGACACAGTTCACATGAGACATGGCACAAAAATTACACTCATTGGATGATCCTATCCTTTGATCAATGGAAATTTCCTCTATTTGAAGACCCTATATCAGATGGATTGGATTGCGTGACCGGTGTGGATCTTCTCCCAAGGGCAATCCACAATAGGGCAAAGAAAATCAACGGCCTGGATTCACTGATACTCTATGACAAAGAACTAGGACGGGTCCACCGCGATTAATCCAAATGGGCCTCTCTTGATTATCAGCCATTCGTAATAGAGATTATAGAAGCATCTAAAGGTGGGATCTGACTGGGATTTTTAGACTTCTGTAGTTTCATGGACACCACGTGTCGTATTGCATTGTCATACATCAATGTCTCTAATGCGTCACACGTGGCACTCACCATGTGATTGGGGCTGTTTATACAGTGGGCCACTACTGAAATGCCCCACAAGAATATTTGCAATGCTAAGATAATCATAGCCATAAACCACCTGAAACTCTTTCAATCTTCTGTTTGTGGTTCCCGAAATTCCTAAGATCAGACGCTAGGATCCTCGGAAGATAGCGAATTTTGGTATATGGCCCATCCAAGATGTTCTTTGTCAGATGAACGGTCATGATTTGATGCAGACATGAAAAAAAAGTAGCTTTTCTATGTTGCGTAAATGTCGTGCTTTATTTCTCGTCCTTTATTAATTAAATAGTGGTTTATTGTCGTTTTCATTGTATGATGCTAGCATGCGCAGGGGTGAACAATTGCCACCTACACATGCGGCTAGAAAGTCATTTGATAGAACACGACTTCAATGTGCAAAGGAAGAATGGAGCGTTAGTGCGCACATTATCTTCCACTGTTTAAAAGAGCTGGTGGGAATCTATATGCAGTTCAAAATTTGAATTTCGGAAAGTCCATTTGAAAGGCGTCTCGCCGTCTCAAGGGAACACATGCTTCCGAACGCATTACAATCTCCATACGTCTGAGTTGTGTGGGGCCCATGGATATGTTTTTGTACCATCTAACCCGTTACTTATACGTGTCCCTAAATGATAGGCCTAGATACCAAAATAAAGATTGATTTATGAGTCATATGGACCACACCAAGGAGAACAAATGAGGGATTGTGGAGGGTACACGCACAATAGAAACTTCCGGATATAATGTGGGATCTATCGTGCTGTGTTTATGTCATCCAAGTCATTCATCAGGTGTACTCCACCAGTATAAAGGGATATATAAAAATTAAAGTATTTCAACATTTAGGTGGGATGCTAAAAGTGGATATAGAGGTTTTAAGCGTCATTCCAATGGTGTGTCCAACTCTAGTTTTCTATAGAGATGATTCTTAAAATGTACGGTATCCATATGGAGGTTCACCATATGGACGGTTTAGATTCTATATAAACATCACATTTGAGCCTTGCACGGCTAGAACGTATGCTAGTTACTGTGCCCTGGAACGCATGCGCTCATGGTGGGAGATTAATGTGGGCGGTGTACACTCAGCGTACACAATCTTTTCGGGCAATGTCTGTCAAAGTATAATGTTTCACACGTAGGCACCAAAAGAAATAGTACACGTGGCATAAATGCATTTAAAATCATACCGTAAAAGCTGTGGGACCCACGTTAGACAGGCAATATCCCGAAAATATTTATTCGTTGAATGAAGACCGTTCGTTACTTTTAGCAAACAATCCAAATATTTAATTCCAATTTTCCAGTGAAAAGACTTATTAATTGTTGATTTAGGACTCATTGAAAATGTGGCCCAAAGACTGTAAGAAGTAATATATGTGGGCCACGTGTACAGTTTCTGGGTGCACGCATATGAAATATCATGCACTGCCAGAGTATCAAACGTGGGGTCTGGAATTAAGATGTAACAGGAGAATATGAATCTGTGATTGCCTCAACTGAATGGCATGATTGTAATATGGGGGAAAGTTGTGGGTCTTTTCTGGCCGTATCGATGGATCCAGTCTCGTGGATCACGTGCTAAGGAGCATGTAATATCCCCTGTCCGGCGAACGATTCGGATGCAAAAAAAGCCGCAGGTGCACGAGGAGATACGCTGCCCTACCTTACGTACGTCCCTTTCGCTAACAGAGGGCTATGTGGGTGTAATTTTCATGAGATCTACACCGTCCATCAGGTGGAATGGGCCGTATTAACCCTACACCAAAAAATCTTAACCGTCCAAAGCTCAGGTAGGGCAGAAAATTGTTGAGTTGGACGCCTACCATTAGTTTTGTGTAGAGACCACCATAGTGTTTATATGGAATCCAATCCGTTTATGTGACGTGCTTCATCAGGATAAAAGAATTACCGAAAAATCACACTATTCCAAAAATCAGGTGGGCCATGACACTTAAATTTAAAGGTTTTAGGTATAATTTGATAGGGTGGTCCACCTGAGTTTTGAATCAGACTGATTTTCTTTATCAAGGGTAAGCAAGGAGGGCCGTACCTGATGGACGGTATGGATTTTATCCACGTTAGGTCATTTCTCTAACGTAGGGAAAGTTTCCCCGGTAAGTACCTGGGGGAGTTACACATTAGTTTTCCTTTCGTTGTCCTGGCTCGTGGACATTTGTTTGATTGAATTGGACCGTTGAAATCGTTTCATTTTAACCGTTCGATGAGTGTCCACCAATCTGATATTTATATAATCCAATAAGTATTTGTGACACATCTAAACTGGGACCATAATTTTGGGGGCGTGAGGGATCCGTGCTGTGGGCCCACCATGATGTATGTGTATTACATCCACGCCGTCCATCCGTTTTGAAAGGTCATTTGAGGACATGGGCCCCATAATGAAGCAGATCCAAATCTCAGGTGGACCACACCACAGGAAACCATGGTGATTGAATACCCACCATTAAAAACTTCTAAGGGACAAACCGGAATGTTTATTCTCCATCCTACCTGTTGATAAGGTTACAAAGACCTGGACGAAGAGACCACGCAAATATCATGTCGATCCCAATCACCACTGTTTCTTGTGGTGTGGTTCGCCTGAGATTTATATCTGCTTCATTTTTGGGACCATGCCCTAAAATGAGCTTTCAAAAAAGATGGACGGTGTGGATGTAAGGCACATACATCAGGGTGGGTCTCACAGTCAAGGATATGTGCACCATTTCTCAGTGCCAGCGTATAATCTAGCACACTCTTCCAGAGTATCAAATTCTCTTCAATTCCACGATTCTTAGCTTGCCATCCATCAATGATAACAACATGATCATGGTTCTAAAGTGGCGAGTGATTTTTTACTCTTGAAGAATAGACACTTCATATGGAGGCACTAAAAAATGATACAAATGGCACATATTAATTTTTTAAAAAAAAAAACAGATTGGTTACACAATCCTAACCTCTGCTTTGCAGACAATTGTTCTTCTAAATCAAACCATGCATATGTTTCATTCTCAACCGTCCAATAAATGTCCACAAATCCAACAATCAAAAAACAAATTTTGGTCCACGGTGCATTTAAACCAGGACCCATAATTTCGACAGTTTAACTTGAATTGCTGTACACCACATACAAAATTTCTAAGCAATCTCAGAGCGACAGTGTATCATCCATGCCATTTTCCAGAGTATCAAAGACTTTCTCTTCCAAAGATTGCAAGCTATCTTGCATATAGATTGATTTCAACCGTTTATTAGTTTGAAATGGTTCATCTCCTCAATATATTCTAATAAGTTGACTTTGGACGTGCTATGGTAGGGCCGAAAATGTCGGCAAAGTTCGAATCGGTTTCCATACAATGCAATTTCAAGCAGAGAAGAAAATAGTATTGAATTGGAATAGATAATTCATAAATCTTACTTTATAGGCATGAATTGGAATAGATAATTCATAAATCTTACTTTATAGGCATGAATTGGAATCAGGACTTAGATTTTTTTTTTTATTTGTTTGTGTTCGTTACCGCGTGGGCCGTGAGATTACTTTTTTTTTTTTTTTTTTTTGTAAATGTGGTTTAATAATAATGTGTTATACATGCGTGTGTCAGATGTAGAACTATAATAAAAAAATAAAAGATCACTTAAAAATAAAAGGTAACATAAAATTTTATTTTATTTTTATCATAAGTGTATAGGTATAGATTCAGTGGATCCTTAATGGTGGGCTCACCTTAATTTATGTATTTTATTCCATGTCATCTATCTATTTTTCTCGATTATTCCAGAGTATGGGCACAAAAATAAAGTAGATGCAAATATCCAGTGGACCGCACTGTAGGAAATAGTGGTGATTAAATGGCCATCATTAAAAACTTTGTATGGCCCACCGTAATGTTTATTTTCCATCCAACATGTTGATAAGGTCATACAAACATGGATGAAGGAAAAAAAATATAAATATCAGCTCGATCAAAAACTTGTGGACCACAAGGCCCACAAGAGGTTTTTAATGGTTGATCACCACTCTTTTCTATGGTGTGGTTCATATGAGATTTGGATCTGCTTCATTTTTTAGGCCATGCCCTAAAATGATCTGGCAAAACGGATGGACAATATGGATATATAATACATACATCAAGGGGGGCCCACAGGGTCGGAGACCCACCAAAGGCGCGTTC
>JAJHSJ010000010.1:5526523-5624417 GCA_021015155.1 Magnolia officinalis
TCTTTTTCATGAATCCAAACAGACTCTCATGGAAAAGTCATTTTGTTTGTCTATAAACAATTTGAACTCTTGAAAGTAAACCCATGTTTTCTTACTAAAATCATCAATGAAAGTAACAAAATATTTATAGTTGCCAATGGAATAGTGGACATCTCACATATTAAAATATATAAGTTGAGTGGCGATGCGGGACTTTCCAACTGGAAACAAGGCTCTATGCTAATTTTCACATATCTAACTTTCAACATGATTTTGGTGATTTATGAGAGGTAGCCCTGTTACCGGGTTCCTCCTAGCCAACCTTTTCAAAATATCATGACTTAAGTTATTAAAATAAAGATGTCATAATTAAGAATAATCATATATAATTATTTTAAGACAACATACTATTATTCTAAATCTTTAGGGAGAACATGCAATTTTTTGTCATAGGCACTCTAGCAATCAACTAATTTTAAGCATCTTCATGGTCACGCACCCTTTTTTTAATATGCACAATATATCCCTCTTCTTGCAATTGACCAATACAATAGATTGCATTCTAATTCGAAAATATAAAACGCATCAAATATGTAATGATGATCAACATTCTTTGCATGGATTGGAATCTTACCATTTCCTTTTACAGGCATGTTCCTGTTTTTCTTTTTTAAATTTATTATTATTATTATTTTTAAGAAGTGGACTCTTGCCACGATTTCATAAATCACAAAATTTACATCCCTTCAGGTTGGCCCAACAAAAATATGAGCCACACTTATCATATATAATTCTAACTGAGGAAACTGAACCAAAAACAGAGAAATACAATTATACCGTGACTGTCCTGAGAGATCCTAATCCGACTCGATCTAGGAAGATCAGACCATGCACATGTCTAGGAAGAGATGCTGACTAGAGATGGAAGGAAGGCAACTGGCTGCCGCTGCCTTCACGGGCCATGTTATCTGCTGGGCCGTTGCCTTCTCTGTGAATATGAATGAAGGCGAAAGTTCACAACTGCTTCAAGTGATTAATCTTGGCGAGCCATTAGCCCCACTACCATGGGGTCTTGGTCTTCTTAGCGAGTAGATCCACCACAATCCTAGAATCCAATTCCACAACAACTTTATGCAGCCCTCTTTCCAAGCAAATCACCAGCCCATCATGGATCGCACGCAACTCTGCTAGATTATTGGACCCCACACCGTACCCAGTGGCAAAGGCAAAAATGAAGTCTCCGTTATCTTTTCTACAAATGCCACCACCACCTGAACTACCAGGATTGCCTCTAGCAGATCCGTCTATATTCAGTTTAACCCAATCAGGTGGAGGGGTCTTCCACTTGATGATGACGGAGCTGAAAAAATGTAGACCCCTAGGCCGAGAGCCTGGTCTGCATCTTCTATTGATTAGGTCATTACTCGAGTTGGAATTGAAGTGATCGCCAAATACTAATTTGCCCCACCATGTAATTCAGCCAATGGATGTTCCGATATTCATCGCCCTGTTCTCGTATTTCGCTTCATTTCTGGGGCGCCAAATCTCCCATAGAATAAGGAGAGGGAGAAGACTACGAATGATAGATGGGGGGCAACCCGAGGCCGAAGATCTCCTCCATTGGAGCAATCTCCCTTCAACCGAGCTATGAAGAATCGATGCCACCTCCAAACGAGTACTGAAGTAGCTCCAGATAGAGGTGGCCTGATGACCGAGCAGGAAAAGATGAATGATGGACACTATGTCCGGCTTTGGATAGGACGCAATATTACAGCAATAACATTTGGAAGCAAGCGCAATTCCTTTAGACTGGATCCTGTCGTCCACCGGGGTTGCTCCTTAAATCAATCTCCAGATAAAAACAGAGATTTTTGGGGGCAGATTGCTATGTCAAACCCAGTCAGCCCACCTTGCTGACGGGGCCGTGACACTGTTCACTTTCCAGGCTGACTTGATAGTGAAGGTGCCCGACGAGTCGTGGGGCCAAATACACTCAGCCCTATCATCTGAGACAGCGAAGCCTCCTTGAAATATGGCGTCGATGGACTCTTGAGGAAGGAAGGAAAACACTGCAGATGGAGGGAGAGGGCTAACGGAGCCTAGGAAATCCCTCACCTACAAGTTTTTCAGGGCCTCAGGGATAACTCTGTCCACTGGCTGCTGAAGGGGACCCAACCCGGACCAGTTAATTGTCCAAAGGTTGAGATTGCTCCTCCCTATCTGCCACCGGACATTATCTGACAGGAAGGGGAGGAAAACTCTGATTTTTCTCCAGGTAGGAGAAGACTAAAGCTGCGATGAGATTGGGACGTCACTCTCAAGGTCACTGCGATGTTTGGCCCGCATAAGAGATGCCCAGGGCTCGACGTTAACACCAAATTTGGCAACCCAAGCCAGCTTCATACGAAGGGCAGCCATGACCTCCTTCAGTCTTCTAATGCCCAACCCTCCTTCATTTGGTCTAGTGATTTTCTTCCAAGCAATCCATTGGAGTTTGCTTTTACCTTCAGCCCAACCCCAAAAGAATTTTGCAAAACTGCGCTCAAGAGTAGCTATGACCTGACCTGGGATGTGCATTGATGCCATGATGTGAATCGGTATGCTCCCTAAGACGTGTCTGATGAGGGTCCTACCTACCTGCGTTAACTGTCTACTCTGTCAGCCACCAATTTTTATGTTCACCTTGTCAACAAGAAATTGGAAATCAGATATTTTGATTCTGCCACTCTTAAGGGGCGCACCGAGATAAAGGAGACCGTCTCTGGCTCTGGAAAATCCCAGAAGGCACTCAATGTTCCTGATTCTACCTGGCTGCAGATTTTTGGAGCATATAAAGCAACTTTTGTTATTATTTATCTTTTGGCCCGATGTTATCTGAAATGCTTCGAGGAACTTCTTGGCTGCAATGAGTGATGCCCGGCTCCCATTGAGAAAAACTAGCATATCATCTACGTACAAAAGGTGAGAGATGAGAGGGCTCCCACGTTGAAACTTGAAAGGCTGACAACAACCTGTAACCATAAGCTAAGAGAGGGTGATAGAAAAAGCTTCCATTGTAAGAATGAATAGAGCTGGGGAAAGAGGGTCTCCTGTCTCAAACCTCTTGACGACTTGAAGAACCTCGCCGGTTCTCCGTTGATTAGGACCGAAAACCAATTGTTTCCCCAACACTCTTCCATTAGAGAGACCCATCTGTTACTGAAAACAAAGCTTACAAAGGACCTGTTTCAAAAAATCTCAATTCACCCTGTCGGAGGCTTTCTCCATATCTAGTTTGAGGATGATGTTTCCTCCTCTAACTTTCCTATTAATCTCGCGCATCGCCTCTTGGGCCAGCACAATATTCTTTGAGATAGATCTACCTTGCACGAATGCACCTTGTTCATGAGAAATTAGCTTCAACAGGATATTACTCAGTCCAGCCAGGATTTTTGCCAGGATTTTGTAACTAACATTACAAAGCTAATAGGACGGAAGTTGGAAAATTTTTCTGCTGCTAGGGATTTTGGACATGGAATCAACTTATTCATTCTGATATACCCAACATCTTCTTTCTACACGATTTGGAAAGCTATTGTGGGCCTTAAAAATATCTTTCTCAAAGGTGTCTCTTTCAATTTGGAAGATGGCTCTCGGATTAGATTCTAGTTGGATAGATGGATTTTAAATAAGCATCGGTATATTATATATCTATCATGGTCTAGCTAGAGTCTTTGACAACCTCTCAATTTCAATCTTTAAATGCTTCTCTTCTGTTATTTCAAAGGCTTAGTGTCTTCCTTGCACGAGGGCTCTATTAGAGTTAGAGACAAAAGCCCTCTTCGAACTCCCTCATCTTTTGTAAAGGATCCAGCCAGTCTCTGGGGTGGTTGATTGCTTATCCTAGGTGCCTTCCTCTTTGGGGAGATTTTCTACCAAGTCTTTTTTTTAATCATTTTTTACCCCTCTTTGAATCAAGGAATGATATTCCCTTCCTTTGGTCTTATAAACTATTGTGGGATTAAACTAACGAGCCATATAATGAAACTTCAGGAAAGTAGTTGAGTAATGATTAAGGCATGAGATGAATGTATTAAAAAAAAAAAAAAAAATCAATTTGTTCATGTCATCAAGGTCGACCACTTGAGGTTATTTTTCCTACTTAGATAATTGATGAAGAAATCTAGAAGAAGGATCTCCACATGCCCCTTTTTAAAAAAAAAAAAAAACTTAGAGAAAGCATATAATATGTTCCTTATAGAGTTGATCTAGTGGGTGTCGGGAAAGAAATAAGTTGCAAGAGGATATCTTTAAGGATATGTATGAAGAAGCGGTAACGAATATGAGGACTACAAATGGAGAGATAAGTGAGTTTACGAGTTTTGTAGACTTGCCAGATTGGCATTGAATTCATACCTTTTTGCATTGGTTATAGATAAGGTAACAAGGAATTTATAGGAATAGGCCCTGTGGTATATATTATTTGTTGATGACATAATTTTGATTGACGAGTCGAAAGAGGGGGTAAACGCAAAGCTGCAATTATGGAGGGATGCTTTCAAATGGAAAATTTTTAAAATTAGTTAGACAAAAATATAATACACGGAATGTAATTTTAGTAACAATAAGAGCGAACATTAAAAAAATTGTTAAGATTACTGACCAAGAGGCACTCCATTATATCCATTTTCATTATCTTTGGTCAATAATTTAGGACAACAGAGAAAGTGAGAAGGATGGTGCTCATAGAATTAGAGCAGGGTGGATGAAGTGGAGATGTGCCTTTGGAGTCTTATACGATTGTTGCGTAAAACAAGGTTTGTTGTTACTATGGCAACTGTTATGCATTATGGGATTGCAAGGGATGTACCAACCGTTACAGAAAAAATGACCCATAACGGCCCTGTAATGGTCCATTAAGATATCGACACATGTTTTTAAGGTTTTTTTTTTAAATATAGTAATGGCTATTATTAATGCAGGGGCATTTTCACACCGAGCTCGAGTGGGGTGGCCTGTGGGATTCGGGAGTACACTCGAGGTAGCTGACCGACAGAACCCATGTGATTTGTGGCCCGTGTGAGGTGGAACTACATGATTTGGGGCCCATGATGGGGTAGAACCCATGGATTTGGGGCCCAAGGAGGGTTCGGTCAACAACCTAACCCATGGATGTGAGGCCTGGGCTATGAGATAAATGGATTAATTCACCATGTTCAATCGATTCGAGCTTTTAGAGCAAGTGGTTACTTGTCCTACATCAAATTGATATCAGAATGGGAGGTATCGTGTTCGAGACTCATCGAGGAATGATAGTATCACGAAGGAATGCATTCAAGGGAACTTGAGAGTAGCACCAATAGATAATAAAATGAGAGGCAATGGACTTAGAAGGTTTTGCATGTATAATGGAAACTATGATATGGTCCATGATAAAGTGGAATGACATGACAAAAATCGTGTAAGTGACCAAATTAATTAGTATAAGGCATTGGTGATGATGATTCATCATTTCGTTATAAATTACAATATCAATTTTGAATACCACATTATGTATATTAGATGTATGCACTGGAGTGACCACATGATCCTACCTCTAACATACCATGTATTGGATGTAGTGTACCACATGTCCAATTTGCATGATGTGCACTCGAGTGGCCATGATTGAGGTAACTTGGATTGGCGGTCATGATCCACAAAGGGGTACAATCTAACCCTTCCACTATGTTCATCCAATTAATAATCAAGAAAAGAAATACACTCATGGCCCACATTCAAGGCAAGGAGCCATAGATTGGATGGCTAGGATTTTAAAATCTGGATTATTTTTTTTGGTCATGTTCTATCCAATGTGGGTCCCATTAGATAACAGTCTTAATAACTGAGCCGTGGGCTCCACTTTTACAAATTAAATACGCAAGAGGATGATACATAACCCTCTTAATTACACACATTAATGCAAACGAGTTGTGTGGATCCATAGTGATGTGTTCATGACATCCACTCAAACCATCAAGCACGCCATCCCATCGCTAATCCGTCCATGGGCCAGAAAATCAAACCATTAATCCATGACTCTAGTGCTCCCTATGTTGTGGACCACCTTAGTAATGGCTTGAAATATTTTTGGAACCAAGAGGATGTGCATGATGGTCGAAGTTTATGTCATCAACACATCATGTTGGGACTGACAGAGGTCGTTTTCACATGGCTATGATAAAAGCATATTGCACTTTGTTCATTTTCATGCAGACACAAGAATGGTGGATTGTGCCTGATAAGGAGAGAGAATTGATTCTATTTTATTCCAAGTTGAAACTCAAGTTTCAACACGATAGGCTATGATTCCAAGAAAGCATATCTATACAACCTATTTAATACTTATAAAAGAGCAAACGCTTTAAATATGGAATCCTTGTATTGCCAACACAAGATTGCATCATCCATTTCACATTCTTTCATGTGAAAAGATAATTTTAAAAGGAAAGAAAACATCTTATTATCTATCCTAAGTTGATGAGAGAACCAATGAAAAAATAAAAATAAAAAAGAGGCCTCTCATACAAAGATACTAGTGTCACCATCAACTAATAAAGAAAAACAGTATCCTTAACTTTAAAACTTGTCAGTGAAAATAACTACGTAAAGGATAATGTTGGGAGCTAAAGAAGCTAATAGATATCCTCAGTATCTCGCTTTTGATGGGTAAATGGATTTTTATTTTTATTTTTTTTGGAGGGGTGGGGGGCCTCAAGGAGTCACCACGGTAGAAATTGTGTCCGTGATCATCGAACAGTGTAAATGGTGCCACCCAACTTGATCTGAGATAGATTGGATGATCCTAGCCATCGAGGGACAACCAAATTAAGGCTATGTTCTATAGAGGATGGGGCCCATTTGATGTTGACCACTGATCATATAGCTCTACATGGTTAGATATATGGTAAAGATGGGTCGTTTATCAAGTGTCAGGCCATGCGATGTTTCCTCAACGGGAACATCCATGTTCGTTTAGTCTAGAAATATTTCCACTAAACAATGCACATTTAGAAAGCATTTGCATCCCTATTCTTACCATTTCTTCCCAAAATGCCCTTGCTCATTACATTACAAATTTTCAAACTTTCTTTAGCTACCCCAACTCATTGCATATATCACTTTCTACTCGCTAGGTTGCAATTTTGCAACCCTATTATATCATATGATTCCAAAAATGGCCTCAACCCATTCAAAACATACTTCACTCGTCTACATCCTACGCCCATCCTCAAGAAAGGAAGTGTATATATATCTACCTATAAAAGTAAAGGCAAATCACCATTAAAGAAGAAGAAGAAGAAGAAGAAGAAGAAGAAGAAGAAATGACAATACAAAGACTTTCGGGCACCATTCAAATCAAAAGAGAAAAATAAAGCTGGAAATGCTTCAATACAAGTGTATATGAGTGCAAATGTAGGTAATCAATGCATGGTATTAGTACTCTACAGCATCCTTAAAGCACAGTCACTCAATAACTTACATCAGTTGCCTAAAACAAACCATGCATAGAAAATCAACAAATGTAGGAATTAAAAACAACAAGATTTTGCTTAAGAGACATCTAAACACCATGTATATGAAAAATTATCAAAGGGATTCTTCTCAGCTGCATGGCAACTCGCACACATTAGCTGCGGGTCTGATTCATGTAATTAACGAGTACAAAACCCATCCAACAAAACTAAGAAAAAATGCAAAACAAATATAAAGAAATAAAATAAAATAAAATAAAAATGAAATGGGAAATTGTGAACTTCACCTAACCTCTCAAAATCTTAAGATAAAAGTTACAATAAATACTGATAATTTCATAATGGTGGGTGATCCTATTAAGAAAGAAATTATTTTTTAATGTTAATAATATTTATTTTTATTTTTAAAATAAAAAATCATCACTGTCATTAAAGCATTATCCCAACTAACTAGGGTTAGGACACAGATCCCATTCCACCATTCCACTCTATCAAAAGACCATATCCTCAGTTAAACCATAGGCCACCAAGTATTTTCCTAAACCATGAAAGGAAAGATTAGGAAAAAAAATCTTTTTTGATTAGTTGTGGTCTAAATTGTAACTCACATTTGCAACACAGCACCATTCGATCAAGCAATAGCCTCAACCCAATGTAGATGTGTTTTTCCTTATTATTTTCTAGTACTAAGTAGATTAATGATACCAAACAAGTCTCTAGGTAATTAAGAAAGAAGAATAGATTAATACCCATTAGACATTTTCTTTATGACACTGAGAATCCAAAGCAATATCAAATACACATGAAAGTAGTAGTATCGGTAGTAGTGAAGTGAGGTGCTTATTTTAAGTACCAGTCCTTATTGGAACTGAATAGAGAAGAAATGGGCATCTCTAAAATGCCCTCATTTCAATCTCCAGCTATTAATTAACAAATCACTTTCTAAACCTAGTGTTTATCATAACAGTAACCCCTAAATCATATCCTTTGTTATCCACTACTTTTGTGATTATTATAATATCAACCTAGTTTGAATAGAAGAAACATCATCATCATCAACAACAACAACAACAACAACAGCTACTACAACTACAGCCAATCTAAATCACTATATCTTATGAATATGATCATAATTAGGGAAATGCCTTTTGGGTCACCCAACTCTGATCACTAATTTGCTAAACTCGCTATCCTTTCTACTTTTGGTTATAGACAATAGTTCAAAGCTTGTATCATTTGAATAGAAGAAACCACCTCTACTACAACTACTATAACAACAACTACAACAACAAACAAAAACATCCAATCCAAAGTTTCTATATATCATGAGTATTATCTTTGTATAATTAGGGAAATGCTAACTGGCTCATCCCACCCTATTTTCTATATACAATAATCAAAACTTTATACTATTTCAATGGAGAAGAAACCACAACAACAACAACAACAACAACAACAATAACAACAACAACAACAACCACAACAACAACGACGACGACGATGAAAACATCCAATCGAAAAATCTCTATATCCATGAATATTATCATTATATTATTAAGGAAATGCTTATTGACCAACCCCACTCTCATTGCTAAACACACCCAACCTTTCTACTTTTGGTTACATAAGCAAATAGTCCAAAGTATGTACTATTTTTATAACCAAAAGTAGAAATTATGGGGGTAAAAATTAAAATAGTGCCTCCCTATTATTATCATTTTTATTAACTATAATTATTATTATTAAACAAGAAATAAAACAAAAATGGCTTTGATCTCAACCATCGAATTGGGAAAAAGAGAGAAATTGTGGGATTTTCTACTAACCTGGTGTTGGCGAAATCGTAGAGCTTGCCAGTGCTTGAAAAGATCATGAGGCCCACCTCAGCATCGCACAGGATCGCCAGCTCCCTCGCTTTCTTCAGCAATCCGTTCCTCCGCTTCGAGAAGGTCACCTGCCTGCTCGTCGAATTGTCGATCCGACGGATCACGATCTTCCCTCTCCCCATCTCGATCGGCGCTCGAATTCTAGATCTGAAATCACCACAGATGTACGGCTGAGAATGAAAGGAGACGGATCGAAGGAAAGAGAGGAGAGGGAGAGAGAACCTGATCTTGGATGGCTGAGAAATGGATTTCTTTTCTTCTGAGCATTTTTCGTGGGTTTTTGGGGTTTTATAAGGGAGGGAATAGGCGGTTTTGGAAGGTGTCATAATATAGCGGTTTTAGAGTGAAACCGGAGTGGTTTTGAGGTTGGAAAGCGGGTTTTGGTTTTGGTGCGGAGAGCGTGGTGGTTTTTTAGCAGAGTATTTTGAATTCGCCGCCAGCCATATGGATCGTCGACACGTGGGGAGTCGACTATGTGACCGTACGAGCGGTGCGGGGAGTCGATTTTGCCCTCGGGTTTTCCGACAATGACGCCTGCGTCCCTACTTTTTGAATTTATGCCAAAGGAATTATTTGCTACTCTGGCTGCATATGCTGCTTGATGCGCAGGCACATTCAACTTGTTTATGTGAATATATTAACTATATTTAAATCGTATGAATGTTGGAATCTACTTCCTATAAGTTAATTTTAACCTCTGATTCATAGAAATTGTTTCTTGAAAAAGACTTGGATTTATTTATTTTTTCATTTTAACCGTCTGATAGTTGTCCACCAATCTGATTGTAAGAGAATGAAATTAATGGTAAAATTTTGTCCATGATACATATAGATTGCTTCTCGGAGTTGGACGGTTTTATTTGAATTATTTTATTCATTGCATGCAATTTGTAGGTAATTTTGAATTGCCTGCGAATCATTGGTCACACTCAAGCATCAAAGTTTTTCTATTGTGAATTTATACAGGGAGTTTATTTGTTACTCTAGCAGAGTATCACACTTGGTAAGCAGGCACTTCTAAACTGTACACGTGGTATACATTAAATTGAACTTCTCATTTCTGGAAATTCGTTTGTTAAAATAGGACCGTTTGATATTATTACTTTTAACCGTCCAATAAATGTCCAACAATCGGATAGTCAGGTTAAAAACTAATAAAGGTACATTTTTATTAAGGTACATCTGAACCATTATCTATCATTTGGACAGTTTAATTTGAATCACTTGGATGCCTATTCTGCATTTTTCAAGTAGATTTTTAGGGAATTTCATGAAAATGGTCCAAAGTAAGAACTTTATAAGAAAATAGCTTCTTTTTTCTCTCTCTCTCTTTTTTTTTTTTTTTTTTTTTTTTTTTTTTTTTTTTTTTTTTGGTCTCCTCAAGGTTTTTTAACTTTTTACAAGATCGACTAAAATGTCATTGCTTTGAGAGTTGTGTCTATTTCAACTTTATTGCACGAGAAGTTGTGAAGCTCTAATTCCAATATATGGCATGGCTATCAAGGGGTGATTGGGACCACTAAAGGCAGATCCAATCAATTCATTTTTTCATATGGCCCACTATTCTAATGAGAATACACTAATTTTAGTATGATATGAGTTCTATACAGCACACAACAAACGGTAGCAATGGTTAGTCACCCTCAACTATTTATATATAATGTGGTCTATTTTAACTATGGATGTGTGCCTCATTCTTTGGCCTTAACTTAAATTATGAATCAAATAAACGGAGTAGATTTGACACATATCCCATGGTGTGTCCCACAAGCCTTAACATCCGTTAACCACGACCCTTAACACATGACAACCAAGACCATTAACAAATGATAAGTTAATTTTAACCTCTGATTGATGGAAATTGTTTCTTGAAATAAGACTTGGATTTTATTTTATTTTCATTTTAACCGTCTGATAAATGTCCACCGATCTGATTTTAAGAGAATGAAATTAACTGTAAAATTTTGTCCATGATACATATAGCTTGTTGCTCAGAGTTGGGACGGTTTCATTTGATTTATTTTATTCATTGCATACAATTTGTAGGTAATTTTGAATTGCCTGCGAATCATTGGTCACACTCAAGCATCAAAGTTTTTCTATTTTGAATTTATACAGGGAGTTTATTTGTTACTCTGGCAGAGTATCACACTTGGTAAGCAGGCACTTCTAAACTGTACACGTGGTATACATTAAATTGAACTTCTCATTTATGGAAATTCGTTTGTTAAAATAGGACCGTTTGATATTATTACTTTTAACCGTCCAATAAATGTCCAACAATTGGATGGTCAGGTTAAAAACTAATAAAGGTACATTTTTATTCATGTACATCTAAACCATTATCTATCACATCTACCGTTCAATTTGAATAACTTGTATGCCTATTTTTCATTTTTCAAGTAGATCTTTAGGGAATTTCATGAAAATGGTATGAAGTATGAACTTTATAAGAAAATAGCCTCTTTTTTCTCATTTTTATTTTTGTTGTCTCCGTAAGGTTTTTAACTTTTTACAAGACTAAGACCGTGTTTGTTGACGCTGAATTTTTTCGCTTAACGCGGAATGGGAAAAATTTTTCCGTGTTTAGTGGTGTTTGTTAATGCGTTGTTAACACGGAAGACGGAAAGCGGTAAATGGTTTTTCACTGAATTCTTTCCGTGATAGGAGCTGGCTTAATGGTGAACGCGGAATGCGCTCCGTGATTTTTCATAAAACAAAAATTTATTGCTTCCAAAAGTATCCTTTTTCAAGTTATTACGGAAATTTTTTCTTTCCATTTGTTTACGCAATACAAAATCAACCTTTAACCTTTGAAAGTTCTTTATGCCCCACCATGATTTATGTGTTTGATTCAAACCGTCCATCGACTTTTTCAGATAATTTAAGATGTGATCCAATAAAAGAAGTTGGTCCAATGATTAATTGGACCATAAGGTGGGGATTGAACGTCCACCATTAAAAACTTCTTGAGAGCTGGAGAAGTTTTAGATCAAGCTGATATTTGTGTTATCACTTCATCCACGTCTACGTGACCTAATGAATAGGTTGGATGGTAAAAAAACATCACAGTAGGCCATGTAACTTTGGATTGCGTAATACCCCCGCCCGTCCTTAGCTCTGAATGGGCAGTTCTGTGGGCGGGCCCACCGTGATGTATCTGTACATCCAAGCCATCTATACCTTTTCTCATATTATTTTAAGGCATCAAAACAAAAAGAGGCAGATCCAACGATCAAATGGACCACATCACAGATGACTCTTACATTTAATGCAACTGGTGCATTTTAATGCAACCAAGATTATTATTTGGTGTGGTCCACTTGAGCATTGGATCTGCCTCATTTTTGTGTTCATGCCTTAAAGTAATCGGAGAAAATGGATTTATGGTTTGGATGTAAAGATACATCACGGTGGGCCCGCCCACAGAACTGCCCGTTCGGAGCCAGGGATGGGCGAGGGTAGTATGTAGTCCGCATCCTCGTTAAACACGGCACGACGCAGATTCCCTGCAAAAGTCTTTTGCTGGAAGTTCCTGCGCTGGGAACTTAGATAGGGCCCACTGTGATGTTTGTGAAAAATCTTACCCGTCCATTAGTTTGTGAATTCATTTAAATATATGATGCCAAAAATGAACCATATCTAAATCTCAAGTGGACCATGCTAAAGGAAAATGTGGTTAGGAAAATTCATACCGTTGAAACCTACCTGGGTTCGATAGTGATGTTTACATGTCATCCATACCGTTAATAACTTCATTCCTACTGGGATGAACTAAAATCACAAATATTAGCATTATTCAAAACTTCTGTGGCCCACGGATATTTCAACTATGGAAATTTAATTATCAAGTTTTTGGCCCAGTTGAGCTTCGAAAACAGTTCATTTTTGGCATTACGTCTTAAAATAAACTCAAAAAACGGATGGACGGGTAGGATTTCTCACAAACATCATAGTGGGCCCCACCTAGGTTCCCAGCGCAGGAACTTGGTGCGAAAGTCCTTCACAGGAAATCCGCGCCAGTGGCTACTCCCACTACCACTGGAGTGGCTGTGGTCGGTGCTCTGTGGCACTACCATGATGTATGTGTTTCATCCATGCCATCCATCTATTTTTTTTCATATCATTTCATGGTATGGGACAAAAAATTAGGTATATCAAAATCTCAAGTGGGCCACATTACAGGAAAGAGTGTTGAATGAGCGTCGACCATTAAAAACCTTTTGGGAGCCATAAAATTTTTGGATCAAGCTGATCTTTGTTTTTTCCCTTCATTTTAGCCTGTATGACCTAATAAAAAGATTGGATTTCAAATAAACAGTACAGTGGGCCTTAGGAGGATTTTAATGATGCATATCCAATCATTATTGTTTTCCTATGGTGTGGTCCACCTGAGATTTATATCCCTCTAATTTTTGGGGTGAATCCCTAGAATGATCTATAAAAATGGATGAACGGAATGAATGAAATACATACATCATGGAGGGGCTAACAGAGCACCAACCACCGTGGGGGAGTAGTCCAATCCGTTTCCATCCAGTCCTGGACGTGGATCCCTGCGAAAGCCTTCCGCGGGGAGTTCCTGTGCTGGGAACGCAGATAAGGACCACTGGGATGTTTGTGAGAAATCCTCACCGTCCATCCGTTTTGTGAGTTCATTTTAGGACATAAGGCCAAAGATGAACCGTATCCAAAGCTCAGGTGGGCCGAAAACGTGATAACTAAACGCCCACAGTTAAAATATTCGTGGGCCACTGAAGTTTTGAATCATGCTAATATTTGTGTTTTCAGTTCATTCCAGTAGGAATGACGTTATGAACGGTATGGATGGCATGTAACTGATTAATTTCCCTGTTGGGTATCATGTTCATTGGATCTCCATCAATTTCCCTGTTGGGTATGGACCGTTGATTAATTTGTTTTGTAACTGATTGGTTGATGCCCTCTAATTGAAGTGTTAGGATTTTCAAACGTGGGTTTTATTGGCTTTGATGCCAACAACGGGCCCAATTTGAATGAAATGATAGAAATAGGAGTAGACCAATGCATGTTAAGCTTCTAATTCACAGCTATAAAACCTTGAAATTGGTGCAGTTCTTCATCTATGGCTCACTAGAGAGGTTCTGTCTTGATTCGGTGATTCAGGTCTGTAGAGGAGTGCACCGGCCGAGTACTTGTTGCACTGGGTCAGGGCATAGTTCAAGTCCAGCCCATGAGCTTAGGACTCAAGTCCACACGAAGGAATCAATCGATTTTTCTTGTGGTACACCGGGCGCGGATTGGATGGGCATGGATTTCTTGCGAAAGTCGTTCGCAGGAAGTTCCGGCGCAAGGATGTTGGGTGGGGCCCACCACCATGTTTTTAGGAAATATATTTCCGTTCATTTGTTTTGCAAGCTAATTTTAGTACAAGCGACAAAAAAGAGGTGGATCCAAGTCTCGAGTGGGCCACACGAGAGGAAACGGTAGCTATATAACGTTGACAATCATTGAGCTCTGAGTTGTATGAACGGTTTAAAGGAGATCAAAGTTGGCAGGAAATCTGCATCAGATGTAAAACATTTCCAAACAGGAGATAAGGGCAAATGTGTCAAATTAACATATTTCAGACATTTTAGATGTTTGTTAACAAACAGATTGTTTCAAATTCAATACTTAATTTTCAGACTTCAGCCATAATTATCAAACAGGTTTTTTGACCTCAAATTTCAAATTCAGGCTTCAGATTTCAGATTCAGCTTCAGATTTCAGATTCAGGCTTTAGACTTCAGATTTAACAAATGGGGCCTAAGATGTCGTTGCTTTTATGAGTTGTATCTATTTCTACTTTTACTCGCGGGGGAAGTCGTGAAGCTCTAATTCCAATATATAGCGTTGAAGGGGTGATTGGGACCACTTAAAGGCAGATCCAATCAATTCATTTTCTTGATGGCCCACTATTCTAATGAGAATGCACTAATTTCAGTATGATATGAGTTCTCTGTAGCACACAACAAACCATAACGATGGTCATTCACTCTCAACTATTTATTTATGATGTGGTCTATTTTATCTATGGATGTGCCTCATTCTTTGGTCCATGACCTTAAATTAAATTATGAATCAAATGAGCGGAGTGGATTTGACACATATCCCATGGTGGGTCCCATAAGCCTTAACATTTGATAATCACGACCCTTAACACATGACAACTAAGACCCTCAACAAATGACAACCATACCCTTAACACATGACAATCAAGACTTTCAACACATAACAACCATGTTCCTTAACACATGACAACCAAGACCATTAACAAATGATAAGTATAACTCAAACCCTTAACACATGACAATAATGACCTTGGCAATTAACATATGACAACTACAATCATGACCCTTAACTCATGACAAGAACAACCCTTAACATATGACAAGCATGACTCTTAATACATAACAACCATTAAGTGCCCATAATGACAACCTTGATCCTTATGTAGTAAGGGTCATGTGTTAAGGGGAGAAATGTGTACTCGATCCAATTCTTTGCTGATGGGGAGGAATGTGCACTTGACATAATTCCCACACTGAAAAATAAAATGTAGAAGAATAGTCCATCGAAGAATAGAGCGTATGAACATGGTGGTGGGTCCCACGGGTTGTGGTCGTCATATGTAAAATGGTCATTTTTTCAAGCCAAAGTGTACAGAAATGCTTACGCTAGAGAACATGATGTTAATAGCCATACACCAAAAAAGAAACTTCGCCGAAAGGTGGCAGTGGGTCCCATGGAAGAAGGTTAAGAAGAGGCTCTATAAAATAAAAATAAAAACTTAAATGCGTCTTCCAACCAACTTGGCCCTACTTATGGGTTTTCTGACATCGTCTATGGGGCTCTCCATGGGGTATGTGTCGAATCTACTTCGTCCATTAGAGTCAAAATTTCATAAAAGGCTATGTGCCAAAAACTAAGCCACATCCACAAATAAGGTGGACCACACTACAAGAAAATAGTTGGGAGTGAATGACTACTATTATCAGTTATAGTGGGTCATAGAAAGCTTATATCTAACTTTAAAAAAAAAAAAAAAAAAAAAAAAATGTGGCTTCCTTTTTTGCCATGATTTCATTACTTTCAAAATTTACATCCTTTCAAGTGGGTCCCAACAAAACAGAGAGGCCTCACCTATCGTGTGACTGGAATTGAAACTTGGACTAGTTACAAAAGGGACGAGGAAAGCGAAAAAGGAGAGAAAAACAGACGAAAGAGGCCAGAGATCTAAGAGCCATGTCGGACAGCCCCAAGGCCTACCTTGTCCAGGAAGAGGTTGCCTCTAACATTGGCAGGGAGGAGCGCGTACTGCCTGTACAGAGAATTAATTTGAGAGTTGCAATGCAATTTTTCCATGTCATCAGCCAGCTCATTGCCTTCCCGGAAGATATGAGAGAAAATGATTCTTATCGAGGAGTCGAATCTGGCAATCCGAGCAATCCAATATTTCCATTTCCAACTGGGAGTGATTGACCCGTTCAAAAAATCAATGACCAAATTTGAGTCCGATTCCACAATAATCTGACTGCGGCCCTACTGAATGCAAAGGTCATCATGGATTGCCCTGAGTTCGGCGTTGACATTTGAAGCCAGACCGTAAGCCGAGGAGAACGCAAAAATGAACTTTCCCTTATCATCTTTACAAATCCCACCTCCACCTACAGGTCCCGGATTCCCTCGAGCAGAGCCATCTACATTGAGCTTGACCCAGCTCTAATCCGGCCGCTGCCACCTGACAAACAGTGGGGGCTTGGAGCAACCAAAGGTGGGGAGAAGACCCAATTCCTCCATGACAGATCTATAGGGTGGAGGGTGGAGAAGAGCCTGGAAATGAGAAACAATCGTGGAAAGCCACTGAGAAATACGTGAGCGGAGGGAGGTTGGAGAGGGCCTGATGCCCTCAAACCTAGCCGCGTTACGAGCTTTCCAAATTTCCCAAAGAATCATGTAAGGGGTGATCATCTGGAGAGGGGAGGCGTGGTTAGGGGGGTTCCACCAAGCTGTCAACATTCCATTGATGGAAGAGATAGAATTAAACACCATCCCGAAAGCACCCCCAAAATAGTTCCAAATGGACCGAGCTATAGGGCTAGCAATGAAGATGTGATCCAACGATTCCTCTGATCGAATGATATTCGGGATATCACTACAGCAGTCACAACAAGAAACCAAAGAAATTCCACGTTTCTTCACTTTTGCATCAACCAGGATAGCTTAACGAGCATTGACATTCTAGCAGGCAAACAAGGATGCCAAACCCATTTGGACCACGCTCTGCGTGGATTTCTCATCTGACATAACTCTCATACCGTGCTAACTGAGAAGGAACCAGAGGGGGTGAAGGGCCAGAACCTACGATCAGGGTTATCAGATAAACAAAAACCAACCTGGAAGATGAAATCTACAATATTCTGGGGGAGGAATACGTAAACGGAAGAAGGAGGGAGGGGGCCTGATTTGCCTAGGACCTGATTAACTCAGGTGGTGAGAAGGTTAGAGGGCACCTGAGCAGACGCAAGCTCGATAAGCCAGCCCAGTCCCGACCAATTTTCTGTCTAAAAATTGCAATTGCTGAGCCCAATATGCCATTGCACATGCTTATCCAGCGTGGGAATCAGTGCACTCACCTTCTTCCACAGGGGGGACGCCGCAGCCGCAGGTCTAGAGCTGTCCTGCTGCAGGGTGACTGAGTCGTACTTAGAGGACATAAAACTTTTCCACAAGCTAACCACCGCTTCATTAGTGATCGACCAGCCCAACTTCATTCGCAGGGCCGTCATGAAATCTTGTAACAACCTAACACCCAAGCCACCCTCAGATTTCGGGATACCAATGGACTTCCAACGAACCCAGTGGAGCTTCTTCTTCCCCTCAGACCAACCCCAAAGGAAATCCGCAAATCGACGTTCTAAAGCAGCAATGACTTTAGAAGGAATTTGGGTTGCTGCCAGAGAATGGACAGTTGTATCTAACTGAAATTAGTATCTTCTTATTATTAGAGAGAAAACATTTGTAGTAGAATTGAAGCCCTAGTTATCTCGGAGTAGGTTTAAATAGCCCGAGTTTCACAACTCTATGTAACAAATTTGGTTGGACAGAACATAACCTTCGGTCAGACTGAATCGACGTGAATGGATTTTCGATCAAATCAAAATTGACCAAAACATCACAGCGTACAACCTGAGAATTCTCCCATTTTTGGTCGAACCGAAAATGACTTCGTTGGAACTGAATATGCGCTTCTCTGTATAGTAAATTTAGCAAAATCAAAGGTATCTTGCACAACAACACCAATACTTGAAGATTAAGTGACGATGTCATAGAAAAAATGGTTAAATGTTCTCTTCTTTAAGCCTTCCCTCACACAATTCTTGGGAAAGAAGCTTTGAAGACATCGTGGACAAAATCATAAAATTAATGTTCCTCCCTCTCTATAAGATTATTCTCCCAAAGGTTCTGATTGAGAAGCTTTGAAGATTAGACAATGCATCCTAAAGAAAGGAGACGGGTTTCATATGAGGAGGTCCTAAGAGCAGGTCGCGATTCGGGAGCTCTAATTATATTTTCTAACCAAGAAGTGCTAGTATTCTTCCTTCCCAACTAACATTTTCGATCAAGGCCACCGTCTTGCAATCAAATATTGAGTAGAGTTAGAAACCTAAGAGCTCTTATCATATTTTTTAAAAAGAAAAGTGTCAAAACTCTTCCATCTTAACTCACATCTAGTTTTCAGCTAATCCAAGAAGCTCATTTACTACCTTTTTTTTGTTTGGAAAAGGGCCTTAGCCCTAAATTCATTGATCTGAAACTTTACAATCATTCAGGAGGCCCCAACGAAATGGGAGACAGTTGCACCTATCATATACATCAAGCTACACCTGGACCAAAGAAAAGAGAAAAAACCTGCACAAAAGGCTAGACAAAAGGAAGGAAAACGGAAACCTAAAGACCAAAATCTAACCATCATAAACCTCTGATGGAACCAATCCCTGAATTGACTAGGACTAATGACCCTCTAACTGACCTTGGGAGATGCAAGCGAATGAGGAAAGTTCTGTTGGGGGATCCGTTACTATCCAACCTTGCTAGTGCATCAGCCACGGCATTCCCTTCTATGTAAGTATGTTGGATCACGATGTTTAACCTGCAGGACAAATCTCTAATCTTCCCCAAGATATACCAAATATTTCACAGATTGGAGGAGCCCGAGACCTTCAATTCATCAACAATAACCTTGGAGTCAGTTTCTAGAATGATATTTTGCAGGCCCATTTCAGCACAAATGTTGAGGCCGTCAAGCATGGGCCTAGCTTCTGCTAAAGTGTTGGAAGAAAACCCATAGTGCTTGTAGAAGGCGAAAATAAACCGGCCCAAGTGATCCCGGCAGATACCACCACCCCCACTCTCGCCAGGATTACTACGCGAAGAACCATCAATGTTGAGTTTTAGCCACTGGTCCAGCAGTTTAAACCACCTGACAATTTCAGGCCTGGAGGGGGGGGGGGGGGGGGGACGGAAGGAGGGGGGAGCTTCCAGATTTGAGAAGAGAGACCATCAACCATGGAGCCTGAATCAGGAGCTTGAATAAGAGATCCAATCTGCTGGATCCATCTGGAGACCCTGAAAACAATTGTCGGCAATGACATGGGCCTGTCGTCGAAACGAGCTGTGTTGCGCGCAGTCCACAGTTCCCAAACAATGAAACAAGGGAGAAGGCCCGTCGGGGTCTTGTTTCTGGTATTAGTGCTGGACATCGCAAACCACTGAGCAACTCGCTGGAGAGTGGTTACGTTGTGGAGGACTGGGATATCAAAATGATCACTGAAATAGTCCCACACAGCAGTTGCTAATCTGCCAGTGCTCAGGGGATGATCCATTGTCTCCACGTCGCTGTGCTGGGGGAGAAGCAGAGAAGTGCACTGGACTGACCCCTGGTCAGGTGAGAGGAAGACATCCCAGCTGGAGGAGAGGCGGTGTGAAAGCAACCGCATTCACATCGTGAAGCAAGAGGGATTCCACAAAACTGAATTGCAGCGTCACTGGAACAACTGGGTGGACGGTTTTCGAGCCAAAGACCGCCAATTTTGAAGGGAGATAGCGGTTCCATAGCAATTTGGACCATGCTGGCTTGAGCGAATGCTGTCTGATGCTGTTTCAAGAAGACTTCAGGGAGAAAGTGCCCTTCGACGAAAGGTCCCAGATGAATCTGTCCTATCTGTTGGAGATGCCTACATCAGTAGCCGAAATGTGATGTAGGGCTGATGGGGATATAATGTTCTGGATATCAGATAAGGACCAGCTGTCAGAAATGGGGTTGAAGTCTTTAACCTGAGCTACTTGAAGATGATAAGGAATGGGGCTGACAGCGGCCCCAGTGAGAATGCCTCTGCTCGTCCAATTTTTATACCAGAAGCTGACGTTACCTTCCCCTGGAGTGGAGAAGAGCGAATGGCAAAGCAGAGAGGATCTCTTTCCAACAGGGGGAAGAAACCGACCCACTTATTTACTACCTTATTTACATCACTTTTTGCCTACTGTGTTACTATAATATATCCCTCTCATGTATCCCTTGCTTTTCATTTGCTTTATTTTTTGCTTTATTCATTTACTTATTTTTAAGCAATAATTTAGAGTTAAAATTTCATTAATCCCAAATCCTATAAAGCAAAGATTGTATGTTGATACAGGCAAAGAATGGTGCCTCACACTTTCCTGTAACTTGAGCTCTTGGCATTTGTGAACATAGATCACTTGGAGTCATCTAAATCCAAATTCATCTTGAGCTCTAGGTCACCGTGGTTTTACAGTCTTTAACCTATCATAGGTTCAAAAGTTTTGCTAGTGGCGACTTTAAATATTTTTATCTCTTATTATATCATTCTTTTTCTTCACCGATCAATTCCATAGCCACACCATGTGCATCCCAACCCATAACCCATGGTAGGCAGAAACCTTCCATATATTCCATTAAGACAATGGTATGGATAGCTGAAAATTTACCCCACTTGTACAAAGTCAAACACAAGTCCAAGGAACTATAGTATAGTTATATTGATCTGACAAAACCTACCACGGACAGAGGATGCTCTTGAAATTCCCATGCTAAAAGATCCCAATTGCCTATCTGCAAGTGTGTAAATTGAATAATGGTTCACATTCGATGGGAAAAATGGAGAAAGATTGAAACGTTAGGTGTTAACTATAATGCGAAATTGTAAAGGACCGTGCTATGCATCAAGTATAGAGATCAAATAAACTGAATAAATTATGTACCTGATTGGGACACCATTGTTGTAGGCTAGATGTTGTAGTCTTCTACACCTCACACCCTTTAGAGAAGCACCAGGATAGGAATAGAAGCCTTAGTCATATGTAGGCTTAGGACCTAGCCATGCTTATATATTTTAGAGGGCTAACGTGTTTGTAACCCATCAAAACTCTTCTCCTTAGGCTCTATATAAATTTGTTGATCGTAGTCCAAGTAGAACATTGTGCATCTAATACAGTTGTAGCGCACCATGTTAGAGAACCTCGGAAGCACACAAAGATGAATCAAGCAAAGTACTCCAATCGCAAAAAAAAAAAAAAAAAAAAAAAAAAAAAAAAAAAGCAAAGTATTCCAATCGCATAATCAAGTTCAAACACAAACAAAACAAATTTTATGTGGAAAAACCCATGCAGAAAAAAACCAAGGCGCAAAGCGACAGTGATGCACTATGAAAGCAGAAAATTATAATTGATAGATATTACCAATCCGAACAAGCTTCGAATCTCCCTTACAAGCCCAAGCTATGCCCTTGAATCCCTTAAAATGAATTAGAAACCCTAGAACTCCTTTATATTTCTCCCAAATCCTTATTACACCTATATATATATATATATATATATATATATATATATATATATATATATATATATATATATATATAGTCATGCTCACCTGCGCACCTACGCACGTGCGCACCTTTGCACACGTGTCATGGGTGTCTAATCTGAACGGTCCATGTGATGCAGAATCCCATGAAACCCCATGTGACAAATTTTCACCCTGATCTAAAATTCTTGTGGGCCATAGCAAAGAGAAATGCAAATCAAGGGAGGACACTGTTTTCATTTTTCATGGCCCATTACAGTTTTAGATCAAAGTAAAACTTGGGCCCGGGGGGTTTCACGAGGTGCTGCTTCACATGAATGGTTCAGATTTTAGATCGACATCACGTATGATGGGTTCTCAAAAAAGTTCGCACCAGTTCCGTGCGAATTGGTGCGCAGGTGAGCATTTCCCTATATATATATATATATATATATATATATATATATATATATATATATATATATATATAGGGAAAAGGTACAATGCGCTCGAGCTGATTTTAACGTCCCATGAGATTGAGTTGTGTGGGCCCCACCGTGATGCGTTTCGAAAATCTACCCCATCAATTAGATGCACCATTCCATCGTGGGTCTAGGTCTCAAAAATCAAGTCAATCCGTGACTTGTGTGGGCCACACCACATACAGAAGTTGAGAGGGGCCGTGCACCATTAAAACATTCATAATCATTTTTTGGGCCCACTGAGATGTGGTTTGCAAATCCATCCCATCCATTATGTGTGTCCCACTTGGATGAGGGTTCGGACCAAGTTTCAGACGCAAGAAAATTTCAGGTGGGCCCCACCAAGTGCTTTTATATGTTCTTGGCATGTCTTCACATGATTTTAGATGTTATGGCCCACCTGAGTTCAGTATACGGCTGATTTTTGGGATATCCCATAATTTAAAGGGGACGCATCAAATGCACGGTGTTGATGTTCGAAACGCATCATGGTGGGGCCCACACAGCTCGACCTCATGGGACGTTAAAATCAGCTTGAGCGCATTGTACCTTTTCAGCTCGACCTCATGGGACGTTAAAATCAACTCGACCTCATCAAATGCACGGTGTTGATGTTCGAAACGCATCAAATGCACGGTGTTGATGTTCGAAACGCATCACAGCGGGCCCACACAGCTCGACCTCATGGGATGTTAAAATCAGCTCGACCTCATGGGGCCCACACAGCTCGACCTCATGGGACGTTAAAATCAACTTGAGCGCATTGTACCTTTATATATATATAAAAACCTTATAAGGAATCATAATCGGAATAGGAAACAAATCCCGCACTTATGGAGTTCCGTGTGCATGCTTGATGGCACCTTTGATAGGACTTCGATAGTATCGACAATTTGTCGATAGCATTGAATACCTATAGGGGGCGTTTGGCGCATGGTATTAAAAGGGATTAGGTGGGATGGAATTGCATTTGGTGCGTGCTATTTCCACTCCATGTTTGGGAAGAATGGAAAAGCTTGGAATTAGATAAGATGGAATTACATTGGTCCCGTGTCAATTTCATTCAATGTTAGTAAGTTGTGTAGGTCCCACCATGATGTGTGGGCTATATCCACACCATCCACCCATTTTTCGAGATCATTTTAGAACATGGGCCAAAAATTAGGTAGATCTAAAGCTCAAGTGGACCCCACTATAGAAAGCAGCAGGGATGGAATACTTACTGTTGAAAACTTCTTTGGGCCACATAAGTTTTGGATTTGCCTCTTTTTTAGGCCCATGCCATAAAATGAGGTTACAAAACAAATGAACGGTTTAGATATAACACATATGTGTTATTCTTAATAGTTTCAAATGATGGGGGGTATATCCATTCAATGTACCACCGTATTACAAACAGGAGATGAAATTAAGCTTAGCATACGGTAACAGGGACAATCCCTGCCATGTGTAATAATTATGTTTTTTGAATCCCATCCCACCTAATCCTTCCCAATGCCATGCGCCAAACACTCCCTTAATGGCATTGAGAAAATACCAAAACATTCTAACGATAAAATATAGATTTTTAAAATTTTCTCAATGTCATCAAGCATTGCCGATGGCACGGACGGGCCATATTATTTATAGAATTAAGACATCAACAACACACCACCCTTTCACGAGTTTAGATGAATCATAACTCCATAGAGTCCACTAGTATCCCCCACTAGTATCCCCGATCACATTATCCTACCCTTAGCAATTCTGACAGCTGATTACTACGGCCCACCGTATAGAGTTCTTACATTAGGATCTTTCAATCCACGAGATCTCGTGGCATTCCTTAACAATAGCCGGTCCCATCCAACTGATGACCTGGATCACGGAACAATGGGTCCCACGAGTATGAATCACTTGCTTTATTTGAATGACCAATGAATCCAGTCAGAGCGCATACTATTCTTATACGGTCAATTCGAGGATTATAAATGGTTTGGACTCCTGTGTTATTTTTGCATCATTTCAACGATGGTGATCAACCATCCTCCTCGTACGTGGGACCGATGACCGTTGTTCACCGTAGATGGAGAATATCTCTAAAATCACACCGTTCAATCAATCCTAACTTTCCAACTAACATCTATCAAATGCATAGTAAATATTATCTTACTAATGCAATTTTTTTCGGGTTATGCTTCATCCACAGGGCCTGGATTGCCATACAACTATCCACGTGTATGTTTCAAGAGCCTCCATTAGTTTTTAAATGGTGCAAAACGAACATAGGAGTGGTCCCATCTCAACCTTTTCCTTGGGTGGAGGATCTTTGATTCCTCTTTGCAAAAGCTTGAAATGAATACTGCCCTTAGGCTTTTGGTTTGTGCAAGTGGGTCCCATGGTTCGGCCATCCAGACCAGGGGTGTGATGGGCTCTACCGTTGACGGACCGATCATCTCCATTCAGCAGCTTTTCAAGAGATTCGTATGGATCGAATATGATTTCCCTCCGTTTGAAAGTTTCCACATGCAAATCCATGCTTTTTAGATATGTGACGTGTGGCCAACCGTGTCGATGGCATCCCAATGATAAGCTTTTGTTGATGGGCCCACTTAGAATCAGCAGTTTCCGGCCCCACATACGTTGAGGCAAATATCTGGACACGGATTGAGTACTACCCCGCTCTCGGGGGCCACCATGATGTATTGGTTTAATCCACACCGTCCATCGATTTTTCCATATCATTATAGGATAAAATTTCAAAAATGAGGCAGATCCAAGGGTCAAGTGGACCACACCATAGAAAGCAGCGGTGATAACAACACCCACCGTTGAAACCTTCCAGAGCCTACCATGATGGTTAATTGCAATCTAACCTGTTCATAAGGTCACGTAGATCGGGATGAAGGGAAAACAAATATATCAGTTTGATTCAAAACTTTTGTGGCCCCACAAAAATTTCTACCATATATTTTAAATCCCCACCGTGTGGTCCACTTGAGCGTGGAAGTGCCTCATTTTTGGGCTTGTACCCTAAAATAATCATTACCCATTTACATGCAGAGCCGTAGAAGTTAGCCCTAGGAAGGTTTCAACCGTGTATTTTATTATTGTCACTGCTTCCTATGATATGGTCCACCTTGAGCCGTGGATCTGCCTTTCTTTTGGGGATCATACCCTAAAACGATCTTTCAAAATGGATGGACGGCGTGGATAAAACACATATATCACTGTGGGCCCCACAGACCGCCCTGACAGTACCGAGCCCGTCCTAGCGGTAGCAGGACACAATCCGCGTCGGTGCAACATGAAGTAAAAAGCACGTAAGTGTCATTTTCAACTACGTCAGGGGTATATTTGTCTTTTCTCATGTTCTTTATTTCTCCTAGTCTTTCGGGTTCGTTAGCTCGGTCAGAAACGAATCATAAGCCAGTAGTATCGAGCGAGGGGACTCGAAGGAATGTGAGAGGTGCCACGTGTCATTGACACATGACCGAAGAGAGAGAAAGAGGACCCGATTAAGAAAAAGAGAGAAACAAAAAAAGAAAGCGTTTTCTTTGTTTTTTTTTTGGCTACTTTGGGAGATTTCCAAATAAGGCAAGGCCGGCTGGATTTCATGCATGCAACTCCAGGAGCGAAAAGGGCCTGTCTTACGTTTTTTTTCGTCTCTCTCCTCCCAAGTTGGTTGGAAGTTGGAACTGTCAACCATCAACACACCCATCTAAAATTCCATACACCTTGTTAATATGTATACACCGTTTCCAATGTACTTCCATGGCACGTAGCGTATATACACATGATATATATATATACACCTTCAATCTTCGTTAAAGTATTTACAATTTAGTGGCATGGTGCACATGCATGTACTTATACCATGTACAAACCTTCATTAATTTTATAAGAATTTTAAGTTGCTAAATATACATTTGGTACTCACATGGGATTTGGTTGAATGGCTAATGTCGTGTGCTTGTGTGAGTTCAATTTTTCTATTTGAAATCATCTTATGTATATAGTTTACTTATGATTGTGTGTATCCACGGGGATTAGTCTTACCTTGAAATTAGATGGGAGACACGGTGATGTCATGTGGTTGAAGAATATTGGTAACTTAGAGAAAGTAATGTAGTTGTTGTTATTTTAGCTGGCTTCAGCTCATGTATACGTTTCATCTATATCAATTTCCATGGCTAATTAATATTACTAGACTATCTTGCCAAAAATGAAAAAAAAAAAATAGATATCATTTTTTTTAGAAAAAAATATTCTAAAATTAATGGTTTTTGTTTTTTTTTTATTATTTTGGGTTCTCTCACATCACATTGTTTCCTCTAAATTTTATAAATAATCGATTTTTCTTGAGAAAAATAAAGAAAATGCTCCGGCTAGATAACGGATCTTTCTTCCACCTCTCCGGAAAAGATGAGTATTGTATACATGCATGTCTTGTTTGGCATCCATGAGTGGAAAATGCTGCAAAAACTGACAGGGTCTCGAACATTGCCCATGGAATATTTTTGGTTGCTAGTTTCACATGATTTGTTTTGGAAATGGGCAAAAATGCTAATGTGGTCCTCACGGAATCATGGTGGTCCTGAATCATGGTGGTCCTCACTGAATTCTCCTCATACCTTTTCTTAAAAGCACAAAAATGGAGATCGTACCATATTATTATTTTTTAAGTAGCTCGGTAATCTTCCATGGTAAATTGAAAATATTGCCAATACATACAACCTTGGGTTTATGAAATCCTACTTTTGATTTTTCATATTATACAGCAATTTATTACTTTTCGGGTTTGAATTGACATTTTATAATACCCAATCAAACAAATAACCTCGGATCACCTAGTCAATTTCGCCCGGTTGTTGACCAGATTAGACCAAAATTTTTATTTTTATTTTTTTTAAAAAAAGTGTAAAAATGACTTATTAAACCATGACTTATCCTAGACAACAACACCAAACACAATTATGATTCCTTAAACCATGGTTAACTATGAGGTCAGCTTTATGTTTTTTTTTTTTTTTTTTTGTTTTAAAATAAATCATAGAAAGACTAAATTTTGAGAAGAGGGACATTGAAACTTAAAGAATGTCTACTCAATTATCAAATACAAACGAACAAAGCCAAATTGTGACTTTTTAAACCATGGTTAACATTGAGGTTAGTTTTTGTGTTTTTAATAAATTGTGACAAGATTAGATTTTGGTAAGAGGGTCATTGAAACTCGAAAATATCCATTCAACTGTGAAATATAAATTAAACAATGCATGTGTATGGGTATTTTAAAATTTTATTTTTATTATTATTATTAAAAAAAAAAAAAAAACGAACTTCATCCATGTCATTTCAATGGTGTTTCTTGGATGGGCTTCCTCTCTCTCTCTCTCTCAAAGACAAGAACGTATACATTCCTCGTAGATTGGAATTGGTTGAAACTGTAATCATTCAATAATTTCCTGTTCACACAATTACTTGGACATTCTTTGACAAATCTTCACACTATGTTACTAACAAGTTAGTACATAAAAATATAATTAGGTATGCATAAATAACTGTATATACTGAATATACAAGGTCGATGCCACATTCCCTTCGGTAAGGTGCCAATAGGTCAGGTGACCTCGCCTGCCACGGGCAACCTAGCCCTGTAGGGCTAGAGCTTGTGCTGCTAAATTTGGCCAAAAGGCTGGGGCAGGGATTGAAATCTAAGTCCTGTATTTGGGCTGGCTTGGGTCTGGGGCCAATGATGAATGGCCCAGCCTGTTGGCCCAATTTAGTCATCTAGTGGTCCACATTAGACAAAAAGAATGGATGTTGAAAGAAACTTTTGAACATTTTCAATTCAACATAGGTTGAATATATTATTGGGGTTGTGCCGTGAAAAACCAATATTATTAGTGTTAAAATAAATGGGTCACACATAGCATTAGACATCAAGACAATTGAAATGAACAGTTTGGATCACTCGTATTGGCAAAAGGTGGGGCTTACTAAATTCGGGCATGAACAACCTTACCTTAGAGTGCCCTACAGAGTATCAGCCTCTTAATCACACTAATTTAAGCTCGATTGGTTGTTGAAAGAGTATCTGATGATGACATGTACTATGCAGCTCAACACTAACTGTGCTTCCATAAAAAGTGATCCAAATATCTTTGAAGATTATTCCATGTGTTATATCCTCTTTGTGCAACAACATATATCATTCCCTGATTGGCTATTCCAGGAATGGCTAAAAATAAAGTACAACAACCCTAACCCTAATTGGTGAAAGAGGCCTAGACCCTAGCCCTGGCCTTTGAGGGCATGGTTAAGCTAAGGCCGAAACAGAATGAGATCGAATCAAGATCAACTGTATAAGTTAAATTGAAAATTAAACCAAATCAAAATGAACTATTGTGTATGGAAAGGTTTCCATGTAGTTATCTCATAAGATCATTAGCCTTCTATAAGTGTGTATATTACTACATAGGAATTATTTAACATTCTAGTTGCATACAACGCTTCATATAAGGAAACTGTACACAAGGGAGAAATTAATATAAATGAAATGAGTAAACTGCGAAACCTGTCAAGCCCCGAAATTCGAGTACAGTGTGCACCCTCAGACCCAAGTTTTGAGTCGTAACTCGTATACAAAGTATACTAACTTCATTCCATTATATTATTATTCAGAAGCAAAAGTAATATTTATTTTTACATTCCAACTAGGTCCATTCACAATCATTCACACAAATGATTTAAGCACCAACATCTATCCATTCTCAACATATATAAAAATTCAATTAGCATAAATTAAGCATCATTCACCAATAAATACAAGTTACCAATGAATACTTGCTACAGACTTAGAACAATTCAATTAAATAAAAATCAATCAAATGCTTAAAATCCTATAATTAATCAAATCATCCTAACAAATAAAATTTGAATTAAATAATTAGGAATATTTCAAATGTGGTCAGTTCCTCTTCCGATAGGTACGGCTACGTCTCACTATTGAGTATCAAATATTGCATATTTCCCCCTATTCATATCTTGGTTTTATGAACATGATAATGCTTAATGGGATACCAACATCATGAACTTGAATTTGAAAGTCCATATCTACACATGAAAGAGTTTGATGAGATAATATCCACCGTACACTTTTCTAATGTGTCTGAGGACATGATCAGGCTGAAACTCTTTCCCTTCTCCTTAAAAGAAAAAGCTAAGACTTGGTTGCACTCACTACGACAACGATCCATTGGCAAATGGAATGACATGACAAGGGAGTTCATAAAGAAATTCTTCTCATACCATAAGACGAAAACCATCAGGAAGTCGATCATGAACTTCACTCAAAAGGAAGATGAGACATTCTTCTAATGTTGGGAGCGGCTCAAGGATCTTGTCAGTTTATGCCCACAACATGGCTTTGAAATGTGGCACATAACAAATTTCTTCTACGATAGACTAACATCTTCCATGCGCCGATTGGTCGAGATGATGTGCAATGGGGAATTCATGAACAAAGATGTTGATGATGTGTGGGACTTCTTTGACAAACTTGCTGAAAATGCACAATCATGGGATATCTCCCCAAGACCCAATACCACTTCTAAGCTTACTCAATCAAAGGAGAGGGGCGGAATATATATTTTGAAAGAGGAAGATGATATAAATACTAAAGTAATCAATCTCACAAGGAAAATTGAGGCCATGGAACTTAATGATAAGGCTAAGGAAGTTGTTTGTGGTATTTGTACTTGCAACGTACATACAACAGAAAATTGTCCAACAATACCTACTTTTAAAAAAATATTGAATGAGCAATTGAATGCTATAAACAACTACCAAAGACATTTTAGTGGACCCACCTCAAATACATATAACTCAAGTTAGAAGAACCAACCAAATTTCAGTTGGAGGAACGAACAAACTGCTGCCTCTCAAGAGATCTTTAACCAAATTCTGAATCAAAGGAACCCTCAAGAAGATCCGGTCTTGAAATATATTCAAAATCAAGAGCTTTTTAATCAGGGTATGTTACAAGCCTTTCAAAGCCTTAAAAAGGCATGTAAGGGCTTGAGATGAACAAATCAATTAAGGAGAAGGGGATCCTTTCAGCCCAACCTCTCCCCAACCCTAAACCACAATATGAAATAAGTGACCCAAGCCCTTCAAGTCAAATGGAGTAGTCTAAGTCTATCACCACTCTTAGGAGTGGGAAGATTATTGACAAAACCATTCCGATGAGAGCTGAAAAGCCTAAGGACCCGGAAGGAACTGAGAATGATGGACCTAGCAATACCCCACATGAGGAAGAACTAAAAAAAATGAGTAAGCCGATTGCGTCATTCCTCCAACGGTTGATTGCATCAAAACCTCTAACTAACTCACAGGATATTCTAGAGGTGGTAAAATAAGTGAAAGTCAACATCCCTCTGCTGGACGTTGTAAAACAAATTCCCTCCTACGTCAAATTTTTGAAAGATTTATATACAACCAAGAGACGGCAGACTATTCAACAGAAAATTTTTCTGATAGAAAAGGTGAGTGTCATCCTCAAGCAAGATGTACCACAAAAATATAAAGATCCTGGTAGCTCAACTATCACCTGTAAAATTGGAAATCACCAAATAGAGCACGCACTTCTTGACTTAGGAGCAAGCGTTAAGTTGATTTCTTTCTTTGTATACGAACAATTGGGTCTAGGTGAATTAAAACCCACCTGGACCACATTACAACTTATTGATCGTTCGATCCGTGTACCAAGAGGGATAATCAAGAATGTGTTGGTCTAGGTTGATGAATTCTACTATCCAGTAGATTTTATCATCCTGGATACTCAACTCATCGTAGATATGAGTACTCAGATCCCTATCATCCTTGGTCGTCCATTCCTAGATACATCAAATGCCATAATTAATTGTAGGAATGGAGTTATGAGTTTATCTTTCGGAAACATGACATTGGAGCTTAATATCATTTTCAACATGAGCAAATAGTCAGAAGATGTTGACGATATCCATGACATTAACATGATCAACTCTTTCGTGGAAGATAGAACAACCCTAAATATATACTCTGATTCTCTAGAGATGTGCTTGGCCCACTCCCCTTATTTGAATGATGACACAATTAAAGAGATGGATGTCATGTTTAATGTTGTGTTGGTACTTGAAATTAATCGGAGGAGGCCACAATTTGAGAAATCGCCCCAAACCAACATAATGCCTCTACCGTCTAGTCTCAAGGCACCGAAGCTTGACCTGAAACTATTACCTGTTAATCTTAAACATGTTTACTTAGGTCAAGATGAGACATACCCAGTGGTGATTTCATCCCACCTTGAGAAAGAACAGGAGAGTATGCTCATTTTTACTCTCGGAGAAGATGAAGGAGTCATTGGGCATATCATCACAAACCTCAATGTGGAGAGTGGGCCCCTTTCAACTAAATGTCTTAACTCTTTAGAAGTTTGTTTGATACACTTTGAGAATTCTAATGACTATATGATTCAAGACATAGTGAATACCATGCGAAAAAATACCTTGGTAGTTGATACCGACCAAGGGAATCATTTCTTTGAAGCACCTCCTTCCACAGATCCTGAGTTTTTACCATTAAAGGAGGAGGAGCTGAAAATTGAACCGAAGTCTGAAACTTCAGAATGTGTTGAGATTACACGATCTAATGAGAATTTTTCTGAATTTCACCTACTTATAATCTCTGATTCACCATGGTGCACTAACATTGAAAATTTTTATGTCACAAGTGAATTTTTATCTACTTTGGACACCTAAGGAGAGTAAAAGAAAATTTTATGCTGAGGTTCATAAATTTCTCTGAACATTCATGCTCCAGGGCATCCAAGCCTATTGCAAAAAGGGCTTTCGGATGATCTTGTTAAGAAATCTACTAAGAAATTTATCGAGATACTGGCTGGAGGAGGAACCTAGCTACATGACTGAGTAGTTATTCCTTGCTTTCTGAGTTTAGGATTAGGTTTATTGCTTTCATAAGATTTAGGATTAGGATAGTTTGATTGCATATTGCTTAGTCTTCCTGCTAACCCATCTACATGTTGAGAACTTTAAAAAAGCTTCAATTCTTCTTTTTCAAGTATTACCTTCCTATCACTTCCCATTTCTTCTCGTTGCCTCATGTGCATTACATGCTCATATCTTTTACATTGAGGACAATGTAGATTTTAGGTTGGGGGGTGTAGATTAGGTAAACTAATCAGTGTTTTCTTAGTCTTTAAACACCTCATATCTTTTCGTTGAAGGTTCCTGCAACTTCTGGATGACAAACTGGTTCAGTCTCAGTATCCTCGGTAACAGTGTATCAGAGCCTATCCCTACTCACCTTAGACAACTAAAAGTCTAGGAAGTTATCAGCACCTCTGGTTTCCTTCATTCTGCCCCCCTGGCTTCCTTTCTTCCTCCAAGCGTCATAGATCATGTCCGCAAGGAAGGAATCACCACTCATATGGGAGAATACATGCATCTGGACTAGGGAATCATTTGAGAAATTCTCTCTCAAATCAGCTTTGGGAGATGGTTCGTTCGGCAAGGAACAAAAGTAGATGGACTAAGCGGGTTTGGCAGGCCAGGCTGCCTCCCAAACTAGCCATTTTCATCTGGAAACTGCTCAACAGAGCTATCCTGGTGGACACAAGTGTTAAACCTAAAGGATTGCTCCTCACGTCTTGCTATAACTACTGCTATGACGATATCTTCCGCAAAGAGGAATCACTGGATCACCTCTTCGTTAATGAAAATTTAGCCAACAGGCTATGGGCCCACTTCTCCTCCATCTTCTCGCTCTCAATCTTAGAAGGCCAATCTACTTCAGCTCGTGCGCGTCAATGGTGGAATTTGGCTAATGAAAGGAAAATAATCAGAGCCATCCGAGGGCTGATTCCCACGCTTATTTTCTGGGAAATTTGGCTCGCCAGAAATACGAATCGCTTCGATGGGTCTCAAATCAAAGTGGATCACTCTATTACAAAAATTCACAAATGGTTCTACCGCATATCGTCTGCATGCCCACTCCCATCTACAAGTGATGGTAACAGTGCTGTTGTATTCCGAGATCTGGGCATTTCTCTTCCCCAAATCACTAGCCCGCGGTAGTCTATTTTCAAGTGGAGGAGGCCTAATATCAGATGGGTGAAATTGAACGTTGACGGGTCCTCCCGTGGGAACCCGGGACCTTCGAAAAGTGGAGACATCTGCCAAGATGAAAAATGGTGACTCATTTTTGCTTTCTTCAAAGGATATGGGGTGCGATCCAATTTTCAAGCAGAAGCGAAAGCTGTGGTGGACAGCCTCAATTTTTGCTTGAGACTGGGTATAAATAAAATAGAAGTGGAAAGCGATTCACAAGTGGTGGTGGCCCTTTTCTCAAAACCATCCCAGGTCCCATGGAACATCTACTACTGCCTAAAAAGATATAATTTCATTCAGGGTATCATAAGGCTCTTAATCCATCACATCCCTTGGGAGGCGAATAGATTGGCTGATGGCCTAGCTCGTTTGGAAAGCGACACTCAGTCAGATAAAACCTTCACTGTAGTTTATGACCTCCCACTTAAGCCCAAAGGGGAATTTGTTCTAGACAAATCAGGTCTGGGGTCTAGTATTTCGGACTCTTCACATGCCTCGGTCCCCTTTCTAAGTATATGATAGACAGGCTCCTCCTCTCCTTTTTGTTGTTGAGGTCATGCCCGAAAAATGGTTCTTCCTGTAAATTTGTTTATTTTAGAATATAATCAAATTTTTAAATACACACACACAAATCCAAGTTATTTGTCATTGCTCCACACCCAACTCATCCCTGTTAGCGGGCCTAGATTTTTAGCTTGAGTTTAGCCTTGAGAGCAATTTTAAGGGCTAAAGCCCTAGCCCTTAAGGGTTAGGTTGGCTTGCCCATGCCATTGCCACCCCTAAAACCAATTATATGATGGGACTCATCATCAATGCATATGATACTCGAAGAAAAAATTTATTAGATTGGACTACAAATCTATGAACATTTAACTCTTTTTTTTACATGGTCGGACTTGCCCTAACTTAACCATGCTAAGTCCAAGGCCTTTTAGCATGATTAGGCTGGGGCCCAACCAGGGCAAAGGTTTAAGGGATTAGCGCAGGGTAGGGCTGGGACCAACCCCGTCCTGACCCTAGCCTGGCCCATTGCCACCCCTACCCTATAGATAAAGAATAGGAAACTTATGTATTGTCCACAATTTAAAACTCGAAACTCAACTCGACTTAATATTCAGCCCGGTCAGGACGACTCAAAAACTCAATCTGACTGGACTCAATATCATGTTTTTTTTTTGAAGAGAGCATTTCACCAATTGAGTATATCTGATATATGATGGGGTTTTTTCTCTTTGCTAGACCGGTCGTGAGCTTTGCTCGACCGGTCGAGGGCTAGTGCACGACCAGTCGAGCAAGGCTCGACTCAAAGTCCAGCAAGTTAAGGTTTTGGATTTTCGAGGTACTTGACCGGTCGTGGGATGTGCTCGACCGGTCGAAGGTGTCGCTCGACCGGTCGAGGGATCCACTCGACCAGTTGAGACTAAGATGGAGGACTTGCTTTATTGCAAGGACCTATATTCTTCAATTTTAGGCATATCAGCAAAATCCAAGATATGTCTGAGGATGATTGGAAGAAAATGGACCAAAAGGCGATTGGGTTTATTAGACAATGGTTGGATGATTCTATGTTCCACCATGTGTCTACAAAGATCTCAGCAGCTAGCCTATGGCTGAAATTAGAAGGGCTGTATGGGAGGAAGACGGCCGGTAATAAAAATTTTCTAATAAGGCGACTTGTGAATCTCAAGTTCAAGGATGGTGGTTCTATGGCCGAGCACATGAATGAGATCAGTAATATAGTGAACCAGCTCTCTACCATGAAGATGGTCCTGGATGATGAATTGCAAGCTTTACTATTACTTAGTTCATTGTCTGACAGTTGAGAAAACATTGGTGGTGTCTCTAAGTACGTAACTCCACACCAGACAGAAAGGTATCCATGGAACAGGTAACCAGTTGTCTCTTCAATGAAGAGACAAGGAGGAAGTCTCAAGGGTCCACTCAGCAAGATGCCCTTGTGACACAGGAACGGGGGAGAGGAAAGAACAGAAAGGGCAGGAAGGCTCGAGATAAATCAAGAGGTAAGTTGAGTAACAAAAAGGATGTTGATTGCTAGAATTGTGGCAAGAAGGGCCACTACAAGCATGAATGTCTTGATAAGAAGAACGATAAGAAAGGAAAAGGAAAGGAGAAGGAAGATGAATCAGATTCCACTGCAATTGCTTTAGATGGCGACGTTGTAGTTATTCTTTCAACAAATCGCGATGTATGTCTCATGACTACGAGTCAGGACACCGACTAGGTGATAGACTCAGGAGCTTCTTTTCATACGACTCCACGCAGAAACTTCTTCCCAAGCTACAAGTCAGGTGACTATGGGACCGTGAAGATGGAAAATTCTGGCGTATCGAAGATCGTAAGGGTCGGTGATATTTGTGTAAAGAGCGATGTGGACTGCACATTGGTTCTCAAGGATGTGAGGCATATCCTAGACCTTCGCCTTAACTTGATGTCAACGGAAAGGTTGGATGATGATAGCTATGAAAGTCGGTTTGTTGGTGGGCACTGTAAGCTCATCAAGGGTTCGTTGATCACAGCCAGAGGAAAGAAGTGGTGCACCCTTTACAAGGCAAGTGTCAGCGTGTGCAAGGGTGGGTTGAACGGAGCGGAAGATTCAGCTATTAACATGTGGCACAGGCGTCTAAGCTACATGAGTGAAAAAGGGCCTCAGCTACTAGCGAAGAAGCGGCTCCTTCTAGACGTGATAGGTACACCTCTCAAAACCTGGCTTGATTGTTTATCAAGGAAACAACATAGAGTTTCATTCGTTAAAACTGTTTCTCATGTTAATAAAGTGCATGCATTAGATTTGGTTTATTCTTATGTTCTATGAGGACAAAAACCTTAGGTGGGGCATTGTATTTTGTCACTTTTATAGATGATGCATCTAGGAGGGTTTGAGTTTATGCTTTGAAATTCAAGGACGAGGTCTTTGGTGTGTTTAACTTGTTTCATGTTATGGTCGAGAGAGAGGCAAGTAGATAATTGAAGTGCATCCGCACTGACAATGGTGGTGAATACATTAGCGACTTTCATGATTACTACAAGTCCATGGGTATACGGCATGAACAGACGGTTCCCAAGACCCCCCAGCATAATGGTGTAGCTGAGCGAATGAATCACTCCATTGTTGAGAGAATCAGATGCATGTTATCTCATACGAAATTTTTCAAGACGTTCTGGGGAGAAGCAATGCACATGGCGGTGTATTTGATAAACAAGTCTCCATCAGCCTCATTGAATGGAAAAGTACCTGAGAATGTGTGGACTGGACAGGATCCATCGTACAGTCATCTCATGGTATTTGGATGTAGGGCATCCGTTCACGTACCGAAGGACGAGAGGTCCAAGCTCGATATGAAGATCAGGTAGTGTGTGTTCTTGGGGTACGGTGATGAAAAGTTTGGTTACAGATTATGGGATCCGACCGAGAAAAAACTCGTCAGGAGCAGAGATGTGGTTTTCTTTGAAGATCAATGTATAGAAGACATTGGTAAGCCAGAGAAGAACCAGCCTAGTTCAGGTGAGTTAGAGGACATGGATCCAGTTATTCCTCCCGTGGTGCCTGATGACGGGGGAGTATAGCAAAGTGCAGAGGACGAGGGAGTTCCTTCAGAAGATGGACCAGGGGAGCAGCCCCCACTTGATCCACCTATTGAGCCACAGGTGAGGAGGTCATCTAAGGACAGACAGTCGTTCAAGAGGTACTCGCCGCATGAATACATTATGCTGACTGATGGGGGAGAGCCAGAAGATTATTCTGAGGCCCTAGCCAACGAGCATAAGGAGGAGTGGTTGAAAGCTATGCAAAAGGAGATGTAATTCTTACATAAGAACCACACCTATAATATGGTGAAATTGCCTAAGGGCAAGAAAGTTTTGAGCAACAAGTGGGTGTTCAGAAAGAAGGTTGAGCAGAAGAATTCACAGACGAGGTTCAAGGCCAGACTTGTGGTGAAAGGATTTGGTCAAAGGAAAGGTATAGACTTCGAGGAGATATTCTCACCAGTGGTGAAGATGACATCCATACGGGTGTTGCTTGGGTTGGCGGCTAGCATGGATCTGGAGATAGAGCAGTTAGATGTTAAAACTGTCTTCCTCCATGGTGACCTAGAAGAAGAGATCTACATGCACCAACCAGAGGGGTTCGAAGTCAAGGGCAAAGAGCATATGGTGTGTAGGCTGAGGAAGATCTTGTATGGGCTGAAACAGGCTCCACAACAATGGTACAAGAAGTTCGACTTGTTTATGTTGAAGCATGGGTGTGACAGAACGGAGTCGGACCACTATGTGTTCACGCACAAGTTCTCAAATAGTGATTTCTTAGTTCTGTTGTTATACGTTGATGACATAGGAAAAGACATCAAGAAGATCGACAGGCTGAAACAGGAGTTGGGCAAGTCATTTGCGATGAAAGACTTGGGCCCAGCTAAACAAATCATAGGAATGGAGATAACCCATGACAGAAGCAGCAGGAAGCTTTGGCTGTCACAAGAGCGATATATTGAGAAAGTCCTAGAGCGGTTCAATATGAATGCAATGAAGCCGGTCAGTACTCCACTGGATGGTCACTTCAGATTGAACGACAAGCAGTGTCAAAAGACGAAGGCAGAGGTAGAAGAAATGCAAAAGATACTCTACACATCAGCTGTAGAAAGTTTGATGTATGTTATGGTGTATACACGCCCAGACATAGCATATGCAGTTGGTATTGTCAGCCGGTATCTTGCCAATCCTGGCAAAGAACATTGGGTAGCGGTAAAGTGGATATTGCGGTATCTAAGAGGCTCATCTAGGTTGAGCCTATGCTATTTTAACATCCTGGATTTTCACTGTTTTGGATTTCCAAAAATCCTTAAAAATTCTTTTTTAATTAACTTATAATATCACTTAATGACCATTAGCACTCAATGTTAGTTTATATTGGGGTGGACCAGTCTAGTTATGATAGGACCAAGTGCGGGCCGCCAAGCCAGATGGCCTATTTACACTTAACAACAGCCCGTGTGGGCCACCCAGCAACCGAGAAGGGTCAGAAAAATCTAAAAGTTTAGGAAATCATATATCTCATTGGGCTTGTGCTCCATCGCGGATTGCGGACTCAGTGGACACCCATAATTGGAATCTGGCACTTGCCAAATGTACCCCACCAATGCCAGATTGGAATCTGGAATCACTTGAATGAAACTAAGATTCCAAGCTTTTCAGCCGTCGGATTTCTTTCAAAATTACGGTAAAGGTTTAATGTATTTTTCTACGCCCGTCCACCAAATTTGGGACCCAATCGTGGCACGATGACTGTTGATCACAAATCAGACCCGTACGACCAAACCCCATATCCGATCATTTTCAAATTTTGCGTGGCCCTTCATCGGGCCATGGAGCACATACCCTATAAATTTCATGGCCAGAAGGCCACCAGAAATGCTCCATCAATTAGAATGGGCCTCCCAGGGCCACTTAAAGGTCGGAAACGCTTACTCAGATCATATATAGGTTCATCCGTTTGTCATCAAACCTTGCAGGGACCCTAATTGGGCCATAAGACACCTACACGTCGAATTTAGTGGCCAAGGGGGTGTTAGGCCCACCCCAAAACCCATAGGGAGACCTAGAAGGTTATTTTGGGAAATTATGGAAACTTAAGGCCAAGGGGCCCAACTCTAGCAAATAAAATTCCTAATCCTTATCTCATAACCCCCACCACAACCACCATTGTCAAGCGAGAAAGAGAGAGCTAGAGAGCAAGGAGAGAAGAAAGAGAGAGTGAAAGTGAGCAAGGTGGACCCTAAATCAAGGTGGGGCCTAAGGAAATCAACCCCTTTGACTCCCCAACTCATCTCCAAGAGGAAACCCTACACCACAACTACTAAAATTATCTGTCAATCATCTAGGTAAGGTTCCTCCTCCCTTTGCCTTAGAACCCTTTTGAGAAAGGGAGTTTTTGCATGGATTTCTCACATGTATGAGTTTGCTTTAGGGATTCCGACCAACCGACCCCCAAATCGACGTTCCTAGGTCATTTTCAAGTTTCCAACGAATCCTAAGGTGCGGACTATTGTTCTTAGGTGGCCTAGCACCAATTTTAGTACGAGCTTAATGATTTTGATTGCTTGGATGTTACGATTTAATAATCTAGAGAAAGCCCTAGGAATGTATGTTGTTGAAACCTTATGGATTTGCATGCTTAGCCTCCATGATGTTGCTCTTGCTTCTCACATACTTATGTGTATGGATGAATACTTGTTTATGCCTTGTTGATTTTCTCCATATATTGTTACCTCATAGTATGTATGCTTTCATTACCCTGTGCATATGATGGCTTGAGATGGATGAAGTGCGTAACTTCCTCACCCACACACACACACCTCACATGCGTTGTTTCGTGATGTTGTTAACCATGCTTGCTATGAGAATCTGAATGACATATTGAGAAATATGAGAACATGATGTGGTTTATACTAGATTATACATTGGTAGTCGGCATGCTATGAATCACCCTCCATACCCTTGGGTTGGTCAGGAAACATGAGGAGAGCGAAGGTGGCTCCATTGGTAGGACCGCCTCGAGGCTAAACACGTGGTTTTGGGCGGGTGTGTTCAGGCAACTGTAGTTCGACTACTTGGGACCCTTGTGCCCGAGGTCACTCGTCTCATGCTCGCCTGACTTATGCTGTCTAGCCTACTAACTGATCAACTCTGTTTGTTAACTCTGTGTACTCACATATGTATGAAACTTAAACCACCCTGCAACCATCGTAGCCCATTGATAATCCACTTTAAACTAGTCCACAGCCTTGTGAGCCGGGCATGGTGGAATGGGACACTATGTGTAAGCTGTCGGCCTACGCTGGGGTACCGCGCCTCCCCGTAGTGACCGTGAGCGATCCCTTCCTTTCGACACTCCTCATGTGCTTGGAGTCGGGGATGAGGAACCCGATGGGATCATGGACCGCAGGGTCTCGGCCTCACGCGTTGATGGGGCCTTGGCCTCACAACCAGCTTAGGGCGTTAATACGTGGGGTGTATCAGATTCCCCAACCTGTTGGATGTATGGACTTAACTAATAACTCGGTTAACACTATCGCATTGCATCGCATTAGTTAGGGTGGCGACTCGGATGTCAAGGTCACTCTGAGGGAGTGGTCATATGCGATCGTTAGATGGAGTCGCTCGAGGGAGCGTTGTGGCGAGGGGATGCATCATATCATCCCACATGCATGTATTTAAATAAGAATTGTAGGTGTTAATGATAGACTATTTTTCATTAAGTACATATTATAATTGATACCTATTATAACTTAAGACTAATAGTTCACACTGAGTTGATCACTCACTCCCACTCTGGGACGGTGTTTTAAAACACTAACCTGACTCTCTCATAGATGCAGGGGATGCAGGGCAAATGGAGCATGGCAATGCTACTCTTGACGAGGAAGAGGAGCTATCATACTTCCAGTTGATGGACGACTCTCAGTCAGCTGGAGAGGCAGGATCGGATCGCCGAGTGTGGGCTTGGCTCTATTCTTTTGGATCCACTATTCTTTTGCAATTTCGCTGGGTGGCACCTTAGGCGGCCCGTATACATTCTTTGGACATGTTCATATATACATATATATCTTCTTCATTTCAGTAGACTTGTGTGATTGTGTTTTATACTCTAGGATATTCCAAATTGCGCATTTAAGCTTGATTAATCGTAAAACCATAAAATTGATGATAAGTGACATTCAAAAATTCGGGAGTTGAGCGTATGCATGACCCCCAATTTTCTGGGGCGTTACAGAGGGTATCAAAGCAATGGTTTTGAAATTTATTGGGTCATGGGTCATGAACTCACCAACACGTCCGCTGACTCGAAAGGAAACGTGATAGAGACTTAGGATACTAGGAACCATTACAGACCCTGGACCGACAATTATAGACATAGGGTAGGACTTCCAAGGAGTTAGGGATGTGTAGCAAGAGAAGGTAGTGATGCTAGAGAATGAGTTTGGGAGACTTGCAAGACCTCAGCCCATAGGCAGAAACGAGCCGGAGACTAAACGATTTGACAGTCAAAACCATTGTTCTAGACCAAATGAGTGAATATCAGGTCAAATTTGATAGATTAGACCCATTTGGGGATAAAGAGTTATGGGTGAATGAAAATTTACCAAAAAATAGTGAAACTGGAATAAAACTGGGTTTTGGTCACTAACCGGGGGGAATCTCGTGAAACAAGTAGGCTCATTGCGTAGATCAGCTTCTCCTACCTCAAATTCATATTGGTACTTTTCCGGGGGCCTCATAGGCGCCCAAGAAATCGTAAAATAAGGAAGCCAAACTAGGGGGCTGGCGTGCCCACACCTGGAGTGGCGTTGCCCACGCCGGAAGCGGCGTAACCTACGCCGGACAGCGGGCCGGGCAGGCCACAACGGGCCGGGCCGCCCGTTTTCTACATTTTTTCAGCCCAATTTCAAAAACTCATATCTCCTTCGTTATAACTTCGATTTAGGTGATTCAAAAGCCAGATTGAAGCTTAACAAGTCTATTTTAATATAAAAATAAAATAAAATTATAATATAGTAAGATTTGGAATGAATTGACAACTGTCCAAAAATCATTAGTTTAAGACGGTGGTTACTTCTAGAATTTTTATAATTTATTTACAACTCCAAATAAGGAATAACTTAAAACTTGATGGTAAATCATCATAAAAATTTTAAAAAATAATACAGTTACTAAAAGCATAAGAAACGTTACAAGATGGGTCCCCTCTTCCCTTTCAATGTACACACGAGTGGGGTCTCCCTCTCTTGCAACTTAAGGGCACTAATACCCAATTTCTTACCCCACAACACTCTCTACTACTCTCACACCCTAGGGGAGAAACCTCTCCCTCTCCAAGCTTCAATCCATTTCCAAGGAAACCATACAAAGGCATCCCACTTCCACCACTTCTCTTCTTCTTCTCCAAAACCCATCTCTTCTTCTTCATACCCAAGCCACATCTTCCTCAACCCTCTCAACATTCCATCTTGCAATCCTCAAAACTCATACACTTGAACCCCATTCCCTTTACTCCTTCACTCCAAACCCCATGCTTAACCCAACACCATTTCCCACATACTTTCCCTTAACCCTCTTCAACATTCACCTACACTAAATCTCAATCTCAAATCTCAAACTCCAAATCCATCATCCTCCTCTCCCTTTTCCACTCTCAAACCTTATTCTCAAATCCATGCCCACATCCATCTCCAACCCACTCACCCAAATCCATCACAAGCTCCTAGCACAAACCCAATACCAAAACCCACCTTCACTACTTCACATTTTACTCTCCTCAACCCTCTCCCATCCCCAAACCCACATTCTTCTTCACATTTCCATCTCCTTAACCCATCTCCTCTTTCTCAGTTCCAAACCATATTCCCAAACCCTTTCTTAACCATTTTCTTTTTCTCGATCCCATTCTCAAGTTCACCCACAAAACCCATTTCAAACTCATCTTCTTCTCCTTTACAAAACCATCCCATCTCAACAACCACCCTCAAAATCCCACTCCATTCACTCATTCACTTCCACTTCCATTCACAAAACCCATTCACCAAATCTCATACATAAAACCCAACATCAACCCTCTTTCTCAAATCCATTCCCACACCCATCCTTCCACATTCATTTCCAACCCATTTCCCCATGACCCATCTCTAACAAACCTTCCTCAATACATTCCTAAACTCATTCTCTAGTCTTCTCAAAACCACCCCTACAATCTTCCCTCCAACGACCCACCTATATTTCTCACGGTCAATCCATCCTAGCAGAGGGATATGGCGTTCTTAGCAAGCGTCGTCTCTTTCTTCTCTATTCCGGTGATCCTTTCCCTCAAGGGGAAGAGGTACCTCCGTCCTCGTCCGACCCAGAAGAATAATAGCTTAACTTTACGGAAACTACTAGTTGTTTTGAGTTAGTTAGGACTACTACCATGTATTGAAGATAGTTAAAACTCCTGCTTGATTTGTCTGCTTTTTTTCTTTATATTTAGAGTATCTAGTAATACATGTAAATTCATATTGTAGGATATAACTGGTCATACTAATGGCATTTTGAATTCAATATGAATGTATGGATCGTTTTGGAATTTTCTTGTCATCTTGTGAATGCTTGTATGAATAATTGTCTTATTGCATCCATCTTAGCGTTATTAGCACTCTAAACCACCAGAATACCTTAGAACTTCCGATTCTTCCTCTCCTCTCAAAATTAATAAAAAAAAAAAGGCATACTTTGCTCATAACCTATTAGCCTTAGGATCGAAACTGCAACATACAAATACAGTCTTATGCCATTGGAAATCTTTCTGAGATAATCGTTTGACCATAAGCATAGTGAAGGATTTATTAATCACTAATTTAGACATGAACTAAAATGAGAACAATCTTTGACCAAGACCCGAAGGACAACCTTATAAATAGGAGATTTAAATTTTCCAATGATGACTAAACAATTAGATTGATCAAACTACGGAATTACGGAACCACACATCTGCGAAGTACTCGCGGCTCAACTCAATTCTCATTCCTGGGTGAACATCAATGAACTCACTACTTTGACCGAGTAGAAGACCAGGATCTACTAGGACTAAGAAGAGATACAACGATCTTTCTGCCCTGGTCAGACAGAGGATCGACGTATGGGATCAAAGCCTACCACAACTGTCTTTCCATATTAGCCCTATCATAAAGAGAAGAATATACCACCCTTAGGTAAACTTTAGCATCAAACACTTAGTACGATAATGATGATTTGACATTGTTTTTAAGCCTCAAAGGTGAAAACTTTTAGGGGGGTAGATCATAATGAGCTAGGCTAGCATATTTAATATATATACCCTAAAACATATATAAACTCGAAACCAGCAAAACTTAAGTAAATGAAATAATAATATCTTTACTTATTACCATTAGGCAATTTCGGAGACGAAATTGTTTTTAAGGGGGGTAGACTGTAACATCCTGGATTTTCACTGTTTTGGATTTCTAAAAATCCTTAAAAATTCTTTTTTAATTAACTTATAATATCACTTAATGACCATTAGCACTTAATGTTAGTTTATATTGGGGTGGACCAGTCTAGTTATGATGGGACCAAGTGCGAGCCGCTAAGCTAGATGGCCTGTCTACACTTAACAATAGCCCGTGTGGGTCACCCAGCAACCGAGAAGGGTCAGAAATATCTAAAACTTTAGGGAATCATATATCTCATTGGGCTTGTGGTCCATCGCGGACTGCGGACCCAGTGGACACCCAGAATTAGAATCTTGCACTTGCCAAATGCACCCCACCAATACCAGATTGGAATCTGGCATCACTTGAATGAAACTAAGATTTCAGGTTTTTCAGCCATCAGATTTCTTCCAAATTTACGGTGAAGGTTTAATGTATTTTTCTACGCCCATCCACCAAATTTGGGACCCGATCGTAGCACGGTGATCGCTGATCGCAAATCGGACCCGTACGACCAAACCCCATATTCGATCGTTCCCAAATTTTGTGTGGCCCTTCATCGGGCCATGGAGCACCTACCCTATAAATTTCATGGCCAGAGGACCACCAAAAATACTCCATCAATCAAAATGGGCCTCCTAGGGCCACTCGCTACAAGAAACAGGATTTTTACCGACGAAACTTTTACCAATGATTTTTTTTTTCGTAGGTAAAAAGGACTTTTACCAAAGAAAATTATTTTCGTCGGTGAAAGTTCACTTTTACCGATGAAATTAATTTTAATTTCGTAGGTAAAAGTCTACTTTTACCAACGTAAATTGTAATTTCGCAGGTAAAAGTATACTTTTACCAATGTAAATTTTCCTTGGTAATGGTTATTTTTATTTCTTGACAAAAAAAAAAAAAAAAATTATTTTTACCAACGAAATTTCATTTTCGTAGGTAAGTGTTTTTTTCGACGGACATAAACCGTCGGCAAAAATCTTGTACGATGTAATTACCAACAATCTATCTTCGTGGGTAAAATTATTTTTCCCGACGGACATGGTACGTTGGCACAAATCTGGTACAATGTTAGTACCGATGAAAAACAGTTTCGTTGGTAAATGTTTTTACCGACGGACATCAGCCGTCAGCAACAATCCGATACAAATTGACCAACGAAAACCACTTGTCGTCGGTAACAATGTTTTCTCTAACGGACTCAAGTGTCAGAAAAAAATCTGGTAAGGACGTAAATACCGACGAACACCAATGTCGTCGGCTAAATTGTTTTTCCCGACGGAAATCAACCGTCGGCATAAATCTCGTACTAGTTTCGTTAGGGGTTGGTAATATTGCTTTTTACCGACGAACTAAAACCGTCGGAGAAAGGTTCACGCCATGACTAACAGCATGACAGTTTTGCCGACGAACTAAAACCGTCGGAAAAAGGTTCCATGTCAGTTTTACCAACGTTCTGAAACCGTCGGAAAAAGGTTCCCGCCAGGGACCATTCCCGCCATGACCGAAAGCATGACAGTTTTGACGACGAATGAAAACCGTCGGGAAAAGGTTCCCACCAAAAGCATCAGTTTTTCCGACGAACTAACACCGTCGGGAAGAGGTTCCCGCTAGGGACCAAAGATTGATCGATTGTTTTATGAAGGGATTTCTTTCTTGTAACAACCGATTCTCCGAAAGGAACATCTTTTCTTATCCACTGGGCAAGGGCCTACGACATAAGGCTCCTCCTACAAACCTATTGACCTATTCACCTCCGTAAGATATGGACCTATGGACCTATTGTGAGTTTATCCGGCTGGTGTGGTTTCTGCTTTTTGAAGGTCAGCTCAGGAAGTTGAAGTGGAGAACTCAAAAGCTCGAGGAATGGGGTCGGCGATCCTACATCCAGAAGTCCACCCCTGACCTTGACAGAGCATAGTAGTTTTTCCGACGAACTAAAACCGTCGGGAAAGAGTTCCGGCAAATAAATAAAAATTTTCCCAACGGCAGATAGCCGTCGCTAATTGTTTTTACCGACGACCAGCAGCCATTGGTAATAATCCTCTATTTTTCTGTATATATATGGTTTTTATATCATGTGAAAATTTTTTTATTTTTTATAATTAAAATGTTATATTTAAATATTTGTAATATTACATGAAAAAGAATATTGAGAACTTTAAAATTTTAACAATGTTTGAGAAAATTTTCGAAAATAACATGAGACTTATTTTGAAGAAAAGAAAATTGGCATTTTGAAATTATTTAGAAAAAATTTAAAATATGAGAAAATATTTTGACAGTTTGAAAATAAAAATTCAAAATTTCTATTTAATTTTTTTAAGAAATAATTTATAATAAAAATGTTATTTTGTTAAAATGTTTTCAAAAATATGCATTCTATAAAAGAATGTTATTTTTTAATGGAAATTGAAATTTATATTTGAAAAAAAAAAAATTACTAAATTATTAGGCACATCCACTAATTGTAGCTTTAGCTGTTTTTGGACAATCTAATCAATCCAGATTGAAGAGTAAAAAACTTCAAATGTTTAAATCAAATTTCACTAAAACTGTTGATCAATCTTGTATGCCCAATATCTTTTTCATATGTAACCTGATCGGGACGAATAACTATTTAAATTGAGTATTGATTAGAGAAATAGAGTGAATGGAGCAGACAGGTAAAATGGGGCAAATATTTTGGTCAAAATTGCAACCCAACTTTATTGACCTCGTGAGAACCTAAGTGTTGATGTAAGTTTTGTGGGCCCCATCATAATGTGTGTCGAACATCAACACCGTGAATTTAATGTCTCCTTCAAGTTATGAGATATGTAAAAAATCATTCGTATACGAAACTCAGGTGGGCTATGCCATCTAAAACCATGTGAAGACATCCTAAAAAATATAAAAGAAGTTGGTGGGGCCCACGTGAGTTTTGGATGCGGCTGAAACTTAGTTTAACCCCTCATCCAAGTGGGACACACATAATGAGTGGGTTGGATATTTGAATCACATTTAGGCAAACCCAACAAATGATTATGAAAGGAAACCCCTCTCCACTCCATTTAGGTGATTTACTAATTACCCTAAGTTAACTTTGCGGGGTCTACCATTAATTATTTATTTTATCCACTCCGTTCATCTATGTTAACAGATGATTTGGGGTCTAAAGAACAAAAAGGAATCATGTCCAAAGCTCAAGTGGACCACACCACAAGAAATAGTGTGATTGAACCTCTACCATTGAAAAATTCTTGGAGGCCATAGAAGTTTTGGATCAAGCCGATGTTTGTGTTTTCTCTTCATTCATATCTGTTTGATATTATGAACAGGTTGGATGACAAATAAACATTACTGTGGGCCCAAGGAAGGTATCAACGGTGGAAATCATTATTTCACATTGTTTCGTGTGGCATGGTCCACTTGAGTTTTGGATTTACCAAAAATTTGGGATCAACCCACACCGTTCATCCATTTTTCGAGATCATTTTAGAGAATTATCCAAAAAATGAATCATATCCAAAGATTAAATGGACTGCACCATAAATAAGGGGAACAAATTGGCTACTTCTCCTGACACTGGCCAATGGCTAGTGGTTCGTGCTATGTGGGCTCCACCATGATGTATGTGTTTAATCCATGTTGTCCATCTATTTTTAAATATCATCTTATGACATGAGACCAAAAATGAGGTATATCCCAATCTGAAATGGACCACATTACAGGAAACAGTGTTGAATGAGCATCAACTATTAAAAACATTTCGGGGGCCATAAAAGTTATGGATCGAGATGAATTTTGTTTTCCCCCTTCATCTAGGCCTGTATGACCTAATAAGCACATTGGATGCCAAATAAATAGTAAAGTGGACCTTACGAGGATTTTAATGATGGATATCCAATCACTATTGTTTTCATGTGGTGTGGTCCACCTGATATTTATATCTCTCATTTTTGGGCCCCACCATGATGTATGTTTTATATCCACACCTTCCATCCATTTGTAGAGATCATTTTAGGGCAATATCCAAAGAACGAGTTAAATCCAAAACTCTAATGGACCCCAGCACAGAAAACAGTGGGACAGTGACGCCCACCGTTAAAAACTTCTAAAGGCAAAAAAGTTTTATATGAAGATGATATTTGTGTTTTCTCATATTTCATGTATTTTTTAACTTTTGAACTGGTTGGATTTCAAATAAACATTACGATGGGCCTTAAGATAGTTTCAATGGTGGAAATCACTATCCCATTGTTTTCTATGGTGGGGTCCACTACAGATTTTTATTTGCCTCATTCTTTGGATCATGATTTAAAATGATATCTCAAAATGGATGGACGGTGTGGATATAACAAATACATCATAGTGGGGCCCACAAAACTTGGTGACGTCACTGACCGTAGGGTGTCCAAGAGATGCCCTAGGTCAGCGACGGAAACGGGTTGGCTACTCCCTGCCACCAGCAATTGGCTGGTTGTCAGTACTATGTGGGCCCCACCATGATTTATATATTTCATCCATTCCGTCCATCTATTTTTATAGATCATTTTATGGCATGAAAGAAAAAAAAAATGATATATATCTCACTCTCAAGTGGAACACGTTACAGGAAACAGTGTTGAATGAACATTGAACATTAAAAATATTTTGGGACCATAAAAGTTTTGGATCAGGCTGATATTTATTGTTTCCCTTCATTTGGGTCTGTACGACCTAATCAACATATTGGATGTCAAATAAACAGTACAGTGGGCCTTAGGAGGATTTTAATAGTGGATATCCAATCATTATGTTTTTTCCTGTGGTGTGGTCCACCTAAGATTTTTATCCTTATTATTTTTTGTATAAAGCCCTCAAATGCTCTGTAGAAATGGATGAACAGAATAGATGAAACACATACATCATGGTGGGTCCCACATAGCACCGACCACTAGCCACGGGGCCTGTGCCAGGGGAGTAACCAATCCGTCTCGTACGCGGATTTCCTAGGAAAGCCTTTCGCATGACGTTCCGGCGCAAGGATTCTAGGTGAGGCCCGTTGCGATGTTTGTGAGAAATTGAAGCCGTCCATCCGTTTTTTGACCTCATTTTAAGATATTTACCAAAAATGAGTAGGATCCAAAACTCAAGTGGGCCATAAGAGATGAAACAGTGGGGAAAGGAATGCCTACCGTTGAAACCTTCCTAGGCTTTACCTTGCTGTTTATATGCCATCTAAACCCTTTATAAGGTCATTTTCACTTAGATAAAGTGAAAAACCAAAAGAAAATTATCGTCAAAAACTTTTATGGATATACAAATATTTCAACGGTGGTCACTAAATCTCCACTGCTTCCTCTTGTGTGGCCTATATGAGTTTTTGATCCTCCTCGATTTTGGTCCCACGTCATAAAATGAGCTTAAAAAATGGGTAAAGGGGTTAATTTCACACAAATAACTAAGTAGGACCCACACAGAATCTTGTGCAAAATGCCATTGGTTAGATACCAATGACATGTTTCCTGGTTATAAATGCTACTCTGCTAGATCCGTTAACGGATCGTTCTCCGTTTCCTCCATGCACCCACTCGGCCATGAAATCGGATTGTCATACTCAGAAAATTCAGTTGGGCCCACTGTGAATTTACGTGAGTTATCCACACCTTTCATCTGTTTTTCCATCTAATTTTAGACGTTGAGCCCAAAATTGAAGCTTATAAAAATATCAAATAGACCATACCACGGGAAAAAGTGGAAATAATGATTTCCACCGTTGAAACCTTTTCAGGCCCCACAGTGACGAAGCTCAAGTGGGCCATACTAAAGGAAAATGTGGTTAAAGAAATTCCTACCGTTAAAATCTACCTGGGTTCGACAGTGATGTTTGCAAGCCATCCTTACCATTAATAACTTCATTCCTACTGGGATGAATTGAAATAAAAAAAATATTAGCATGTCTCAAAACTTCTTTGACCTACGAATATTTCAACCGTATATGTTCAATTATCATGTTTTTGACCCACTTGAGCTTCGGAAACAGTTCATTTTTGGCTTCATATCCTGAATTGAACTCAAAAAATGGATGGACGGGTAGGATTTCTCGCAAACATCATAGTGGGTCCCACCTGGTTCCCAGCGCAGAAACTACTGCCAAAGTCTTTGACAAGTCCCTTTTTTTTCTTAAGATAAACAATTACCATGGCCGAGTGAGTTCACGGCCTAAATGGAAAAACATCCCCTAACGGATCTCCATTGGAAGAGCATTTATTGAAAGGAAACAGCCAATTGGTATCCACCAATGCCATTTTGCCACGTCACTTCACTAGCCGCGTTCAGTATCCAATTCGCTCCCTCTCTTAAGCGCATCCTCTATCTCTCTCTGCCTCTCTCGGTCCTCTCTCTCTCTCTCTCTCTCTCTCTCTCTCTCTCTCTCTCTCTCTCTCTCTCTCTCTCTCTCTCTCTCTCTCTCTCTCTCTCTCTCTCTCTCTCTCTCTCTCTCTCTCTCTCTCTCTCTCTCTCTCTCTCTCTCTCTAGTGATCAGGAACCCAATTTTCGGCGTGGACTCGGGGCTCCAACTCAAACTCCTCTCGTTCTCTTCCTCAAAGCTGGAAAGGTAAAAACCCTGACCCTTCATCTAAGTGGGACACATATAGCAGATGGGTAAGATGTCTGAAACAAGTCCTATTCTTTAGTACCAGAAAAAAAAAAAAAAAAAAAAAAAAAAAAAAAGAAGTAAAAACACTGTTTTTATATGCTTGATGCAGCAACATGTGGATACGAACACGCAGGTATCCTAAATGATGAAGAAATGCTACATGTTCTTTAAAATTTGGGTTCATTGCAATATTCATTGTAGAAATTGAATAAAAGCAGCCAGTTTTACCTGAACCGGACACTTCCTACTTTTCGGGCTTTTTCCATGCCAACACTTGGATGCTCTTCAATGTGACAGAACACTTAAAAGCTGCACGGATGAATTGTCCTATTGATGTCATCAGAAAGCGCTGTATTGGAGACTACATATACTCTTCAAATTTCGTTCTTTTTATTGTTTCATCATCTGATCTATAAATCAGATTTATTTATTTTCCTGGTTTAAGTGAGCATTTCTCACTCCTACCCCAAAGCTTGCCTTCACTCTCTTGGTGTCAAAGAAACCATTCATAGGGATTCCCTCACATTCTCTCAGTGTTAGTTTCTTTACTAATACTTAACATGACCCACATAACGAAGAATCACATGTCTTATTGTTCTTTTTGTTTTTATTGCTTTCTAATTTTTTAGGGGAGCAATTCATGCTCATTGTATTGCTTATACTAGCTACTATTTCTTGAAATGATTATTGTGTTGAGTTCTGTTGTTTTATCAAATTATACCAGCTACTATTCTTGAAATGATCATTGTGTTGAGTTCAGTTGTTTTATCGACTGATTCTTTTTCTAGTTTTGACTTCTACTGATTTGTTTTCATTGGAGCTATGCGAATTATCTTCTTAAATTTCCGCATGAGTTTTACTTTTCCATCTTTTTTCCCCTTTTACTTATTAGTTAATTTTATATATTACAAAAATATTTATTGATGTATAATCGTGTTCCCATCTAAATCTCTAGGTTTGCTGTACCAGATAAAATTTGGACACTTCGACACTTGGCATCCATGCCATGAGTTCAGGTAACACTGCCAGCAGTAGAAAGTATAATGGACTGAGACCAAGAGCTGAATTAGTATGGAGATGATAATCTCAAACAATTAAGAGGCAGCACTGATTTCCCCTCCATTCAGCAAAACAAAACTGGGAAAGTTCTCAGTATGACTGCCAAAGAATTCTTAAATTTACTAGACACCTCAGTTTGGAATAGAGTTCAACATCTGTATTGATGCTAGTCCCCAACTTTCTTCTCTTTTTTCAAACCATGTTTCACTGTGGTGGTGGCTATCTTCCAAGAAATATCTTTAATTGCTACAAACATGAATAGTTCTAGTCCAATAAGATCCACCATTTGCACCCAAATGGACAATGCCTTAAGGTACAAGTCCATACTTGGGAGTTCGTTAAAGCAATAAGGGAACTTCATTTTACCATATAACATGTCACAGAATGTGAAAGTTGAATCACTTTGCTCACCCAAAACTAGCCTACATAGCTTAATTTGGTGTGCCAAGGGTAGGAGCATCCAAGTGTTGGCATGGAAAAAGCCCGAAAATGTGCATATTGTTTCATTGTCTTCTGTTGCCTAAAATGGTCCTTGCAAACGTTAATGAGCTTGTATATTACATTTTTTTTTTGTCTTAAATTATTATTGTGATTAGTTAGTTTATAGTTGTGACTTGTAATTGTGATTTGTAAGTTAGATAATTAGTTACCCGTTTGAGGATTTCTATGGGGCCATACATAGATAAAGTGTGTTTTTGGTGGCATAGAAATCGCTCAAATTGTCCCATTTTGGACAGTTCAAGATTAGATGGATAGTATGCTTTCATATAATCTATTTAAATGTTCATGCCTGATTCGCGGTCCATCTCCTCGTTTCTCTCTGGATCTGTTTCTTTCGTTCCGTATCCAATGTCAAATATCTTTACATTGCTTTAAATATTTGGCATCGGAATGTAACGTAAGATCAACTTATCTGGAGAGGCATGAGGAGATGCTGCCGGATTTTCGGCGTGGACTAATAAATGGGAATATGAAAGTATTACAATCTATCCGACCTTGGATGGGTAACTAATTTATGATTTAATTGAGTGGGGGTCTCTGGAAGGTGGGAACCGTTGTTATTTGGCCCGTGTTTATGTATAAACTCAAAATTGTTGGAGCAGACCCGGATGTGCTTCGGAGCTATTCGGATGTTGAGCAGGGGTCCTTGAAAAGTGGGAACCTATAACTTAAACTTAAACATATAACATATAACTTAAACATATAACCTATAACCTAAACCTGAACTCGAACCCAAACCTAAACCCGAATTCCTAACCCTATAACCTAGACCTATAATCTTAAACTTATTTCTGTAAATTGACTCTAATCTTTTCATTGTAGAGATGGATAAGAGTTGGATGCGAGCTAAGAACAGGTTTGGCCCAGAGTATATACAAGGGGTAAAACAGTTCATGGAATTTGCGCGTAATCGGGCGAATTCAGGCAATAGAATTAGGTGTCCATATCGAAAATGTATGAACATGATACATAAGACTCTAGACAAAGTAGAAGACGATTTGTTCATAGTTGAGATTGACCAAGGTTACACTTGGTGGATCCATCATGGTGAAGAGTTCCACCAAAGAGTTGAGGCCACTGAAGTAATTGTTGACCCAATTGTGCTGGATGACGAGGATGAAGATGTTGACGAAATGCAAGAAATCATAGGGGATGTGTTGAGGGGAACAATCGCAGATACTGATTTTGCAGCGACAAGTAGTAGCCAAGATATTCTTCCTATGGGTAATGTCGAATTAGAAAAGTTTAGTAGGTTGTTGAGGGATGCGCAACGTCCACTTTATCCGGGGTGTGAGAACTTCTCTAAGTTGAATTTTCTTACAAGGTTACTTCATTTAAAGACAATAAATCGTTGGAGTAATAAATCGTTCGACATATTGCTTGACTTGTTGAAAGAAGCATTACCAGACGATGAGACATTGCCTAAGTCTGTCTCATTACGAGGCAAAATCCTTGATGCGAGACTTGGCCCTTGGTTACATCCTCATTCATGCATGTATAAATGATTGTGTATTGTATTGGAAAGAGCTTGAAAATGTTGAAGAGTGTCCAGAATGCGGAGAGTCTAGGTGGAAGTATAACGAAGCCAAACGTAAGAAAATTCCACAGAAGGTATTAAGGTACTTCCCATTGAAACCTAGATTGCAAAGATTGTTTATGTCTCGCAAGACAGCTGAAGATATGAGGTGTCATAAGGAGAAACGCGTTCATGATGATAGTACACTGAGGCACCCTGCAGACTCTGAAGCCTGGCAAAATTTTGACAAGCAATACGACTGGTTTGCAGAGGATTCTCGCAATGTTCGACTAGGTCTTGCAAGTGATGGTTTTAATCCATTTGGTAATATGAGTAGATCGTACAGTATGTGGCCAGTGATACTTATGTCCTATAATTTTCCTCCTTGGTTGTGTATGAAAGAGTCATTTTTCATGATGTCGTTGTTTATTCCTGGACCTAGGTCACCCGAGAATGATATTGATGTGTATTTGCGACCGTTAGTAGATGAGTTAAACGAGTTATGGAGTCAAGTATACGGACGTATGACACATTTGCAGGACAAACATTTCGATTGCATGCAGCGGTCTTGTGGACAATAAATGACTTTCCCACGTATAAAAATTTGTCTGGGTGGAGCACGAAGGGAAAGTTGGCTTGTCCTACATGTAGTATTGAGACTTGTTCATTGTCATTGAAGCATGGTAAAAAAATGTGTTATATGGGTCTTCCTTCCGAGTGATCATAGTTGGCGTAGGAAGATGATGATCTTTGATGGCAAACAAGATCATAGGCCACCCCCGAAAGAGCTATCTGGAAAAGATGTGATACAACAACTGAGTAACATTGGAGAAGTTAAATTCGGTAAGGCATCGCACTTGAAGAAGAGGAAACGTACAGTATTGGACTATAACTGGAGGAAGAAGAACATTTTTTTTGAGTTGCCCTATTGGAGTAATCTGAAATTGCGACACAACTTGGATGTTATGCATATTGAGAAGAATATATGTGACAATGTCTTCAAAACATTGATGAACATAGAGAAGAAAACAAAAGACAGTTTTAAGGCTCGATTGGATCTACAAGCAATGGGTTTAAGGAAAGAGTTGCACTTGCAACCACATGGAAATTCATATACTATACCAGCAGCCAGCTACACATTGACAAAACTAGAGAAGAAGCGTTTATGTGAATGGCTGAGATCGGTGAAGTTTTCCGATGGGTATACGTCAAAATATATCTCGGCGCGTAAACATTACGGAATGTAAGGTATTAGGAATGAAAAGTCATGATTGTCACATCTTTCTACAACGTGTACTACCGGTTGCGATTCGTGGATTCATAAGCAAGGATATCAGTGCGGCACTGATTGAGTTGGGGATATTCTTTAAAGATTTAAGTTCAAAATTGTTAAATGTAGAGGTTATTAAACGACTGGAGAGGGACATTGTCGTAATCCTTTATAAACTTGAAAGAATATTTTCACCTGCGTTTTTTGATGTTATGGTATACCTAGCGATTCACTTACCGCACGAGGCGAAGCTTGCAGGCCCAGTACAATATCGTTGGATGTATCCGATCGAAAGGTGGTAGAACCTATTAAACTTTTTATTCATTCCATAAAATACATATATTCATATTTTTAACATATGGTTTTGTGTACAGATACTTTCACACACTAAAATGATTTGTGAGGAATACGGCACGTCCAGAGGGATCCATTGCTGAGGCATACATTGATAATGAGTGCCTGACATTTTGCTCTATGTATCTTCGTGACATAGAGACTATATTCAACCGAGAAGATTGGAATGCCGATGAAGGGCAAGAGCATGAACAAGGACTCATATCTGTATTCGCACATAATGTTCATCCTTTAGGAACCCAGACGTTTCAGGATATGGACCTTGGGGATCTAGCAAAGGCGCGGTGGTATGTGCTGCATAACTGTGAAGAAATAGAGTCATACTTAGAGTAAGTCTTCCCTCGATAATTATATCTCTGCATACGATGATCTTAATATTTCTTGCAATGACGTGCTAATTATGTGTAGTGAACATATCAAGGAGATGAAGTCCCAATACCCGACAAATTATGATCGAATGCATCAGGATCAGTTTCCAAAATAGTTCGCAAAACGTGTAAGATATCACATTGTATCTCACCACACTTAGAATTTTGTTATATTGCATAATATTTAAACCTAAGAAAATCTCTAAATATTTACATTTTGTATGTGATAATAGATGAAGACATTGCGTGCTAGCAACTCTACGGATGTGTCTGATGCACTCTACTCACTGGCGTGTGGCTCTGATAGACGTGTATCTAGATATACAGGTTGTATTATAAACGGGATTTGATTCCACACTAAAGAACGTAAGAAGTATAGGACCACACAAAATAGTGGGGTGGCTGTGAAAGGAACACATGAGGAGGTAGAAATTGACTTTTATGGCGTTTTAACGGATATTATTGAGCTGAGTTATTGTATGAGAAAGCGGGTGTACTTATTTAAATGTGATTGGTGGGACATTGAAAATAAGAAGTTGGGAATACAAACTGACAACTACTTTACGAGCGTAAATTTATCTCGGAAGTGGTTTAAAGATGGCCCATTTGTCCTCGCCAGCCAAGCTGAACAAGTATTTTACCTCGCTGACACCAAGTTAGGCGGCTCTTGGCATGTGGTGTAGAAAATAAAGCCCAGAAACGTATTTGACGTTCCCGTACCAGAAGTTGAAGATAGCGAGGATAGGGGAAATGAAACGTCTACGGTTGAACAAGCATATCAAGAAGACGTGCCATCTGAGGATATAGGGACTGATCCAAATGTTGATATTGATGTGGTGCAATTGGACAGAAATGATGTGCCACCTGATCATGTTGATGCTTCAATAATACATGACATTGTTAGAGATGATAGCGGTTTCATTAATGACGACGTTGCAGATGATGAAGAGAAAATATTAATCAACGATAATGATGGTGATGAAGAAATAATCCTAAGCGATAGTGATACAGATGACAATTATTAAATGTACACATAATTTACATGTCATTTTTCAATTCGAATAATTTATGTCTTACATGTATACATGAAAATAACAAGTCATGATTTATTCCTTTAATTGACTTGTTTATAATCCACATTTGCAGTTGAGTCAATTTCTGATCATGTCCTCCTCAAACTGGAGCGTAGCGGATGCACGCAGCATACTTCATCAGCTGTTGCGGATGGACTTTCTGGCCCTATCTTCTTCTGATAGGGCCAAACAGATACCCGATCTGGTCGATGAGTGTAGGGAGGAATATATCGACGCTGACTTAGACGACAAATTAAATAATCTCAGAGAAATTTCAGAGCTGACAAAGGAATATAACCGTGAAAAACTTCGTATGGAAGATGCAATTATGTCACTTACACATCTAAATGGAGTCCCAAGAGACCAAAATTTTCCTATTGTGACTGGCATGTTGGCTGTAACAATGTCGAGTGCTTCACACAGTGTTCACTCCCCAAGTATAGGGTTGTGATGTAGTAATAAACTCGGTAAGACCGAGGTCGAATCCACAGGGACTGAAGTCTGTACGTATTCTGAAACTAACTAGAATTAGAACTGGAATAAGATGTAATCTAAATTGAGTGAATATGAGTAATAATGGTGGAATAATGAACTAAAATGTGTATAATTCAGAGGTAGAGAACTAGGGATTCAGAGGATCCACTTGTAGAGATCAGGGAGATCTACGCTTGATTCACGAACTCAACTGGACTTCGAGTCCCATCTTCATCCAGTTGGAAGATATATCGCTAAGCACAATCTAAACTTCATTTAATTTAGTTTTCAAGTGATCAGACGGATGTAAATGAGAATGGATTCCATCACAAGACCATGCCCATAAGACAAAGTAAACAACAGAAGTAAACCAATCTACAGCTAATCTGAGAGACGTATGGATGTTAGGAAGGGTTATATCATCCAACCATGCCCAGGAGACAATGGCGAACAACAAGGCCTCCTAAATTCACAATCCCTGTAATGCAATGAACATACCTGAAGCTATCACAGATCCATTGTAATTTAAGTCACAATAAACCATTAAAAACTACAAATATTCCATAAAATCAAACTAACATCAAATCAGTTCAGGGACATGAATCCAAGCCATAAAACCTCCCCATCACGCTACAAGCTTCACCTCTTAGCCCTAGCTAAGAGGTTTAGCCAACCATCTTGGCTAAATCATGCATCAGCAAAAGAAGAAAACAAATAAAAATAAATCTCTCTCTCTTCCCTGTCTCTTCCTCTCTCTCTCTCTCTTTGTCCGTATGAATCAGATCCGTGAATGAGATACCATTCTCATCTCTCTTTCCTTCCTAATATAGCTGCTGAAAGGTGCTGTGGAAAGCTTGAAAACTGTGCGGAAGGAATCGATCGGTGCAGCTGTCGCAGCAACAGCGTCCGCATGCGGTTTGCGCATGCCAGTTCGGAGCCTTCAAACTCCCCTTTTCCTTGCATGTTGTCTGTAAAATAAACGTCTACTGGGACGTTTTTGAACAAGCTACATGATGGACGGATCAGATCAGACGACTGATCATCACCGAGACCACACCACAGCCCGCAAAATCGGGCTGCGTTCGGTCGCAGAACAGGGACCGCGGAAATCCTCCGCAGTTACGCTGGTGGGGCCCATTACTTCACTCCTTTGGAAAATCTACTCCGACCATTGAGTTCTCCTCGAAATTTCGGTTAGGAAGGACCGATTTTGGGTTGCTTTTGATGCGGTCCACCTTATTCTTCTACTCTACCGTCAGTCCTGCATTTGGACGGTTTGGATTTGATCTCTGCTTTCATTCGAAACACCGTCACCTAGGTGTGGTATGTGGCTGCCCCAGACAACGAATCAACGGTCTGGATTGTCCGTCCGGACGACGTGTGGGGCCCACAACAGAGACCGACAGTCTCTGTTGCGAAAACGGCGAACGGAATTTCCGTTTTCGAAATTTTTAAAAACGGAAGTCGGTCAGCGCCGCTGACCGACTTTTGAGCGGTTAGGTGTACACCCGGTTCACCTATACACCGTACACACGTGCTGTACACGTGGGTCCCACAGAGATGTTTTTGAAACATCTGCTCCGTCCATCATTCAGCCATGTCATTTAAGCCGTCAATACCAAAGTTGAAGCAGTTCCAAATATCAGGTGGGCCCCAAATTGGAGATTAATGGGCTAATCTGTCCGTTGGACCACTTCCCGAGATCTTCAATGGCTGAAATTTAATATGTACGGTTAATTTACGGCCCCCATCACATGTATGAAGTTTCGAGTCAATCTGATGGCGGAAACTATGTGATCCTGCATTCTGCACCAATTTCAAGCCTCTTTAACGTGAACAGCTTGATTTTCTCTGATCTCGGGCATGTAAATTCATCGTTCTTGGTCCCCTGAGGTCCCGTCAAATGCCTTGGTGATGTCAGAGCGTTAAATCCATGCTTTTACCGTCCTTTCCAGTCCACGCTCCTAGATTCACCTTGTATCACAAACATGATTAAAATAACCCATTAAGTAGTGTGATGTTCATAAATCCAGATAGTAACTGGGGTCCAATATGCAATATTAGACCCTCAACACAACCCCCAACCAGCATTTTGCTAGTCCCGAGCAAAACATGCGAAAAATAAGTTGAGAATTTAAAGGGTAATTTCCATGAAACCAAGTGATATTTTTGAAAAACGATTCAGATATGAGAAATTTAAAATTCATGAATGTTGGGCGCATAAAATTTCTCCTGGAGGTAAGCTCATGGTAGACTTCATAATCAAGTTCAAATATTAATCCATTACTAGAATAATTCTACACATTGAGTTCCATGAGTGTATAGTGTGATCTCAGCTTATCAACATTAGGATCTACTTCTTTCTTTCATGATATCATTGGTAATAAATAAGAAAACCCATAACAATCCAAACCTAAACCAAAACTTGTCTCATAGATCAACATTCCATCCCTCGATTTCTCCATCAAAATTAATGCCAAAGAAAGGAACCAAATCCTCACCTATAGGGAGCAAACCTGTGGTGAAGATCAATCGCCCAGAAATCTTGTATTTTCTCTCTTTCTTTCTTTTTTTTTTTCTTTTTTTTTTAAAGACAACCATGGGGAATTGACTCTACACCTATGGGGAGCAAACCCACGGTGAAGTCCATTCGCCCAACCCTTTCCGCAGGCAGCTATCTTGTAGCTGGGTTTTCTCATTTTCTTTCATTCTTCTTATTGAACATGATGGACAAATTCCCCAGGTTGGTTCCTTTCATGCTTACTGATCACCAAGTCAATCCTTCAATATTGAACTGAAACCTTAATGTGCAAGCAGAATGTGTCTTGTGGAATCATGACTCAATCAATGTTTAAAACTTCTAATCCTAGATTAACGGTTTGAACTTATTGTGAAATCTAACAAATACTAGATCCAAGAGTCATATGTTACCAACTCCACAAATCTTGAAATTCTAAGTGCCCTAGATGGCCGTCAAACTCACTTCGAATTCACAAAATTTCAGAAAAATTAAAAATTTTCACAATTTTTTTGCTCAAGACTAAGAAAATTACTGATTAGGAAACCTAATCTCCCACCCCCAACCTAAAATCTACATTGTCCTCAATGTAAAAGATATAAGCATGCAATGCACATGGGACAACGAAAGTAAATGAGAAGTGATGGGGAGATAGTACCTGGACGAAAGAACCAAGGGGCTTTTCCATAAGGTTATCAACATGAAAGCAAGTCAGCCCAAGAGAGAAAGCGTAACAAAAAAAATAAAATCTTACCTATACCACTTTCGCAGGTGCTCTCGATTGCATTTAGCGTATGCAATAAGCCTTTAAACCCCTAGGTTGCCCCTAGTGGACGAGTTGTAGTCTCGTGAGGGTTTGCAGCAATGTTACCCACAAACATTGAATTAACTAATCATGAAATCAAAAGCTGGGTTGCCTCCCAGGAGCGCTAAGTTTAACGTCTTCAGCCAGACTAAAGAAACTACCCTAATCCTATGAAAACAGGAAACCTACCTATACCTCCATCAGACTAGGAGATCATTCCTGATAAACAGGATCAGTCAGAGGCATGGACATGTCCTCTGAATCAAATTTCTCGACAAATGGCTTTAAGCGATGTCCATTTACCTTAAACTCCTTGCCATTGTCGGGGTCTCTTATCTCGACGGCCCCATGAGGATATGCAGTAACGACAATGTAAGGACCGGTCCAACGAGATCGAAGCTTACCCGAAAAGAGATGTAATCGAGAATTATACAAAAGGACTTTTTGACCTGGCATGAATGATTTTCGTAGAATGTGTTGGTCATGAAACGCCTTCATCCTGTCCTTGTAAATTCTCGAGTTCTCGTACGCGTCGTTCCGGATTTCTTCAAGTTCATTTAATTGAAGTTTGCGTAGCGAGCCAGCATTGTTCAGATTGAAATTTAGATTTTTGATTGCCCAGTAAGCTCTATGTTCTAACTCCACAGGTAAGTGGCAAGCCTTCCCATAGACGAGTCTAAAGGGAGACATTCCAATAGGGGTTTTAAAAGCAGTACGGTATGCCCATAAGGCATCGGTCAATCGAATTGACCAATCCTTACGGTCAGGGTTAACCGTTTTCTCCAAAATGTGTTTGATCTCCCTATTGGAAATCTCAACTTGCCCACTTGTCTGTGGATGGTATGGGGTGCTCACCTTATGAGAGATACCGTATTTCTTCATTAAACTCTCGAATGGTCTATTACAAAAGTGTGAGCCCCCATCACTAATGATGGCTCGAGGCGTTCCGAATCGGGAAAGGATATTTTCTTTCAGGAATTTAATGACCGTGCGATGGTCATTAGTTTGACACGGAATCGCTTCGACCCATTTAGTGACATAGTCAACGGCAAGCAAGATATATAAATTCCCAAAAGATTGGGGGAATGGCCCCATGAAATCGATGCCCCAGCAATCAAATGCCTCTATGATAAGAATGGGATTCAAGGGCATCATATTTCGACGGGACAATGCTCCCAGTTTCTGACAACACTCACAAGCTTTGCAAAACTCATGAGTGTCCCTGAACATAGTGGGCCAATAGAAGCCACACTGCAGAATTTTGGCCGTGGTCTTTTTTGCAGAAAAGTGACCACCACAGGCCTGTGAGTGACAGAAAGAGATGACACTCTGATGCTCACTGTCTGGCACACATCTCCTCAAGATTTGGTCTGGGCAATATTTAAACAAGTATGGATCATCCCAGAAGAATTTGCGCACCTCGGTGAAAAATTTCTTCTTATCTTGCGCAGTCCAATGTGTCGGTATGGAACCTGTGGCAAGATAATTGGCGATATCAGCGAACCAAGGTGAATGAGAGACTCTGAACAATTGTTCATCAGGGAACATGTCATTAATCTGTGTCGTTTCAAAGGAATCAGAGGGATTAAGGCGAGAAAGATGGTCAGCCACCACGTTCTCTACTCCCTTTTTATCTTTTATTTCTAGGTCAAATTCCTGGAGTAGGAGGATCCATCTTATCAGGCGGGGCTTAGCATCATTCTTAGACAGAAGATACTTAAGCGCTGCGTGATCAGTGTAAATAATGATCTTGGATCCAATCAAGTAGGACCTAAATTTGTCCAAGGCGAACACTACGGCTAAGAATTCCTTTTCCGTAGTCGAGTAGTTCACTTGGGCAGGATTTAGAGTCTTACTTGCGTAATGAATAACGTAGGGTTTCTTATCTTTTCTCTGGCCTAGAACTGCCCCAAGAGCATAATCAGACGCGTCGCACATAAGTTCAAAAGGAATGCTCCAGTCAGGTGGCTGTATGATAGGTGCACTAGTCAATATGCCCTTAAGCTTAGTGAAAGCTTCCTGACATGGTTCAGTCCACTCGTATGGTGCATCCTTTTGAAGTAGATTACATAGAGGACGAGAGATGAAACTAAAGTCCTTTATGAATCTTCTGTAAAACCCGGCGTGTCCTAAGAAGGATCGCACGTCCCTTATGTTCTTGGGTGGAGGTAGGTTAGAGATAAGATCGATTTTTGCCTTATCCACCTCGATTCCTTTGGATGAAATAATATGTCCAAGGACAATTCCCTTCTGAACCATGAAATGGCACTTCTCCCAATTAAGTACCAAGTTCTTTTCTTCACATCTTGTCAGCACACATTTAAGACTTTCCAAGCACTCGCTGAAAGATGGACCGAAGACAGAGAAATCGTCCATGAAGACCTCTAAATATTGCCCTACCATGTCAGAAAATATGCTCATCATACATCGCTGGAAGGTGGCAGGAGCATTATATAGTCCAAACGGCATCCTTCGGTAAGCAAAGGTGCCGTAAGGACATGTAAACGTAGTCTTTTCTTGGTCTTCAGGGGCGATCTCTATCTGATTATAGCCCGAATACCCGTCAAGGAAACAGTAATAGGAATGACCAGCTAACCTTTCCAAGATCTGATCAATGAAAGGCAAAGGAAAATGGTCTTTCCGTGTGACGGTATTTAATTTCCTGTAGTCAATGCACATCCTCCAACCAGTAGTGACTCTAGTCGGCACGAGTTCATTATTGGCATTGGCTACGATGGTGATCCCGGACTTCTTAGGAACCACCTGAGTTGGACTCACCCATTGACTATCGGATATAGGGTATATGATACCCACATCCAATAGTTTAAGAACCTCGGCTTTAACCACTTCTTTCATGTTTGGATTTAGTCTACGTTGTGGTTGCCGAGCTGTCTTCGCATTATCCTCAAGATATATGCGGTGAGTACAAATCGAGGGGTCGATTCCCTTGAGGTCCGCGATTGTCCATCCAAGGGCTCCCTTATGCTCCAGGAGAGTAGATATAAGCTTACTCTCTTGTTCTTTCTCAAGGTGGGCAGAAATCACCACCGGGTATGTCTCATCTTGACCTAAGTATGCATATTTTAAATCAGAGGGCAAAGGTTTTAGGTCAAGCTTCGGTGGCTTGAGGTTAGACGGTAGAGGCACTTCATCAGTGTGGGGTAACTTTTCAAATTGAGGCCTCCACCGGTTAACTTCAAGTACCGGTACCGCATCAAGCATGGCACACGTCTCCCTAATTATGTCATCATCAAACTCATGGGAGTGGGCCAGGCACGCCTCTAGAGGATCAGAGGATAAGGTAAGGGGTGTCCTATCTTCCACGAAAGTATCGATCATGTTAATATCGTGGATATCGTCATCCTCCTCTACCCGTCTGCCAGTGTTGAAAAAGATATTCATTTCTAATGTCATATTCCCGAAAGACATACTCATGACACCATTCCTGCAATTGATAATTGCGTTTGAAGTGGCAAGGAATGGGCGACCAAGAATGACGGGAATCTGAGTGCTTGTATTGTTGATGGGTTCGGTATCCAGAATGATGAAATCTACTGGGTAGTAAAATCGATCAACTTGGACCAACACATCCTCAATTATTCCTCTTGGTACACGAACAGAGCGATCAGCAAGTTGTAATGTAGTTAAGGTGGGTTTTAATTCACCTAAACCCAACTGTTTGTATACCGAGTAGGGAATAAGATTAACGCTCACTCCTAAGTCAAGAAGTGCGTGATCAATTCGATAGTCCCCAATTACACATGATATGGTTGGGCTATCGGGGTCTTTGAATTTTTGCGGCACATCTTGTTTTAGGATGGCACTCACTTTCTCAGTCAGGAAGACTTTCTTTTGAATATTTTGCCGTCTTTTGGTCGTACATAAGTCTTTCAAGAATTTGGCATAGGAAGGTATTTGTTTCACGGCATCAAGTAGAGGTATGTTGACTTTCACTTGTTTCAACACCTCTAGAATATCCTGAGAGTTAGGGAGAGGTTTTGGTGCAACCAACCGTTGGGGAAATGGAGCAACTGGCTTTCCTTGAGGTTCCGGTTCTAACTCTGGTGGGGCATGGCTAGATTCCTCTTCTTTATCCACTTCCGGGTCCTTAGACTTTTCAGCCCTAACCGGAATGGTTTTGTCAATGGTTTTTCCACTCCTAAGAGTGGTGATGGATTTAGCTTGCTCCATCTGATTTGAAGAGCTTTGGTCGCTAATTTCATATTGCAATTTAGGATTGGGAAGAGGTTGAGCTGGGAAGCTCCCCTTGTTCCCAATCGCATTTTCAGCCTTAAGTCCTTGTATTGCTTTTGTAAGGTCTTGAAAGGCCTGTAGCATACCCTGATTGAAAAGCTCTTGCTTTTGAAAATGTTTCAGAACCGGATCCTCTTGAGGTTTCTCTTGAGTTGGATTTTGATTTAGGAAACCTTGAGGTGTAGCGGTTTGTCCATTCCTCCAACTGAAGTTTGGATGGTTTCTCCAGCCAGGATTGTATGTGTTAGAGGTGGGCCCACTGAAAGGTCTTTGGTAATTGCTTACAGCATTGGATTGCTCATTCAATACCTCTTGAAAGGCAGATATAGTTGGGCAATTCTCAGTAGTGTGAATGTTGCAACCACAAATACTACAAACAATTTCCTTGGCCTTATCCTTCTTTAATTCCATGGCCTCGAGTTTTCGAGTGAGATTGGCTACCTTGGCGTTAATATCATCATCCTCTTTCAGGAGGTACATTCCACCTTTTTCCTTGGAATGAGTCGGCCTAGGCGTAGTACTCGGTCTAGGGGAGATGTCCCATGTTTGTGTGTTCTCAGCAAGTTTATCAAAGTAGTCCCACACCTCATCGACACCTTTATTCATAAACTCCCCATTACACATTGTCTCAACTAATTGGCGCATGGGAGATGTCAGTCCATCATAAAAAAAATTTGTGATGCGCCACGTTTCAAAACCATGTTGTGGGCATGAACTGACAAGATCTTTGAACCGCTCCCAACATAGGAAGAATGTTTCATCTTCCCTTTGGGCGAAGTTCATGATCGACTTCCTAAGGGTGTTCGTCTTATGATATGGAAAAAACTTTTTAATGAACTCCCTTGTCATGTCATTCCATCTGCCAATAGATTGAGGACGTAATGAATGTAACCACGTCTTGGCTTTCTCTTTCAAAGAAAAGGGAAAGAGTTTTAACCTGACCGTGTCATCAGACACGTTAGGAAAGTATAGGGTAGTCATGATCTCATCGAATTCTTTCAGATGTAGATATGGATTCTCAGACTCAAGCCCATGAAATTTAGGAAGGAGTTGGATCACCCCTGGCTTGATATCCATATGTCCTGCATTCTCCTGAAAAACCATGCATGAGGGCGTACTCACCCCCGCTGGTTGTAAGTAATCTCGTAAGGTACGAGGCGGGGGTGCTTGATGCACCTCATTCTCATCCTGGACATCTTCTACCCTAGGCTGGGGTAGACGAGGTTGATTTCCAGCCATATTCTCAATTAACTCAGGGGAATTCGAGCGGTGCCTAGTCCTGCGATGGACAGTTAACCCCTCAACTACTCCTCCTTCAGTCAAGAGACGTCGAGTGTTGTCACGAGCCCACTTGGGCATGAAACACTCACAGCCCTCAATCAAATTCTAAACCTAATCCTAAGAATGGAAATAAAAATCTAAAAAGAAAGAGAGGGTTGGAAGGAAGTTACCAAATTTGGAGTCCTAAATTAAGAACCTGCAATAAGAAACCAAAAAGAGATTAGTTCCTAAAAATAGAAATTAGAAAGTTTCTAAAAATAAAGGAAAAATGAGTTAGTTTCTAAAATTAGAAAGAGTCTCTACAAAGGAAAGTAACTAACCTAGTTTCTAAAAACAAAAGAGGAAGGTTCTAACCTAGAGTTAGAAAGTTCTAAATTAGAAATCTTAATCCTAAAATAGAAAGTAATGTGAGTTTCTAAAAAGGAAAGAATTTCTAAAATAAATGAAAGCCTAGAAATAGAAAATTCTAAAATAGAAAGTAGAGAAATTCTAACCTAAAATTAGAAAATCCTAAGAAGAGAAATAGCAGTAAACTAGTTTCTAATTTAGAAAAAGAGAATTCCTAAGAAAGTGTAAAATTTCTAAAATAAAAGAGGAAAGTTCCTAAACTAGAAAGTAAGTTAATAACAGAAATTCTAAAAATAGAAAGTAGAATTTAGAAAGATCTTACCGAATTAGAAATTTCTGAAAGGCCTACAAAACAGGAAAGTTAGTTTCTAAACAGAAAATCTTTAAATAGAAAGTTTCTAAAAATAAAATAGGAAACAAAATTAAATTCTAAAAGAGTTAGAATTAGAAACTTGCTAAAAAGGAATCCTAATCTAGAAATAGCAAAGAGAAGAGAAATTACCAATTTAGAAACCTATCTCAGAATCCTACAAAATAGGAAAGTTGGGTTAGTTTCTAAAAAGGGAAAATCATCTAAAATAGAAAGTTACTTAAATATAAAATTTTTAAAAATTAAAGGAAACCTGAATTAGGAAATTCTAAGAATAAAACCTAAGAATAAATAAAAAAATCCTAATCTTAAACTAATCCTAAAACCAGTTAATTTCAAAAAAAAAAACGTAGCCGTCAATCCCCGGCAACGGCGCCAAAAACTTGTTCACTCCCCAAGTATAGGGTTGTGATGTAGTAATAAACTCGGTAAGACCGAGGTCGAATCCACAGGGACTGAAGTCTGTACGTATTCTGAAACTAACTAGAATTAGAACTGGAATAAGATGTAATCTAAATTGAGTGAATATGAGTAATAATGGTGGAATAATGAACTAAATTGTATAATTCAGAGGTAGAGAACTAGGGATTCAGAGGATCCACTTGTAGAGATCAGGGAGATCTACGCTTGATTCACGAACTCAACTGGACTTCGAGTCCCATCTTCATCCAGTTGGAAGATATATCGCTAAGCACAATCTAAACTTCATTTAATTTAGTTTTCAAGTGATCAGACGGATGTAAATGAGAATGGATTCCATCACAAGACCATGCCCATAAGACAAAGTAAACAACAGAAGTAAACCAATCTACAGCTAATCTGAGAGACGTATGGATGTTAGGAAGGGTTATATCATCCAACCATGCCCAGGAGACAATGGCGAACAACAAGGCCTCCTAAATTCACAATCCCTGTAATGCAATGAACATACCTGAAGCTATCACAGATCCATTGTAATTTAAGTCACAATAAACCATTAAAAACTACAAATATTCCATAAAATCAAACTAACATCAAATCAGTTCAGGGACATGAATCCAAGCCATAAAACCTCCCCATCACGCTACAAGCTTCACCTCTTAGCCCTAGCTAAGAGGTTTAGCCAACCATCTTGGCTAAATCATGCATCAGCAAAGAAGAAAACAAATAAAAATAAATCTCTCTCTTTCCCTGTCTCTTCCTCTCTCTCTCTCTCTTTGTCCGTATGAATCAGATCCGTGAATGAGATACCATTCTCATCTCTCTTTCCTTCCTAATATAGCTGTTGAAAGGTGCTGTGGAAAGCTTGAAAACTGTGCGGAAGGAATCGGTCGGTGCAGCTGTCGCAGCAACAGCGTCCGCATGCGGTTTGCGCATGCCAGTTCGGAGCCTTCAAACTCCCCTTTTCCTTGCATGTTGTCTGTAAAATAAACGTCTACTGGGACGTTTTTGAACAAGCTACATGATGGACGGATCAGATCAGACGACTGATCATCACCGAGACCACACCACAGCCCGCAAAATCGGGCTGCGTTCGGTCGCAGAACAGGGACCGCGGAAATCCTCCGCAGTTACGCTGGTGGGGCCCATTACTTCACTCCTTTGGAAAATCTACTCCGACCATTGAGTTCTCCTCGAAATTTCGGTTAGGAAGGACGGATTTTGGGTTGCTTTTGATGCGGTCCACCTTATTCTTCTGCTCTACCGTCAGTCCTGCGTTTGGACGGTTTGGATTTGATCTCTGCTTTCATTCGAAACACCGTCACCTAGGTGTGGTATGTGGCTGCCCCAGACAACGAATCAACGGTCTGGATTGTCCGTCCGGACGACGTGTGGGGCCCACAACAGAGACCGACAGTCTCTGTTGCGAAAACGGCGAACGGAATTTCCGTTTTCGAAATTTTTAAAAACGGAAGTCGGTCAGCGCCGCTGACCGACTTTTGAGCGGTTAGGTGTACACCCGGTTCACCTATACACCGTACACACGTGCTGTACACGTGGGTCCCACAGAGATGTTTTTGAAACATCTGCTCCGTCCATTCATTCAGCCATGTCATTTAAGCCGTCAATACCAAAGTTGAAGCAGTTCCAAATATAGGTGGGCCCCAAATTGGAGATTAATGGGCTAATCTGTCCGTTGGACCACTTCCCGAGATCTTCAATGGCTGAAATTTAATATATACGGTTAATTTACGGCCCCCATCACATGTATGAAGTTTCGAGTCAATCTGATGGCGGAAACTATGTGATCCTGCATTCTGCACCAATTTCAAGCCTCTTTAACGTGAACAGCTTGATTTTCTCTGATCTCGGGCATGTAAATTCATCGTTCTTGGTCCCCTGAGGTCCCGTCCAATGCCTTGGTGATGTCAGAGCGTTAAATCCATGCTTTTACCGTCCTTTCCAGTCCACGCTCCTAGATTCACCTTGTATCACAAACATGATTAAAATAACCCATTAAGTAGTGTGATGTTCATAAATCCAGATAGTAACTGGGGTCCAATATGCAATATTAGACCCTCAACACACAGCTTGACATATAATTCTACAGCGTACGATAACTTACGCAGGGAGTACTTCGAATAGTTCACTTCAGAGTTGTTTCGTATTTAATATAGAATGACAATGTGTAATGAAATTTTCAAAGGTTATAGATTAATATTTACAGTTTTATTATATTCTGCGTGCATTATAGTGTAATGGTCTAATCATATTTTAATCATCTCTCAAAGCATAAGCACAAATGCATTCTACCATCAACACTACTTGTATAATGTTTTAGTATATTCCACTTGTACTGACATTGTATAAATTTATAATTTCGTACCTCGCACATATCCAGTGATGGCACCAGGTGGGAGACGTCGTTCGCGCACTGGATCTACCCCTTCCACCCTTGATGCGGTGGAGACAGCATCGCCGTCACATGTTGCATCACAGGCGTCTGATCCCTCAATCGTTCATACACCGAGCACTGCATGTAAGTCTAGACATATATTTCTTTTAAAGACTTCTGTTGATACAGTAGACTTAACATATTTCTTTTGCGACAGCATCGTTGACCAGCCGACGAGGACGTGGACCCACGCGTGGGTTAGTTTTACAGAGACTTACGCGTGAGGGTAGGGCAACAGTAGAGTTCCCACAGGACTGCCTTAGACCTGTTGGGGACAATGCCAGGTTGTTTACGTCGGAGGTCGGTGTCTTATGTCGATCTCTGATCCCTACCACTACCCCCTGTTGGGCAGATGTGACAGATGATGTGCGGCAGCACATCCGTCAGCGCCTTACGGTAAAATTTAGTAAATTAAATTTTGTTTTGTAAAAGTTCATTTACGGTTAAGTTATTTTCTTAATAAGTTTATTGCCTTAATCCATTATTTATGAAATTACAGGATAAATTTTTCTTGGATTTGAGTGTTCCGTACATTTCACATGTCGTCGACGATATGATCAAAGAGTGGTTCAAGGAGTACCGCAGTGATTTACACCAGCGGGACAAGCGGTGCAGGAGCCTCGAGGAGGCTGTACTGACCGCACCGCCGCACGTGACCATTGACGACTGGCGGATACTCTATGAGAGATTTTCGTCTGAGTCTTTTCAGGTAATATTTACATATTTACGATATCTTAAGGTAACAATTAAATTCGTAATTACTGACAATGTATTATGAATAATGTGTTCAGAAGAGGAGCAAAATAAATTCTGCGAACAGGGGAAAGTTGGAAGTGAACCACATATCTGGTTCAAAGTCATTTATACAACTTCGTCGCGACATGGTAAGAAGTTACTGGTTATTATTAAGTTAATATATTTTTTCCATGCATTTATATTAACTCTATTGTCATTTCGATTGTGCAGCGAGATTCCGTCACTGGTCAGGAGCCCGGACCAGTAGACTTCTACAGAGAGACTCATTGTCGGCAGGCGACGGGATCTTGGGTACATCCTACAGCCAGCAAGAATTGGGTAAAAATCGTTACATTGTAAAATTTAATTGCATTGAATTATAATAATGTTATTTGTTATGAAAATTCATGTTTTCATTACAGGCGGCGATGGACGCCATGTGCAGTCAACCCACTCCCGATGGTACTCAGCGGAGTGATCCAGAGATCCTGAGCAAGGTGCTTAGCACCCGTTCTGGATATGTGCGTGGGCTTAGCCATGGTGCCAAGCTCATGGCACCTGCTATAGTTGCATCCAGCCGATCCGTCGCTGGCGAGAGCGCCATACGTCGAGCTGATATCGCAGAGAAAGAGGTTCAATATCTACGGGGCGCCATCGACGAGATCAAAGACCAGCTGGAGAGGCAGAGGGAGGAGCATGAGAGGCAGAAGGAGGAGCAGGAGAGGCAGAGGGAGGAGCAGGAGAGGAGGATGGAGGATATGCGGGTGGAGCATGAGCGACGGATGCAGGAGATATTGCAGGTTCTCGCTGCACGCTTACCCATCGATGCCCCACCACCTCCGCCTTCATCTTTGTGATTTGTCGTATTTTATTTATAATTTATTTTATATACGAATGTTAAACTTATATGTATTTCTGCGTGGATGAATGTAATGTGGATAAGACTATTTGTGTATGTATGGATGTGGTTTGTGTTTGGATGGATGCAGTTTGTGTTTGTTTGGAAAAATGGGAATATGAATATAATGAAATATATTGTAACAGGTGTATAACAGGAATTTTTGCCTGTTTTATGGAGAAAAAAAAAAAAAGAGAGAGAGAGACTTTTACCTATGAAAATTTTCGTAGGTAAAAGTTTCATCGACATTTTTACCTACGAATTTTTTTGCAGGAAAGAGGTTCATTCACATTTTATTACCTATGAATCATTTCGTAGGTAAAAGTTTCATCAACAGTTTTACCTACATCAAATTTCGTAGGTAAAAAGTCTTAACACAGTTTGTACCTACGAAACCTTTCGTAGGTAAAAGTTTTAACACCGTTTGTGCCTACGCAAAATTTTGTAGGTAAAAGTATTAACACAGTTATTAGCTACGACAAAGTTCGTAGGTAAAAGTCTTAACACTGTTTGTACCTACGAAACATGTCGTAGGTAAAAGTTTTAACAAAGTTTATAGCTACGAAAACGTTCGTACGTAAAAGTCTTAACACCGTTTGTACCTACGAAAAAATTTATAGGTAAAAGTTTAAACAAAGTTTTTAGCTACGGAAACGTTCGTAGGTAAAAGTCTTAATACAGTTTGTACCTACCGTATGTAAAAGTTTTAACAAATTTTTTAGCTACGAAACCGGTCGTAGGTAAAAGTCTTAACAGCAATTGTTACCTACGAAAACGTTCGTAGGTAATAGTCTTAGCAAAGTTTCTAATTTCGTTGGTAAAAGTCTTACCATTGCCAACGATGACATTTTTCGTAGGTAAAAGTCTTTACCCACGCCTCTTTACCAATGAATTTACTGACGAAATATTTCGTAGGCAAAACTCTTTGCCTACGAAATAATATCATTTACCTACGAATATTTTCGTAGGTAAAAGTTAAATTTCTTGTAGTGACTTAAAGGTCGGAAACGCTTACTCAGATATATATCGGTTCATCTGTTTGTCCTCAAACCTTGCAGGGACCCTAATCAGGCCATAAGACACCTACACGTCGAATTTGGTGGCCAAGAGGGTGTTGGGCCCACCCCAAAACCCATAGGGAGACCTAGAAGGCTATTTTGAAAAATTATGGAAACTTAAGGCCAAGGGGCCCAACTTTAGCAAATAAAATCCCTAACCCTTATCTCATAACCCCCACCACAACCACCATTGCCAAGGGAGAAAGAGAGAGCTAGAGAGCAAGAAGAGAAGAAAGAGAGAGTGAAAGTGAGCAAGGTGGACCCTAAATCAAGGTGGGGCCCAAGGAAATCAACCCCTTTGACTCCCCAACTCATCTCCAAGAGGAAACCCTACACCACAACTACCAAAATCGTCTGTCAATCGTCTAGGTAAGGTTTCCTCCTCCCCTTGCCTTAGAACCCTTGTGAGAAAGGGAGTTTTTGCATGGATTTCTCACATGTATGAGTTTGCTTTAGGGATTCCGACCAACCGGCCCCCAAATCGACGTTCGTAGGTCATTTTCAAGTCTCCAACGAATCCTAAGGTGCGGACTATTGTTCTTAGGTGGCCTAGCACCAATTTTAGTACGAGCTTAATGATTTTGATTGCTTGGATATTACAATTTAATAATCTAGAGAAAGCCCTAAGAATGTATGTTGTTGAAACCTTATGGATTTGCATGCTTAGCCTCCATGATGTTGCTCTTGCTTCTCACATGCTTATGTGTATGGATGAATACTTGTTTATGCGTTGTTGATTTTCTCCATATATTGTTACCTCATAGATGTATGCTTTCATTACCCTTGTTCATATGATGGCTTGAGATGGATGAAGTGCGTAACTTCCTCACCCACACACACACACACCTCACATGCGTTGTTTCGTGATGTTGTTAACCATACTTGCTATGAGAATCTGAATGATATGTTGAGAAGTATGAGAACATGATGTGGTTTATACTAGATTATATATTGATAGTTGGTATGCTATGAATCACCCTCCATACCCTTGGGTTGGTCAGAAAACATGAGGAGAGCGAAGGTGGCTCCATTGGTAGGACCGCCTCGAAGCTAAACACGTGGTTTTGGGCGGGTGTGTTCGGGCGGCTGTAGTTCGACTACTTGGGACCCTTGTGCCCGAGGTCACTCGTCTCACGCTCGCCTGACTCGTGCGGTCTAGCCTACTAACTGATCAACCCTGTTTGTTAACCCTGTGTGCTCACACATGTATGAAACTTGAACCACCCTGCAACCATTGTAGCCCATTGATAATCCACTTGAAACTGGTCCACAGTCTCGTGAGTTGGGCATGGTGGAATGGGACACTATGTCCGAGTTGTCGACCTACGCTAGGGTACCGCACCTCCCCGTAGTGACTGCGAGCGATCCCTTCCTTTCGGCACTCCTCATGTACTTGGAGTCGAGGATGAGGAACCCGACAGGATCACGGACCGCGGGGTCTTAGCCTCACGCGTTGATGGGGCCTTGGCCTCGCAACCAGCTTAGGGCGTTGATACGTGGGGTGTATCAGATTCCCCAACCTGCTGGATGTATGGACTTAACTAATAACTCGGCTAACACTATCGCATTGCATTACATTAGTTAGGGTGGCGACTCGGAAGTCAAGGTCGCTCTGAGAAAGTGGTCATATGCGATCGTTAGATGGAGTCGCTTGAGGGAGCGTTGTGGCGAGGGCATGCATCGTATCATCCCGCATGCATGCATTTAAATAAGAGTTGTAGGTGTTGATGATAGAATGTTTTTCATTAAGTACATATTATAATTGATGCTTGTTATAACTTAAGACTAATAGTTCACACTGAGTTGATCACTCACTCCCACTCTGGGACGGTGTTTTAAAACACCAACCAGACTCTCTCATAAATGCAGGGGATGCAGGGCAGATGGAGCATGGTGATGCTACTCTCGACGAGGAAAAGGAGATGTCATACTTCCAGCTGATGGACGACTCTCAATCAGATGGAGAGGCGGGATCGGATCACCGAGTGTGGGTTCGGCTCTATTCTTTTGGATCCACTATTCTTTTACGATTTTGCTGGGCGGCGCCTTGGGCGGCCCGTATACATTCTTTGGACCTGTTCATATATACATATATATCTTCTTCATTTCAGTAGACTTGTGTGATTGTGTTTCATGTTCCAGGATATTCCAAATTGCACATTTAAGCTTAATTAATCGTAAAACCATAAAATTGATGCTAAGTGACACTCGAGAATTTGGGAGTTGAGCGTATGCATGACCCCCGATTTTCTGGGGCGTTACAGCTATGGTGACGAAAAACTTGTGTTAGAGGACTACACAGATAAAGATATGGTAGACAACATAGACTCCAGGAAGTCTACATCGGGGTTCATGTTCACGTTTGTAGGGGGAGCACTTTCTTAGCAGAGCAAGCTACAGAAGGTTGTAGCATTGTCGACGACAGATGCCGAGTACATTGAAGTCACAGAGGCATATAAAGAGATGTTTTGGATGAAGAGGTTCTTATAGGAACTTAGCCTGAAGCAAGAGGAGCACGTGGTCTATTGCGATAGTCAGAGTGCTTTACACTTGAGCAAGAATCCAAGTCAGCATTCCAAGTCCAAGCACATAGAGATTCGGTATCACTGGATAAGGGATACTTTGGAACAGAAGGCGTTACAGCTTGAGAAGGTCCACACGGACGATAATGGGTCAGACATGATGATCAAGGCTTTGCTCAAGGACAAGTTTGAGGTTTGTAAAACCAGGCTGGCTTGAAGAAGGTAAATCCCTCCTTGGTCAAAAAGGGGAGATTTGATGGAGTTTTTTCCCCGTGCTCGACCGGTCGTAAGCTTTGCTCGATCGGTCGAGGGCTGGTGCACAACCAGTCGAGCAGGGCTTGACTCAAATCCAGCGAGTTGAGGTTTTGGATTTCCGAGGTACTCGACCGGTCGAAGGTGCCGCTCGATCAGTCGAAGGATTCACTCGACCAGTCGAGGTTATGCGGATTCGTTACGCGATTTTGTACGAATTACGGATTTTTGCGTCCTTTCACAATAAGGATGCGAAAGAGAGTTTCCTAAAACTATAAATAGGAAGTCCCTAGGATTTTCTAGGGTATAAAAAAAAATACAAGAGGGTTTCCTAAAGCTTTACAAGGGTTTGCTAAAGGGTTTAGGGCTATCAAAGGGGTGAGAGAAAGAGAGAGAGGAAGCTTGTAGAAGGGAGGTTCTGCTCGTAGAAGTGATCTATTGTGCACTTGATATCTCAGCGCTTCCACGTCCTCGTAATCGGTTAGATCTCTCCGTTTTCTTTATTTCTCTTATTGTTTATCCACTCCTGCGTGAGTGAAGGTTGTAACGTTCTACTTCTTAGTGGATTGTTGATCTGGACGAGGTCCCGTGGTTTTTACCTCTTTGAGGGTTTTTCACGTAAAAATCTCTTGTGTGGTGTGTGCTTTATGCTTTGATTTATTTCATTGCTTTATTATTCCATAATTCTGGTTTGTTTCGGGAGGCTAAATCCTAATTAAGGTCTTGTGTAAGCCCCCCAACAATATATTTGTACCTTACGATTCTTCCAAAAAAAAAAAAAAAAAAGCATTAAGAGACTTTCTTAGTCCAACGCCCTAGCCATTCTAAGATCCATTTTCAAACCTGCTCCCATTTTTCGAGAATTTTAAACTAAGCTTTCAATAAAGTCAGATTTTCTGGTAGCCCAGTGCCAACCATTCCATATATTTCTTGTTGGAAGTGCACTTATCTATTTAAAACTGTGTATGAGACTTTCACCTCGCACAACTCCAAAGTTATAATAAATACAAAAATAAAAATAAACAATCATAATAGGTTATTGAGACAATATTATTATAAAATAGGCAAATATAATCACTAAAGTGTTGTTGGCCTACCGGTAGACACGGTTTCTTATTGGTATATAAACAGGCGAGATTCATCGTTGGATTACTGTTATATGATATTGCTGTTTCTCTGCTTCTACGTATCATATCCTCTTTAATTTGTCTCTCTCGGAGATTTTGTATGAGAGGCTTGTTCCAGCGGTACTGTTACCACTGATAATGTGGAGCCCACGTGATATGAAGTAAATCCAACCATTTTTATCAAATGTGTGAATTCATGTTACCCTCATGAAAAAATCTGCCCCATCCAACATTCATGTGGGCCACAGCAAAGGGAACAAGATAGGAGTGGATTCCCACCTTTGATTGGGACTCACATCAGTTAAAAACAACTTTATTTTCTGCTTGACCCTTCATCCAAGCCAGATGAATGGTCTGAATGGCCTGGATTTCAGATACACTACACAGTGGGCTCTCTATTCAAATCAACGGTAGGCATTCACTCTCATCTTGTTCCCTGTTGTGTAGCCCACCTGGGTAACTTGATATCTGATGGCCGGGTTGGATGTCATTAATAAACCACTTGGGTAGCTTAATAATCCACTTGGTACAATACATACCGATGTATTATTGTACTATACACCAGGTCTTTTAACCGTTGGATCTGGGTCTTTTTCAACGATCCAAATCATCTACATGATTAGATTCACCGTGGATGGGAGTATTCAAAAATATTCAAGATTGAAAATTTTCAACCATTGCTCATTCAAAGATAATAAAGGAACCATCCATATTCAAAGCAAAAGTATCAACTCCTTTTAAATGGTTAAAAAATTTCCACTCTAAAAGCTGGCCCAACACGCGTACCACCCAGCAGTGAGAGGAACATCTGAGGTTGGCCCACTGTAAAAGAATATCGAGTGCACTCATCAAGGGGGCCACAAATGTAGATAGATGTTGACCGTTAGCTATTATATAAACGGCCCATTCTTTTCCAGTAGGAGGGGTTTTCTAGATGTGTGGACGAGTCTGATTTTATTTTATTTTTTGTATGATCATCTTTAGGTAGGGGCACGCCTCTTAAACAATCAGAAGTTCTACACACTTTCCAGTGGGCCCCACATGCTTAGATGGTCCGATGAGTTGCACCGACGGTGATCCCAAAAAATAAGACATCATCCAAAAAATCTTACTTCTATAATGATCCTGACCCTTGGTTTTGGGAGTTGAATATGATCCATTGAAAACTCTTTTTCAGTGTTCCAAGTTCATCGCCCAGATAGTGATGGTGGTCAGTCGGTTCGGCGTAATTTTCACATGGTAGTCAGTGAAGGATGGAATCTGAAACATGAACGGTTGTGATCATCGGACTATCTCAGCATGTGGGACCTAGTGAGGCGACACATGCTGGATCCTACGTGGCAAAGGAGGCAAAACTATCTAATTGAGTTCATGGTTGACGAATGACATAATCTCAAATAAACGGTTGATAAGGTGTGGGACCCACCAACCTAGCAGACAATGGTAAATGGCCATCCACAGAACAGTGGTTCATGACACATCTAAACTGAGACCCATAATTTTCACATGTTAATTTAGTGCCACGTATGTGATTTCTAAGTGCCTGTGTATCATTCACAAAACTGCCAGAGTATCAATTTTTATATATATATAGAGCATCCATTTAATTTAGAATTCGCTCCTAAGGCTTCAGTCGCGTGGGAATCCAAATGCACGTGTCAATAGTCGACTGATGGACATGCACGTGAAAGACCCCAAGTCACCATCCACCAATCGAGGCCATCCGTCGCACGCTTTTATCGAGCTTAGCCCAGGTGGTCCTGAGCGTGTGTATCTTACACCAAGAGCGTAAAATAGACAATCTCCAGCTTAAAAGTGCGGATTGCCATAAAGAGAAATGTTCGCGTACACTGTTGTATAACTTTCACAATCAAGTCCAACGTTTTCTTTCCTGCCAACGTGTCACTTTCATAAGCATCTGAGCCGTGAAAAGGTAGGCTGCATAACTGCTTCGAAAATCATCACCGTCAATTCATCAGGCGGGCTATACTTTAGAAAATCAATGGACAGCCAATTGTCTGAAAATATGTACGGATATGGTCAATCTAATCAGTAGATCTGTCCGATTTTTATTTCAGATGATTATTATGATTCATTCCACCTTTTCAACGGATGGGATTTTCTCTGGAAAGAATAGAAATTTTAAATGAAAGTTCCCATGCAAGGATTGTATGTGAATATGTCTCTACCATAACATCAACGTCAACATCTAGGGTTGGTGGCATTTAGGTGACACAAATATTATTTATTTATGTGTATAGTGTTTGGGACTGTCTCAGACAAAGTACGTCACAATCCCTTTTTCCTATTGGTCGATACCACGTGATGGTGGGCCCCACGATCAACGATATGGCATCTTACGAAGTGGGCCCCATTTGATTAAGAAAACCCATATAATCAATGGCTTTGATTAAAAAATTGTATACCTATTGCTTAGATGGCAGAGCTAGGACAAGTGTCAATCATCGCCAAATCATGTAATTACATAGATCAAGGAGAAAGGCAATCTGCACTTAAATTTCTGTTTAGTTTATAATCCCAACCATTTAAAGGTTGCTTTATTGGGCCATTTCCCATTGAAAATTACTCCTTTGTAGAATGTAATCATAAACATTAGAAGAGTCTTAATAAGCCCACACGCTTGTGCAATACATCCCATGTACATGCCACACGTGTACCATCATGATACGAAATCCAATCCATCCATCACAAGTGCACCACTATATTAATAGCCTAGCCCAAGAACCAGGTTAATCCAATTATCAGGCTGCCCACAGTAAGCAAAAATGTACGGCTGTGAAATACTTACTTGAAGTTTTTTAAACCATCTACCTGTGTTCAACATCGAGGCCCACTTGCTGATTGGACCCAGATTTATATTTGAGAAAACATCTATAAGGTCAGACGAATCTAATGGATGGATTGGATCTTGGACCTACGTGCCATGTTGGCACGGATATGGCATGTACATGAGCTGTATTGCACGTGCGCGTGGCCTTAGCAATAGACCGAGAAGAAATAAGCTTTTTCTTACATGAGAGCTGGTAGCCTCACATGCACATTCCCAACACGCAGCTTTACACGTGGTGCACGTGCCAACCTGACATTTTCGTTGGACATCTAGGCCGTGCACGTGATGGACCCTACGGTGCAGATGAAAGTTTTAAAAAACCAGAACTATTCACTTACCAGACAGATCACCAATGTACATCGAGTGTGGACCATTACTGATTTTTCTAACCGTTCATTATTTATGTCATGGGTGGGCCTGCCTGATGACTCCACTAGTGTGATTTGTTCGCATGCAATGCTGCCTTATGCACAGCTAAGATATCCAACGGATACAGAAGGTTTACACGTGTGGAACGTGTAAGGGTGCGCATACAGAGGATGTGTCTGGTCCAGCAAACATCTTTCGTCGCGACGCAGGGAAGATTTTCTGAGGAAAGGTATGTCTGGTTGAAGACTCCACCAGTTGCGCACGTTGGGTGCATACAATAGAAAATGACCGGAGCCTACTTTGGGTCTTTGTAAAAGACTTCTTTTCCCATGCGTCGGGATACATACAAACCACCATGTGTTTCAGGATGGGTCCCACATGAATCCACTTTTGGATGATCAGAACCATCCATATTATGGGAAAACCAACTTATAGGCCATGTACAAAGAATTACATGAGAAGGAGGACTCTGGTCCTAGCTATTGAATGATGGAATTCAGATGAATGGGGAGTTAGTGGTCACATATGTTCGGTGTGATTTTTCGACGGACCAAACAACATGGTACTTCTCACTAGATGAATAATCAGGATATTGAGACCGTGGATGCATGACACGTCTTGAGGCACACGTGGCAACACATGCAATCCAAACTCCTTTGTTAAATCCTTCATTAGCTGAGTGCATGGATCAGCTGGGACCTTTTCTATGATGTAGGTTTCGCCCACGAAAATGATAGAAAACTCTCTTTCTCCATCCATCTCGACTGTAAATGTGGCTAGAGTGTGCGGTGATCCTACCACAGCCCGAAAATCGTACTGATCAGATCAGTGGATTCTAACTATATAATCAGTGCACCTCAAACAGATAACTAAGATAAAAATAGAAAGGTTTCAATCAACGGTCAAAAGTCCATGGATCTCAAGGTGGCCTACTGCATAGACAATCTCGACCCCATGAGTGTGACCATAAAAGATGGTTGGACATGCAAAAGCAACCTGTCTCATTCCTACTTCAATTAAAAACCTCTCATATCCTCTCCCAACTAGACTGCAGGTCGCTTCTTCATGTCCAGCCATCTTTATGGTCACAACGAGTGGGCCACCATGAAATTAATCCATGGACTTGTGACCGTTGATTGCGACCTTCATCCATTTTGTCGTAGCCATCTGTTTGAGTGCACTGATTATCCATGGACTAGTCACCTACAACCGCTTATAGGTGAATCCATAACCCTTTTTACAACATTTAGACACTGAAAATCTATGATATTATAAGGGCAATATAAGAAACCAGCTTTTCAAAAATGGGTTGTATCATACAAACGGTTGTAAGTGATTAACCCTTCAACTTAATTACTAAATAAGATAAAATCTAAAACTGACATGTTTCGTGCAACGCACGTGAAGAGAAGAGAAGCTAGTGGTTAACATGGGCGGGGGAGGTGGTTGATTGATTTGCTACTCCGGTGGAGTGCAATGGTTGATACTGAGGCCCTGCTGTATACCGGCATAACTTAGCTCAATCAAACCATCAAAGTCATGTAACCGACTTTACGGTCATCACCCAAAACCTATATTTATTTAATTATCCTCATCTATAATTATAAACAAGGTTCTTTTTTTTTTTGTTGTTGAATTTGGACCATTGGCATCTTTTATTTTGATTGTCCACTAAATATCCACCCATTGGCCATTATTAAAATCAATATAATCTTTTGTTACGTGGGACTCATAATTTATACGATTTAGTTTGAATTTGTTCCTTAGAAAATTTGTTGGTGCATTTGTATCACCCACCGTACGTCTTTAAACTATCAACGTTTTCCTTTCTATAAAATGGAGGAGAGCTTCTAACATATGGCTGTACATCTCATATACCTTTTGATGTCCTTACTATTTGTTTAAAGGTCCTTCTCATGTCCTTTGATAATGCTATTCACGTTTTATATATATATAGTTGAAAGGTGGGAGCCAAGGTGTTTAAGGATTGAAATTCTTTAAAAACACATATTCTAAAACATTTGAAGCTATGTGGGGCCCACCTTGTTGTGCGTGTATGTGACGTCCATTCCATCGATCGATTAGGTGTGTTCCTTGGTGTTAGGCCTTGGGGTTACATATCTAGCTTATCTACAATTCAAGTGGGCATACCATTGGAAATAATTGGAATGGGATGCTTACTATGTTGCAGAAAATTATCTATACACGATCAATATAAGCAAAGCATAACCAAAAGTAAAGAACAAACTAAAACTCAAAAATTAAAGAGAAAAGTAAGAGACAAAATGCACAAGGATTTATGTGAGTTGGTAGTATGCTTAGTTTTTTTTTTTTTTGAGCGACTATATTCATTAAAGAAGGTAGGCCAGAGAGCCTGATACACTTTCGGGCAGGACCACCATAACAAAAGGGGAGGAGTCCACCTATCGCAACAATTTTCGGGCAATAGAAAATCGTACTTAAAGAAAGAAAAGGGTGTAACAACCCTAAATTTTCGTGCATTAAAAAAATTAAAATAAATATTTAAAGATTTTATTTTTAAATAAAAAATAAAAATAAGTCAATAGTTAAGTTGGTAGAGACATTCTTAATTGAGAGAGAAGTTTAGAAATTAATTCTTGAAGTAGTAATAATAATAATAAATTATCAAATGTCATAAAAAAATTCAAATTCAGAATATGGGAGGATATGCTCATCCTATCTTATGAAGTTTTTTTTTTTTTTTTTTAAAAGAATACGAAGAGGTTTCTGCTTAATAGAAAAAAATAGAAGCTCTGAAGAATAAGGAAGAGAAGATTCTAAGAAGTCTCGATCAGGTAAGTTCTAATCGTTAGATCTTTTTAATTTTTTATTATGTTGTTAATTTCTTCTTGATATATACAATGGATGGTGTGGATCATCAACACGATCATTGTATAGGTGTGTAGAGTCAATTTTAATACAGTGATTTTCTATGATTTCAGATCTGGTTAGTAATATTTTATGAATATATTGAATGGATGGAATCTGATTGTGCTAAGATAGATCTGTACGGATCATATGATCCCCAAGGCCAAAATATAATGGACAATAATTTTCAGATCAATCTGACCATCAGATAGGCCACATTAGTCAGATCTAAAAGTGTTTAATAAAGAAATCTTAGATTTTTGCACTAGTGTTGGTATCACTTGGCGTAGAAGGTCGAGATGGGTCATCGGTGTATGTGTGGCTAGATCCACACCATTCATCTAATGTGTAGATGCAAAACATGATAATACCTCAAGAATCTGGATAATTCAATCATCTGGTGAGCCACCCTGATTAATGATTTGACATTTAATTTCAAGATCTTAAAAAGAAAATATAAATCTTGATAATTAAATTTACATAAACATATAATTTTAATTATTTGATTATTTAAGATTTGGCCACCTAGGATGTATATCAAAGGTGGGCCCCACAAAGTAAAATAACTAGATGAATAATAATGTTTCTGATATAACTGATAGGATCTCTGAATTCAAACCAACTCATTTACCTTGTGGATTCTACACTACCAGACTCAGGTGAGTAACCCAACTTGTCTCATAATTCATTAAAATTAAAATAAATCGTTTCTGATTATTTGATTGATTAATATACTGATTTGAGTATTTTGTTATGATAATTGTACGCTAAATTCATTTATGAATATTCTGATCCAGACAACTATGTCAAATATGAAAACGATACATTCATATACTATCCATCATTCATTACATTTACATAATGCATGGTCGATCATAGGGGCCCTTCCTAGAAGAAATGTCGATCCTGGTAGAGTGTTATTAGATGCGGGCTATGCCCAAGCCTACCGAAAGGTGAAAGCCTACCCAACAGGTGGATGCGGGTTGATGACCTCCAACCCAAGCAGATGGACGATCATCCCATTGGATGCATTCATACATCATTTGCATCCATATCATTGTACATCCATTTTTATGTTATTTTAATTGCTATGATTATGAACCATGCTGGGTTATTTCACTAAGCCTGGCCAACTTACCTTTTTATTGATGAAAAATCCGTACAGATGAGTCATTAACAGATGATGTGGTACAAAAACTGAAATAATGCACCGTACCTGAACATGATCTATGTGAAACATGGTCATATTTATCTAAAGATGAAGTGGCAGCATTAGACCATTTCTGATTACTTGCTAGCATAGTTTGATTAACGTAAAATGCATATCGGTATTGATTTTGAGATTTTAATAAATTATTTAGATTTATTTCATTAAAACAATGTTAGTGTGGAATAAACATATATAATTATAGTACGATGATATAATAAATGAATGATTTTTAAGGTTTATTTTATTTTAAGGGTTGTCAAGATTTATATATACCTGATTGATTGATGCTAAGTGTTATGTATGTATGATGAGATTATAGTGGAACTTAGACTGAATATAATTATCATCTCTGATTAAACTAATTAAGAAATTAAATTAGTACACTTTGTGTACGAGTTACGAATTAAAACTCGGGTCTGAGGGTACACACTCTATACCTCGATTTCGGGGCATGACAAAGGGAGAGAGAAAACAAAAAAAAGGGGGGGGGGGGAGAGATCCTTAGGATTCCCTAACCGAGCCAAGACTCGTCCGATCCATAAGCATCTCTACTCTGGAAAGGAGATGCAGATCTACTAGAGATGTGAAGATCCTATTCGACTGGAAGCAGCATTCTTAAGTTGAAAGGGCAGGAATATAGAACTTTTTTCTTCATTAAAACAAGATAAGTCAAATAATACAACATACCTCTTCTATACTCTATCACCATATAAGAAATCTCTAAGAAATAAAACACCTCAGGAGAGTCTCTTACTCTATACATGTGCTTCCTTTTTATAGACAATACAAATATATATATATATATATATGTGTGTGTGTGTGTGTGTGTGTGTGTGTGTGTGTGTGTGTGTGTATACACACACACATAAAAAAAAATTAGTTGTCTAAACTAAGCTTCACATACTTGCACTAAAGAGAAAAAATTAAGCTACCATATATAGAAGCATATTTACCATAAAAGCTCAAGAGCATAAGAACTAATCAATTCTTGTGTATACTCCATCACCTTAATGTTCTCTCACTTTGAAGACTAATTTCTTCAACAGTACAAAAAAATTATAATAAAAAAAATCCTAATAACAACTATCTTAAGTCACCAATCACTAATTAATCAAAATCTTAAAAGAAGTCCTGCACCAAAACAAACTTCTCTCTTACAATAGGCTTCGTTAACATTTTCTCTATGTTGTGGTTGATGTAAATCTTGTACAATGATATATATCCATCTTCCACCACTTAACTAATAAAATAATATTAAACATCAATATGTGATTCGAGTATGAAATACTGAATTCTTAATCAGGTGTAATGCGTTCTTACTGTTACAGAAAATTACCATCATTTTTTGCTTAAATTTTAACTTTTTTAATAATCTTATCAATCAAATACCTTCATTGTATGCTTTTGAAGCTAACATTTATTCTACTTCTGTAGTAAACAATGCTACCACTAACAACAATCTTGACATCCAACTAACACACCGTCAACCAAAAAATATATATAACCTGTTGTAAATCTTCGTCTATCATTATCACCTACCAAAAATCTTCATCTATCATTATCACCTACTAAGATTGTAGTTATATATAAGACCTGTTGTAAATCTTCATCCATCAAGATTGTAAATATTTGTCTATCATTATCACCTACCATCCAACTTACGCACCGTCAACCAACTCTATGTTTTGATTATAATCATCATTTTAAAAGTATTCTTAAAGCAATGAATGATCAACTTCACTATAGTTTAACAATCTCTACTCAGGTTCATCATATATTACTGACTGCTCTTACTACTTTGCAATGTCAAACATAAATCTCTTCGTCGCTAATGAATATAGTATTTAAAAATATTTGTCTTCACCAATTCTGTACTACGATATTGATATGAAGAAAGCTTGCAACTATTAAAAATAGGATACTAACTGAATTAAAATTTTATATATTGACGCAATATAGAACTTTTTTAATATAATCATTTTGAGTTATCTAGACTTTCATATTGTTTGCATCTCTAAATACAAGCGTCTTATACCATTACTATAACGACAAATATAGGCATAATAATATTACTTACATTCTCAAAATTATAAGCTCAAAATGAACGAATCAAATCACTTGTACAAACACCTTGACACTTGACTAAAATCGTAAGGAGATATGTTCAACCGACAAAAAAGTTTCTTCTTATCTTCTTCAATAAAACCTTCATGTTAAGTCATATAAATTTATTTACTAAAATTTACATTTTATAAAATTAAAAAAAAAAATTTAAAAATTGATCTTTACAACCAACTACTAACGCTCCAAGTTGAGCACTACTGTTATACTCAACACGTTACAAATAGTACTCGACCAAATAATTAGAGAAAAGATATTATTAAAGTTAATGCCAGAATACCCTTTTACCACAAATCGAGCTTTGTATTTTTTGATATTTTTATTAGTGTCTTTCTTCAACTAGTAAACTTATTTATAATCAATAGACTTCTACTCTTTAGGTAATTCAATCAAATTTATAATCTTATTTTTATATAGAGTTTTCATTTCTTCCAAAATATAATCCTTAAACTAAATAAAAGTTTTTGTAGCTTTCTTGTACCCGCGTTGATCACTTTCAATTTCAATGAGATCATCATATACATGCTTGTCATCATCTTCATCCTCATGATATACATGTCTTGCCACTCATATACATGTTTTTCATCATCTTCTCCTCAATGAGATCATCAATTTATTAATTTTTTGAGTAAACATGCTAATGTTTTTCTTGCATTTCTACATCGAATATTTAACACAATAATATCTAGCCTAATTACCAACCTTTGAACAGTAGAGTTTCATAATCTGTACCCCTTTATTTTATATATATATATATATATATATATATATATATATATATATATATATATATAAAAATATACTTTTTAAACCTCACATCCAGCTTAGTTCTTTACTATTTAAGAAATCACACATAAACGTCATAACTAAAAATACAAAGAAATAAATACTCATTTTTCATACCATATCCCTTCAGAGATCTTGCAATCTAGTATATTCGTAGGAAAATAATTTACTAAGTAGCAGACAATATTAATAGTTTCCGTAAACAATATTGCTCGAGTCTTAGCTGAACTCAACGTGCTCTTGGCACGATACATAAGGGCCCGTTTGATTTTTGAAGGAAATGAGAATTACCGGGTAAATAAGTAATAATTACTTACCAGGGAATTACCCATCGTTTCTTGCGCCTGCATTGACTGCTCAGCATATTGGTGTTAAAATCAAGGCTAGCTGCCAAATAAATATAGGGCCCACCATGATGTACATGATGTATCAACACCGTTCATCCTATATGTCAGCCTCATTTAGGCCATCAACTCAAAAATGAGGCAGATCCAAAGCTCCAATGGACCACACCACAGGAAATAGTGGGAATTGAATGCTTGCCGTATAAAAGCTCATGTGGCCCTTAGAAGTTTTGGCTGAAGCTGATATTTGTGTTTACCCTCTTATCAATGTTTTTATGACCTCATGAACAGGTTAGATGACAAATAAACATTAATGTGGGCCCAATAAATAAAATAACTTTTAATGGTGGACGTTTAAGGCCATTGTTTCCTTCAATATGGGCCACGTGAGCATTGCAGTTGTCTCAATTTTGGACTTAGGCCCTGAAATCTTATGATAAAATAGATGGACGGTGTGGATATGTCATGCATGTCATAGTGGGGTCCACAAATGTAAGTCACCTTTTTCGGACCAATTTTCGAGATGAAAATGCATTTGAAATTTCAATCAGAGGAAAAGGTAATAAAGTATTTCTCTCTTCCCTCAAAATCAAACAGGCCCTAATTGTGTGATTTATAATTTTAGTCATGATTCTTTTTTAGAGTACAAATGACCATGTAATGTTTCTTAATATCATGCTTACGATAGAAATTATTAAATTTTTTCAATGTGTAATATATACCATTATCATTTTTCGGACACCTAATATCTTTTTCTCTCGGTTCTCAATTAATACTTTAAACATGATAAAATAAATAAAAGTATACTCTTCCTTTTAAACATATAAGCTCATAGTTTACTAAAAAAAATTGTTAACAAAATAATTTGAATCTTTCAAATTAAGTTCCAACATGAGCCTCCCAAGCGTGACAAAATAAATTAGATCTAAAATATTCTTACTTTTCAAAATGAACAATAAAAAAAGAGCTCTATAAAACTTTTCAAATAACAATCCTCACAAAAATATAAATTGATAGATCTAACATCAAAAACTAAATTTTGATTAACAGATATCTTTAATCCTTGCTTTTGTTAAATGGTAGCAGATTGTCATAACATTAATAACAATAACATTACCAACCAAGTATCTTTAATCAACTAATATAGACCACTCACAATTCTCCTTTCACAAGTACCACTCTTCTTTTACAATTTTCAATCAATCATTTTCTCGAAAAAAGAAAATTTGTAGCCATCTTTATCAAATATTTCCAATGATAGAAGACTCTTTCGCACATCTAATATGCCCTCACATACCTAAAACTATTTTATACCATCAAACATAATAATTATGACACCTTCAATCCCCACAATTTTACACATGTTATCATCATGTGTTGCCATCACATAATCAATATATATATATATATATGAAAACAATCCATGTGTGGTATCATATGGAACAATGTACTCGAATCCAAAATCCATTAATGGATTAAATTCTCTTATGGAACCACAAACAACAACACTTGCCAATCATCAAGTGAATTGCCTTTTCTCAGCTATGTTGCCTAAGAAACTCTTTAAATCTGATAGTTGATTATGTTAATTAAGTTTGAAATCTTTCTTATTAATTTGTCTTCATCAGTTGGTCCAACAACCAGGCAGGCAACTATAAAGTCTGGACGAGACTCGACAGAGTGTTGATTTTCCCTTCGTGGTCCACTTTGCTTCCAATGTTCTAGGTTGTACATCTCCCGCGCGTCAACTCAAACCATGTTCCCCTCCTCATCATTTGCAGCGCTCGGACGGGGGGTGGGCCCAAGCCATTCAAATTTCAACGGATGTGGACACATCATGAATCCTTCATCCAGGTTGTGAGGACCGCATGGAACGAGGTTGAATTCACGCACCCTATTTATAATGTGCTTGCTAGGCTCCGTCACGTTAAGCAGATTCTGAAGGTCTAAACAAAGAGGTTTTCGGCAACATATTCGAGCAGATCCGAACCGCGGAGAGATCACTTCAAGACCTAGAGAGTCAGATGCAGGATCCTTCCTCCCAGAATCTGATCTTGCAGAAGGAGGTTGCTGCCACCGCAAGCCAAGCTCTCAGACCTTGAGCTGAGGGAGGAAATATACTGAAAGCAACTGTCTAGAGTTCACTGACTGGTGAAAAGGGATAAAAATACTCGCTTTTTCATGCGACGGTGACAGATAAGCAGCGTCGATCTATCATTCGGAGTGTTGTTCTTGATTCTGGCCTGACAATTGAAGAACCGTCAGCTCTAAAGATACTGCAATAGCCCATTTTCAGCAGCGGTTCAGCGCTGAGGCTTATCCCCAGCACCAGAATCTGATCAACTGTATCCCCCATCTGGTTTTCCAGAGCCAGAACGATATGCTCCTTGCTCCTCCCACCCTCTTGGAAGTTCAACAGGCCGTCCAATCTATTCCCACTGATGGGGCTCTAGGCCTGGATGGCTTCTCTGGGAGTTTTTTTTCGTCCTACTAGGACGTGGTGGGTCAAGACATTCTTAAGGCGATTTCTTTTTTCTTCCAAGGCGGAAACCTCCCCAGGGCTCTTACAGCTTCGACGATTTTCTTAATCCCAAAAACTGCAGGCCCCCGAAAATTCTCAGACTTCCGCCCAATTAGTCTATGCAACTGTCTTTATAAAATTTTATCTAAGATCATATCCAGCCGTCTCAGCCTCATTCTTCCATTGCTTATCTCTCTAGAGCAGGGAGCCTTCATCCAAGGGCGATCAATCTCCGAGAATGTCGCTCTGGCTCAGGAACTTCTTAGAGACTTGAACAGAAAAGTGCGAGGAGGAAATATGGTTATTAAGCTTGATCTGGAGAAAGCATACGATAGAGTGGAATGGAGTTTCCTCGGTCAGGTTCTTCAACGTTTCGGTTTCAACCCCCGATGGTTAGATATGGTGGAAAGATGTTGGGTCAATTGCTGGTTCTCAGTCCTCATCAACGGTGAATTGACAGGCTTCTTTAAGTCGTCTCGGGGGCTTCGGCAGGGGGACCCTCTCTCCCCAAGTCTTTTCATTTTGTATATGGAGGTGCTTAGTAGGGGTCTTAAGCAGCTGCCTATCCTAGGCTCTTGTCGTCCCTATGCTACGAGGAGAGGCTGCCCAACCATCTCACACCTTCTATATGCAGACGACACTCTACTTTTTCTTAACGGTTCTAAGACCACGCTTCTCTAGAGTAAGTGTTTCCTGGACTCCTTCCAGGCTTCTTCATGCCAACGTTTTAATTTACGAAAGAGCTCCCTTTTCTGCTCAAACAAGCTCCCTGTTTCCAGAGTCAGGTCCATAGAGGCTCTTATGGGGATTGACAATTCTCCGGCATCCTTTGTCTACCTCGACGTCCCCATGGCAGCGCGTAGGCAAAGGACTACCGATTTTAGCCCTTTAATCGAGAGAGTTGTGGGCCAAATCAAAGGGTGGCAGTCTAAAATTCTCTCTCAGGCCGGGCGGGTGGTGTTGATTAAGCATATTCTTGGCAGCATTCTAATGCATTCCATGGCAGTTATTCATCTGCCGACCCAGGTCCTAGAGGCTTTGGAGAGGCATCTGGCTAACTTCTTCTGGGGCTAGTTGGAAGGTAGGAGGAAGTTTCATTGGAAGAGCCGGAAGCATATTACTCTGCTAAAAGAGGAGGGCGGCATCGGTATCAGGAAATTCTCAGATGTGATGAAGGCGTTCCGTTTAAAGATGACTTGGTCGATCAAATCCAGGGAGAGGGATAGCCTATGGAGCTCCTTTATGTCAGCCAAATACGATGCGAATCAGTTCACCTCGGCCCCTGTCCAATCTTCTCGCCTTGCATCCCAATTTGGAAGCAGATCATGGGCCAGTTTCCCACGCTTAATGCCCAAGTTCAATGGAGAATTGGGGAGGGCAGATGCAACCTCTGGCATGATAATTGGTCCGGTTTGGGGCCTCTCCTGGAGCTCGCTGAGACAAATATTCCTGATGTCCTCCTGAACCTACAAATCTGTGACTTCCTGGACCAAAATGGTCACATTCCACCTTCGGCAGTTTTCCTCTATTTACCTCAACATGTTATTAATGTCATCTTCCAGGCTGGATTTTGCCTTTCGGAGGGTCGGGATGTTCCCATCTGGCCGCTAACCTCGTCCAGTGCTTTCTCTGTGAAATCAGCTTGGAACGTCTGAGGGCTGCAGGGCCTGATAGGCGCTGGTCCAAGTGGGTCTGGCATGCGCAACTGCCCCCCAAGATATCCCTCTTCGTCTAGAAAGTGCTGCATAAGGTTGTCTCGGTTAATTGCGCGATTCAATCTCGGGGCATCCATCTCGCTTCAAAATGCAGCTGCTACAGTCCTCACGATCCCCATTCCCATGATTTGGAATCCCTGAATCACCTCTTCCTTGACTGCGGCTTGGCTCGTGAGGTTTGGTCTGCTGTTGGGAGTCAGTTTGGTATTTCTGTTATGGCGGCATCGTCCATTGAAGCTAGGATCGCTCAATGGTGGAGTGCTGCCACTTTGATTTCTCGGCGCCCTGTCGCCGTCATGGTTTCTTCATGCTTCATCCTTTGGGAAATTTGTAAATCCCGTAATGCCGCAGTCTTTGAGGGTAAGCCAGTATCTCCTCCGAACGTCTTAGGAAGGGTTGGACAGTGGATAGACATCATCAACCGGCCGGCTAGCTCCTCCCACTCTCAAGCTCAGGCGACGGGCAGAATTTTGGGTGGTGCTTCTTTGATAGTTAAGTGGGGTGCCCCAAAGACTGGATGGGCTAAGGTAAATGTGGACGGCTCTGCTAGAGGGAACCTGGGGGAATCAGGGGGAGGTGGGATCTGCAGGGGAGATGGGGGAGAGTTTCTTTTTGCCTTCTCAGTCGGCTATGGAGTGGGTTCAAACAATCTCGTCGAACTGAGAGCCATCTTTGACGGTATGTCCCTTTGCCTCCAAAAAGGTTGCCGCAGGGCGATTATTGAATCGGATTCGCAACTTCTTGTTAATGTCCTGAATGGGGATACTCAGCCAACATGGAAATGGTGCTACTGGCTACAAAGAATCAATCGTCTGAAGCTCCAAGGGCAGTTTCTCTTTGTGCACACCTACAGGGAAGGCAATTCCCCGGCAAATTTTTTGGCTCGCCTGGGGAGTGACTCCCAATCTGTCTCGATGTTCGATTCCGTCCAAGACCTCCCACCGCAGCTCAGAGGGCTGATCTTCCTTGATAGAGTTGGGTTGGGTACGATCACTTTCATGATTTATACATTATTGACTTAGATTTTATATGATTTCCTTTACTTAATACCTCTCTTAGTAAATATTCCTATAACTATCATAGCATTACCAAAATATCACTTTAAACATTTTTCTATGGGATTCTTCTGCAAGCAACATAGACACATCTGAACTCCAATTGATATCTGGACCGTTATTTAGATTCATAATCAACCATCTCACGAATCTAGTATTGAACAAAGTAGAAGTGCAACATTTTCCTTATCATCAATCTTCATATTAACTGTCAATTTGTTAATCAATGTATTAAATACATTCAAGAGAAAACCTTTCATGGCTCACAAACTTTTCTCTATAAAGACCTCATCTTTCATCTTCACTGACTTCTTTTATCTCATCCTATCACAATTGCTTAGCATTTCTCAATGAACACATCATTCATCTTCATTTTTCACAATATGTAATTCGATAAGTAGAACTTTGGCGCTTTGAATATGGTAGAATTCAATCCGACCATCTAAAACAATTACGGCATAAACTTCCATACTGATCTTATGCTAAAAAGCTTATCAACCTTTGGCTATAATACTAATTGTTGTAGAAAAATACTCTTATACAACTATGCAAGAAAAGCAAAACCACAAGAAAAGTGTCAAACTAAAAAACAAAAGCTAAAGTGAAAAATAAGAGAAAAGATGCACATGGATTTATATATACAGTTTGGCAATGTACCAACGTCCATAGGGTAGTAATTAGATGGCTTTCTTCTTCACTAAATAGAATCTCACCATAAAAAGAATCTCCCACTAAGATTAAACCTGGAAAGACCCCACTTTATGTACGTGCTCCCCTCCCAGAGATAACATAAATACAAAAGAGAGTAGTTGCTTAAACTAGGGCTTCAAAAACATTTGCACCAAAAAAGGAAAGAGCCCACCATTAACGGACATATATACAACGTAAGAAGCTCAAGAGAGCAAGCACTTTTCAATTATAAATGTGCCTGCACCTATGCTCCACCCACTCAACCTACCATAGGTACTCGAGAGAGAAAGCACTTTCCAATTAGAAAAGTGCATGCCCATACTCCACCACCTATGTCTGTGAGCCCCAAAATGATGTGCATATATATTTCGTACACCTGTTTATCAAGTGCGACTCACCGGAGGGAAGAGATTCTTCAAAATTCAGACTAATCTAAAAGTAAGTAGGCGGGCCACAACCATGGACTTTGAAGTTTTAGAAATAATCCTTATATTGCCGCCCAACTGAATTTTAGAACAGGCTTGAGTTTTGGGATAGAGAGTGAGGGAGGCGGATTGCGTACTGAGTAACTCAGAACGATGTGGGGTGTGGGGTCCACTATGATTTATATATTTTAACCAATCCGTCCATGCATTTTACCAGATGATTTTAGGGCCTTACCCCAAAACTGAAGCATATAGAAAGCTAAAATGGACCACACCACAGGAAACTGTGTGAATTGAATGCCTACCATTGAAAATTTCTTGGGGGCCAAAGAAGTTTTGGATCAATCTTATATATAATTTTTTCTCCATTCATCCATGTTTGCGTGATCTTATGAGAAGTTTGTATGACAAAAAAACATCACTGTGGGGCCTAGAAAGGTTTCGACGGTGGAAATCATTATTTCCACTGTTTCCTGTGGTATGGTCCGTTTGTTCTTTGGATAAGCTTCAATTTTTGGATCAACCCCTAAAATGATCTGGAAAAACGGATGGACGGTGTGGATGAACCACATATATTCACAGTGGGCCCAACATAGTTTACTCAGTACGATAAGAGCATACTGACTAACTCAGTACGCAATCCGATTTCGAGAGGGAGCATGAATAACTGCATCTGATGGACGGTGGGGATGTCACACAAACAACGCCGTAGACTCAACAGAGGTCGAGTGTTGTACCCGGCTTCCTACAACATGCGGTTTGAGGATTGTGACCTGGTGTTTAAGTTGAGCGGGTAAGATCTGGCAAAATCTCAACCCCACATCATAAACTTCTCAATGCATGGACCTTTTTTTCTCAATGAGTCAGCCATTGATTGTTTATAGTATCCATTTGTATTCCACCGATGAAAGGTTTCACACCATCCAGACAGTGTGATTTTTGGATTATGGCTTATTCAGCATTTAAAATATAAAATGAACGGCTTGGATCTAGTCCTCATATGCGATGTGTGCAATGATGACATGGGAGGCACTAAATCCGGTCCCAAAAGAATATTGTTGGGGCCCACCTCATGCATGTGCGACAAATCCAACCCGTCCTATAGCTTCCTCCCACCATGAATATCACCCAGCAGAATAATCGGGTCAATCCAATTATCAGGTGGACCAAACGTTTACTTCGGAACTTTTTGAGGCCATTCATTTAGAGTTTTTCTGGTGGCCGTCCTTTTCTATGGTGGGCCCACCTGGTGATTGGATTCGAGTGATTTTTTGCACCGCATGAATTTCATGGCGGAACCATGAGGTGGGCCCCAAGATAGCTCCGTACTACTACTAATATTGGCATTATTCAGGCCGTGTGATCATTTCACTTCAATGGAAGCAGATTTCGTACTGAGTAAACTCTGTGGAGCCATGTATTTTATCCATTCCGTCCATTCATTTTAAAAAATAATTTTAGGACTTAAGAAGAAAAATGAAGCATATGAAAATATCAAGTGGACCACACCACAGGAAACGGTGTGAATTGAAAGTCTACGGTTGAAAATTTCCTAGGGGCCACAGAAGTTTTGGATCAAGATGGTATTTGTCTTTCACTACATCAATCACTTTGTGATCTTATGAACAGGTTGGATGACAAATAAACATCACTGTGGGACCTAGGAAGGTTTCAACGGTTGAAATCATTATTCCACTCTTTCCTGTTTGTGGTTTACTTGAGCTTTGGATATGCTTCATTTTTGGGCTCAACCCTAAAATGAGATGTAGAAACTGATGGACGGCGTGGATAAACTACATATATTCAAGGTGGGCCCAACAAGGCTTACTCAGTACGATAAAAGCGTACTGGGTTACTCAGTACGCAATCCGATTTCACTTCTAACGAAGTAAATCATGGGAGTTTACGAAGAATGGTAGTTCCTTGAGGAAGACGTTAGAACGATTTTACTTTATTTTTTGTCAATCGTTTCCCTCCATCACGAATATGAATCCAGCGTGTGTCGCGGCCCACCAGTCTCAACCTGCTGAGTGGATTGAAGATCGGGACCGTCCATATTGTGGACTATCTTCTATAGAAGCCAGCTCAGGACAATTATGGATTATTTAAATCAATGTATCGCATTCAACTGTAAAAATCAAAGGAGAGAATAATTTCTAAAGAGTGATCATGGGAAATTAACTTATTTATTTTAGAAGAAATGGACGGTTCAAACTACCAGATCGTCTCATCGTGTGGGCCTCAGTAAGTGGCAACAAACGCTGGATCCTAAGTGGCGACGGACGCAAAACGACCTCCTTAATATATCTTGATACCTATCTTAACGAGTAATGATCTGGTGATTCAATTGCATGAAAGCCTTCTCATGCATATAGTTGCATTTGGAATTGTTGGCATCTACACCACTTATCCGAACTGTCCACTAGGTCCAGTCCCCTCTTCTTCAACCACTTGGAAAAAACCAGGGCAATTAGATGGTTCTAAAAATTGGTGACTTGGCCCATCTTCTACGACGATCTTCTACATCCATTTGCATGCCACTAACTGGACGGTTTGGATTATCTGGTAAGTATGAATTTTCTAGGCAGACTATGAAGAGTACATTGAATTTAATGAACGGTTTAGATGGGTGACGTGGATGCCACCGAGTCCAATGAAGCTATTTGCTCGAAAAGGCACCGTACACCTATCTCACATATCACTACTCAATGTTTTCATGTATAATTGCTTTATATGTTGAGAGACGTTGATGGATGAGAGCATATATTATATATATATATATATATATATTTATATATATATATATATATTAAAAGCAGAGGAACTTCAAAGTGCCACGTGTCAGCTGTAGGAGGCAACGTCACGGTGGGCCCCGTAATAAGCACTTGAGGGAGGTAATAGCGTGGTGGGGCCCGTAATCAGCACTTGAGGGAGGCACTACACATTGTTTTCTATGGTGGGCCTAACTGATAAGTGAATAGAGCTGATTTCAATAGAATTTGATCCTTGCACACTTGTATTTTACTATTTATCATTGGCTCTATATTATTACTTTTTTATGGGGTGGCCCACCCGTTGAGTGGATTGAGCTGATTTCAATACAATATTGTGATCCATATCAATTGGATGGTTCGGATTTTGCAGGCATATAACATGTTGAAACTTATCTGCTGGTCCAACCTGCGGGACACGTGCCATTCTTAACAAGTGGCTAGCTACATGATTTCTTTCAAGCACCCACATTTGTACGAGGAAAGAGCACAACAAGAGAGCAGGCAGAAGAGAGCTGGTGTGGCCCACCCAAGGAGTGTATCAACCGGATGTTTATACTAGTTGATCACCATGGTGTGGCCCGGATTGTGATGGAATCTGACCAGGCCAGTCCAGCCCGGCCCAGTTGCAATTTCAACCACATAGCAAAATCTCCTCATTAGCGGGACCTAGGGCTGTACACGAGCCAAGCTAGCTCGAAAAGCTCGCTCAGTTTGGCTCGATGTAGCTCGACTTGACTTGACTTGAATGATGACTTGAGGCAAGTCAAGCTTCATATGACCCAACTCATTTTGAAAACAAGCCAAGTTCAAACATAGTAGAGCTTGACTTGACTTGACTCGACTCGAACCCAGCTCGGCTCAACTTGAATTTATATTATATTATATCATATTATATATATTATTATATTTTAAAATTTTTAAAAAAATAAAACTTAAACCATACCATATATATCCGTCCCTTTTTAAAAATTAAAACTTAAACCATACCATATTATAT